>OY728142.1:1062781125-1064031125 GCA_963277665.1 Viscum album
ATTTTACAAAGTCATTTGATAAAACAAAAAAAGGATACACAATGTAGATGTTATGTTTTTCTAATTTTTTTTTATTTTCTTCCCAATATCTTTAATATATTTTACTTCCATAAATATATAATAATATTAGTGAACAAAAAATAATTTTATTTTTTATTTCAATTTTATTAACTAAAACTTTACAAAATTCAATCAAATGGGTTCCTAAATCATCATTTGTGTGTATGGTGGATTACCACCTTTTGAGATGGGTCGTTCACTTTTACATTTCCACCTATATAGGTTCAGAAAAATGATGGAAATAAAAGTTAAATATTTAATTTATTATATTTAAGATGTATTTATTCTTTAATAAATATTATATAAAACATACACATCGTTTTCTATTAGGTGGAAATACGATAACATTGTTCATTTGTACGTCAAAATAACGCCCCATGAAGCAATACGATTTGTTCACAAATTACAAGGAATGTATTGAGGATGGTTTAAAAAAATATTTCATATATATGACATAAAAATGAAACCGAAATGACAAAATATATGTATATAATTTCCTTCTATTTATTTTAGTAAGTTAAGAAAATGGAAAAAAATTTCATTCATACATATGAACTACTACCTCCTTGAACAGTGTATTTCATTTCCAATCCACAATTTTTATGGATTATGATAAATACCTTTCTAATAAATATATATGATAATTTCCTAATATTTCAAATTATCATGATTATGAAAAAATAATCTATAAAGGGGGAATAAGAAATTATAATTCATGAATATACAAGAAGAAACATTGTGGTAAACACCAGAAACAATGAAAATATTGAAAGTATATTAACAGATAATTGAAAAACTATTATAAAAAATTAATAATTTATATTAAAAATATTAATATATTTCTTTTATATGTTATTAAAATTATTAAAATCATTACACATGAGGTTAATATTAAGGTAACCAAAATAATGCGTAATATAATTGATTTTTTCTCAAAGTAATTTTATTGAGGAATTTGTACTGTAATAAACCTATTTTTTATATTGTGTATATAATGTCCATTTTTCATTTAATATCAAGAATAATTATATATTTAGAATTTTTGGAGTTTTAAATTGAATTATTCCTTCTATTGGATTTGAAATTGATGTTATCAAGTGGTAAATAAATTTCCTAACACAATCCCTATTCATTTGGTTATATTCCTCACTTTCATTAATATTCTATTATTATGTGTATAATTACATTTTCATATCACATGTTCTATATAATTATTTTATAGTTGATACCCATAATAGATTCATTTATTTATTCTCACTTAAATGTTATAATAATTTTAAGTGTTTTTTCAAAAACATATTCTAATTGATATTTGTTATTAATAAAATTCTTCTAGAGGAAATTATTTTCATATTTTATGTTTAACAATGATTTTTATCTTGTGATAGTAAAAATTCTCCACACTTAAGTACTTATTTTTTTATATAAATTTTTTTTAATAAAATCTATCAGTATTTTCCTCTAAAAAAATAAATATTTTCACTAAAAACCACGTTTTCTCAAAAAATATATAATTTTTTTTCAGTAAAATTTTTAAAATGGATTTTTAAAAGAAAATTAGCCCATTTTTTATTTTAGAAAATATTTTAAAAGGAATGAACTTATATTTTTCTGATAAATGAAATTTCATAACATTTTTCTTTTAAAATGACAATTCCTTATGACATATATTGAATTATCTGCAGACCTGAACATCAATTATTTGAAGATTCGTTTTCAAATTCATCATTATATATTTAATAAAATAATTATAAAAGCAATGCTTAGGGAAATTATTTTGAAAATATTTTTCAAAATGAAATGTGTATTTTCATAAGATTGTTTTTAATGATCGTTGTATGGTATTTTTATTATCTAATGGTGAAAACTGTTTATTATTTCTCTAATTGGTACATGTTGTATTGATAATAACCTTTTAAAAACGTTGGATATTCTATGATCATTTTTTATTATATAATTTATTAACATTAACTACCTAGATTAATTTTATTAGTAAATAACCTCCCTTTATAATTTTGACATTTTTATAATTTTTAGAAATTAAATGTCCTCTAATATTAATATTATTTATCTATCATTTGAATATTTAATAAATTGTAAACAATTTTTACATATATTTTTCACATTAAATGTTATATTTTTAAGGAAATATTTATAAATGTTTATTTTATAATCAATATATTAAAATTATATGTATCATTATTTTTGATTTAAATTGATTATTAAATATATGATGAATTCATGTTACTAGTAAGAAAGGGTTTTTGGACCATTTAAATTAATACTCTTGATGAATATATAGTCTCATTAAAAAAAAATAATTGGCTGAATTAGGTGAGTTTCTATCATATTATTTTTTAAACTTTCCTATAAAATGTATTGAATGTCAAAGTTCCATGTGCATGAGAACCATGACATCCAATATTTTAGAATAATATTCATTATGAATTTATTTATTATTTGTTTCCATGATATTTTTCCTTTTGAATTTCCTATGGAAGCATTTGATTCTTGTATTATTGATAAAATGGAATGTGTTTCTATTATTTACATTTATATATTGTTTATTGATTCACTATCTATTTATGTTTCATGTGTCTTTCTTCATCTACCTTTCCATGATGACTATGATATTTGATTCAGGGTATATTATGATGTGAATAATCCTTATTAAGAATTTGAGCTCAACCATATGTTTTTTCCTTCTCCAGGTTATGTGAAGAAATCCTTTAAATGATTTTTCAAGGTTTTTTTTCATTTAGTTTTGTTGTGTTTTATGTTTCATTTTCTGTTCCCGATATAAAATTATTATCATGTATATAATTTTATTTTCAAAAACTGAAAAACTGTTTGGCCCATAGGAGTTTGATTATTTTATCTACTTTAATGTGATGTTAGTATGCATCATCTCTGAGCTTCTAGGGTCAATGTTGACATAGTTAGTATCAGTGCATGTTTAGATGAATCCTTGAAAAATGATTTATGAAAACATAGATTGTTGGACATAACCCTATAATAGAGTTTTTTGATAACTATATAAGAACATATTGATGTTTTCTTAGGAATATATTATATGGATATTATTAAGAATATAACTATTTCTGTATACAACCAGTGGATATGGACCTACCACTGATGTACCTAGGTTTAAAAACCTCGGAAATGGAACATTAGGCATAATATAAGCATAACCAGTTACTTGAAAATAGCCATCACAAAGTACCTCATTCTATAGTCCTAGTGGATATTCCTGTAATAAATTACAAATTCCTTAAAACCTGTTATATAGTATTTTAATTGGTAATGATAATGAAAACCCATTGTTTATCACGAGGTTCAATATATTAATAAAAAATGTGTAAATATTTTGACATCCAAAAAATTTATTATATAATTTACCCAATATTATAATTTTTCCCACGTTATTATTTTTGGTTCTGTTCAATAGAATGAACCTAATGGAATCTTGCTAAATCTGAATGTGAAGGATACTGTGGTGGGTATTAGGAACCAAATTATACGTTAATAGTAGTATGAGATATCCTTTTTATTGATTATCAGTTTTCTAAAATAATGATTAACAATATATAACATAACAATCATTCAGACTCACCAGAAAGATAAAGATGTTGTTTTGTAAGATAATACACGGTGGAGACCATGGATAATAAATAGATTTGTATTCATCATTCATGTAATGTGGAAAGAGACTCCCAGAAATTTTTATTAATGGAAAATGACATTCTATATGTGCGGAAAAGACGACCCTATAATAAAAAAATTGCTGAGTAGAAATGAAGAATATAGTTGAAGGAAATAAAATATAAGGATCTATTTATATTTTTTTCACTTTTATGGGGAACCTGGGAATTACTCGAGTCAAATACATTTTCTAATATGTAACCAATATACCAAATATGGATCAATTCTATAAAAATATTTTTTATTTTTTACTTCAATGAAAGGAATAAATTTTAGATGTATTTTAGCTATGATATTTTTTATATAAAAATCTTCATGAAATAAAGGGTTTTAGTAAATTTTCAGGGAGTTTTTGAATTCATTATTATTTGAGTTGTGGATTACATCATTTTATTATTGTCTAAGGATAATCACATGTTCAAAGTCTTAAACACCCCTTATTGAAATTTCTGTGGTTGTAATGTTAAAAGATTAAGAACATTTATGAGGTATTTATTTCAAGTATTTGATATAATGGAAATATGGTTGTTGGAATAATTCCATTACATTTTATATATATTAATATAGTGATATTGATAAAATTTATGATTGATATGATCATAAATTAAATTTTAGTTATAGTGAAATAAATATTTTTTTTATTACAAAATATTTTGAAAACCATAATAAAATTCTTTAATAATGATAACTCATATATAATGGATTTATATCCTAATATTAACATATTTATATGAATTATATTATTATAATTTTTAAAAAGGAAATATGCATGAATGTTGATACTCATCACATTTGGGAATGTTGTGGTACTAGAATCTGTGACCAATGGATATTAAGGGTTCTTCCTCTTCCGCTTCCCATTGTGATTTCCCAGTTATTGAGTAATTAATTTTTGTAAAATATAATCAATGAATAAATAATAATTATGAATAATTGGTATTAATTTTTTAGTTTAGTGATTAATTAACTAACCGCGTTTTTTGCAGTATAGGTAGAGATAGATTGAAATAATTTTCCATATTTTATGTGTCTTATAATATGTTACTATTGAATTTGAGTACATTAGATATAAAAAAATTCATTGTTGGATATTAAGTTGATAGAATAAGATATGAATTATAAATTTATTGAATAAAAACCAAATGATGAAAATATTATTATGAAATAAAAATTTAATAGGTCTGTTTATTTTTCAATATTCTACGATTTTAAAATAATTCCTCAATTTTTGAAAAAAGGACCTTAAAATAAAATTTTATCATATTAAAACTGTTTAAGATGATATAAATAAACATTTAATACATATTACTTTTACGTTTTTATGACCTAACACTATCCATTAATCATTCACTTTATTGGGATTAATAACCTTAATAAATATCTATAATTATTAATGATTTTCCTTTAATTCCATATCTCCACTTCACTAATGTACTTTTATGTACAAACTTAATTATATGTTATTTCATATAACCATTGTATTTCCATATTTCTATTAATAATAGGTTATTTTATTATCCATTTTATGATATGGGGTTTTTTTTAATGTAATATTAAAATATTATACTATTATTTATGAGGATCATGTTTATATTTGGCGGATGAAACTTATTTGTGGTGGTAAAATGTAAAACCTAAAATATTATAAAAGGATTATTTTTAATTTAGTATAATATATGAAATGAAACAAAAAGTGCAGAAGTGATGATAATATCCCCAAAGTTTATAATATATTTAATATTTCAAAAAAATCAATTTTTTCTACATCTTTCAGCATATGGAATACTATATTATCCTACGTTGCACAAAACAACAAATATGATTGATAGTTTACATTACACACAATCCTAGATTAAACAAATATTGTAAATACAATTATTTAAAATGAAAACATTATCCTACAAATTATATTGGTGGGTATAAATAATATTAACTAGCTTATGAAAATGTATGGCTTAAATTAATAGCTACATATTAATTATAAATGAATATAAAAATAAATTGTATATAAGGGAAACACTTTTTAAAATTAATTTTATTTTCCCATGGAATTTTATGTTAATAAATTAAATTAATTACTCTTTGTGAATGAATATATTTAAATTAATATTTTATTTCAAAAATAGTTACATTAATATTATAGATTAGATAGGCATTATATTAGAACAAATTCAATTTTACACTTAAAAACATGACTTTTTCTACAAGGAATATTACCAATATTTAATTGTGCACTTGTTTTAAATTTTTTTTTAATTTTAGTATAAAAATTAAAATTCATTTTAGATATTGGAATTTAAAATTTATTTTTGGGAGAATTAGTTGTATTTTTTGAAAGTATCATTTTTTATGAATAGAGAATATTAATAAATTTCAATGGAAAACATAATTTTCATCTAAATATTTTAAAATGATAAATTTTAATTTTAAATGATTTTAATGTAAAAAATAGTTCCATTATACTTTTATTTATCCAAATAGCTTCATTAGAATCATTTATAACATGACATTAGTTATAAAAATATTGTATTTTTCTTACCATTATTGCATTGAAAACATCTATTATCGCTGTGTCAATGGGATTAATTTAGATTTATATTTTCCACAAATTTGATTTGAATATGGGAAAAAATAAATTCCACATTTAGAATAATAATTATATATATTGTCTAATAAATTAAATATATATTTTTTTAACGAAATTGGTAAGTGAATAATGATAAAATTAGTGCATAAACATAGAATATAATGTGTATGAATGATATAAAACTATTCCAAATCTCATTGGATGAACTTATTTTAGGAATACCCCTAGATGGAAAACATTTGGTGCATTAGTTCATCCAATTGTTAGATTAAAACCTGGGAATGCATTACTTCTTTTCAAAATGCCAATGTTTTCCTCTCCAATAAATTTCCACCCCTACCCCGCATTATTAAAACCATAAAACGAATTAAAAATATCTAATCCATGTCAAAATCTATCCAAATCAGACCGCTCTTTATACTATTATCCTCATATTGGGAATAAATCCATCTTATGAGGGAATTAGAAAAATTAATCATATGAGGGAAATGGTTTTTTTATAATAGAATTGTTATTTTGTATCCTTATCCAATATTTTTATAGTATTTATAATTCTTGTATAAAAACCAAAATAATTAAAATATATTGAGAGTTTTTTATATTATGTTCATGTCCTACAATGTCGCATACATTCATCAAATGGGTTATGAAACATTGACCAGAGATTGGGTTATCATCAATAGTGAATTTTTCATTCACCTACACAACATATATATTTTTAATTTAAGTATGATTTATATCTTTTTCAATTTATGTTTGTTGGTCTTAATAATTTTAATACTCATTGTTTGTCCTTGATGAATATGATATTCCAACCCTTCTTGTATTTAATCATCATGGTTTCTATAGATGAAATATTGATGTATTATCATATTCAAAGTGTCCATGAGCATAATCCTGAGATCATATTGAGTTTAATGAAGTGGAATCATATATATTCTAAGCTCAAAAAGTGTTACTTTGGGATAAAAAACATTCAATTTTGGGAACATATTTTATCATGATAAATAGTATCAGTTCACCAAGTGATTGTGAGTTCTGTAGTTTCCTGAGAGAACCCAAGAATGTTTTTGTTTAACGTAGTTTCATGGGGACTGCATGAAAATATGAACATTTCGTACATGAATTCCCACACCTTATAGAACCTCTTACCAATTTGAATAAGATTTTTACAACCTCCTTATGAATAAAGTTTGTGATAATCCATTTAAAGAGTAGAAATGAAGTCTAATAGTAGACCCAATCTTGATTATACTAGAGCCAATGAGAGATTATAATCTATAATTTGATATGTTATGAATTGGGTAAGGATTATTATTAATGGAAATGATCGAGTCATCACATATGGGTCTCGATTGCTGATACCTCATTACCATTACAACCATGTAAAATGTTATCATCTTGTATATTTTTTCCATTCCTTAGTATGTAGGAGGCATTATGTAATTTTGGAGAACATTGTGGTGTTTAGATACCAAAAAATAATATTTTTTATCGACACGAAATGTGGCTTGGTTCTCTGACAGTGATGAAAGGTCAAATACCATATGTCTTTTTAATTTATATTTTGTAAACACATGGAAATGGAGATGTAGTAGTTCATAATTTTAGTTGGAGAACACTCCCATAATCCATCCAGGAAGCGATTAATTAATATAATTTTATGTCCTACAATTATGAGAAGCATCTAGGCATCCAAGAGCATAACAAGATGACTTTTATGATAACTATAGATGTAACCTATTTACTCATTGGTTGGATGAAGTTAAAATAGTTTTTAGACCATGAAGGATTGGATATTTTTGAAAGTATTTCATGTGAGGAAATGACTTTAGATATGTCAGTATTTTGAGATGACATTATTTGTATACATGGGAATATTAAGGTTCCTACAGACATCACTACTTGAATAATTGTCTTTTTCACCTAGGGAAATGGGAGACCGCCAATGGCAGCTGCTAATACATAAAATAAATGCCTGGGATATCCCCCACATACTCTTCCATGATTCAACCACTACAACTCCCATAAAGATCTTGTGTCACCCCGTATCTGCCCTAATTCATGTCTTCAATTCATTTGGTAGCCTCTATCCTCTCTTATTTCCTTTTCCACCCCCACTGTTGAACCCTTCGGTCCCCCGATGCTCAACTGCCTTCCCTAAAGACCTCAACATCACACCTTCCCCACCTCCATCCACTGTAGATCGACCATTTTCAGTGGCCATACCTTTATGTCCACTCACCCCAACACCTTGTCCTCCTCACATCCATGCTCTCACCCAACACACCCTCGACATGAAAATAATGTGGGATTTTTTGGGCCGCCAGTAGTGTTCACTCTTGATTAACATTGAGAGAACAATTATGACCACTATAAGTGGTCATTTGGTGGCCTCTATTTTCAATCGCTATAGGCCATAAGTATAGTAGTGAATTTTTGATATCGTGATGCAAGAATACTAGGATTCCTTTATGGTTGTGCACTGAGGTATCTTCAAAAATTATTTTGATATGCTCCATCATTATTGGTGTCATGTGATGAAATATTAGATTATTTGTTTTATCACTAGGTTGTCACGACCCGTCCCCTGGGGCCCGTATCGTGACTACCCCAAGCCCACCTTCCATAGGCCAGGGGATCGCGACTAGCACCAAAGGGATAACTCACTAAAAACTGGGAAGGCATGGCCTTTATAAAATGTAAAAAAACACATCGAGGAAACAAGCGGAAGCATACACTAAGTAAAGAAGTATAACAAGTGTGATGAAAGTAAAAAGGGACCAGAGATACAATCCCAACAGAAAGGTACAACTACAACTGAAAGTAAAGTACAACTGAAAAGACAAAAGATGAATGGTGAAGCAGCTACTGGATCAGCCTCAGGGTTCCTACCTGTAGGGTAGGTACAGATGGCCACCTCATCCCTCCACGTCTATCTGTCACCTCTGGGTACTATTTTGTCACGACGTCCACCTCCGGGTATCGTCCATCTCTACAAGCCTCAACCACAACCAGTGTTGTCTGTCGTCTGCAACCAACATAATGAGGTACGGGTGTATCCCATGCTGGGGGGAGTATAGAAATACTCAGTAGGGACTTCGAGAACCTCAAGGTCTCACTAAATCCTACAAGAATAAATCACAATGAAATATCTCAATAGATAACCTTTACTTAGGTATATTTCCATACATATACATAAGTTATCAAGTAACCCAT
Organism: Viscum album; assembly: GCA_963277665.1. Classification (NCBI taxonomy): domain Eukaryota; kingdom Viridiplantae; phylum Streptophyta; class Magnoliopsida; order Santalales; family Viscaceae; genus Viscum; species Viscum album. The sequence continues at coordinate 1,062,790,694 of OY728142.1, forward strand.
CTCAATCATGAGGAAAACACGAAGGTCATTAACTCAGCTCAACTAGGATTTTCATTGTCGAAACCACAACTACTGGAAAACTCCTCCTCTGTCGAGGAGGATGGCCCTATCATGACTCTGATGTGCTATTCACTAACCTTAGACTGCTGATGTACTCCTCCTGTCGAGTACCGTGGTCTCCTGCCAAATATCGGGTGCTCCGTCCACTGTGGGTCTGCTGCCAAATATTGGGTGCTCCTCCTAACAGCCTACAGAGGTACTCCTCCTGTCGAGTACTGTAGTTCTACTGCCAACTACCAGGAGATCCCTACACTATGGGTCTGCCGCCGAATACCTGGCGCTCCGTCCACTGGGCTAATCGAATCAATCCGAGTTGAATCGGTCAAGCAGTCATCAGGTATACAGCTACTAGGTCTCCGCACTCCATAAGCTCATCTCTGGGAGGGTCCGCTCCATGAGCTACTGGTCGTTACTTCCAAGTGTCACGAAGACTCCCTTAGAAGTAACACAAAGGACTGCCTCATCATAGGGTTCTCAACGCAACAGACGGCGCATCAATCAGAGGCCCAGTTTGTGAGTTATTAGCTTTTCCGTTCTAGGGGCCCGGTTGGTTTTTAAGCTAAAACCAACCCGACCATACTCCAATATAATCTGAATCCCACATATAGTATTCCAAAATAACTGTCTCATCAAAAGGAATCCAACGTAGTCGACGACACGTCAATCAGACATCTGGTCCTCAAGTTATAAGCGTTTCGCCTCCGAGGGCTCGGTTGGTTTCGGGTTCGAACCAACCTGGACATACCCAAATTTCAACAAAACCTTGAATGTAATATAGATAAACAAGCTTCTCGATCCAAGGAATCCTACTCAACTAACGGTGCATCGATCGGAGGTCTGTAGCTCAAGATATGGTTGTTTAACAAAAAACGGCCTGAAAAAGGGGGGTATGGGCCCAGCCCGACCCGACCCAACCTACCCTGGGTCAGCCAGAACGGATTGACATGACCGGAGTCTGGGTCCGGCCTGGTAGGGCATGGCCCAGCCCGGCTGGCGCGGCGCCGCCCGGCCAGCCTGGCCACGCGGTCACGCGGATCTGGGGGGGTGCGGCCCCCTGCTATTTTGAACCGGCGGCCTCAGCAGGCACAACCCCTGGTCGTCCCAGATCTCACGCGGCCGCAAGATCCACCACGTCACCGCCGAGGATATTTTCGCGGCGGATATTCTCCGGCGGTACGCTGGGGCACCGCCGCCTCTAGGCGACCCGCGATGCCACATGGTTCTACGGGCCACCAGAGTTGATCCAGTGGTCCATTTTAACTTCTGTCTGCGCCAGTGGTCATCTCAGTTCCCAAACATTATCATGAAGGATTCAAATTTCTGTTTCAGTCCTGTTTCATCATCTTCTATCAATCCGCACACAAGAGAACAATCAGCGGATGGTCCATACTTGTTCGTTAGACCATGCACTCCATGTTAGAAGCTCTAACTATAGATTATCATAAAATAATTCCCATGCTCGATGGAATAAATTACACAAACGAAAATATACAAACACCCACACCTCGTAGATGACGTAGTTCATCACCGAGCCGCGGAAGACGAGCGTCGCGGTAGTCGGGAATTGCAGATGAACGGATTCCTACAATCAATGATGGAGGATGAGTCATTTTTGTAGGCGATGTAGTCTCCTTAACGTCGAGGTCCATCCGAGGATGAAGCCCTTCACTTTCTTCGCCGGATATGTTCTTCGTTGAAGAATGGTGTTCTTCATCGTAGAAGGATCATCTCCCTTTTTAGTTCTCCAGATCCTTTCTCCCAAAAGTGTTTCGGAAATGCAAAATGGATGAGGTTCATCACCAATTAATATAATTTCAATTCAATTATATTAATTTAATAGCGGTGCCATTAAATTAACGTTGACATTAATTAAAAGATTTTGCACATTTAATGGGTAGAGGGAGATGGGAAGGCTCCACAATTAATGGGGAGTTGTCAAAGGAAACATCAGGAAATTAATGGGGAGTTGAAGGTTGGGATTTTTTGGGCCCCACCTCAAAATTTTCTACACTTGAAAGGAAATTACCATCTTGCAAATAAAATCGTGTACCACAAAATTTTATTTAGTTTAAGATTTAACCCCAAAAATTAACTTTCAACCCGCATAAAACACAACTACAGTAAAGGTCTCCTTATGAAAACAACAGTGCTATGATTTCATCTGTTCCCTCATATTTCAATTCCAAGCACTGCTTCAAAAGATAGAAAAACCTGACTGTTCGTTCACTGAACATACCCAAGCTAAACTTCAGAAAATTATTTCGGGCACACCAGGCCTCAGAATCAGGTGTTGTCAGAAAATGCGTACTCGTAAAATTCCAAATTAATTATGAAAAAAAATTCCTTGAAGTTTACGAGTCTTTAAATTACTCCCAACTCATATATTTATGTCCCCGTACAAATACAATAGAAACTATGGAAACTAAAAGAGGTATCGAGCACGCATCTAACCCTCCCGCTCCCAAGTGCTATCCTGGAGGTTTCCGTGCTGCCAATGAACGTGCACTAGAGGAATCGACCATCCACGAAGGACCTGCTCCTACCGATCCTCGATCTCCCCCAGAACCTCTGTGAATGTCGCCCCGTCGTCGATGTCTAGCTCGCAGTGATCGATGATGTGGTTCAGGTCATGCACGTATCTCCTCAGCTGAGATACGTGGATGACGTCATGCACCTGGTGCAACTGAGGTGGAAGGGATAAGTGGTAATCCATCTCGCCTACCCTTCTGAGGACATGGAAAGGTCCGATAAACCTCAGAGATATCTTCCTGCCTCAGCCACATCTCCGTAGACTTAATTTAGGTGAGACCCATATAAATATGTGGTCGCCATCCTCGAAATCCATTGGTCTTCGTCTCCTATCAGTATAAGATCTATGCCTACCCTATGAATTCTTCATCCGATCCTGGATGATATGCACCTTCTCCATTCTATATGGTACCATCTATGGTCGTTAGAAAGTGTTCCTAGTTGGTATGTCGGTCAATGATCACCCTTATTTTCCTACGACCTGTAAGAGCTGCTAAGATTTCTCCTTTTCCGAAAAGAGAAACCCAGTCTCATCCCCTGGATGAACCACACTCATTTCCTAATATAGTCAATCCTGACATTAATGATACATTAATGCTATGGGCGACGTCGTAAGGCCTCGACGCTACTACAAAGATATCCAACCATCACTCTTGCCTCAAAGGGTTGAGTCACACTGTTGGCATAAGTGTGTGGTCATTGGGTCTCCTCCAGGTGGAATTTCGAATGTGAGGGTCAAGTCAACAGTTTTAACAAGAACCTCTTAGTATCAACCCCAAAAAATGGAAGGAAAGAAAATATCACAAGGAAAAGTGTTTTCTATTACTGAAACTCAAGTACAAGGACACACAACAACCACAAACAACAATAACATGGAAACTATAAGCACCAATAACCAAGGCCTCCATGCATGGAACTAGTCCTACTTTTGTCCACCTGCTTTCGGAGCTACATAGTCATATGCTTCAACTGCTTGTAGTTGTGATATCCCATGTCCACATGTTCCCTACGGCTGGGGTGATCCTTTTGGTGGTGGTGGTGGCAACACCTAAAAGTGTCTTCCACCACCAGTTGCATGGTCAGCTCCTCTACCACGGTCGTCTGCTCCTTGCGGTCCGCCTTGAACGAACCTCAACCCCTACCTAGGAGGTCCTTCATCAATCTTCTGATCATCTGTATGGCGGGTCAGACAATCACATGCCATGTGACCATGACCACTGTAGGAGTAACACTACCCGCTCCTCGAACGGCTAGCTCTGTCTCCACTCCGGTTTCCCCACACAACTGAACGCGAGTTATGTAGTCAACCACCGGTGGATCTGGTCCAATTAGACCCCTGAGTCGTCTGTCTACTGCCAGCTGTAGAAGACTCTGCTGCAAGTTGACTAGTGGTGGGTCCCGATACTGGAGACTACTCAGCAAGGAAACTCTCCACTAGAATGGCTCACTCCAACACTCCCGTATGTGTCAGAATGTTATGGGAGATAACTGAAGCTCAGATCTCTCGCCTGAGTCCCTGCTCGAAGGACAGGGCCCTGAAAAATGGGTCTCGTACCATATCATTTGAGTAGCGCGAGAGGTCTGTGAACCTCACTGAGTACTGAGATACACTCATGTTGCCCTGCTGCAGATGAAGTTTCTCCTATATCCGCACCGCTCGAAGGGTGGCTGGTACAAACTCCACCCGAAACATGCTCTCGAAGTCTACCCATTGATGTGACATCTTATCATGCATCTCGAGCATCAGGCTCCACCATCTGCCTGCTGCTGCCTGAAGGAGGCTGGCAGCAAGGATCAACATGAAGTCTCCTGGTGTACCTACTTGCCTGAAGACTCTCACCCCAGCCTCCAGCCAATCCTCAATCGCCTGTGGGTCCATCTCTCCCCGGAACCTGGGTGGCCTCTGGTGTTGGAACTCGTGCTGCATGCTCAAGAGGCATGCATCGCATGCTGCTGGGGCTGGTGGCATCAGTGGCCCAACTGAAAATAGTATCGCTGGTGCCTCTACTTGTGCCTCAACTGGGAGGGTCCCTATACTGAAGCCTCGTCACTCGGTGGGATGTCAGTACGTACAACTCTTGGGGCTCTATCTGGTCATCCGTGGGGAGGCATCCTAAAAGAAACTGATGCAACATGGTCAAAAGGATATACCTGGTGAGATGACCTGGTTTGAGATGACTTAAAGAAATCTTTAGGAAACACACACGCAATCAGTGTTTTCGTGCACTGAGCTGGAAATTAGAAGTCAGGGTCCTGGTGTATGGATATGTCGGCCGCCGCACCAACACTGGACTCCCTGGACTAAAAACCAAACTAAATACTCTTAACATTATTTCTTTCACATAAAGGAATGATCAGAGTGATGTGTTCTATGGTAGAACCGACTCCTCTGATACCTATTTTTCATGGCCCATCCCCCAGGTCCCGTATCATGACTACCCCAAGCCCGCCTTCCATAGGACATGGGTTGTCGACTAGCACCAAAGGCGTAACTCTATAAAAACTAGGAAGTAATTGCCTTTATAAAACATAAACACACACAACTAGAGAACAAGTAGAAGAATAGAAAAATTAAAGCAATATAAAAGGGGTGCTGAAAGAACAAATGGCCCGGAAATACAAGCCCAACAGAACGGTACCACTACAACTGAAAGTAAAGTACAACTGAAAAGACAACAGATGAATGGTGAAGCAGCTCCTGGATCATCCTCTGGGTTCGTACCTGTAGGGTTGGTACAGATGACCACCTCAGCTCTCCACATCCATCTGTCACCTCTGATTACCATCTTGTCGCGAAGTCCATCTCCGGGTGTCGTCCACCTCTACAAGCCTCAACCACGACCAGTGTTTTCCGTCATCTGCAACCAACACAATGAAAAGCGGGCGTAGCCTGTGCAGGGGTGAGTATAAAAATACACAGTAGGGACCCCAAGATCCTCAAGGTATCACTAAATCCAACAAGGATAAACCACAAAGAATGATCTCAATAGATAACCTTTACTTAGATATATTCCCCTACATATACCTATGTTATCAAGTAACCCATCTCAATCATGAGGAAAACACAAAGGTCATTGACTCAGCTCAACCAGGATTTTCATTATCAAAATCAAAACTTCTGGAGAACTACTCCTCTGTTGTGTACAGTGGCCCTATCATGACTCCGAGGTGCTACTCGCTAACCTAAGACTGCTAAGGTACTCCTTCTGTCGAGTACTACAGGTATGCTACCAAATACCGGGCGCTCCGTCCACTGTGGGTCTGCCGCCAAATACTGGGCTCTCCCTAAAATGGCCTAGAGAGGTACTCCTCCTATCGAGTACCGTAGGTACACTACCGACTAACATGCACTCCGTCCACCGTGGGTCTGCCGCCAAATACTGGGCACTCTGTCCACTGGGCTAATCGAATCACTCCAAGTCGAATCAGGCAAGCTGTCGTCAGGTCTACAGATACTAGGTCTCCGCACTCCGTATACTCATCTTCGGGAGGGTCCACTCCATGAGCTACTGGTCATTACTTCAAAATGTCACAAATTATCCCGTTGAAGTAACACAAAGGACCACCTCGTCATAGGGGTCTCAACGCAACAGACGGTGCGTCAATCCCAGTCTGTGAGTTATTAGTTTTTCCATTTGAGGGGCTCGGATGGTTTTTAAGCTGAAACCAACCCGAACATACTCTAATATCATCTGAATCCCACATAGAGCATGAAAAATTAACCGTATCATCAAAAGGAATCCAACTTAGTCGACGACACATCAATCGGACATTCGGTCCTCATGTTATAATCATTTCCGCTCCGAGGTCCCAGTTGGTTCCGGGTTCGAACCAACCCGACCATACACAAACAACGCCTAAACCTTGAGTGTAATATACTGAATCAACCGTCTTGATCCAAGGAATCCTAGGCAATAGATGTTGCGTCAATCGGAGGTCCATAGATCAAGATATGACCATTTAACCAAAAATGGTCCAAAAAAGGGGGTTCTGGGCCCGGTCTGACCCGACCCAACCCACCCTGGGTCGGGCCGCCCCGGGTTGACCCGACTCGGGTCTGGCCCGTCGGGGCGCAGCCCGGCCCGCGGCCGGTCACAGCTCGGCCAACCGGGCCGCGCTGTCACGCGTAGCGAGGGGGGGTGGGGGGTGCGACCCCTCGCTAATTAGAACCGGCGACGCCAGCTGGCGCCGCCCCCGGTCGTCACGGATCTAGCGTGGCCGCGGGATCCACCGTGTCGCCGCCGCGGCTATTACCACGATGGATCTTCTTTAGGGGCGTGCTGGGGCGCCGCTGCCTCTAGTCGCCGGCGCTGTCACGCCGGCGACCCATGCTGGCATGGGGTTCTGTGGGCCACCGGAGTTGCTCCAGTGTTCCGTTTTCACTTCCGTCTCCTCCGGCAGTCATCACGGGTCCCGAACATTACTACGGAGGATTAAAATCATTGTGGTGGTCCCGTTTCGTTGTCTCCCATCAATCCGCGCACAAATGAACAATTATCGGAGGGTCCGGACTTGTTCATTATCCCATTCCCTCCTCATTAGAGGCTCTAACCAAAGTTTATCATAATATAACGCACATTCTCGAGGGAATAAATCACACATACGAAAATATATGAACTCCCCTAACTCGTAGTTGACGTCATTCATCACTGATCCGTGGAAGACGAGCGTCATGTTAGTCTGGTGTTGCAGATGAATGGAGTTGTCCCATCAACGATAGAGGATGAGTCGTTGTTGTAGGCGACGTAGGCGCCTTGATGTCATGGTGCGTCCGAGGAAGATGTCCTTCATGTTATTCACTGGAGATGTTCTTCGTTGAAGAACATTGTTCTTCATCAAAGAAGGATCATTTTCCTTTTTATTTCTCTAGATACTTTCTCAAAATATTGTTTTTCCAATGAAAAATGAATAAGGAGGATCACCAATTAATATAATTTCCATGAAATTCATATTAATTCAATAGCGGTGCCATTAAATTAACGCTGACATTAATTAAATGATTTGCAACATTTAATGGGGAGAGGGAGGTGGGAAGGCCCCACCATTAATGAGGAGTTTTTAAAGGAAACAACAAATAATTAATGTGGATTTGAAGGTTGGGCTCGTGTGGGCCCCACCTAAAAATTTTCCACACTTGGGAGGAAATTACCATCTCGCAAATAAAATCTTGTACCACGCATTTTTATTTAGTTTAATATTTAACCCCAAAAATTAACTTTCGACCCGCATAAAATGAAACTGCGGTAAAGGTCCCCTTAAGCAAACCCCAGCACTGTGAGTTCATCAGTGCCCTCACATTTCAATTCTGAGAACTACTTCAAAAGATAGAAAAACCTGATCGTTCATTCACTGATCATACCCGAGCTAAACTTCATAAAATCATTCCGTGAACACCGAGCCTTGGAATCAGGTGCTGTCAAAAACTGCGTACTAATAAAATTCCAAAGAATTTAAGAAAAATAATTATTTGAAATTTACAGGTCTTTACATTTTCCACATGTATGTGGGTAATGGTGGAACACTAATAGAAAACTTTTTTGTAATAGCTGTTAGTAGTCAAAAAATTTAAATGAGATTACATCGTGATGGATTTTAAGATATTTTCACTGAGGTCACCTAGAGGCAGTGACACAATTCTGGTAGTAGTGGATCTTATAATTAATGTATCCCACTCCATTTATTTTTATAACATTTTCTTGATTTTTAAACTATGATGAATTTATTTTTTTGAAATTATACACCGAAAAAGTTTCCCTCATAAAATCATATCAAATAGGGATTATCATTTTAAATCGAGGTTCTAAAAAATGTTATAATATTATTTGGGTAAAAATTTTCATATGAGTACAAATTTTCACCCTCACACTGATGGATCGTCAGAATAGAAGATTCATGTTCTAGAGTAAATTATTCAATCATGTTTCATTATTTTCAATGTTTTGTGGGAGAAGGATTTTCTTTTTGTCGAGTTCAACTATTTTTTATTAGTTGATGGTACTAATGGATCTATATGATTTCATTAATTATAGGACATGTTCTTCACCTCTATGATATATAGAGAAAAGATCGAAAGTGCTACAACATCTGTTTCTTGTGAAAAAGTTATTGGAGTATTTGCAATAGATCATAATGATGATATCAACTACTAAATCTAGTCATAAATAGTATGTTAAAAATCATGATGTACTCTACTATTCTTAATAAGGAATTCCTTTCTTTATCATATCACCAATACATGTGAATTGGTTGATACAGATGAAAGGAAATCTATCAACCAATTTTAGGGACCTTCTGAGAATAGGAAATTTTTGGGGTAGAAATATATAAGTTGACTTTACCTTAGTTGTACTATCCCAAGCATAAATTCTTGCACATTTCATTACTTATTTGTTTCCATATTGAGTAATATCTTACTTTAGAAACAGAGTATGTTTAAATTATTGTGAATGCTTTTTTTGAGGAGTACCTAATTCACATCAGTGATAACATCATGAATGCACTCGATGATATCATTATCCTTATAGTATGGGTGATTTGGTGGAATGGCCATGTATATGATGAAACATTGTATTAAATGTCCAATGTACATTCTTAGTGGACCGAGTCATTCTTAGGTGATATTCTAACACCCCTGTAAGGGAATCTCAGATAAGAAACCATCTATGGGGGGGTGTTACTATAATAACCCTTTTAAAATGAGGTATATATAAATTTCATTCAATATTAATTCCTTGGTTTTATCCTTATGTGAATTCATAATGACCCCACAAAGGTTATGAGGGTGTATAGGGATTGTATAGTGGTTGGAGGTCCTAATTTTAGTGAAATAGAATGGGATGAATGGCTAGTATAAATAGTACCAACATATTCCCATAATAAGAAACAATTGTGTCGGGTGTTTCATTTCATATTAGGGGACCACATGGTTTTCCCTATACGTGAGACATAAGTTTCTCAACCATGCAATAAAATACATAATTTAGAACATGAATATGACATAGTTTGTGGATTGTTTCTAAAATTGTTTCCATGAACTATTTGAGCCCATGAGATGGATAATAACACATAAATGGTTGGAACATGGTTTCTTAAACAGTGTGGACAAACCATGAAACCTTTACAGGATTATTAATGTTATAATATTTCCTTTAAAATATTTATAACCTAAACCACCATTTTTATTCTTCATTTAGTGGAAAACATGTCCTCCAACCCTAAAATTATAAGATCTCAAGCCTCTATCTGCAATGATTTAAATAAATATCTCCCTTTAAACTCCAAATAATTATCCATTCATATTGTTTTGTTCCCCTTTATAACATCACTTATCCCTAGAAACTTTTAATATTAATTATTATTATTCATCTGACTGACCTTCTTATTTTTGTGCAAGCTCATATTCCTTATATTCAGGTCGTTTTTAATTCATCCATTTTCATCTAATGTATTATAATATAAGTTCCAACATTGGATATGAAATATACTACATAAATAAGGTAGGTGTTCAATGAATTACCCCTAAAATTATTTTTTTATAAATTGTTTCTGTTTTGTGATGTCTGGTTTCATTGAGCATTTCTCAATAAAATTACTATGCTTAATATTAAATTTTATCAGTTGTGTTGCAGAATTCAATGATAACATATTAACACTATTGAAGTTTAAGACCTCAATTTCGACCACCCTAATAATGATATTTCCTTTCATATTTCCATAGTAACAAATGAAGAAATTGTTTAGGATACTATTGGATTTTGTTCTGTTGAACTATCAATAACATATGAGCAACAAAATAATAAGTGCACAATTTATGAATTAAATGTACTGTATATGTGTATATATATTTTTTCCATTTTCCATATAGGTAAACTGATAATTATTTTTATATCCACAATTAAACTTTTCACACATAATGAAATGTAATGGAGTTATTCTAATGTATGATAATGAAATCAATATAATGTGTAATATGCTGAAAAATATATATAAATTATAATTATAAGGCACCTATGGATTTTTTACCTTTTGAAACATTATTAGAATGATAAGACAATACCAGAACATGGATTCATGAGGGAATTAATTGAGAAATCATAGTAATCCTTTCTTATTAACAGATCTGATTTTCATGGGATTTTCCACCAATGATGCATTCTTTTCCATTATGTCAACAATTCAATTGTGTTGAACTGGAGATTCACCTAACTCTTTCCTATATATTATAATTCTTGAGATAAAATCATTGGGTTCATATTCATGTCTTTAGATATGTGGAACTATGGATTCACTGTATTGGTATTAGTCATTCATAGCCCAAAATTACTTTGGAAAGGGACCATATAGGTGGTAATACTATTTTATTGTGGAATTGAATTTGTGTACTCCATGTATTACATACATATCCTTATTTCACAAATGATTGGGTCATTATATGAGATGGATTGACCATTTAGGTCATAGAGACCCTGGTTTCAGCTTGGATCCTCATTTAATGGTATCATAGTTATTATTCCATCATTACCAGTATATTATAATTCATAATACAGGGATAATAATTTAATGATCACATGTTCATATAAATTTCAAGTTAATAATGAAATACATAGTGGTTTTTTATATTATAAATGAAACATATATAAATATATATGCATATTATATTATTTTATATTCATAAACTATGTTTCAAAGGCATCTTTGGTGGTGGAATGCTAAAATATATCTCACAAAATATTTAGGCTAACGTTGGTACATGTGATGATATTATTATTTTTGGTGTGTATAAATATATGGGGTAATCTTTGGATACCTAGAATTATTGCTTTAGTTTGGCATAATGGTAGCAAATGACTGATCTTGTGCTCGAGTTGCTCGTGTTGTTTATTCTCTTATTGATTTTTTGTATATATTTGATTGTTATGTATGCCCACATCCATGAATGTATGTTTTCCCATCTTTTACGGACTTCTTATCATTTTTTTCTATATGATACAATTTTCTACATTTTATGATTATTTAATTCTTAAATACTTATCATTGTATTAATTGTCGTATTAATTATTATTATGGTTATGCTGTTTATTTATCATTATGATACATTTCTATGTTCCACAGTAACATGAAGAAATAGTATCCCTATTTATAAACATTAGAAAATAAATGCTAATTGAAGCATTCTGCAAACATGGTGGTGCTATTGAGGCTATATGGCCAATTATGTTCATCTACTCATGTTCCAACCAGTTCCATCTCATCAAAAATTTCTAAATAGGTTGATGAGTTTTGACAATTAAAAAAACGTTTCTCACTGTATCAGACATATATATGTAGATAAATGTGATATTTTAATTCCCATTGAATGAAATCATATTGTGAATAGAAAAATCAGATGTTGTGTCCTTATTTGTGCTCTTATTCATGAGGTTCCGAGAGGATGAATTAGAGTTTAATTTTTGTTTTTTATTGTATAGTACATTTATATATCATTAGGTAGAGTATATAATGATTCCAATAGAATTGAGACTTTCTAGGCACATTAATAAGGGTGTTTTAGGGGTTGGGAGTTCTGTAATAAGGAGTTTCTTGTTTTATAATAGAATTTCACCTTATTTTGTGGCCCCTTAAGAGGTGAGAAATAAATTTTTGTGCAAGTTTCTAACTTCCTATCAGTGGATGTGGTTGTGGTTAGACATTTCATAGCATCATTATTGGTATTTTTGAGTCAATTGGGTTGGAGATTTATTTTAATTTCTAATATATCCATTCATCCGTAGTGGTCGAGGATCTTGATAAGGAAAATGCTATAGTCATTTCATACCTATAGGTTTTCATGAGGTTCGGATGAAGAGTTTGATGTTACCCATGTCACCTAATAAAGTTGATATTATGTAATAAATTCATGGATGTTATTTATCAAATTGGAATAATTGATATATTATATGGTTCTCCTATTGAGATTCTTGATAATGAAGTGAGTTGATTTTGAATGTCTCTATGAGACAGTCATGGGTCCCCTATTTATACTGGTGAGTCTCACACACCCGATGTAATGACCCGACTATCCCAAGGTCATGTACATAGTAATATGACCCCACATGTCTCTTATAATACCTTGGTTTGATTTTGATCACACATGCGATTACTCTATAGGGTCAGTTATCAGACTAATGATTTTCCCCACAAGATAACATGACTTTTCCAATGTGTTTTTCCACACTCACACATTCCCTGGGAAACATCCTTGAAGGTTACCCATCTGAAAAATAACTCCATCCTGAGAATTCATAAAAAAGATTCCCTAGTAAGACCGTATCTCTAAATGAATGATGCATTTTTTATAACTGGAAGCAACATGGCTCACATTTCAATGAATGTTACAATATCCACCATTTTAAATAAAAATTAACCCATTGAGGACCACATGCTTCAATCTAAGGTAGTTATTCCATACGTTCACTGAGAATGCCTCAGATTCAATTTTTTATAACTCGAACTTTCGCTAACCATAATCACTTCCATGTAAGCTCTCTAGTATCCTATAATAACATGTATTACTTTTGATAACACCATTTGATTTTAACTACCTCTTCCACTTATCACACTACTAACTGTCTACATATTCCAACACATGTTTTTAATCATATGATTTTTCCGAATAGACACAAAACATAAGAAACAACCTAGATGGTCAACCATACTGATCACAACTATATAAAAAGATTCATTAACTATGGATTTTTAATTAGGTATTACCATGGAAACAGAAAACACCCTTTTTGAGATGGGTAGTAACCTTTATGCTTGTATGTATCATTTATAAGTGCTGATACATAATTTAATGAGTCTGTCAAAAAAGTATTTCTTCTAAATACACAGGATGCATTCTCAAAAAAGTGGAATGAGACTTATCCACCCAACAAGGAAAATTCCATGAAAATATAGTCACATAACGAAACCGGATCAGATGGTGTTGATTCATTGATTTGAAATCACCACTAGGTATCTCTCTTCCCTGAAATAATATCTAGTGTGATTCCTATAGAACATTACCTTGCCAAAACCCAATAAAATAGTTAAATTATCAATTCATGAATCTCAACTGGTCATATTGTATTACTAAAATTTTCTAATTGGATATTTGGAGCCATGATCATCAACGAAATTTGATGATAATATGTGAATTGTGGGTGACAATTTACATGGGAACACCAAAATGGCTAAAACAAATCATAGATCATTTTGTATACTTTCTAGTTTTCCCATTTATAAATATCTTTATATGCACCTAATCATAATGATCTCTATCCAATATCTTTCTACATAATCTATAAAAAAATTTAGAATGATGGATTATGTGTATAATCTCTGGAAGTAATCATTCTCATAGGGTTATCAAGAATTAAATACAAAATTCCATGTACCTGTGACCCAAAACAAGGATCCCCCAAATAAAAATCTTATTTTGGAGATGAAACCAAATATCACACCAATACAAACATTCAATTATCATAATGATATATTAAGCGGAAAATAGATCACCAAATGGAAACAAACTAATAAGGCGGGGTTACATTCCAAATATTTGGGATATCTCAACACCCAAGATATGGGGGGAGTATCATTCCATAAGTATTAAATAATCCTAAATTTGGGCACACTAAATGAAAACATATAACAATTTAGTACCAAAACCCTATCCTATTTTTTATTACCAATCCCATATTATTATGGAGATCCCACACATAACATGATTTAGGGGGTACAAACCCCTTGTACAAATAACCTGTAAGGTAAACATAGTAAATTCTAATTAAACTATAGAGGATAGAAACCATATAATGTTTTGGAGTTCATTAAAACAAAGATGAAAAATAATTTCTCTTTCATAACAACCCGACAACTTTTACAAAGGGGGACTCGTCACCTATTTTATGGGAAGGTTCAAAAACACCACTATATTATAAGGGGGCCCCACGAATCCTCAAAATCCAGGGATTGAATACACCCCCATGATTAAATTAACAAAAACCCATAAAATTGTACTATCTTCCCCTATACCCAGGGGGGATGTGATAAACTCAATAAACACATTAGAGGACCCATGCCATGTTCATTAATACATAAAATTTTTTAACTATCCAAATAAAAGGGGATTATCCTATTTGATTTCCTATATGGATGGATTACCAACTCCCTGAAGAGATGATTTTACAATCCCATTTAAAATAGGGAGTGGGGATATTTTCCTTAATATATATAGAACCAACAAACTTAATATTAAGAGTGAACTTCTTAGATATCCCATATATCTATTTCTATTCTCGAATATTTCTTCATATGTAATATATCCTATTACTTATACTACAAAAAACATTTTAATGATGCATTTTTTAAAATATTCATCCAAATGGATTTCATGAAGTTACATATATTAATATTTAATAATATGATAATATTAAATATGAAATAATATTTCCATATCCTGAAAACTAATAGGTTATGAATGATGAAATTCCAATTCATAATTAATATTATTTAAAATTATACCAAATGGTGAAAATTAAATATTTAAGAAGTGTATCATCACAAATAATTATTAGAGAAAAATTATGCATCTCAGAATTGATCAACATTAAAAAATTTGTTTTCCTTGATATTTTCATGTCAAATATTTATGGTGGTAAATTTAGATTCACATAAAATTATTATGATATTAATTAATTTAATGAAATTGAATATACTATTGTATTTAGATATCTAGAGTGAATAATAAGTTTAAATTTAACCACATTAGGATAATGATCCACATTAATGGGATTGATAATAGACACTCTTCCGTAATCTCTATGTTTAAGTGGGTGTTGGTGAATGTTATCATTATTGTCTCTTTAATTAGAGAAATAATTTCCAAATTAAAAAATTTCATTAAAAATTAATAATAGAGGTATGGTGGGTGAATCGGTTTGTAAATTATTCTCCCCCATTATGTTAATTTCCCTTTAAATATATTTTTGGAAATCACATTCTTAATGCCCTGCTCGAGATAATTTAAGTATCATCATTTCCCTCTATAGAGTTTTCTAATATGTTGCATCTTACATTTTATTCATGTTGACGTATGTACTCTATATCATCCGTGTTACTAATCATCAATGTTTCCCTGAAACACCATATTATTATTATATATATATATAATATTGATAGTTCACACATATATTTCCTCCATCTTATCATAATGATAAAATATCATCTTAGCTTGTATAGTAATTAAGAGTTAATCTATTCTGAAGAATCTATTTTATTCTAATAATTAATCATTCAATATTAAATTCAAGGTCAGAAATGTTGCTGGAGACATAGCGCATGAGTGGAAGTGGACAAGAAAATATGCCCTATAACAGTGTTAGGAATCAAGTTGTAAATGTGCTTGGAGGTGGTCAAAAGGGTTATCAAAGAGATTTTTGAAATCATTTTGTTTTAAGGGGCGATCGTAGATCATTATAGTAGATCATAAAATAATATCATAGTTTTAGAATATAAAGTCAACTCTTTCTTACAGGGGTATGTTTTGGATTTAGAAACTATTGGTAGTAGACATATCAAGGTTGTAGTTTCTAGAGGCACATATTGGTTGTAGATTCTGATGCTAGCTCTTTCGGAGAGCTTCTGACAATAACATATAGTTTTAGTGGATTTATTATCGAGGTAGATTCTAGATTTGACATCTTGTGGTACATATAGATAATAAATTTTGTAGCAACCAGAGTTGTTAGAACCAAATGGTTTCTCTTGAGGGTGTATATTATATGTAGTTGTAGATGTTACATCATAGTAGTAGTAGGTGGTAGTAAAACATTACAATTTTTACTAAAATTAATTTTTTTCATTTTTTTATGTAAACTAGTTTTAATTCCATAGTTAGGGGAATTATGATCCATTTTAAAAAATAAATTCATATCTTACCATTCATAAATTTCATGAAATTTTAAAAATATATTCTATGTGGATTTTATATTACATGAAATATTGGACATATAAAATCATTTTTTATTAGAAATCCCAATAATTTTTTAATTTTAGCTTTTAAAAGTAATGAATTTATTTCTTTATTATTATTTTTTGTATAATAAGATTAAAAATTCATGATACACTCACTTGGGGTCATGTAACCATTTTGATTCTATTGGTTCTAGACCTTCCATTATTAGTTCAATCCTATTTTCTGGAACCAATGTTTTTTTAAATTATTCATTTAATGATTTTTCCTTCTACTTTGGGGGTATTTTATCTCTCACTTGGGTTTATTATGGAGTGGGGTTTTGTTTTTTTATACTTGGGGAAATTTCTTTACCCTATAATAATGAATATAATGAATTTTATTAATTTAAATTTATAGGGTAAATAAATCAAATATTTTTTCACTTTGATATTATAATTTATATGTTGAATTTTACGAGATAATACTACATTGAAAATCATTGATATTATGGGTAATTTTTCCATCATATTAGTGGTGTTAGAGAATAACTATTTCTTTATTTCAAACAAAATATAATTGAATAATGACATAAATCTTGTTCATGAAATGGCTTCCCCAATAAAATTACACTCATTGGACGATTCCATAAATATTTTTAGTGTAATTTAGGAAAATAGATGATTTCTAATTCCAAACAAAATTGGTGATTAATGTGTACTACGTTTTTGATAGAGTATTTGTTTTTATTTTCAATGCTATTGGGAAACAGTTTGTAGCTTGGGACGAGAATTAGATGGGGTATGCCTACAATGAGAAGTTGGATATGGATGAAAAATGGTGGTGATTCCAGAGTTTTGGAATTAGGAAAATGTGATGTGTTGTGTTAGGATAGGTTCCAATAAAGCAATGGGATAAATTTAATTTTCACATTGAACTTTCAATTCAGTGTGATAGATTTTAATATGAGTTGAATGGTCATATAATTTATTAATAATAACGGTCCATGTGGAAAATTTGGTTGATGCTAAATATGAATTAATGGTATTAAGTAACAACCCCACGGGTTAAAATTTATATTGGGCTATAATAAATGGTTTTTAATTAATGTTCCAAATTTTGAAAATTAAATACTATGAATTAAAAATTATAATTTGGAATTTGTATTATGGCTTGTCAGGTGGTTATGTGCATTATGAAGAGATAGTTAATGTCGGATAAATTTTGAGTTTGTTGGTGTGATTATTGTGAACCCATCTGAATGTATTTTTTGTGGATGTTATATAAATCATTATATTTTATGAAATATTTTTTCCAACCCCACCATTGATTAGAACTGCATTCTGAAACCCATTTTTATTAATATATTTAAATATGGGGTCTATTATTTTAACAACTCGGCGGTCTGGATGGCTGGATGGCTACACTTTCATTCACAATACCACTTCAATGATAGGTTGATATGCTTGGGCTCTGATGGAATGAAGAAAAAAGGGCTCAAATGTGATGGTTGATTGATGAGGTAATGAAATGGATTATGGTGGGGATTGTATCGTGGTTGGAGTAGAGAAAGAGGTTTATTTCATTCATATTCATTATATCCAACTACTATGGATTTGGATATGGGTTTGATATAGTAATGGAATATATGTCTACAATCCAGATAATATATGATGTCACCATGATGTGTGCTGTTGTGGGGCTATTGTGATGAAAAATGTATGGCTGCACCATCACATACGATGGTGGGGTGTGATAAAAAAATAAATGGGAAATAAGTACATGGTATATTTTATTATTATGATTCTTATTATATTATAATAATTGTATGTGTTATTTGTATTTTTTGTAATGGTGAAGATGTTATTGGGTAGTTAACATATTAATGTTTGTTCTTGAGATATAGATCGTATGATTTTATCAATGGAATCATAATAAAAAACAAACCATACAAATGATGTGATCATTTCATCATGAACCTTTCAGAAGGTAAATTTGAATCATATTACCCATATGAGAAATTTAAATTCAATAATGATTAATATATCATCAAAAGTAGTATATTAATGATATAACAACTCAAATGGGATAATATACTCCAATTCTAGAAATATTGGTGTGTATAAAAACATGAGTCTCATTGAAGAATTTTGAGACAAAATAACCTTAATGATTTGGTAAATCTCAAACTATAAAACACCCAAAAATTGAGGTGATACAATAAATATCTATATACTGATAAATGTATTTATAATAATCATATTATACATTCTTGTGAAATATATACACCACATAAAATAAATGGTTGGTGAAAGGGACTATGTCCGACCTAAATTATTGTTAGTCTAGAAAACAATTACAATGTGGGTTATTTTTGAACTGTGATGCTCATGAAAAAACAATATAACATAATTCATTTAAATTAATTAAATAAATTATAATAATTATATAACATTATATATGTTAATATATACATTACATAAAATTATATAGTGGTGAATATATCATGATTGTCATGGGAAAAAATTATGCATGAAATTCCCTTACCTTAAGTCTGTACATTCTTGTACATGTTCAACGCTCAATTTTTATAAATATATATTTTTTTATAAAAATACCACATAAAAATATTATTATACATAACACAATATATGGGTTATTTATAACTATAATATTCAAATTTAATAACAACTCTATTTTATTGTTACGGACCGGGTAATGTATGATTTGTTATTCCAATATGTTTTGATTCATTATTCATGATCATATTAATTAGATAATGATTTAAATATTTAAATAATTAAAATAAATAATTAAATCTAATATTTATTAATTATATAAATATTTATAATAATATTTAAATTATGTATATGAAATATCCAATACACAGTTCGTGGATATGGTTTGAGAAATGTACGTGTGAACATTGTTTTTGTTTTCATGACATATTAAATGAAATAAAGTAAAAGATATATATATTTATATTATATCATTAATTAATTGTTATTATGTCATTAATAATAGATATTTTAAATAAAATTTCCAATATTAAATTAAATTTACATTTAGAATGGATAACATCGCTTTTAGTAAGAGGTAGTCCACAATTCCCCAAACGATGTTATTACCTATCCACAATGAAGAAATTTAAAAAGATATGTTTAAAAACAATTAAATAAGTATAAAGAAGATATTAAAATCATTCATGTCATATAAAAAAATATATTCCATCATAATTACTAACCTTTAATTGTGGTTATGAAAAAAATGAACAACATTGTTTTGTGAGGCAGTAGTTCACCGTACATTAGAGTTGTAATTTTATTACCCATTTTATTGATGTATGTGTATGTTTAGGTCAATAGATTGTGATTCAAAATTATGAGAATATTAAGTATAAATTTATATAATTTAATCATATAATGTGTATTATTTATTTAGTGTAAAATAAATTAATGGGAATGATCTTGAGGATGGAAATTACCATTTATCCAGGTAACTCCTGTTGTTTTTCACCAAAGGGATATAGTGGATAGATTTATTCCCATAGTTATGATTTCATTATGAAGTTAGAGATGTTTTAGGATTATTTTAGAATATTTTGGTATAAAAAAATATTTTTATATTTGTGATTATGTGGGAGGGGTGAGTTTATTTTAATCGTTGTGGAGGAGTGGCATTCTTGTAATTTTTTGAAATGGGAATTCCTCCAAAAGTTTTCCTATGACCAGAGGAATAATTAATGATCCAAATTATATAAATTTAGTATAGTGTAAAAATATGTCCAACCATTTTATTTTTTCCACAAGTGTCTATGTAATTTTGGTACATAATTTTATGGTTTTTTCCTTTGTTAAGATAATTCATCTTTTAACGTCTATAATTAATTTTAATCAGTTTCCCTAATTTTTTTATAATAAAAGTTAACTGTATTATAAATTATAAATTATGATGATTCTGAATATGGTAGGAATTGAATCAAATTTTAATCATATAGTTGGATGAAATAAATTTAAATTCAATCTCGTTGATGGGAAGAAAGAGCGGGTTTTTAATGTAAAAATGTTCACAACATTTAAATGATTGTATATCAAATTTCAATGTAAAATTAATTTAAAAAAACTATATTGAATTAATTTAGATAAAATATTTATAATTAGAATATAAAACTGAAATAAAATATAATTTTAAAATATCAATAATTGAATAAATGTGATGATTAGAACTAATATTTTGTGCTATTCACCATTCATAAAAATGAAACATCTTAAAAAAATACCAAAAATTCATGATATTCTAATTTTTTTGTTATAATTTAAAAATTATGATTATATTTAAATGAAATATTTAAAAAAGTTTCAAGAATGAAATTTAAAATTATTTTTTAATTAATTTTTTATAAAATTACAGAATAGAGAAATACATATGATTGTTCATAAAATATGATTTATCCTAACATTATACCAATATAATATATTATATGAGTACCAAATAAATATATTTATTATTAGATATGTAAATTTTATTGAAAAAAAATAAAAATAGTGTTTTTTAATTTATTAACATGAAATTGTGGTTGTACATAGAAAAGATGTTTTCTTATAAATGTAATTTCATTATTTTCGAATAGCTATTACATTCACTTATACAAATTAATAACCAAATGATTTCTTTTGTTTATAATTATAAATAATATTTTTTAATTTTAGTTAATATTCTTCATAACTTCCAATCAAATTTGTAGTTAGATTCTATAATAATATTGATAAAATAATATTAATAATATCTTATTGTACTGTAAAAAGTGGATTTGTCCGTAATAGAATCTATAAAATGGACATTGATTTGTGTATAAAACAAACGAATCATAATGTTATCTGTAATGAAATATAACTTATGTTTTTCATGTATTGAAATATTTTCCTAATGTTACATATATTAAATGAAAAACAATGTTCTCTCTATTAAAAAAGATATATATAGTGTTGTGTTAAATGAAAAATATTGAAAATATTAAATTATTTTTAAAAATAGTAATACACAAAATCAGGGGTGTCATATTCTACCCAACCCCCATCACTTATGTTAATAACTCATTAGAAATAATCTTGGTATATTAATGGATTAATACAGAAAACCCTATTTCATAGATACAAACATTATATAAATAAATACTAAAAAATAATCTAAAAAGGGAATATTGGAAATATATTTTTTACCAAAGTAAATAATAATGTGGTTACCACTTATGTGAACATAGGGGGCATGTGAAAAAATGGACATAAAAGTGAAATATTAATATCGCATTCTGATGGTGGGAAATATAGACTGTGGTTAGTAGAAAGTTAACGATCAGAAATCCAAAACCTAATTAATCTTGAAAATGTTCATTCATAACTTCAAATTTGATAATTTTAAGACAAAATTTTATTTCAATTAACTTTTTTCTAAATTTGAGATATTATCATTAGAATTAACACTTATTTGATTTAGCATAATATCACCCTTTATTATGCCTTGACCAATTTAATAATCATCTTTTTTTCCATGAAATGAAGTGGAATTTTTAATTCTTGATGCATTAGAAAATTATTTAGTTAATAAATTGAATGAAAGGTCATTCCATATTTCCATAAAAAGTTATATAATATAAATAAATCTTCTTATATGCAAGTAATAATTTAATCTATAAACCCTAACCTAAATTTTATGATAATATATTTGAAAAATGGTTGAAATTGTATCCCATTAAAAATATTATTTAAACATTATTACGTGAATAAGAATAATATCTTATTCAAAAAAAACATTTTCATTGGAAATGTTTGTTGTTACTTTTTTTGATTGAATATCAAAAAATATATTAGTATACAAGAATCCTTGATGAGGAAGATAATCCATTGATATTTATATGAAGGATAAATAATAACATTTTAATAAGGCATAATCATACAAAATTTGTCTTGAAATTCCATATTAAGCGGATAAGGATTAAAAATTCCCTAAACCTTTTCATTCACCTCATCCTTTATGATTTCATAATATTTGATTTTTTTCCTTTATCATTAGCAGTTGTTGGAAATTTTCGCAATTATAATCTCTACGATTTAGGGAATTTGTTTTAAAATAACGATAACCCCTAAAATTTAAAAAATGATGTGGTGGATGTAACGTTATGGTTCCAAAATCTCCCTAGTGACGTCCTGTCCCCGGTTGGTCACATGGCCTCAAGCACATTTTCCTGAATTCTAGAGGTTGCCGACTAGAAGATAGGGCCTTAGGCGCGATAGTAGGGAAAGTATGCCATCTTTGGAAGAGTGACATAGTGGAAGTAAAAAAATATATAATAACAGAAGTAGTAACCATGCCAAATAACAAACAGTTGGATAATAATGGCAGAAACAACTTGAGAACATATATATAAATGATGCATGAAACATATGTCTATGAAAGCATCCAAACAAATCCCAATACTAAAATACAGTACTAAAACAATGGACCAGAAAAGAAATAAAAAACTCCATAGCATTTCAAGCCTAATCTTGGTCCCATGCTCTTTAGCTCCAACACAGTCAAGTACCTGAAGTAAAAGAGAGATTTCCCTTATCTATACCTGCAACAAGATAATCTGTTTGGGCCCAAAAGCATGGTCCAAACAGGGTGTGACACTAAATCCCAGTAGGAAACCACCAAGATATATGTTCCACATAGTAAGTAAATATATATGGCAGGAAAAAGAAGATAGAATCAGTTAACAAGTACTCGATAATAAACATTCCTACAGTTCAAATGCATTCAATTACACATATCATGTAAGTAGATAAACAAAGCAGGTACCACTCTGGGAAGTACTCTCATCCTAACCACTATGGTCCAACCAAAACTACATACGAAAGCAGATAACACAACTGGCAACCCTCTAAGAAGTACTCACAACGTATCCCCACTTGTCCTACCTAGCAAATAAAGAAAAACTATGGGTAGTACACTCACTCTAACCCCATTAGTTCAACTTAAGTATAGACTCTCTGAGGAAACACTCACTGTCAATTCCTCCTATAGTTTCGTATCAGTAGCTAAAGGTGCTCTGGGGAGGAACATATGTTTCATTCCCCTGGTGGCCCGCATCGAGGAATTACAGACACTCTGAGGAATCATTGACACCAATTCCCCATGTGGTCTCACAAGGTAACAGTAAAACAGATACTCTGGAGAAGCGCTTCCGTATATTCTCTCTATGGTCTACTACAACATGTTCTCACTGCCCTGTGTAAGTCAAGAAAGAATTATAGCATGTATCGGCCTAGGTAACCCTCAAGAACAACTTGGTTAAACAGCCTACAACATATCAACATATCATAACTACAGGAACCTTCCATCCTACAATACGAGGCATGGGAAAACAAGACATCCTAAAAGGATATGAAAACAAAAAGGACATAACCAAAACATTAAAGGGGAAACACTTCCAATTAATATATATTAACCTTACTCACATTCAATTAACCTCTATTAAAGCATACAAGCATAACAGGCATTCAACAGAGCTAAAACAGTAAACACACAATACCTCATTCAAGGGCATTGGGAACTTTAGAACATATAACTCAAATACCTTCAACGGAAAGGCAAAAACCACCTACCTCTGTGTTGCATGATCGATATAAGTGACCCTCAAGCCTTGAATCACCCATGAACACCGTAGGTCTTCAAAAACACTAAAAATTGTCAACCGAAGATAACTCATAAAAGAGGAATAATCAGAAAATGAATCTCTAGAAGAAGGAAGATCTTACCAAGTCAATCCTAGTGGAATCGACGATAGTCAATTCTGAAAAAGGCGCTCAATGGGGAGCTCAGAGAAGGATCATAGACATGCCCATGCTCTCTGATGAACCAGACCCAGAAGGAGGTGTTTCTATTAAGTTAGACACGACCCCAGTACATTTAATGAAAAAATGAAAGTACATGGCATGTACATTATATGTTCAGGGTTTGTAATTGCCTTCACTGGCCCTTCATTAGGCAGTCTCCAGGTCAACGCATATGGCCTTGTGCATGGAAACTACACTGCCATCACCCAGCTACCCGCGATAACCGAGTAAATGGTGTATACTTATGAAATTTCCATAAAATAAACTTTTCTCCCTAAAACACCAGAAAAAGGAAAATATACCTGAAATAAGATCTAGGTTCTTAAATTATATGGTTATCTTAGGGAGAATTATCATTATTTGTATCATTAAAAAACATTATCATGTCACTTCAGATCATAACTGCATGATTTTATCATTTCTATGCATAATAAAATTACCAATACCCACAAAAAATTTACTTATAAGATTATTCCATCACATTGAGAAAAAATATTGATTAACTTATTCTCTATGTGGTTCTTCAAATTCCCATCTAATTCCATTGTTTTCCTCTTATCCAGACCAAGAGGATGATTTATAACACCAACCACTATTTAATGATTAATAGAAAAAATATTAATAAAATCATACCATCCTAATTCATGTATGGATAATTCCCTTCAATGATTTTGTTTTATTCAATTGGTGAATCAATCTACTTTATAGTTATGATGAATCATAATATCAGATGAGTACCCGGAAATTCTGGTAAAATATTATACATATGTACTAATGGATTCATCATAAGTATGATTAATCTATAGAAATTCAATTTGTATCATTTTTCCTTGAATATGAGGAAATCCATTTCTGGTAAATTTCTTCTTAATCATTTCCCACTACATATATAAATTTTTATCTTATTCTCACGTGTTCATAATAAGATTCCACCACTAATATGCTTCACCTTTCAAACAATACAAATCCAAAATTATTTTTTCATTATCTAAACAATATTGAAGGGAAATTATATTTTCTGTGGTATTTAACACCTGGGAAGCTACTAAGGGATCAGTGCAACCACTAAAAGAAGTTGGATGATTTCTCTTGAAGAACTCAACCAAACCAGTTTCCATCATTTTCTTGTTTAGTTGTTCAATATGGTTCATAAATTGGGAATGTTTTTTGAGTATATAATGAATTATCCCCATTACCACTACCATAACATTGCGACCTTAGAAGGAAAATAATTTCATGGTCAGCTTCATTTATATTTAACAGATTTTCATCAAGTTCCCACCATTAACTACGATCTGAAATTGTTGCATGAAACTCTTTTATCAAAACTGAAAACCACATAATCATGAAAACTTACTCATAATATGGGTAAATCATAACTCCAACATTATTAAACTATGAAACCTTATGTTTATACAAGTTTATTTATTTTTATATTCTACATTAATCCTTCATGATGGCTCTTAACATGTTTCTAAATTCCCAATGCTAATCCCCTGGGTGGGTCAATCCCCTTGGGCTATAAGGCCCGTTATTATGTTCCATGTCAGACTCAAGTCTGACCCGATGAAAAATTTCATACTTATTACCCTTAGGTATATCTATAAAAAAATACATCAACATGTAGTTTCTAGAAAAGGATTCTTTTTCTATGAAACCACTCAATATACCCTTCACAGAAATTTTAGAAAATTTTCTTATATTTTTTCATATCCTTAGACTTATCCATGGTGAAATCATTAGACATATCCTTATAAATATCCCTGAGGTCTTCATTAATGTCTTAATAATGTAGTTTATAATGGTTGACTATAACATTCCTTTTATACCATATACAATGTCATGTACTTAACAAATAATTATATTACATCAATATATATTCATATTCATTATATTAAAAAAATATTCTAATAGACTGTAATAGTTTAGTGTCATTGGAAACACATATAAAATAATTATAACTAAGCTAAAAATCTTCATAACATCCCATACAGATCATCCACTGTAATACTTCTAATTAAATCATTTCATATTATCTCAGAGAATAGAATTATAAGAATGTTTGGAGCACAAATTATCATTAAATTTAAATAAATTAATTACATAAAAATTGAATATAAGGGTGTGATAACATGATAGTATATTTACATGGTCATACGATGTGTATAAAAGATCATAATCATGATATTAAGCCATAAAGTTTTGTAGTTCATTAGATATAAATTATATGGGAATCCAGATAATAATCCATGATATCATAACTAATGAATAATTCATAAAATTAGTGGAAAATATATATGTATTTGAAGATATTATGTCATAGATATCTACCATAAATTAATAACATGTTTAGGATGGGATAAAAACTGTGTAGCTGCTTTGGGATTATGATAACCACCTATGTTCCCACTTATTTTAGTGCATGGGCTACAACATGTGAAATCTCTTGTTTTATGGCATGTGCTACCATATGTGTACCCTCATGTTTTCAGGATTGGTCTACAACCCATACACCCTATTTCGTTGGGCATGAGATTCATCTCATGTACCCTTTCATATCATATACCAATTATCATTATCCAATTCATTGGAGGAATATATAGGTCTCAACCATCACATAATGAAATTAAACATATGTGTTCCATGAAATAATAAAACATTCATCATATCATAACACATACAAAAGATTGGTTTCATAAACATCATAAAACATAAAATTAAATGGGTCTCATAAAAATATCATCATATAAAAATTTATGTAAATGATATTGGTTTCATTATTATTTCATAGATTAACACATATTGAATTGGATCTAGTTTCAAAAGAATATAACTCGTGATTGAGAAATACGTTCCATTTTCAAATAACACGTGAAAGATAAATGAGTTGGATAAATTTTATTCCATAAAAAAATAACCGATTAAGATAAATAATATGATTTTAACTTTGTATAATATCCCTAATAAGTCATGTGTTACACCAACCTATGTCATATTTGGTGAAAATAAATTTCTAACCACTTTTTTTAAAAAAAAATTCTTGAATAAAATAAACATTATTCATTGAAAGATATATTTTTAAAAAATAAAATAATTTTTAATCCATTCTACATGAAACCTGAAAAATTATGCTAGAAAATACTTTGAAAACTTATTTATAAAACATTGTTTTGAATGAACAAAATGTTCTAACCGAAAATCTATATATTATGGGATTTTCATAATAAATTTTATGAATTATCATAACTTCCAAAGAGTTGAAATATGGTAATAATTATATTAATAAATCATGAATAACAATATGATAATAAAATTCATGAGTTTTTTAGAGAGTTTAGTCATAATATTTCTTCAATGGTATTACAATAATAAAGAATCATTGAAAATGATGAGATTGTTTTAAAAAAAATTTACTACATGGTACACTCGAATCATAATCCATATATATGTAAATTAAATTAAATGAATTTTTATATATCTTGAAAAGGATATTCATTAAATAAAATGTAAAATGTAAGTATATAAACCTATTAAAAGAATATAGGTTTATAAAAAATCATTTGTCACAATGAAGTTAAATTAATGAAAAAACAACCTTATTAATATGGTATCTCGTGAATAGTAAAACCACATATAATAGATGTGATGAAATGGAAATGTAAATACCAAAATAAATTTTTATATGTTTCAATTAATACATTAATTAGACATATATACACCACCAATTCATGTGGGTGATGAAAAAATAAATATGATTCGGGGAAATGAAAATGATATGAAAAAACCCATACAACATGAGTAATTTTTGAATTGGGTTCCAAATGAAATAATAACATCAATTATAACATTTAATACCAATATATAAGTTAAATAAATGATATAATATTTAATATATCTCTATAAACTACATAAAATAAATTAGTGGAGAATATGGCATAAATATCACAGAAATAAAAAGTGACATGAAATTCACTTTCATCAAGTCTTTAATTTCATAGTACATGTTCAGTACTCTAGTATAATAAATATAATTTTATTATAAATCCACTATAGAACAACATAATTATATATAAAACCATATATGGTTAGGGTATGACTCTATATATCTATTTTATTAATAACTCCAAGTTAATGATACATTTTAAGTAATATCACCTTTGTTTTTTCCATAATTCTGGACTTGTTATTCATAATCCTCTTACATAGATATTAATTTAATTATTTATATAATGTAAAAAATGTTTTATATATGTTAAATCCCAAAAATTTATAACAAAAAATATCAAAAAATAAATAAAAAAAATTGATATGGGTTTTAATTTCCTTGTAAAAGAAATGTGAGAATAAGGCGGTTGAGACTAATTAGTCTTCTGATCCTATAAGGAATACATGATTATGTTACCTTAATAAAATCACATGAAGCCACATCAGATAAGAATATTCTATATAAGACCCAACAAATTCTCTTAAAATCCATATATTATTATTGAAGGTTCCCCAGACAGCTAATGATTATGCGGAGGCCGCATGATAAGCTCCCACATGTCATGATTATTGTTAGACATCCATCACCTAGTAACCCATCAAAAAAATCCATTAATGTTAGATTATATATTGAAAATACAAGGATTCCTATTATAGTGGTATACTCACACCATGGATCATTGATTGGGAGAAGATTTTTCCTTGAATTGATTCAATCAAAATAACAAGAACCTTAATCCTATGAAAAATAATAAAAAGGGAATAAATTGGGAGGTGGTGGGTGCCACTTATGCTATTAAATGTCACACAACATGCCCCTGGTGACCCATAAGACATCGTGATTCCATAATGACATATCAATTTGGTATCACAAAAGTCCATCATAATTTATCATCATCAAATGAGGATCCTCAGGTATGTCTATGAAATCGTGCACTTTCACTTTAACATTGAAATGAAAAAAACAATGGTATTGTACATGAAATGATCATACATCTCCATAGGATGTTTTTCGGTCATGTGATTCATTAGCAAGATGTATATAAATTTTATTTTACATTACTCTTACAATATCACATGACTTCTAAATGTTCTAAAAAAATGTAAATGAAAAGAAGTGGAGGTGGGACTCTTAGATTATAAAAAACTCCTTGTGAAACACTAAGATAGTCTCCAACACTATGTCAAAAAAATCCACAGAAAGATGAAATGATCTCACAATGGCCCCCGTGAAATGTCCTCCATGTCACGTGGAATGTCTCATACATTCCACCCTAGATCACAGAATAGAATATTGATAAGATTCAGGATATCATGAAGTCACATGGCTATGGTGATATGGCAATATAAAATTATTTTTCAGATCAAGAAAAAATAATACATTCACTAATAATTAGAAATAATCACTGAAAACTGGTGTTGATTGTAGGTGTTCATGGTCACTAAAAATCAAGTGACACCCTTTGAGAGGTCCACAATGGAGACTCAAAAAATAAGTGTGACACAAAATACCTTCACCAACTCTATCATGGATTCCTACAAGAAAATACATTAAAAGAGGAAACAAACTGAGGCAGGGAGCCATATAAATCCCCCACCTACAACGAAAATGGGATAGATCATGACCAAGATGATGATTCTATGTGGATAGATCAACAATTTGAACAGTATAGCAGATGAAGAGTGGATTTATCAGAGGTAATGATATCATAATTGAAAAATCATCCCATCAGGTATTACAGATATAATAGTTGTAGAAACCATTAATAATTCCTACTCACCTATCATGATAACTCTTAGACCATGCAATGGATTTTTGATAGGGAATATAAAGGGATTCCAAATCTCCTACTAAATCATGCAAGACTTAATAAAAGATAATGATGAAAAACTTTGATGAATTTTCAAAATATATTTTTGAACATTGGATAATAGTGAAAATAGTAATAAAAGAACATATAACCATGATCATATTGCACATATCATGGTCTACCACTATAATGGGACAAAATCATGACATGTCATCCAAATCATGTGAAACTCTCTTGGTATACTGTTTGCGTCCTGTTAAGTCCTCTAGAAATGTCAATGAATGTTACATGGTGACCCTTAGGATTTCCTATTATTTATAATGAAACCATCTAGAATCTCCACTAAAGCCTAATGAAATCCTTTAGAAGTGACTCATGGCCTATAAGGAAGTGATAGGTCATGTCATCTGAGTCTCACAGTAGCATCATAAATTTCCATTTCCTATTTCAACGTTTTCTAAACATTGCAGCCCAATAACTACATCTTTCCAGACATGTCAGTTGGGAAATGTGACACCCTATGAGAAAATTCACAATGGCTATCACATAATGATTCACATGTGTCAATAATATCTTATGATGACTCTA
The DNA here is from genome assembly GCA_963277665.1 of Viscum album. Classification (NCBI taxonomy): domain Eukaryota; kingdom Viridiplantae; phylum Streptophyta; class Magnoliopsida; order Santalales; family Viscaceae; genus Viscum; species Viscum album. The sequence continues at coordinate 1,062,821,512 of OY728142.1, forward strand.
GGGAATTAAATCAAGATCATGTTTTAACCTCTAGAAAAATCGGATATAAATTTCAATTGCCTCAATGATCAATCATATATGTCCTATAATGTCTTCCCTACATTATATCCTTGATCATGTGACAACCCTCAGACATGCCATAAAGATTATATGACATCTATTGGGAATGTCAGTTGGATTATACTATCTATTTTTAACATGTCAGGAAAACATTCTATAACATTACATGATATAATTTATAACATCTCGAGTGGAAACACGACATATGTTAGGCATGCAAGTGGATCTGATCTATAGGCATCCATGTATTTGATCAACTATTCCACCCTCTGTATGTATCCCCCATTTATATGTATATACTATGTATGTAATCAAAGTTCAGTGACATAATATCATATGTCTCGATTATAAGGGTCTCATTAGTGTTTTATCACCAATTAAATGAACTATGAAAACACTAATTTACCTTACTATGGTACATAGGAAACCCCACATGAGGGTCGAACTCTATATTAATATTCAAAGGGAACTCTTAGTACATAATCTGCACATCTATATTATGTGATACTAGTTACTTTTTATCTCGTGTTTCTCACACTTACCACCACTCACTTGGGATTAGAGTGTTTCAATAGTCATATAATTTGAATAAAAAATTCCCACTAGAGAGGGTAATGTAATTATTTATGACCTAACATGTTGCCAAATATACTATCCTGGATATGAAATCATTTACCAGAGGGCTAATCCTAAGGGAATAATTAAACTATGAGGACTCTAATTCATTCCATAACAAGGATACATAGAACTCCTTCATAAGTCATGTTCCTAAACTCATGTGGGTTTTCATCTCACCGTGAGTCTTCTCATGTGTCTAACATTTCAACCAATAAGATACAATAATTCCCATGGGATTCACATTCTCCCTCTTCCTTCAAAGGAATGGTAAATAAATATAACTATGTTTACCTTAACATAGGCCAGAATTAGGATAAATTGGGAAAATCATTGAGGAACAACATCTATATAAATTCCGCAATGGTTTTCTCAATACATATACCCCACATCTATATACAGTGAGACAAATTATAGGTTATAATTTGTTTCCCAGACCATGCATATCTCACATGATCTTAGGGAGCTTTAATGTTCATTTAATTTTTATCAACAATCTCGATATTCGACGAAATGTTTGAATGTATGCCCCGGTGAGTGGTATTATATATACTCACCCAGATGATGGAATCTACATTGGGGCCAATCCTAGGGGCATGCATGAACAATAATAACATGGAGTCATAACAAATGTAAGATATTCAGTATACCTTTCTATGGACTGGTCTCAAGTATCATTAAACATTGTTAGTAATTCCCACCAAAACCCCAACATGTCTACCTTCTCAACATGATCACTCCTACGAGATAATACTATTACTCATCTTCATGTGGACTACAAAACTATGTGAACTACTACAAACTCTAATTATCTCAATAATTTAGATACATATTATGTTCTCCTCAGGAATATATCATGAATTCACGGTGGTTTATAGAACTCATATATGTTTATTCTTTATAGTGCTAAAATTTGCATGCTCAATGAAATATGTGTGTTTTGATTCCTTAAATAACATAGATATGTGAGACGCAATATAATAGCTCAATACCAAACTATGATTAAAAACTAACTCTCTATGTGGCAGAGAATTATTAATCTATTGGTTATACTGATTCAACAAAAAATGATTTTCTCATTACTAAGAACTAGATGAAGAACCTCAAATATACATACAGTTGGATTTACTAAGGATATCCCTGTCTTTTGAAAAAGATTATACGTAACCCGAAATTATTTTATTGGGGTAACAGGTATCTTTTCATGATTATGTAGTGAATAATTATCATATCCTAAATTTGAAATATATTTATGAATTAGCAAAAAAATTTACCCCAAAATTTTGTGATGAGACCGACCTCCTATCCTCTCATCCAATGCGATTCCATAAGCGTAATTTGGATGAAATCCCAAATTGACCACATTCCATTGCACGGTAGGTATGTACACAGTTATGGATGGGGAATATGTAGGGATTTCTCCCTCTAAACCACAATGGTGACCCGATGCTAATTCTTTTGAAAGAAATGAACACATGAAAATTTTTCATCTCGTCTAACCAAAAGATCCTTATGATCATCTCTTAGAAATCGAACGAAAAATGGTGAAACTGATGTGAGTATATCAAATAATAAAATGGTTTATTTATTATCTGTCAACCCATTTTCCATTACATAAAAAAATTACTGATCTCGATTTGAAACTATGAAATAACAAAATTTTTGGGTTATAATCCATTAGTCCATTTTTCATTTCACTTAATATACAAACAAAAATTGCAAAATGAATGCATGATACACTCAAATGGAAAAAAAATAGTCATTCATTGATAATTATACACTATTTTTCATATCATTGAAAAACAATGTAGTATAACCGGTATGAACCAACTACTAATCCTTTATAATATAGGTTATCATTATGTTGATCCATCATCATGTTCAAAAGTCCACATGAGTAGAATGGTCAGATCTATAATAAAAAAAATTTATATTAACCAAAAATATTGGATTGATATTATCATTCCAATGATATCAAACTAATATTTTATATAGTTACTTATTTTCTACATGGTTGAAGATAAAACTTTCATCACCCCAATCGAAGAATATATCATTATTATTTAGAAATTTATATCACAAATCTTCCTTGTCTTAATCCCCCTTAGTTTGAAAAATATCTCACCTACACAACATATCCAATGATTGGTGGGGAACATGGTGGTCTATAAGTACCCTGGATGCAGTACAATCCTTACCCTAGAAGTTCCATATAAGTTTCACCAAGCATAAAACATACTGGGTTTACATCTCCCATGGAAGGATATAGCTAAGCCAGTGGACCTTGTTTCTAGAACGTGGAGTTTCAAGAGTTTATCCCAGGAGTGGAAAAATAGTCAAATTTTTTCTCTGAAAAAGGTGAACAATGAAATAAAATACTAATCGCTTTGGATTGAGGTGTCACTATTGAGGGATCATATCAAATGTTATCACCAACACCATCCCACTAGAACCAATTAGTCACATATTGTGGGTACCTACTGACAAAATTCCCCCTCAAACACCCATGCATAGGCATCAAGGGGGACACATTAGGTGACGAAGTAATCAAATATTCTAGATTGGGATCATATCCTCACTCTCCTTGATGAAGTCTGTTGGAATCTTCCATTGGTAACCAATGATCATGCCCATATTCCATATCACTTAGAAATAGTCTATTATCATATTATTATTTCATGAATTAAGAAGAGATGTATTCTTACCCCCATGCATGATTCCGCCAACATATTTACTTGGTAAAAGGATGAATATTGGGGTAACATATCCCTACTTATGTTGAAGAAAAATACCATTATATAGTAGTGATTGAAATTTTGAATGATTATATACATGAACACACATTTCTAAAATTATTATATATTTTAAAAACATTTGATGTAAACTCACTAAATATTATGGAACTAGTATTATTGAATCGACAAACAGATATTTTTATCCCTATAGTTAGTAAAACTCCACAATAAGTTCATTATTAACATTTGGTTATACAAGAGGTAGTGCACATTCATTCACCCATCGTGGAGGATTATCAGCATATTCCAATTAATGATGAAGCATTAGACTGGGTTCATATTTATGTTCCAACCAAGGCCCACATGGTGAGAGTGGAACATGCCTCAGGGTAGGGGCACATGCCTGTTGGAAAAAATTTGTGGCATCTTTCAAAATCCCATGATCATGCTCATTCCACCTTCATGGTTGGAGATCACCAATTAAGAGCTGATTAATCCTCTATAAAGGCTCAAGTTCCTATATATAAAGTATATAATCATACTTCATAGGCCCATGATCATAAAAATATCTAGGTTCTAGCTAGGGCAGACCAATTGAGAATGGTAAATGCCTTATTAGATGCTCATATTCTTATCAGTGAATCCTTGAGGAATATTCCAGTAGATAATAGAATTCATCCACATATTCCAATATCTACTAGTTAATGAGTACACCAGGCTAATTTTGAGTCATTACAGGAGGAGTCTTATATACCTTATCCCGTTCAAGATGTTCATCAACATATTCAGAATGGGAATTAATATTTAAACTAGTTTCATATTCATGTTCCAACCCAGGTCCACTAGGAAAAAGTGAAATATGCCTTGGGGTAGGCTCATTTACCTACCATGTAATATAGTCATTTTATTCAGAAGACTCAAGATTAGGATCATAATCATGTTCTTACTAATGTTCACTATGAAAGAATGTACCATGGCTCAAGATAGGAGGATATTAATGTCAATATTGAGAAAGATCATTAGAATATACCAACAACCTCTCATCAATATAGTATATTCCAAAATTAACTAGATTGTTATATAAAATTCATAGTAATAGTCATACAATAGGCTCATATCTCAGCAAAATTTTCAAATGTAAGGTCAGCATATTTTTGCCATGATGGAGATTGAGACCCATATTCCCTATCAGCTAAATACAAGTTTCTTTGAGGACATTTGAGATAGATTCCAAATTCCATAAAGGTCTGTCATGAACCCAAATGAAGAATAATTTTTCCATTATCATTATAGATCTCCCCTTTCTTAGGTGGAGATGGATCACATTGATTTTACTCTTGACATCCACCATGGTGAGCCTCCCCACGATGATATCTCCCACAAACATGTAAATCATCCTCATTCCCAAACACCTTCACATAGAGAAGTTTAAAAATCTCATAAATAATTTTTTAGAGAGGTATTAAACGATCTGACACCACTGTATAATGTTGTTATCGAAACATTGAGGTCAACTATATATGGTTCCACATCAACTTCCAGTGGCACAACACTCGATTCTTCATTCAACACAATGAAGCATCTTTTATGGTGTGAATAGATAGAGGAAATTAATTATGATGATGGGTATGAAACAATTATATATAGATACATAAATCATGAAACTTCCACCACATCATGTTCTATCCCTTCTCAAATTCTATCTATGAGATCTAAATTGAGGTAATGATGGATTCAATTCCTTATCTACAGTAAAATATATGGGATAGTCACCAGTGACAGAAGGCTCAAAATCATCCTTTTCAAGAATAGGAGTGTCACGTTTAGAAAATTAGGATACACAATTTTCAGATAGACCTATATAATATATTCCAATCATGAGATCTGAATGAGGAAAATCACTCTAAAAATTTGCAACACCGTTGTCGTCATTGCATCAGAATCCTTCGCCTGCTAATCAATGATGCCACATCATGATTTTGTATTCAATTATTTGGAAAATAGGGATTTTCACACAATTTTGAACCCCTAAAATAGTAGTTCCCATTAGATACGACAACATATAATTTTCAATACTCATGTTAAATTAGTGGACAAGGTAACACTCAAGAAATTTTGTTAATATAATTGAATGCCCCTACTTCGTTGTTGATTAGACATCATGAATGAAGGGAGAGGTTAGGCAAAAGAACATCAAACTAGTCACCTAGAGGAATTATGAATTCATTTTAGTCATGGTGACCGATGTTGTGATAATCTAGATGACTTGTCATAAAGCATTGTTCTCATCAATGGATTCAATCTCACCAAGATCCTATGCGATAACTATTATTCTTCATCATACATGCCACAATATCATATTCTATAGTAGAAGACTATGACAATAATCACCCCAGGGGTCTAAATAAATACATACAACCACCTAGACCCCTTTAATATTCAATATGTTATAGGTTTCAGGAGATATTCTTGGTAGATTCATGAAAACCCCAACCCACTGGGATGGGTGAATATAAATCTCAATCAAAATATCCATATTATTCATTACCTAAGTTGATATTTAGGAAACCAGTAGTGTTTACATATCACCCCCTTCCCACTGGATTGGGGGAATTTATATCTCAAAGGATTTCATGTGAATCATAAAATCCTTAACTGGAATAATTGGATCCACCAAAACATGAATATTCCATGATAATTGTGTACCTGGATAAACCTTGATCCATAGTGTCGGTGGATTTTTATCTATATTCCACACCACATATAAAATTAGACTTTTTAACATTAGGATTTCAAGATCAACAATCGATATTACGCCAATTTCTCCCCTAAAAGTCAATCCTCTCAAATTCCTGGCCCATTCATCTATCATGACTGAATAGTCACTGAAGGTAATTACATAAAGGACAAGACATGTGGATATTATGATGAAGATGATCATACCTTGATGGGGTCACAATAAAAAACCACCCAATATAGAAAACGGTTAGAATAACAACCTTAATGATGGAAATAAAGAATCATCTTATTTTGTTGAATGTAATGGATCAACAGTTGTTCCATGATATGTCCCCATAAATGGATTCATAATCAATATGTAATATATTATTTATAAATAAATCAGTAAATATGGACACAATATGAAAACAAAAACCACATATGGGTGAGATTTGGATGCACTAACTGAGGATGCACATAACCAAAACCAGAGAGGGATCTAATATATGACACCTTTAAATAATGAGTTTCCACCTCAATAGAAAAATTATTCCAAAGGGAAATAAAAAAGTGTGGCTGCATCCAAATCACCACCCAAAATAGTTAGCGTTCCACCAACGTATGAACTACTGTCACAATATGAGAGTGAAATTAAAACACATCAAAAACTCAATGGTGATCTAATCATGTTGAAATATCCCCATTAGGTGTCAGATTCAGGATGATGAAAATATCCATGCTCCCATAAGAGCTATTCAACCAAAAAAGTATAATCTAAGTGCCATATTGGCTCTGGATTAAGGAAAATAGTTTACATAGAGGAGGATGTTGAAAATTTATGTGGCATTTCTCCATTGTAGTGACAACCTCTCCCTCTCCAAGGACATCATTCAGACCAATTATGAATCAATAATTCATGAGAGGAAAATTCTGGGAAAACTCATTGATCCCCAACTACTACATATAGAAGGTATCTCGTCCAATAAACAGTACCCTTGGAGAAACTTAATCTCATTGAGTCTCTCACTACTTGAATTGAAACCTTGGTGGGGTTACATTCAACTATGTAGCCTGAGAAGAATCAATATTCTGAGTGGGTGGATGACAATTTGACTTCATATAATTTTGTAAACCCTATTAGTATCATCTGAATATATTTTGATATATTTAATTTAAATTAATATTATCTTTTTCTATATTTATCATTTCACACAATACTAAATTTTGCACTTGTTATATGAAAAAAAAATGTGTGGATTGTGTTTTAAGCAAAAAAAAGTTGATATTTTGAAACATGAAACCAATAACGCAGCATTTTGTGTATGCGATATTACGCATTTTTTGGGTAATATAAAATTTTGATTCTATTGATAGATTGCATTAAATGAAATACTGGGTTTTTAAAAAAATAAGTATATTATTAAAATGTTATTATTTAATATCATAATATATAACCATACAATTAAATTTGATCTTTTTAATAGTATTAACCACCTTATTAATTTAAATTGTGTATAATTTTAATTACATGGTCTACAATTCATTAAAAATAATTATATATACTAATTTAATATAATGGAAATTATATTATTTGTAGGTTCCCAAAACCATTTTTTATTATTAGATTAAATAACTTACAATTATTAAATGATATGAATAAAATAAATTTTTATATATTCAATCAAATATTTTTTATATTCATCAAATATATATTATAGTCATAAGATAATATTAAACCCAATTCTATGCATAAAACAATTATTTATAAAAATTATAATTTTAACTCCTTTTAATGGTTTTCCAATTTTTAATCCAATTTTTGATAATTTAATTTTTTTCAATTATAAAAAATAATATTTATTTATTATATTAATATATAAAAAATTATTTGATTTATTTTTTTTGTCATTTTCTGAGAAGATTAATTTTTTGATGAACAATGAAAAATACGACATTTTAGTAAAAAACCATGTATTTTTTTAAATAATTATTATAATTTAATTATATTTTTGAGCTCGCAATTTATCAATAATACATATTTTTATCCAATTTAGTTTTTGGAGTCATTTTTATATTGAAAAAATATATAATAACATATTTAAAATTAGAATGTTTCCTTTTATCCATCATTACGCCACATTAGTGAAATTAATATAAAACATAATTTGCAACCTTGGTCAATTCAATTTTGAAAAAAATAGACATACTTAGTCGTACTAAATATAAAATTTCATGTAAAATATGATGAAATAAAAATTTTCATAGTATGAATAGTAAATTTTGGACAAAAATACCATGCTTAAGGGTAACTCGTATAATTAAATTTAAAAATAATAGTATAATATTATAAAATTACCATATCACAAGATTTAATTTCCTTGGACTGGTAGGTTTTGACTAAAATGAAACATGGTATTGAATTAATACCATTTTAAGCAACATGGAAAAATATTATATTTACAAAATTTTATTTACAAATATGTTAAAAATGACGTACTAATCTGTTTAATAAGTAAATAATTTTTAATATTGGTTAATACATTAGATAATGACTACTAAAAATAGTTATTTCAAACATAATAAATTTCTATTTATCATGATAATTTATTTCCAATTTTTTAAGAGTACATAATCCAATCAAAGGCATCTCTAATGACGATGCAGTAATTGATTGATTTATAGAAATATAAAAATATTTATATTAAAAATATTAAAATAAATATTATTTAGAATAATTATTGAAATAAAATAATTTTATAGAAATTATTTATTTTTTAGTTATATATTATATTTATTTATTCAAATTTATCATGTAAGGATAATTTTAAAAAGGAAAATATTTTATAGTTTCAAAATTGACATAAACAATACATGAAATTAATTAACAATTTATCAAATGATAAAAAAATATAGAATTCTAAAATTCTAACAAATGACTATAATAATTTTAAATATGTCATCAATTATCCATTTTGGGATTGATTGTTATTTTATAGTAACTATATTAACCCAAAAGTGTAAACATGACAAGTTGTAATGGAAATTGTTAAAGGGTTTAACCATTGATTTAAGCCAAAAGATAAAGTATATATTGTGACCTCAAAATGTATAAAAATAATAATATGATATTAACTTGACCCATCATCATATAATCTTCAAAATAACTCAATTTGGTGAATTTTTTTAAATTAAAAGTAATTTATATTAAATAAATTTTTTTATAAATTTTCAAATGTGCTCGTCACCTCAATTAAAAAAGGGCACCTCATCCCTCAATTCATCACACCACTTTGATCCTTATAACATGACCAAAACAATCCCATTTATCCTTCCAAAAATTTTATTTATGATTTGGATGTCTTGGCGATCTAAAAATACCAACCCTCGTGTTCATAAGAGGAGATCTAAAAGAATTTTACTGATGAAGTGATAATTGTTTTACCAATTCATGTAAGTAAATTTCTTCTTCTCCATCTTATTCCTATGAAATTTTCATAATAAATTAATAAATATAGAATAAAATATTTTCATATCAGTTAATATTTTTATAGGACAATCATATTACTCCTTTTAACTATCCTAGGATAAAAAAATATCATCATGTGTGCCTACGTAAGACTTACCATATCCATGTTGTATTGTATTTTGTTTTTTCATCACTAATTTAGTTGGATGGGTATAATATTGGATGTAATAGATATAAATAATATTTATTTTATAATATTTATTATTTATAATGAAAATAAAATAAAATTTTATACCATTGTACCATTAAGGGAGTCATACTGTCGCTCATGTAAATGTACAACATACCGTCTCAACAATGCGTTGAAATTCACTCTCAACATTAACCATTAAATAATGATTATAAAAATGTATATGATACATGAATATTTTTATCTAAATTTAATATCATTATTAATATTAATAACATTGATACAATTCATAAGAAACACAACATACATGATAAAACAAACAAAACGAAATGAAGTAGTTAACATGAGAAACAATGCTAATAATGAACTGTTATTAGAAAATCGATGTTAGTTGATCATATAAGGTATAATAAATATAAATAATTTTCTAATATAAGTTAAAAACCTTATAAAACCATTATAAATGGATTCTAAATCTTGGTCATCAAAATCAAGCATACTTTAAGGGAATTTTAGCATTCTTTTTTATTTTCAGGATATACATTCCATCTTCACCACCTACAACTTTTGTGTGGTGTATATACTTACCTAAGGCATGTCATATCATTGAATTAATTTCTATAATGATGTAAGAAGTTTTAATATATTTTATTACATGTTCTAGATAATGATTCTAAAGATACATATGTATTAATAGATTTATATATCACTTTTTTGGTGTGACAAATGCCTTATCCAATAATGATTTTTTTATAATGGTGTATATACTTACCATTATGGTAATTTATGTTTATTTTCAATAATATTATGTTATTTTATTATCAAGATAAATAAATTTCTTTATAGGGAACACTAACCTGCTGATTTTAATTCGATGAATATTTATTTCATAATCCCATCAATATTTCAGATTTTATCATTTTATGTATCTATTGGGGAATATTTTTCATTCACGTATGTGTTTTTACAAAAGTATAGAAATAAATTTTATTATTATCCAACTATTTATGTATTATTTTATTTTTACCCGTCTTTTAATTTTCTATAAATGGTTTGAAAGGAATCATTATTTTATTTTCTGAAAAAGGCACTTTGCCATTTTTTTAGAAAAGTAAGAATGGAATGTTTTTTATCATATATCGAATGAATAGATTTTTTCTCTTTCATGATACCATACTATATTTAATATTATCTTACAATATTAAAATTTTCTTATAAAATAAAGTTTATATCTTTTAATAGTGATGTATTTTAGTAAATGAAAATGTTTTCAGAAATGAAATGATATTTTCCTCAAGAATTCTTTTCATAAGATATCTAAAAAATAATATCCATATATGATAACATTATTTTATGTTACAAATATTTTACTATGGATATGATTAAATTACACCACTATAATTTTTTATAATATTTTTTTATAATTTAATGATGTATATGAAACCCATTTCCTTCCACAGGTTCTGATGAGGTAAATGTTTTTTTTTCGATTGGACCATATATATATAGGATTCGTTTTGAGATTGGATAAACATAAATCTCCCCATAATTTATTTGATAATGATTTATATATCATTATATCCACTAATATTGTCTTGGGAGTGATCCATGACTAGTAATATGACCATATAAGAGAACCATGACATCTAAGATGGTATGATGAGTGAACACATACTACTAAGATATCCATTGGAGTGAACCATGACCACCAAGATGGTATCAGGTTGTACCCATAAAACTATTATATTCATGGAATTGATACCTTGACTACTATGGAAATAAATTTTTATACTTAGGGGTCTACCAAAACTTCCATTTCTTATTAATATATTATAGTTTCATGAATTTTGTTGTTTACATCCTTATGATTATTTACATTTGAACATCCAAAATTTATTCCATGATTCATGTTTATTATCACTTATAAATTGGGTATAATATTATATTTTCATGATCATATTCTCGTGCCTTTATTATCAGAAATATGTTTACATGTCTTAATATTTTACCCTTACTAAGAATCGAAGCTCACACATTTCATAAATTTTAATTTTTCATAGATAGAAGGTAAATTTCTAGGATGAAAAAATAATGTGGAAGATCATTATATAAGATGTTTAATATATATCAAAAAATTAGAAAAATTCATTCTAATATTCACACTGAACTAAACAAATACAACCTTTGTGCGTGTTTTTTTTCCTAATGTATGAAATTTTCCAAAAAATGTAATGTAATTTCAAATATTGATGGATGTAGGATAATATATTTGGTTTTAGGATAAATATTTTTACAACCATTGGAATCTCAGATGAGAAAAGTTTCATGGGATCCATTAGGTTATTTTTATAGATTTTTATAGGTCCTTATTTAACAATAGGTATACGGATTAATTTATGTCCTGTAATTTTATTAATAGATAGAGTGAGTGGTATAAATGAATTAAATCCCATTCTGAATATTAAAAGTTAATGAGGCCCTATAAAATATGTAGGTAAGGTTAACTACTCCTAAAATTTGAATCGGGAATGATTCGATCATAACCATGTTCATAATTTCGAGTATTACTACACACCTTGTTTGACATTATCGAGTGACATACCTTCGGAGTTCACAAACTCCCCAAAAAAAATGGTTAATTATTTAAATATAATTTTCCTATGAATAAACTTGTGTAAAAAAAGGTTTCATCACATAAAAATTAGGTGTCATGATCTAGATATCCTAGATATTTTTTAATAAGAATTTCATTTTATTCTATGATATGTGTTTCTCACCACATGATTTCTGGTGTTAATAAATAGTGCTAACTATATGTAAATAGGTTAATATTAAATGATTAATGTGTATAAAGTACTATCATGAAAAAAAAATATTTTAAATGGGGATATGTCATGAAAAAACCCCGAAGGTCCATGAGTATTGGTAATACTGGTGAATATAATGATATGTAAATGACATGTGAATGATATGGGGTATTCATGTAGTAGTGTTTACCTAATAGTTATGAATAATGATTAAATTTAGGTGAAGTAACAATAATACATGATTCATAATTCTATACAAGACATGTTAAATAATGTGATGATGATTCATGTGTAATGGTTTATGAATAAAGTTGGATGATTGTTGTTTATATTTTCTAGAATTTAAGAATTATGTTGTACAAGTAATAAAATATATAAGAAGTTTTACTATAATTTTTCATTACAGATTGAAAATGTTACATTGAATGAAAATGAATAATTAAAAAAATGGTATTTTGATTATGGAATGGTAACCCCTAATGTGACTATGTTTTGAAAATTGTTTTCAGATTGGATAAAGATGTGATTGATATGGATAACATAAATAGGATTTTATCACTGAACTTATAAAAAATTATGGATTTTTTTGAAAATGTAGACTATATCATCACTGTTTAATTTTAATTTTTTTGGATATATGGAATATTTCTAGTGATCAGTGGACTAAGGAAGCATGATGGTATTCAAAAGGATTAATGGTAGTTTGGGTTGTAACAATGTTTGAAAGGATTATAAAATGAGGGTCTTTGAATGCTTGGAATGATTCAACCAAGAGAAACTGTAACATCCCGACCCGACTTACCATTCAAACTCGGTAGTCGGACTGGTTGCCACATGGCATCAATCGCATCTCCCCAAATGCTAAAGGCTGTCAACTATCAGCGAGGGCCTAGGTGAGTCCGTGGGGAGACTATGCCCTCATTACCAAAGTATCACAATGGAATTACAAACATACAATAGTGGAAAAAGGTAACCATTAGACAACACATAGACAACATAAATAGATAACTAATAGAAGGATATGATATATATTGGATGGTTCAAGTCAATACAACATAGTACAAGTACAAAAAATTCCAAAAAGAAACCAAAATGTATCCCCGGTCGCATCGCAAGACTCAGCTTGGTCTCGTGCACTACTACTCCAAGCAGCAAGTCAAGTACCTGTACTAGGGATTTTCCCCTTCTCATAACCTGAAATCATATAATCTTATAGGGTCAAAAAACATGACCCAAATAGGCTGTGATACTAAATCCCAGTAGGCAACCACCAATGATCCATGCTAATATGTCAGTGAATATATAAAATAGGCTGTGTAATATGGAAAGTATTAAACATGGAAACTAGCAAGACCGACCCAAGCTTGTGCTTTGGCTTGGCGTCACTTGATGTAACGACCCAAAGTTTCATTAATGGAAAATCCCTCTTGATCTAGTTAAATGTTTCTTTATGAAAAATGTTTTTATAAGATGTCAACTTCTTTAGTTTTACGTTAAGATTTTTGACCGTTACTTTTATAGCCATTGAACATTGATCATCTGAGTAGTATAAATATAAGGCTTTAACGAAGCCATTTCTACTCAGAAAAAGGAAGCGATGGCCTCATCCAGTAGAATTGCCCCTTACGAAGCCCATTTGTCGGAGCTTGGAAAAGAGGTGGCGTCTTTGGGCTTCACCCTTGACCAAGCCCAAGCTGAGCTTCATTATGTCAAGCTTGAATAGGACCGTCTACGGGAAAAGTGGAAGTTGATAGAGATTACCACTCGACCGATGTTATCTGAGCCACCCCAACAGTCTGTCACAATCCCACACCTTACCCTTAGGTATTATGCATCTATTTTAAGGGGTTATGTAACAAATAAGTAGCACCATGTTCATGTACATTATTTTTGTATATAATAATGAATATAATTTCTAGTAATTTTTGATACATTGTAATTAGTTTTTAAAGTATCAATGGTGTTTTTAGTTATTATTTAATTAATAATTATAGTTTATTAAATAATATTTTAATAAAATATTATTATTAATATTAAATTAATTTTTATTAAATATAATTGATCTTATGATTTTATGAATGCAATCAAAATTTTTATTAAGGTTTGAAAGCCATTTCTGTCAAAACCCGTGAATTTTTTTTATAAATGTCAGTTTTTATTTTAAAAGTGAAAATTCACATATTTAGAAAATTATTTAGATAAAATAAATATTATTTTTGGAATCAGGACGTTGAAATTATCCAACGGTGAATTTTTCATAATTTTCTGAGATAGTCAAATTTTTGGGTAAAAATTAAATACCATTTAAATATATAATGTCTTTTATGACACCATAATGACCCAATGGTGATGTAATAAAATACCATAATCCTTATTTTAGGCAAATATGTGTTTTATCATTAAAATAATGTGGTTTTGGGTTTGTTTGACTTACTTTTCAAAGCATTAATGGAGCCCTCAAGACTTATTCAACACTTTTCCTTTTTAAAATTAATTTCCACGGGAGTGTGACTCACCTCCACATAAGAAACCCCAATTTTTTAATAATTTCGAACCTTTCCCTTGTAAAATATTTTTTTCCTCTTTCCTTTTCCAGAAACCATGGGAAAATACCATGGGATGGTTTGTGGTTTGGATTATTTTAATATAAGCGGTCCCAACCCTAAATAATAAAGAATTCCCTCACCTTTCCTATATAAAACCACCCAAGCTCCCACTTCCTCCTCACTCAAAGCCCTTGGAGTTCATCCAACCTCTGACCTACTCTCTATAGAATTCTCTCAAGGTGCCCCAATCTCCCATGAAGCCTCTCACAAGCCTCTCTCTAGCCTTTGGAAGCACACTACCAAGTAAGGGTTTTTTCTTCCTTTCTCATTTTTGTCAATTTTCTTTAAGTTGTATTGCCCTTTTAATTTCAATTATGAATTTTGGGGTATGGTTTAGAACCTCCCCCATAATTCCCTCTTATTGTTTTAATGATGGGATACCCCTTTATCTCTCATTAAATGCCTCCCATGTACACCCGTTACTATGCCGAAATTCAGAATGGAATATTTTTCTCGTCTTTTATATTCAAGCAATACTTTTGTATCATGAATGAAAATTCCTTATCAATTGTTGGGAAACGTATATATATGACCTACTTACTATCCATTACATGTAAATATGATGAGGAACCCCTTTATCTCTCATCAACCATTTTTATGAATTCTTATGTCACGCCGTTACGCTACCGAAATCACAGCGATTTTCTAAGCCAATATCATTGTGTAGTGAATACCATGCCCATTTCTCCATCAAGGGTATTCACCTTTATGCACATTTACTTATTGATTATAAAGTGTCATGTATGAATTACACATTCATTTATCATGGAATAAATTATTAGGTTTTACGAATCCATGTTTTATGATCCATGTGGCACACTTATGCATGAAATGAAATGTTTAAGAAGGGTGTGCCCTTATAGCGCTCCAATGAATTGGGTAAAGTATAGTATCATGATACTTCATGTGGAATGAGTTTTGACTTATTCAAATTCAAGTTCAATGAGGTTTTACTCATGCTTCAAGTGCAATGAGGGTTTACTCATGCTCCATGTGCAATGAGCCTTGGCTCATTATAATTCAATGTTAAGTGTTGTTGCCACATTTCCATGTTATGATTACCATGATTTATCATGCCATTATGTTCATGTTACTCTTATGATATATTGATATTCCAATTTCCTAACATGTATTGAACTCCTCATGTTATTCATTGTGTACTCCCTTACTGGGCTTTATAGCTCACCTTTTTCTTATGCATGTCCTCAGGTTATCCCATGCAATGCTAAGTACGAAGGAATGTAGTGGTCATGTAAATGAAGTTTTCAATAAAGATGTTGTATTTCAAGTTTAAAGTTTTTATGTAATGATCCTAATCCCAAAAGACACTAAATCTCTTGATCTTCTTTGTTGTATCAAGTGAATTCATATGTAATAAAGCATGTTTATGTTGTAATAGAAAGCAGGGTTGTCATAGTTGGTATCAAAGGATAGGTTTAGTTATTTTTGGGATTAGGAAACCCTAGTAAATCCGTAGATACAATAATAAGTATAATAAAAACATCCCTATGTTTTGGTAAATACTATGTAAGTGGTTTATCAAACAAATACATCCCTGTCTGGATACGAGCAGGTAGAGGTGGCTCTGGCACAGATGTATCCTAGGGGTAAAACCCGAAAACACCACTTTGAGCTAGACTCAAACGGGAACTGGTGCACGACAACGAGACTTGCTGCACTCTTGGTTACGACACTCCCGGGGGATATGTTTTGATAACTTCACAATCTTAGTATGAAATCTTATTAAGGGAAAAATGCCCCTAAGAATATATGTTAGAAGGAAGATTATGAAAAGCCTGGATTGAATCCTATAGACTCATGAGTTAAAGAGATTAAAGTTTATTTATAAGTCATCAAATATTGTCTTTGGATTACCCTTTATGTGTTACCCCTAAATTTCCTTTTATTCAATCCAATGGTCGGTAATAGGAGAACTCGGGCCAACAACCGTTGTGAAGATCAGTGTGATGATTGTACTAATGAGATGCCCAATCCAATGGGAGCGGGAATCACGAACTTTGTCACGCTTCTCTCTCAGCTAACTCAAGTTTTGAATATAAACACGGGTCAAGGGGAACGTTAACCCCCCCCCCCCCCCACTAAGAAAGAACAAGTCGCTATAGAGAGCTTCATGAGACAAAGGCCTCCTACTTTTAGTGGATCATCTGATCCCACGATCGCTGAGCAATGGATCAACTCCATTGAAAAGATCTTCTCTATCCTTCAATGTTCTGAACAAGAGAAGGTTCTCCTGGTGGCTTATCGTATGGAGGGTGAAGCTGATCAATGGTGGAAGTTGATCAAAAATACGAAGCCTGAGGAGGAGATCGAGGCTTTGGAATGGAAGGAATTCCAGAAGATGTTTTTCGATAAATATTTTCCGCGCACACTCCGTCTTAAGATGGAATGGGACATCCTTTCCCTCAAGAAGAAACATGAAGAATCTGTGGGAGCATAGGAGTTAAACTTCACAAGGCTTGCACGATATGCTTCCGGCTTTGTCGTTACCCCCGAATGCAAGGTTTACCGCTTCTTTGGTGGTCTGAAGCCTAGCTTGCGGAAAGAATTAGCGATCCATGACTTCGACAGCTATGAGGAAGTTTCCCGATGTGCCCTCAAGGTTGAAATGGAGATCAAAGAATCACATGGGTATCATGGGGACAATAAGCGTAAGGTGGACTTCTATGTTGGTGGTCCGACGGATAAATCCAACGGCGCTAAGAAGTTCTAGCACCCCACTTCCCAAAAGTGTGGAAAGAAGCACCCTGGAAATTGCCTTAGGGGGACAAGAAAATGCTTCAGGTGTGGAAGAGAAGGGAACCTAGCTGTTAACTGTCAGCAAGAAGGACCCGTGGCTGCGACAGATGAGAGGAACGCTCCATTGGAACCTCAACGCATTGTTCAATGATACAAATGCAAAGAACCGGGTCATTTTTCAAATTAGTTCCCTAATCCAACGGTTATCGGAGGCAACCAACAACCTCCAAGACAGTAAGGAAGAACTTTTTCCATCACTTCTGCCGAAGTGAACCCCGACAACGAAGTGGTGACAGGTACGCTAGTTATTCATTCTAGAATAGTGAACATAGTTTTTGATTCAGGTTCTACGCATTCTTTTATATCTCAAAAGTTTAGTAGAACAATCCCTGCACCACCACAAATCATGGAAGTAAAGATGTCGGTGAGTACGGAAAATGGGGAAATCATTGCATCCCATGAGTATAAGTCCTCCCCTGTTATAATCTGTGGATTGAATTTCCCGGAGAACCTCATCATACTCCCTTTGGTGGAATTTGATGCAATTCTTGCCATGTATTGGCTTTCCTTATATAGAGCCAACATAAATTGTCGGGAGAGGGAAATCACACTCCATATGGAGAATCGACCCCCGATTCTTTACAAGTGTCATGAGGAAGATGAATCTCCTTTAGCTCCATCATCTCAAGAATGGATATTACTGCCTTATGAGAATGAATATCTGGTTCAGATGATTGAGACCAAGGAAGAAACCACCCTTGAAGAAATTCCTATTGTGAGGGAATTCGCTGAAGTAATTCCCGAGGAACTTTCTGGTCTTCCTCCAAGAGGAGATGTGGAGTTCTCAATTGAACTTATACCTGGGGTGCTACCAATATCCAAGACTCCATATAGAATGGTTGTTGTTGAGATTGAAGAGCTGAAGAAACAACTACAGGAGAATCTGGATAATGGTTATATACACCCAAGTGCATCACCATGGGGTGCACCAGTCCTCTTCGTCAAGAAGAAGGATGGGTCAATGCGGCTTTGCATCGATTTTCGTGAACTTAACAAAATCACGATAAAGAACAAGTATCCTCTCCCAAGAATCGATGACTTGTTTGATCAGCTGCGTGGATCACAATACTTCTCCAAGGTGGACTTGCGGTCGGGATATTATCAAGTAAGGGTGAAGAAGGAAGATATCGCCAAGACTGCTTTTCGTACAAGGTACGGGCACTATGAAGTCATAGTAATTCCTTTCGGACTCACCAATGCTCCAGAAATATTCATGGACTTGATGAATAGAGTCTTTAGAGATTACCTAGACAAATTTGTGGTAGTCTTTATAGATGATATTCTAATATACTCCAAAACCAAGGAGGACCATGAGGAGCATTTAAGAATTGTACTGGAGACTTTGCGCAAGGAGAAGCTCTATGCCAAGTATAGAAAGTGTGAGTTCTGGTTGAAGGAGGTATCATTCTTGGGCCATATCATCACAAGCAATGTGATATCTGTGGACCCCTCCAAAACAGATGTAATTGAGGGATGGCCGAGGCCAACATCGGTAACTGATATCCATAGCTTCTTGGGGTTAGCTGGATATTATCGACGATTTGTGAGAAATTTCTCACGATTGTCCAACCTTCTTACCAAGCTAACTCGAAAGGGAGTAAAGTTTTCTTGGAGTGATGAATGCAAAGAAAGCTTCAAGGAGTTGAAAAGGAGGCTTATCACTGCACCCGTGCTCACTTTACCCAAAAGTGGGGAGCTTTTTGTGGTATTCAGTGATGCTTTGAAGAAGGTCTTAGGATATGTGCGGATGCAGAATGATAAAGTGATATCCTATGCCTCAAGGCAGTTGAAAATACATGAGCGAAACTATCCAACGCATGATCTGGAGTTGGCGGCGGTGATCTTTGCCTTGAAAATCTGGCGACATTATCTCTATGGAGTGAAATGTGAGATATATACTGACCACGAGAGTCTTAAATATATATTCACACATAAAGAGCTTAATATGCTCTAGAGAAGATGGATAGAGCTCATCAAGTATTGTGACTATTCAATACATTACCGCCCTGGGAAAGCAAACAAGGTGGAAGATGCCCTAAGTAGAAAAGATCCAGAGATTCTATCAATGATGAGAATTGAGAAGGTTCCAATCTTCTTAGACTTAATGAAGATAGATGTGGGAATCATAAAGAAGGGAACATCATCAATCCTTTCACAAATGATTTCTCAACCATCTCTTTTGGAAAGGTTAAAGGATTCTCCAAGGATGATACGGGAATCCAAGAAAAAGTGGAAGCTATCAAAAAGGGAAAATCCTTAGAGTTTAATGTTAATGAAAAAGGAATTGTGCAGTTTTAGAAAAGACTATGTGTTCCATCATGTTTGGAGCTGAAGAAGGAACTATTGGATGATGCAAATAGTTCAAATTTCTCTATTCACCCAGGGAGCACAAAGATGTATCGAGATCTCACAGAAAACTTTTGGAGGGATAATATGAAGAAGGAGATCGCTGAATATACATCAAAGTGCCTGGTCTCTCAGCAAGTGAAGGCATGGAGGCAGAAGTCTAAGGGGATTATGCAGCCATTGCCCATACCAGAATGGAAATGGGAGAACATCACCATGGACATCGTCACTGGACTTCCAAGGACATCCAAAGGCAACAATGCAATCTGGGTTGTTGTGGATCATCTTACAAAGACTGCACACTTCATTTCTATTCGAGAGGATTTCTCTTTGGATCAACTGGCACGAATATATATCAAGGATGTGGTACGGTTTCATGGAGTACCACTATCTATTGATTCTGAATGAGATCCAAGATTCACCTCTAAGTTTTGGAAGAGTCTTCAACAAGCTCTGAATACTGAACTGAACTTTAGTACGGCCTATAATCCTCAAACTGATGAACAATCCAAGTGGACTATCCAAACACTTGAGGATATGTTGAGAGAGTGCTCAATGGACTTTGAAGGAGGATGGTATCAACATCTTCCACTGGATGAGTTCTCTTATAATAATAGTTTCCACTCGAGCATCCAAATGGCACCATATGAAGCCTTTTATGGGAAAAGGTGTAGAACACCGACATGTTGGGATGAGGTCGGTGAACGTAAGCTTCTTGGACTAGAAAAGGTCAAACAAATGGTGGAGAGGGTGAAAACCATTCAGTAGAATATCAAGGCAGCCCATAGTCGACAGAAGAGTTATGCAGATAATCGTCGACGAGACCTTGAGTTTAAATTCGGAGACATGGTGTTTTTACGCATATCTCCGTGGAAGAAGGTCATGAGGTTTGGAAAGAAAGGGAAGTTAAGTCCAAGGTACATCGGCCCCTTCGAGATTCTTGATCGTTTTGGGGTTGTGGCCTATCGACTAGCACTTCCACCTACTATGGCCAAGGTGCATGATGTTTTTCATGTATCCCTCTTAAGGAACTACATACCGGACCCTTCACATGTACTCTCTTCCGAGGTGGTACAATTGGAAGATGATCTTTCTTATGAGGAGCAACCAGTGAAGATCTTAGATCATAGAGAAAAAGTTCTACGAAATAAGACAATGCCCCTCGTGAAGGTGTTGTGGAGAAACCACAAGTTTGATGCAGCAACTTGGGAGTCTGAGGATATGATGAAGCTGAGTTACCCACATTTGTTTTAGTGTGGGAAAAGGAAAATTTCGAGGGAGAAATTTCTTAAGGGGGGAATATTGTAACGACCCAAAGTTTCATTAATGGAAAATCCCTCTTGATCTAGTTAAATGTTTCTTTATTAAATTTTTTTTTATAAGATGTCAACTTCTTTATTTTTACGTTAAGATTTGTGACCGTTACATTTATAGCCGTTTAATAGTGATCATCTGGGTAGTATAAATATAAGGCTTTAACGAACCCATTTCTAATCAGACAAAGGAAGCGATTGCCTCATCCAGTAGAATTTCCCCTTACGAAGCCCATTTGTCGGAGCTTAGAAAAGAGGAGGGGTCTTTGGGCTTCACCCTTGACCAAGCCCAAGCTGAGCATCATTATGTCAATCTTGAACGGGACCGTCTACGGGAAAAGTGGATGTTGATAGAGATTACCACTCGAGCGATGTTATCGGAGCCGCCCCAAGAGTCTGTCACCATCGCACACCTTACCCTTAGGTCTTATGCGGCTATTTTAAGGAGTTATGTAACAAATAAGTAGCACCATGTTCATGTACATTATTTTTGTATATAATAATGAATATAATTCCTAGTCATTTTTGATACATTGTTATTAGTTTTTAAAGTACAAATGGTGTTTTTAGTTATTATTTAATTAAGAATTATATTTTATTAAAAAATATTTTAATAAAATATTATTATTAATATTAAATTAAAATTTATTAAATATAAATGATCTTATAATTGTATGAATTCAATTAATATTTTTATTAAGGTTTGAAATTCATTTCTGTCAAAACCTGTGAATTTTTTTTATAAATGTTAGTTTTTATTTTAAAAGTGAAAATTCACATATTTAGAAAATTATTTAGATGAAATAAATATTATTTTTGGAATTAGGACGTCGAAATTATCCAATGGTGAATTTTTCATAATTTTCTGAAACAGTCAAATTTTTGGGTAAAAATTAAATACCATTTAAATATATAATGTGTTTTATGACATCATAATGGCCCAATGGTGATGTTATAAAATACCATAATACTTATGATCGGCTAATATGTGTTTTATCATTAAAATAATGAGGTTTCTGGTTTGTTTGACTTACTTTTCAAAGCATTAATGGAGCCCTCAAGACATAGTCAACACTTTTCCTTTTTAAAATTAATTTCCATGGGAGTGTGACTCACCTCCTCATAAGAAACCCTAATTTTTTAATAGGTTCGGACCTTGGCCTTGTAAAATATTGTTTTCCTCTTTCCTTTTCTATAAACCATGGGCAAATACCATGGTATGGTTTGTGGTTTGGATTATTTTAATATAAGGGGTCCCAAACCTAAATAATAAAGAATTCCCTCACCTTTCCTATATAAACCCACCTAATATCCCACTTCCTCCTCACTCAAAGCCCTTGGAGTTCGTCCAACCTCTGCCCTACTCTCTCTATAATCCTCTCAATGTGCCCCAAGCTCCCAAGAAGCCTCTCACAAGCCCTCTCTATCCGTTGGAAGCACACTTCCTAGTAAGGGTTTTTTCTTCCTTTCTCATTTTTGTCAATTTTCTTTAAGTTGCATTGCCCTTTTAATTTGAATTATGAATGTTGGGTTATGGTTTCACACCTCCCCCATACTTCCCTCTTAGTGTTTTAATGATGGGAGACCCCTTTCTCTCTCATTAAATGCCTCCCATGTACACCCGTTACTATGATGAAATTCCGAAAGGAACTTTTTTCTCCTCTTTTATATTCTAGCAATACTTTTGTATCATGAATCTAAATTCCTTTTCAATTATTGGGACATGTATCTATATTAACTCCTTAATGTCCATTACATGTAAGTATCATGAGGAACCCATTTCTCTCTCATCAACCATTTTTATGAGTTCTTATGTCACGCCATTACGCTGCCGAAATCACACCGATTTTCTAAGCCAATATCATTGTGTAGTGAATACCATGCCCATTTCTCCATCAAGCGTATTCACCTTTATGCACATTTACTTATTGATTATAAAGTTTCATGTATGAATTCCAAATTCCTTTATCATTGAATAAATGATTATGTTTTATGAATCCATGTTTTATGATCCATGCGGCACACTTATGCATGAAATGAAATGTTTAAGAAGGGTGCGCCCTTATAGCACTCAAATGCATTGGGTAAATTATAGTATCATGATACGTAATGTGAAATGAGTGTTGACTCATTCTAATTCAAGTGAAATGAGGGTTTACTCGTGCTTCAAGTGCAATGAGGGTTTACTCATGCTCCATGTGCAATGAGCCTTGGCTCATGCTAATTCAATATTAAGTGTTGTTGCCACATTTCCATGTTATGATTATCATGCTTTATCATGCCTTTATGTTCATGTTACTATTATGATCTATAGATATTCCTATTGCCTAACATGTATTGAACTCCTCATGTTATTCATTGTGTACTCCCTTACTGGGATTTATAGCTTGCCCTTTTCTTATGCATGTCCCCAGGTTATCCCATGCAATGCTAAGTACGAAGGAATGTAGTGGTTATGTAAAGTATGTTTTCAATAAAGATGTTGTATTTCAAGTTTATTGTTTTTATGTAATGATCCTAAGCCTCAAAGACACTAAATCTCTCGATCTTCTTTGTTGTATCAAGTGAAGTTATATGTAATAAAGCATGTTTAAGTTGTAATAGAAAGCAGGGTCGTCATACATGAAGTGTCCATTCCATTCATTAATCACTTCATTCATGTGTTCAAACCATTCCTTGAGCCTGTTCCTAGAATACTAAATTCGGAAACTAGGCATCGATCAGGGAGAAAATCCACCAACACCCTACAATCTCGTTCTGATGAACCTACTAGGTACCCATCCTCGCTCTAGGTGCGGTATAGTCCATCATCTGAGCCCAAACCCTAGAATCCTATAAATAAGATTCGGTTATCGCCCATGACATATCATGCCTTGTTGAGTCCATCCATGGTATCTCACGCTAGACCCATGATTCACTCGGCATTTCAGTAACAAGTCTCCTATGAGTCTATCCATGGAAACTCACTTTGGTTCAATGGTTCACCCATGAAATTCTTTCACATTTTAAGGTGTTTCAAAAGCATTTAACTCACATGGGATAACAATTCAAGAATTAGCATACAAGGGGGAAGGGACAAAACTCCATCCCATACCCGAAACCATTTCTACTACAATTTCATCTTATTGAAATTTCATTCATATTCAATTTCCATTTTATCAACCCACAAGGGAATGAAAAGGCATGCATCATAGGCATCCTGGGTCAAAATCCTTAAAAGTGTCATTGAAGTAAATGCACACAAGGGGTGGATCTTGTCTAATGTGTACATCATAACTCAAGCACATACCATCCTATTCAGATTACCTACAACATGATAGGTAATAACATGTTTAAATTCTAGGTTCAAGCAACACCCCAAAAGTGGGCGCGCGACACTCTGGCATATATAAACAACTTGACAATCAACGAAAAGCACGAGACCACCTACCTTAGGATCATACTAGGTAGCTCGTCCAGTATCAGGCTCTGATTCATCCTGATTTGGAAGAAATATGAACGAAAAACGAAGAACAAGAAATTAAGGCATATGAGCCATAATCCAATCTGCGTTCTTCATAACCAGAAGAATCGAGAAAGATTAAAAACAAATTGAGGACATACCGTTGCAGATATAAAAAGACGAACGACATTTGAAAGAGAGATCAGATGGAGAAACAGGATCAAAATCACTTGTATCCTCTTCAGAGATCCCCCCCTTGCTGTTTGGTTGAAGAAGAGATAAGTTTAGATTTTATATAACATTTAATTAATTTAATTAAAATGAATTAAATATCAAAATACAACAGGTCGAAAGGTTTACCCGCACGACCAGGAAAAACCATGCGGAGACCGTCCAGACCTTACTGGAAAGCAAGGGCAACAGCATGGCCACCCCACACGGTTCCCCCAAACCGTGCCCAGGACATGCTTCTACCTATGCCAAGCCTACACCAAGGAGCACGGTTTAACCAGGTCATGCACAGGCCGTGTGAAAATAGTGTGCTAGGCCATTTCCAGCGTAAATATTTTTTACGGGCTCCGAACAAGCCCCAGACACCTCCGTACCTCCCACATCCAAGTTAGCTATCCACATTAGGCCTCAACAGAACAGTTAAACTAAAAAGAAAAAGGATTTTACCTCATGCGAAAACCCATGTTCTTACAATCATCCCCCCTTATAGCAATTCGTCCCTGAATTTCTCTCAGAACAGTAGTCAAGATTCGTCTGCGAACAGCTCTGGCCACTGGGCATGTACGACGGCCTCCCACTCCAATGTCTCATCATGTAAATAGTCATGCTTCCATAGCACCCATACTAGAGGAACTGATCGGCCTCAAAGAACCTTCATGCTCCTATCAACGATATGAATTAGATGCTCCTCAAAGGATGCATCTACCTGAAGCTTGACCTCCTCAGGCTGGAAGGTATGAGACGGGTCTGAATAGTATTGCCATGACTAAGAAAAATGGAACACGTCATGAATGGATCAATATCTTTGGGGTAACTA
Organism: Viscum album; assembly: GCA_963277665.1. Classification (NCBI taxonomy): domain Eukaryota; kingdom Viridiplantae; phylum Streptophyta; class Magnoliopsida; order Santalales; family Viscaceae; genus Viscum; species Viscum album. Next base: position 1,062,847,675 of record OY728142.1, read on the forward strand.
CAACCGATGGGCTAAGGACCCCGCCCTCTCTAGAATCTCAAAAGGCCCATCATATCTTAACGATATTTTACCCTGTCATCTAATCCTCCTGTGTCCCAGCCTCGGTGAAACACGCAAAAAGACCTGATCCCTGACCTCAAACTCTAGGGGTCATCTACGGTGATCAGCATATGACTTCTGAATAGACTATGCGGTATCCATCTGCTTCTGTATCAACTTGACCGACTCAGAAGGCTCCTTAACAAGACGCGGTCCTAGTAAAGCTGCCTCACCTAACTCTATCCAGCACAAGGGTGATTCGCATGGCCTACCCTATAAATCCTCGTACGGTTCCATCTTTATAGTCACCCAGTAAATGTTGTTATAGGAAAACTAAACTAGGGAAATATTCCTCTCCCATGATCCCCCAAAATCTAGGATGCATGCTCTCAGCATGTTTTCAAGCACTTGTATCGTATGCTCTGTCTAGCCATCAGTCTAAGGGTGGTATACTGTACTCAGAAGCACTTGTGTACCCAGCGCCCTCTGAAAACTCTGCCAGAAATGTGACGTAAAACGGGCATCCCTGCCTGAAACAATGGAATGATGGACCCCATGGAGTCGTACTATCTCTCTAATATACAATGTTCCCAGCTCATCCACACTGAAGGTCTCCTTGATTGGAAAGAAATGAGAACCCTTCGTGAGCCTATCAACCACAACCCACACAACATTGTTACCTCAAGGTGACCTCGGAAAACCAGTCACAAAGTCCATCGCAACATCATCCCATTTCCAATATAGGATAGGTAACTACTATAAAAGCCCAGCTGACCGCAGGTGTTCCTCCTTCACCTGCTAACAGGTGGAACATCTAATGATAAAACTAGCCACTTCCCTCTTCATACCCGGCCACCAGTACTGTCGGCGCAAGTCACGATACATCTTACTGACTCCGGGATGAACTACCCAAACCAAAGCATAAAACTCCCGCATCAGATCCTTTAAAAAATCCACTAGAACCCATACACGTACATGGATACGAAGAACTTCATCCTCTCCTATCGTCCATCCAAGAAGAGGGTCCTTACTTGAGACACTTTCCCGTAGAACTAGGCCTTCTGAATCTGATAGTTGTCTCATCCTTACTCTTTCCAGGAGGATAGAAGTCACAGCTAAGGACAATAGAAAATACTGCACTTGGTTATTCTACACATCAAGATGCATCTCAGAGAATAATTACATAATCTTCCAGTCATTTTTATCCTATTGCACGACCTATATTTGAGTTCTCCTGCTCAATGCATCGACCACTGCATTGCCCTTACCATGAGTATAAGCGAGATCAAAATCAAAAGACTGTAGGTACTCCACCCACTGTCGCTAATTAAGATTCAGATCACGCTGAGTAATGATATATTTGAGGCTCTTGTGGTCTGTGTACACAGAAAACGCTCTCACAATAAATAGTGTCTCCAAATTTCACGCCCTTTTTAGTCAGGGCTGTCAATGGTGCTGCTAAGCATGAAAATCCAATACGAAATGAAGATAATAACCAGCAGGCCCCCAAAAACTCTGTATGTCAAAGACATTCTTGGGTTGTTTCCAAGAAACCACAGCTCTAACCTTCTCTGGGTTTATAGAAACTCATGTCTCAGAGATAACATGGCCCAATAAGTGAATCTGATCCATCCAAAAGTGGCACTTAGTATGCTTTGTGTATAGCTGATGCTCTCTTAGTGTATTCAGGAAGATCTCAAGATGGTTGGTATGGTCGTTTTGATTTCAAGAATACACAAAAATATTGTCCACGAAAACCATGAAGAACGAGTCCAAGTATGTATGGAACATGAGATTCATCAAAGTAATGAAAACCACTGGAGTGTTTGTGAGACCGAACGACATAACCAGATACACATATAAACCATAGCTCCTATGAAAAGCTATATGAGGTATGTTTGTAGGTCGAACATGAACCTGGTGATACCCTGAACTCAAATAAATTTTCGAGAACACCCTATCTCCTCGAAGCTGATCAAATAGGTCATCTATCCAGTCCATGGGATATCATTTTTTAACCGTCAGTTGGTTCAGCTTCCTATAGTCCACACACACCCTAAGAGTCCTGTATGACTTTTCTGCAAAATGGACCAGAGAACCCCATGGAGAAGTATTGGTTCGAATAAACCCATTTGCCTCCAAATCTTCAAACTATTTCTTGAGATCTTGCAACTCCGTCGTAGCCATCCTGTAAGTAGGAATGGATACTAGTGCAACTCCTGGAAGTAGGTCATTGGAGAATTACACCTCTCTATCGGGAGGTAAACCTGAAAATTCATCATGAAAAACTTCTTTGAATTACTCAACCACCGGAGGGGGGACCGTCTAACTCACTCCCTGATCATCCAGAAACAAACTAGCGATCTGGGCTGTCATCCCTTCCATCCCACGCTGCTCTAGTCCAGCTCGGCTTGCCTAGAGATCCCACTCACCCTTAAGATTATACACTACACCCTCTAGTGATGTGAAAATCACCCTCTTGCAGTGACAATCAACATAGGATTGGTAAGATACTAGCTAGTCCATTTAGATAATGAAATCAAAACATGTCATTTCGAGAACATAAAGATCGAAGACGAAGTGACACCTTCCAACCTCAAGGGGGCACCCTCTGCACTGGCATACAACCTCTTCCCTAACTCCTTGTGGTGTGCCTAGCATCAATACGCCATCAGAGGACAACACGACTAGCCCAAGGCTTTTCACATTAGGCACGGATTTAAAATGGTGTGATGCACCTATATCAAAGGGGGAAGATGAAATAACAGATGCTACTAAGATCGTACCTCTCACCGTAGATGGTCCATCTCTCTGATCCTCAGAAGTAGGCTACACTGAATACATCTGGCCTGAACATGGACCATGTGATATAACCTCACTACCCAAAACTTTCCCACTAGGACGTCTTGGTGTACCCTATGTCGGGATACCTATGGCACGACCACTACCTCGGCTTGATCGGCCATTTGCACCCCAACTCCCTATATGATGAGAAGTTGCTGACCCTGTTTCTACATATGGAGTCAGTGAGGACCCTCTATCGCTGGCTACTGGTGAAATTGTTCTGCAGAAAGATAACCCATATGGCCACATGATCGAAACTCGATTGGGTCCCTCAGACACAGAGGCTTCGTGTGTCCCAGCCCACCGCACTTGTAGCACCTCAGATTGCTAACCGAAGATAGGTTCTCACAGCTAGAATCATTGTGAAGAAGCTCCAGACGACGCTTCCTAATAGAAATCACTGTTGTACCTGATCTGGATGTCGAACCACTCTAGCTCGTACCTCCAGCCTTTCTCAGGTTACGTTCTATGATTAGCACCTGGTTCACAATTCCAGAAATTGTAGTCAACCGGAAGATATTTACCTGAGATTAGATGCCATATCTCATACCATCCTCAAAATTCATGGACCTCGATAGCTCATCACCCATCAGGATTGGTGCGAAGCGCTGAAGATCAGTAAAACGGGCTGAGTATTCCATCAATGGTAACACGCCCTGTTCCAGATGCAAGAACTCCCAGGCTCGATCAGCCCTCAAAGTCTTAGGATAAAAGAAATTATAGAAGGCCGTATGAAACTCTATCTAAGCCGTCTCCCGATGATGATCCGACTGGGTGATCACGTCCCCCAACCTCTAGGCGGAATCATGCAGCATGTACGTTAAAATCATGACCCTCCTCTCTAGATGCATCTCCAAATTATAAAAGATAGATAGTATCGCCTCTAACCAGGACTCTAGATCCTATGGTCCGCCATCCCCTGAAATCATAGGCGGATGCTGCAACTATAACTCATGCGACAACTCTTCAATAGTCAGGGCAGGTCGCAGTGCCCCTTGAATAGACTGCATAAAACGCAACATGCTCTCATGGAATTGTGCCTCAGCACCTGTTTCCGGTATAACCACTGGTGATGTAGTTGGCACAACTAGTGTTTCTTCTAGTATCCCGTGGCCTGCCATCTTTGGAACTTGGTCTTCACTGCTCTCCCAATGTACGATTGGAGGTCACCATGATGGCATGACTCTACAATTCCAAACACACACCTCAGTTCATGATTTTTAACGAGATTCGAAACTCATGAGCACAATAACCAGGACAGGACATGTCAAGACCTTCCAAAAAACCATGTCAACCCACATCGTGCTTCTAAATCCAAGACTCCATAAGGAACAGTCACCAAAAACCACCAGAGTCACTACCTCTTTCCCACTCAGAATCTGGGTCTAGGTCATGTCTATTTTCAATATTCATTCATTTAACATACATTTGTTCAAAAGCTTTAACCGATGGTCCACCATGTTTCGATCCCTGAGGGCCCATAACATCTCATGAATCAAACTTGATGCTCATATAACCATGCAATTCAATTTCATTTAGAATATACTTCCCATTGGTGCGCCATTTACCAATCCATAAGGTCCCGTACACCTTATGAATTGAAAGATGACTTCACTCTTCATTCATTGCACCCAATTTAACACAATAATAGGCACACCTATCAATCAACTATCAAAACAGGATGCAATAGCTATCACAACACATATCACAATAGAATTCATATCTAATGCATCTTAGATAGCATGGCATAATGCATGACATGTGATTCCTCACAAGGTTTCTATATGATGCATGAGATGGAAAACCATCATCTCATTGGGTTTCAATGAAATTGAACCCACAATAATATCAATTGTATCAGCAAAAACCATGTGTGTCACCCAACGGTGAGATCAAGAAAACTGTAATAATTAAAACCAGAGACACAATTCCATACTATGAAACTTGGATTTTCCCTATACATGTGATTGCAACTTCCGGGCACAGTTTATTACCAAGGCCCCTTCCATTCCTACTCCTGTATATAGTCACCAAATAGTAATTCAAATCAAAAAAGTAAATCCCTTTGATACCAATTTGTAACATCCTGACCCGACTTACCATTCAACCCTGTAGCCGGACCGGTGGCTACATGGCCTCAAGGGAATCTCCCCAAATTCCAGAGGCTGCCGACTAGCAGCAAGGGCCTAGGTGAGTCCATGGGGAGACTATGACTTCATTACCAAAGTATCACAACAGAATTACAAACATACAATAGCGGAAGAAGGAAACCAGTAGACAACACATAGAAAGTATAAATAGATACAAAATAGAAGGATATAATATATATAGGCTGGTTAAATTCAATACAACAAAGTACATGTACACAAAATACCAAAAATAAACCATAACGTATCCCCAGTCGCAACACAAACCTCAGCATAGTCATGTGCACTCCTACTCCGAGCAGCAAGTCAAGTACCTGTACTAGGGATTTTCCCCTTCTCATTACCTAAAATCATATAATCAGCTTGGGTCCAAAAACATGACCCAAATAGGGTGTCAGACTAAATACCTGTAGGAAACCACCAAAGATCTGTGCTAATCTGTCAGCGAATATATAAAATAGGTTGTGTAATATGTAAAGTAGTAAACAAAGAAATTAGAAAGACTGACCCAAGCTTGTACTTTGGATTGGTGTTTCTTTAAGTATACATTCCATACATTAATCACTTAATTCAAGTTTTCAAACCATTCACAGAGCTCGTTCATCGAATACTCAATTCAGAAACTAGGCATCACTCAAGGAGAAAATACACCAACACCGTACAAGCCCGTTCTGGAGAACCACCTAGGTACCCAGCCTTGCTCTAGGTGCGGTATAGTCCGTCATCTAAGCCCATCCTCAGGATCCTATATATAAGATCTGGGTAACTCCCATGACATATCATGCCCTATTGAGTCCGTCCATGGTATCTCACACTGGACCCATGATTCACTCAGCATTTCAGTAACAAGTCTCATATGAGTCCATCCATAGAAACTCATACTGGTTCCATGGTTCACCCATGACTTTGTTTCACATTTTTAGCAGTTTCAAAAGCATTTAACTCATGTGGGATAGAAATTCAAGAATTAGCATACAAGGGGAAAGGGAAAAAACTCCATCCCATACACAAAAAAATTTCAATTACAATTTCATCTTATTGAAATTCCATTAATATTCAATTTCCATTTTTAACAAACCATAAGGGAAAAAACAGGCATTCCTCATAGGCATCCTGGGTCAAAATCCTTAAAAGATCCATTCAAGGTAACGCACCCAATGGGTGGTTCATGTCCTAGGTGTACATCCTAAATCAATCACATAACATCCTATTCAGATTACCTACAACATGATAGGTAATAATATGGTTAAATTCTAGGTTCAAGCGGCACCCCAATAGTTGGCGTGCGACACTGTGACATATATAAACAGCATGAATGTCGGTGAAAAGCACAAGACCACCTACCTTAGGCTCGTACTATATAGCTTGTCCAATATCAGGCTCTAATTCATCATGATTTGGAAGAAATCTAAAGGATAGATGAAGAACGAGATATTAGGGCATATGAGCCTTAATCCAATCTGTGTTCAGTATAACCAGATGAATCGAGAAAGATTAAAAAGGAATTGAGGACTTACCATTGCAGATCCAACTAGATGAACGACGTTTGAAATGGAGATCGGACTGAGAAATAGCCTCAAAATCCTCTGTAGCCTCTCGAGAGCTCTCCCCCTTACTATCTGGTTGAAGAAGAGATAGGTTTAGGTTTTATATAACATTTAATTAATTTAATAAAAAATTAATTAAATATCAAAATACAGCAGGTCATGTGGTTTACCCGCACGACCTGGACAAACCGTGTGGAGACCGTGCAGACCTTACTAGAAGGCGAGGGAAACTACACGACCACCCCACATGGTTTTTCCAAACTGTGCGCAGACCATGCTCTTGCTTCTACCAAGCCTGCACCAAGGCGCACGGTGTAACCAGGCCTTGCACAGGCCTTGTGCAAACCGTGTGCTAGGCCATTTCCAGCGTAAAACTTTGTTCCAGGCTCCGAACAAGCCCCAGACACCTCCATAACTCCCTGTTTCAAGTTAGGAATCCACATAAGGACTCAACATAATAGTTAAACCAAAAATAAAAAGGATCTGTACCTCGTGCGAAAACCCGGTTTCTTATAGAAACATTAGAATATATGGGGTTCAGTGTTACAATAATTTTGTTACATTTTTTATATTTTTTGGTATTTTCATCTTCTTGAAGAGTTACAGGATTTTCAGTTTATGGATGGGTTTATGTTAAAAATAGGATGATTTCTAGGAGATTAAAGTAATATTTACCCATATGATGAGTTATGTATGTTGGATATCTTATGAAATTTTTTTTGTTAATTATAAATGGAATGGTGTTTCATTCTCTTTATGGATCTAATGATCTATTTTTTCTTTAGGAATGAAATATTATCCTTTATTTTATGGAAAAAGTGATGAAATAGAAATCCATAAATAGAAAAACTAAGGGTAATATTGTGTTGAATTAATGTCATTATATCTTCTCATGGAAATTATTCAACTCTAAGGAAAGGATCTTGAATCCATGATTGTTATCTAAAACCATATTTTCTGATGAATCAAATGGTCCATTATATCATCAAAGAATTATGGATTTGTGTTTTATAACATTATCCACACCAGGTTCTCTATTATTATCCATTAGAACATGATAAATAGATTTCTCATTCATGTCCATGTTTTCACATGTCACATATATTCTTCTTTTTGGAAACCCTATAATTAATTACTTTGGGTAAATGTGAAGCTATAAACATTCCCTTCATTAAAAGGATGTATTTGTTTTCATTTTTATGATATGGGTTTCGATTAAAGGAATAATATAAAATTAATCCATGATTATCCCCATGATTTTTAGGTTGAAATTAATTTTAATGGGGGATGAATGTAAGACCCTAATATTTTGTGTATTATTATTTTTCTAATTAATTTTATCATTTTGATAATTTTAATTTCACACGATAATAATTGTAGCTTTTATTGTACATAAAAATTACAATTTCTATACTGCAATATATGTAACACCACACCAATATTTCACTATAAAAACACATATATTATTTTCTGGAATACACTACCCTTTACATGGATTTTTTATACATAGATCCATGTTATTTTGATATCTTTCATTATGTGCATGACCACGTTTTAACAAACAATATTATATTTTTAAAATATTATTATTTAAAACCATAAGATATAACCATACTATTAAAATTTAATTTATAAATATTATTAACCAAATTATGAAATTAAATAGTATATTCAAGGAATTTACTGGTTAGCAATTAATTATAATTGAAAATACATTCCAATTTAATATAAAGGGATTATTTTAATTTTTTAATGTACATTTTTTGTATTTTAATAAATTAAATAAATTTCAATTAGTAAAAATTAATAATAAAATATATATGTTATATTATTAATAAAATTATTTTTATTTCTTTCAAATATATTTTATGGAATAATATTTTAACAAAGACAATTATTATCCAGAAAACAATACATTTTCTGAAAGGGTATGATTACTGCCATTTCATAGAGAAGCCATTTTATATCCAATTTTGACAATTTTATATATTTAATATCATCAAAATATACTTGTATACTAAATTAAAATTAAAAAATTTACTTTCTTAGATATTTTGGTATTTTTTTGAGATGTTTTATTTTTAATGAATAGTTAGAAATTCCGCATTGTAGTTACAGAACTGATTTTCATTTAAATAATTATTACAAAATAAATTGATTTTTAAAGTCAAAATAGATAAATAATACATATATTTATCCAATTTATTCAAATTGAATAATTCATATATTGAAATTTGATAAAAACCCAATTGAACATTGGAACGTTTCTTTTTTACTCGCCTTCTCACCGCAACTACTAGATTATTGTTAAACATCATTTAGACACTTATATTTATTAAATTTGGAAACAATACTCATTTTTTATTATTATGATATTTATAGTATAATATAATCAACATAATTTTTTTATATTATGAATATTAACAATTGTAAATCAATATTTACCATGGTTAAGGATGAATTAGGTAATTAATGGTAAAAATGTTATTACAATACTAAATATTACTATATCACATGACCTAATTTCATTAAAAATGCTGGTTTTTAAAAAAAATGTACCTTAGGATAAAATTATAACCTTTTATTCCCTTTGAGATTGAATTTGAAATTTATTATATTTTTTATTAAGATTAAATATAATTTTCAATTCATATTTGAAATAAGTAAACTGTGCTTAATATATGGTTATATAAGAGATAAATTGATCTATAACATGTATTTTCAAATAAAATAAATTTATATTCATCATTAAAATTTATTATTAGTGTTTTAGAGTAAATAATTAAATTTAAGGCTTGTATCATGATTATGGAGTAAATGCTTAATTAATGGAATTTATAAATAAATAATATTAAAAATTTAAATTAACTATTATTTTTCATTATTAATGTCATAAAACACGTTTAATGATAAATTTTTTATGTTATTGTTATATTATATGTATTAGTTCTATGTTATCATGTTTCTAGTGTACTTGTAAAAATCCCAATATTAAATTGCATCAAAAATAAATTACTAAAGCTTCAAAATTAATAATATTTTATTCATTGATATCAAATTCAAGAAAATATAAAATTCATTGAAATTACTATAATAAGGATATATATTTCATCAATGATTAATTTGGGGTTATCTTTTATTTGTATAGTAACTATATTTACCCTAAAGTGTAAACAATTAGTAGTTTTCATGGTAAGAGTTAAAGGGTTTAACTATGTGTTAACGTCAAAATATATGGTTAATATTGTGACCAAAATATTTCTAAAAAACATATATTGTCATTATTTATACCCATCCATATCATACATAATAAATAAACCACTTTGGTGAAATTCATAAAATAAAAGTAATTTATATTTATTTAATATATTCTGAATTCTATAATGTTCCGCTAACCTCAATTATAATAGAGCACCTCCTCCCTCACCTCCTCATTCTTTTTTTTATTTCCTGGTAGTCCAATAATTCTAAAAATTCCATCCCTAGTGTGGCAATAAGGATATCCATAGGACTTCAACCAAAGAAGTGGTAATTTTTTTACAAATTCATTTATGATTGGTTGTTCTTCTACTTCATATTCCTAGCTTCTTTATATAGTAAATTAATAACTCCAGAATCATCTATATGTTGAAATTTTATTATGATTAAGTGATAACCACATTTCTCATTTTATTCATCCTATGAAAACAATATCAAAATGTATGAGTTTGAATGACTTGTCGTCTCCCCACATTGGTGTAATTTTTTTCTCAATAACACATTATTTGGATGGGTATAATTATTGGTATAATGATTTTTATATTGATATAAATAATATATAAGACATTATATCAATTATTTATAATTAATATACCATCCAATTAATTATCAGCATAACATAAATGGAAGGATATAAGTGCTCGTGCATAGGTCCTGCCTACCTTTTGCACAAAGCGAAAATATTCTTTCCCCACCATAACCATTCAAAAATTATTATAAAATGGTATATGATGATTGAAATTAATCCTTATGAGCCTAATATAATTATCTATATGAATTAAATATATATTTTTCATATGAATTATTACATACAAGACAAAATAAACATAAGAAAATATTATAGTGAACACCTAAAATAATAGTAGTACTGAATTATTAGTAACAAAATGATATAAAAGGATAATATATGATATAATAAATATGATTATGGTTATTATATAATTTGATAAAATTGATAAAACCATTACAACACAGGAAAATCATGTTTGACTAAACGATTCCCATGATAAGGGAATTTAATCTCAATTTTATTTCTAGGAGAATCATTCCATATTCACCAATAAAATATTTTATATGGTTTATATAATACCTTATGAAATGTTATATTATTAATTAAAATAATTTAATTATTCTAAAATATTTAATTTATGTTAATATTTCATGGATATCATAATTCTAATGTTACTAAAGTAAAAAATGGATTTATTCTTCACTTTTATTTCTAGGAGACATATGTCTTATACACTACTCAATTCATCAAAAAGTTATATATACTTCCAATGATTTTATTTTATGATTATTTTCTATAAAAAATTTCAATTTTAATATTCTAATATTTTTCTTTCTATCAAGGGGAATACAAATCTAATGATTATTGATTGATGAGTATTTATTTCATAATGTCCTCAATATTTGGGTTTGTTTCATTTTATGTTTATTTTGTGGAATATTTATCATAAGTGTAAATGTTTTTTTAAAAAATTAATATATTTTTTACTAATCCCTTATTCAAATTTAATATCATTTTAACAATCTTTTACCTTTTTCTAATATTTCTGAATTGAAGCTTTTTTATCGTTTTCTGAACAATGTACTTTGAAACGTTTCAAAAAATTGTGAAAAAGTAATTATTTTGACATATATGGTATAAAAATATTATTACATATTCACGAGGAATTAATTATAGGAATATTTATTTACATTATTATGAGGTGTTTTAAAAAAAATATTTTTTAAAATGGCATAGCATTTTATGAATAGATAGATTTTTCAAAGAAGAAATTATATTTTCCTGAACAATATTTTTCAAGTGATCACTCATAAATATTTTTCTAATACGATAACATTATATTATTTTACATATGTTTTAATGGTAATATTATTCAATGATACAATTTTTATTCATTATAAAAATGATTTATATTTTTGAATGAATTATTTTTTTGAAACTCATTTCATTCCATGTGTTCTGATATGCTAAAAGAATTATGTTCTTATGGAACACTAATATATGGCTTTAATTATGTTAAGGGGAGGACCAATATCTCCCTTAAATGAATTTGGTAGAAATTTATATTTCATCATATAGACTAATATGCTCTTTACAGTGAACCTTGACTACTAAGATCAACATTAGTGTGAACCATGACTACCAAGATAGTGAGTGTAGTGAAATCATACTACTAATATGGACATGGGAGTGAACCATGACTACCAAGATGATATAGGGAGTAAACCCATACGAATAATATGGCATTGTAATTGATTCCATGAAAACTATGGAAATAATTTTATATTATTATATGTCTTCCACAAATTCCATGTGCTATTCATATGAAACAATTTCAGGAATTATATCCTTTATTTTTTTATGATTCTTGTCTTATTGTCTCCCAATAATTGCGCCATAATTTCTATTTTTTATCATTGATATATATTGTAATATATTTTATATTCATAACCAAGTTATCATACCATTATTCTTGTTAACAAGTTTAAATGTTTCTCTTATTTAACATTAATCAGAAATTGATCTCACCCTTTTCATATGTTTTTTTATTCCCCAATATATAAAGAAATATATTTTTAATAATTACAAATGTGAAGATTATTATGGAAGATGATAATGATATTTCATAAAATTAGAATTATGTGCTTCAGGTTTCAAATAAAACAACACTAATATGGAATGTGGGTGTGTTATTTTGTAACGTATAAAATGTTCTATAAATGTGATGTAATATTAATGTATGAAAATCATGGATATTTATACTACCTTTTTCACCTTTGACGGTGCATTCAATACTAAACCCCATCACACACACCTAATTTCTAGAATTAAGATGATATTAGGCCCATGGGTCTAATAAGATATGATGAACCTGAGGTGTTTTGTGAATACTATTACATGGAAATCCTTTATTTGTTAAAAAAATATACATGTTTGATCCATTAATAGATTGGAAGACCTTCATCATCATTTCCATTAAATTTTTATCACTACACTAGGAGAGATGTCAATTGTCAACATGAAAAACCTAAAGCAATGAAAAAATGAGTGGGTTTCTTACATCAAATATTTGTTGAATGATCTAAACTAAACACTCAACGTCCATATATCATAATAAAGTTTGATTTAATTCTATGATTAAAATCAATAGGGTGAGGTACATAAAACACTGATCCAAATGAATTATCCATGTGGGTACTATGTGTTCATAGAAGTGGAATAGTGTCTCAAAGATGCCATTCCGAAAACCCAATCCAAATATATTCTTATGCTCCCAACATAAGGTAAAAGGATACACAACGAATAATATGTAGCTATAACTATGGAACTAGTAGTGTTGCATGTTCAAGAAACGCAGAAGGCCACGAACCACCCATCACCTCCTCTCAAGAATTAAAAACCAAAGAGTATCCTTTTTCATCAAGTGTTATGAAATTTAGATCTCATGGGATTTGAGGAAGTGATGAATAAATCATAAAACATCCAATTAATAATTCCTCAATTACTCCATGCCATCTATGTAAAATGACCTTCTCATCCGACCATTACCCACAATGCCCATAGAGTTCAACCTCACCGACTTACCCTACTACTACCCATTCCACATAAGACTACATCATAATATCTAGGAATGTTATATATTCTAATATTTCCATAAATAAATGGTAAATTCCATAAATTTGGTGTTATATAACTCCTCAGATCATGTTTCTAGCATAATGGTTGACCAAAAATTAGTCGATCAATATCATGACACCATGAGATAAGAGCTATGAAATCCAACAATATATCAACTAATAATTGAGGAAACATACAATATTCCTCCCAAATGTTTGAGTGACCACAAAATACAGGAAGAATAATAAGAGTGTGAGTCATATTCTACTCCACGGAAGCCCTAATAATTATTGATTTCTTCCATGTCACATGTTCATAATCAGTTTTCCCCAAACACAATCTATCCTAATCATATGATTAGATCATAATTAGATTGTGCAGCATGATACAATTTTAAAAACCCTACTTTGATGAAAAATATATCTCATAATATGAGTTCCCTTCATATAAGAATGGAACAGGGGGTTGCATTGGTCATATCTGAGGACCCAAATGGGGAACATACATAGTCAAACCAAATATTATTGTAATATCCCCATGGATAATATATATACAGTTGAGAATCATAAGATATAACTCATGTAGGATCAAATTAAGCATGTATGAATCACATACCCTTCCTGCGGTCATCTAAAACCAGTTTAATTTCATGGTCTTCTAGTGGGAGTTCAATTATTCGACCATCCTAGGATATAGGGAAGGATGGAATGCACTGTGGCACTTTTAGAAGAATGTAAATCATTCTCTACATAGGAACCATGGGCATCCACCTTCATTGAATCGATTCATGACACACATTCACCAGCATAACCCCGTAGCAGGTAGTACCGACCTCAGGTATAAAATTGTAATTTTACGAGACATTTGGCGATTGTCCCATCCAATCTATGAATTGTTGATGTCATCCATATTTCAAACCAACTAACAAAGGTAGATGATAAAGACCACAATGAAACCATAAAGGTTTTACATAGAAGTCACTGGAACCCTGGTTTAATGAGTGGATACAATTTTTTCTAGATGTTATATCTTCATCACATTCACTGATGGAGATAAAAAAGAGGTCCTTTTAGGGGAAATCAGGGACCTATACTTTTGATGAAGAATAACTAATGATGATTTCCAATGTGCCCTGATTTATAATCATTCTGGGATTAAACTCATACTAGTTAATAAGCACTATTGTTTTCGATAAAACAAAAGGGATTTTTCCCACAAAGATAACTATTCAAGGGTATGACATTTGTCAGCAAAGGCCACCTGAGAAGATCAAGCTCAATGATCAGATTCAGAATATCACATAAAATTCTATTTTTATAGTTATTCTATAATAAACAATATATAATGTCTAACTAAAAATAAAGTGGCTCCATCACCACTTTGATGTACCTTCATGATTCTTATATTTATTGAAGTACCACATTAGTGAAATGGTCAACATAATGATCATTGAAAAGTACCACATTGAGACACGTGGAGCCACATATTCTGATGGAAACGTCAAAATTATTGGACTAATAATAAACATGTAGCATTATGATTCAACGGATATAGCCCTCAAAGTCTAGGGGACCTCCCCAACAATTCTCTAGTGTATCATTGACATAGACTATGTGCACCCCATAAATATAGCCGAGGTGATAGATATAATCCTAGAGGTCCATCACCCTTATATACCCATTAACATCATAAATGAAGACAATATTAGAACTCCTTATGTGACAAATTATGTGGTAGGGGATGATATTGTCTCATCTAGGGGCTTAACTCACCCGGATATTGATATAAAATCTTCCATATTTCTATATTTGTCTGATATTGACTATAGAGACTCGAGATTGGGGGAATTTGGTGAATACCTTTGGATTTCCCCTCCCAAATTTGATGAAGGTGTATCTAACACCATTTATTATCTTTGGAAGATATATATTTTGATTAAATAATAAATGTGGCCTACACTGATTAGTGCTTCCATTCCCCTCTAACAAAAATATATGTACATCACATTTATAATGAAACACTGATATTTTCTCACTTAAAATTACAATGAAATTCTTGGACTAGATGATGTTGTGAAAAAAGACAATATGAGATCAGCAAATCAGCATCTAGGCATTAATAATATTAATCAGATGATAAAACCCTCACATGCCAAAAATATAGAAGTTGAAGTCAAAATTTGATAAAAAACATTCTCCATGAAGTAATTTACATAAGTTGTCTTACCAACAATCGTTAATGTCATGAAAAATTATCGCTTTTATAAGGTGATTAACAATTCTAGATACATTAATCAGTATTTCTCAAAATATAATTTCCCACTTCCAATCATATAAAATTTAATTGATGAAACGTTTAGGTTATAAGAAAATATCTGAACGGATGGCTGCTGATGGTAAAATAAAATATACCTGGCCCTGAAGATGAAGAATTCATCTTTTTTCATAGTGTAGAAGGGGACTTTTTCTATCAAGACATGAGAATGGGATAAATGATTGGTAGTATGCAAAATCAGCATAAAATTATTCATATTATGATGTAATTCTTGAGAAATAAGGATTTATGTAATGTTGATGACTTTGATTTCAAATACTTATAGTTATGTGATCCCTTCACAGATCTCAAAACAATCTACAATGGGCTAGGAAAATCTATTTTGAAGAAGAAGCTTCTGAAACACGCCTTCGGTGTGACATCAAGGATGATTCATGGATTTGGTGAATGCCACCATGACATCAATGTTGATCCAAATAATACTACTTCTATCATATCAATGTCAACCACCAAAAATTTCAATGTATTATGGGGGTTCCTAGGTTACCTTGTCTACATTCAGTGATTCCTTTCTAAATTAGCCAACAAATATATCTACTTTACAATGATATTGAATAATTTAATTTTCTATTAATGGGATGATTATTTCAATGAATACCTAAAATTTCTCAATAGGTATATAATACACCCACCTATTATGTTACCTCTATTGAAAGTGATACCAATCATTAAATTTGTTGAAATCATAGAACACTTACTAGGAACCATCCCAATTTGAAAATAATTCACGGTGAAAGAAAAATCTATACTCCCTCATCAAAACAATGGTAGGTACTGAGACCCAACACACTAATGTTTATAATGAATTTCCTTTCACTTATATTTATTGTGAATTTTTTTTGGCACAACCTTCATAACTGAATGTCCATATTGTATCTTGTATTTATCTTCTCAAGTACATCATATTCCAACATATGTTAGCTTTGTTCCATGCCTGATGGATGGAATTCTAAAAACGTACTATATTTCATTAATTTTAAATAATATATGTGAAAGAGAAAGACCTAGAAGATTTCTTCACATCACATCCTTCCAAAAAAAAATCCCCGATGAACACTTAGCTTCAGGATGAGGATGTATTGTATGCCCATGAAACTCCGTAGATAAGGAATATTTATATTTATGGTTACTTCTAGAATATTATCATCAAATGGATGGACATCCCAAATATCAATCATCTTGGATGATGGAGAGTAATTATATCTCAAAATAATGATGTATTACCTTACTCTTTATTTTTATTTGAAGGCTATAAAAACAACGAGGTAGAATATAATGACATCGTCACTGGGTTAAAACTATCCCTAAAACAATACATATCCTTCTAGAATATGAATGGGGATTCAGAAGTTCTCATAAACAAGATAAATGTTCTATATTCACATTAAAATAAATAAATGGACACGCTAACTAAAAACAACAAGGCACTAATGAAATGTTTCCCTTTCTTGGACCACATAACATCATGTTACCTAGTCGTAGAATTATTGTGTCAATGAAGTGGATAATAGAGCCATTATCCTGTCTATCCATGATTAGGAGGAATAAATCAACCTTATCACACATTGAACAATGGGATCATCGATCATCATATGTGATATGGAAGAGACCAACCATGTCAAGACTAATCTATAGTGCAATGGACCAATGACCACCACTAGATGGATGGAGCCTATAATAATTTATCTCCAAAACGAGACACTCCTAATATAAATATTCATAAGGAAAAATATTTTACATTATGTATTGAACTTCACCATACATGATGGTATAAATTAACAAAAATCCCTCTATAGTGGGTTGATTTTATGGAATCTTACTTTGATGAATAAAAAATAAGATATGTTCACCATCATGGAAGAAGTGCATGCCACCATTTTTGGTTCCCATCAATATTAGAAATATGTTCTCACACCAATTCTAAAGGATGAGATATTAATGGAAATCATTGATACATTACTACATGGAATTCAACATGAAATGTGTGTTCTGGATCCATATAATACTCATCCGTCACCCCCCTGAATTTCTACATAAATTTAAATATTCTAGGCCATTTTTCACTTTGGGAATGGATGTTGTGAGGACATATATTCCTTAGTAAACTTTGTATTTAAGGTAAATCCTTACTACTTCTAAGTCCTTTTCCATATGGTATAATCCAATACACCTCAATGAAGTCGGGAAAAATATTATTTCAAAATATGTTAAGCCCAAAATCTTCACCTTGTTCGGGGTCCCTCAGAATATATTGACTATCAACAGCAAAAATATCAATTTTAAATACTTGAAGAAACAAAATTGAGAGTACAATATCATTTCCATTCACTCATATCATAATCATGTTGTGTAAAATTAGACGATTGAGGTCTTCAACAAGGCTAAATAAAATATACACAAGAAGATGGAAAACAACGATAAGAAATCATGGCTGAAAAAGAACCTCCATTCCATACGGGCATACCACAACATCTATGCATTCAACTACACAATCAACCCCATACTATTTGGCATATGTAACTATTGTATTTCTAACTATATAATTCCTTCAAATTTAACACTAAATATCCATTTTTCGAAAGCTATTAGATGATGATAACTCATTGAAGTGGTTGGGTGATTTGGAGAAGATCGATGATAACATGATGCATACAATTATTCACCTCGATGTTCACTATAATTGGATAGAATGAGACATCGATAATTATTCCCCCCCTATTAATTCCTCATATGAGACATGGTGTTTTATCTCCAATGCACAATAATACCATGGAATAATTATCCAAAACATGAACCTATGTGGGAAGTGACTTATGTTATACATAAGGTATATCATAACTGAGCCAACTCCTTAGCAACTATATATGGGATGAATGTAAAACAAACTACCCATGTGTTGTTAAATATGAATTAAATTTTAATCTCTACTAGATTTGGGTATCCACATCATTATAGGTCCTGTCAATTGATCAGGGTTACATGATGTTAAATTATACAATCTATGGGAATCCACAATGTATGTCCCACCAATTCATCTTGCTTATAAGATGTTAAAATTAAAACTATAAGGGAATCCACATTGGTGTACATACCACCATCTCAACCAAGTAATATGGAATAAAAATATAAAAGATATGGCTATCCAGATCATTATTAGTCATATAGGCTCATTTATGTAAAAAGAAGTTAAATTCTATAAGAACATTGGCATCCACATCACAGTAAGTCCATCCAATTAATACTTTGTCACATGGAACAAAATTGTACAGACTATGGGAATCCAAATCAGTTTAATTCCCACCAATTCATTTTACATAAATAATGTTGAACTAAGTATGATCATCCTAGTTACATAGATTTAAACTATATAACCACATGGGAATCCAAAAAAATTTAAGTCATAAAAATTCTAATTTGATACATAATGTTAAACTATAAAAGAAATTGGAATCCACCTTAGTTTATGTCTTGCTAATTCATCCTAATTACATGTCATTAAACTGTACTAGTTCATATAGGTAACACGACATTAAAATATATAAGAAAAGGGGGATCCATATCAGTGTAAATCCTACCAATTCATTTTAGTTACAAGATGTCAAATTGATCAAGATTTCCCTGGTAACATGATATTAAATTGTACAAGAACATGGGCATCCACATTACTATATTCCCCACCAATTCTTCTACGATACATGATGTAAAATTGTACATGATCATCAATTTTACATAACATTAAACTATACTTGATTTTCCTGGTTACTTGACATTAAAATATAAATGAAATGGGAATCCACATCAGTTTTCATTTTGAATATTCATCATAGATACATTATGGTAAAATGTACAAGATCATCCTTACTACATTACAATAATCTTCATTTACCACATCAATATTACAATATTTTAAATTTTATGTTTCCTTAATAACTATGAATGGAATGATCCCTAGAATTGAAGAATACATAGAGACTCATGAATAACTATTTTTTCCCCAATGATACACTTAATTTTCTGTCATTATTGGTGATTCATTTAATTATGGAAAAACAATAAACTGGATGTCTAATTTTCAATTAACAAGACATTAAACTACATAGGTTTTCGTAGAACTATGTATATCTGATTCTCATTTTTTAAGAGATATGTATGTACAACGTGATCTGATATCTAAATATATATTCCACATGATAAAAAAAATAACCTCTACATATCCTTAGTTTCTTCTTATTTAGGAGTAGAAACCTTTTAATTCCATGTTATTTACACAGATCATAGTCCATGGGAGCTTAACATTTTCATCACGGTATTACCCACATATATATGAAATAAAATCTTATTCTAATTCCATCATTGTCTTGAGTACAATACAATAAAAGTCACACCATGAGTCTGTTCATCAGGATTTTAAACTACAAAGTTTATGTCCCCCCAACCTAAAACAATATATTTATATGGAACTCACCCAACAGGACCACTATTGATGGTGTTTCTATCCTACATCACATGTTTCTAATGAACTATGTGTGACATGATTCATTAAATTATAGGATACATAGAGACACCCGACTCTTCAATCATAGGTCATATCATGTAAAAAATAAAAATAAACAATCTCTTTGTATAGTGTAAACAAGTCTATGGAGTTCATTCTCTAAGTACTTTTTGTGTATTGATTCCCATTTTTATGATGTACATATTGATTCCTAGTCTTCCACCAATCAACACAACCATAACATTTTCATTATTTCACATCAGTTCATCCTCTTTCACACTGCATGATGTTAAATTTGTTAGGATTTCAAGAACTGCATATTTCATGATTCATATCACCATAGGATTTTTTTCACACCCAAATTAACATCCTTGTGTCCATCCATGATTCCCCTTTTCATTTCGATAATCCCACACCCTTTCTCTATGAATTTAAAATACGTAGATCTAAACGAACTATGTGTGTATTGACACCTATCATGATGTGATATGATGTGATTCTTGGACACCGAGTCATGGGTCAAGCTAAAAAGGTCAACTAAAATGATACCCACAACATCATACTTGCCAATCATGAGAAGAGAGTTTATCATTAAAAAACCACATAAGGAACGATTTCATTTATCATAGGATACATAGTGACATCTATATCATCAATCCGAGTCCCACTAGCAACATCCAGAAATTTCACCCCAACCACACATTTATTGATCCACACTATCTCTTTTTTACTACATACAAACTAAACCTATATATGGTTTTTATTTTCATACAATATTTCATAAAAAAACATTTTACATCACTTCCCATGTCTTTACCACATGATGTTCAACATCATTTAAAATGTCCCTACCACATTACAGTAAACTGCACAATAGATTGTACTCACTTCATTACATTAAAAATCAGGGTAAATTTCCCTATCATATGACATTAAAACACGACAAAAAATACATACAAAAAATATTAAAATAGTCATTATTGAATACGTCCATAAAAAATGACATTTATCTAGAAGAAAAATTATGAGAACATGAAAATAAAGCATTGAAGGCATCACCCAATTTTTATACCCAGTCAATGGAACACAAGAGACTTACCCGATTCTACCAGAGTGAATGGTGATTTAATCATATATTAAAGAACTTCAATAAATAATAAAAATTCCATGCATTGGGTGATTCATATTACAATAAATATTCCATGGCCCTTGATAAATATATCATGCTTCAAGGAACCTTTTTATTTCCTATGCATGTGTGCCTATGTGACATGAATATGTTCTTTTGGTCATCAATAAGATTAATCACTCTAAAAATCGTTAATTCCAATCATTTCAATCCCTAAAATCATTATTGTAGACTACAACACCTCTGGGGGGGTCTGATCTACTCCCAGTATGAATAACCCATATCATTACTCATGACGTGAGAACCACAATCCCTGATTTTCAACACTCTCATATCCTACTCCAGAGGATGATCAACTACACTTAACCGTCAATGTCCTATTTCAGTTCTTATGTATCATACTCCATTCTATGTTCATGTGAATCATGATTTTAATATACCTCCACTTTTAGCCTAAGATTTATGACATTAAAATTAATAATATAATGGTCATTGTGATAAAACCAAAATCTAGTAGCGAAAGGGGAAATAACATTTCTATTTGAAAAAAAGTAAAGGGATGAATATGAAAATAAAATTACTTCATTCACTAAACTATAAATGTCTTTATTTTATGAAAACAATTATGGTATAAATAAAAAAAGGAACAAAGATCACACTATTTACTCTATAGTCCTATCAGAATACATGTTATGCTTACTAGATTTCTTGGATCATAAAAATGGAAGTGTAATAAATTTTCACATTTATTTTCCATAAGAATATATTTACAAGGATGTGACACATGTTTTAGTGTGTTGAAACCTTATTAGTGTTCAATAGAACCTTTTTATGACTATGAATGTATGAATATGGCTTCTTATTTTTTCCTTGGGGTCTTTAACCAAATAAATCACACAGTAAAAAGGATATTTTGATAATTATAAAGCCTTGAAATCCCCGTGGAAGAAATCAACACCTTCTTGTGATCTGAACTACTCTAGAAATGACAATAACATATCATCCTCCTGACCTAATTACATGGGATCATCATTAGTAATATCTTTTCAAACCATCCAATAGTGTTTGACATCAAAGATGCTATATATTCATCTCTTTACTCAAGTCAAATATTGGTAATGCAACACCCCGTTCCTAGACCATTTTTGGTCAATTCCAAGTCACTCAAACCCATATGTTGTTGGGTTTGAGCGATAAAATATAAGATCCCAAATTCTATAGGGTTCCATATGCCATTTTATATAGCCTTATTCCCATTCCCAAAATCATCATTTTGATATTTAAGTCATTAAAAATCATTCTTGGCCCACAAAATATAATGGATATCCTATTTTTCTATATCGTGTTATCGACACATAAGGTCCATGAACCAAAAAATAAATCCCTATACTCCATTTCAAAAATGTGATTCAATATTTTTTATCACTAGAAACTGTGTGACTAATCATGGAATATCTGAATATCATGGGCCATACTCTAAATTTATACACTATATATTATTCACAAACTATTTTTTTTATGACGTACATCATCATTCTGAAACTATCTTGGTGTACCTATCATCTCTCATATTTCTCAAAAAATTGATATTACCTCCATAAATCATCCATATCACCTGGAAAATATACCCAACTTCACAGATCTGTTTCTTGACTTTCCATGTATGCCTATGGATCATGTATATGTTCTTGTGGTCATCATCCAAATTCTCCACTCAAAAAGATCATTTTGATCCATGTGAGCCCCCAAAACACCACGTAAAAACCATCACCACATCTTGTTTTGAGTAAATATTGATATATATATATATATACATTATATTCCATGATCATTGGTCATGCCTATGGTAATAGATATTAAACTAAATTAATATAATTTCCAATTTAAAAGATCCTTAACTGAGAAAATATTAGGTATGATCTAAAAGACCTTATAAAAATGAAATATTTGGTCTAGTATAAAATGCATAAACTACAAAAATATAATTTCTATGTTAAATACACTTATTTAAATAAATATATAGTCGGAGATAATTTACCCAAAACTAAAGTGATTGATGACTCGAGTAAAAAAGCGCCAAAAAAGTTGAATAGTAGTGATCTATTCATTGCTCAAAACACCTAAATATTCCCAATACATTGATTAATGACCACACCAAAGGCAAATATGGGAATTTAATTTTCATATAACCATGCCCTTTTCCCCAAAAAAATTTATCCATAGGGGGGTTTTTGACATCCCAAATGAGTAATGGAAAATTTAAAATTATTGTAATATCTGGGTATTGGTATTAATTACCCTTGTAAAGCAATGGACGAATAATGTGATTGAGAACCACTTATTTCATGAACCTTGTAGTGATATGGAATTAGGTGATCATAATACGGTTACACAAAGTCTACACAGACTTTTCAAATCCTATTTAGTTTCCCACAAGTTCCCCTCATAATTTACTTCCATTTTTGTGAAGGAGCTGCAAAAAAGTAATTATTATGAGGTGAAAACTAGATAATCTCCATCTGGTGACACTGATTGTCAGTCATCCAACACCAAAAAACCCAATTTAAAAATCATTCAATTTAAGGAGGAGATATCCAAAACATGTAGCCATCATGATGTTTTAAAATTAAAGTGATGGATCACTGATGAGGTGCGAAATAATCAACAACATCCTTGAACCAAACTTGTGAGACCCCCCGATACTTTGTAAATTAAAAAAAATTATTAGGGAAGAGGTGAGATCTATATGGAATTATACATATTACTCAACATTCCCATATCCACTCACAAGACACCGCATGAGCATGAAAAAAAATCGTCATGACCTCATGAAATCCCATCAGCATGTTATTTGTATCCCGTAAAGAGTCTCAAGTAAGTATAAAAAATATCACACATACCATTTGAATCCATATATAAAAATAGATAGAATTTTCCATGAAATGTTCATGCATCTCCAAAGGAACATTTTTGGTCACACGATGCATTATCAAGAGGTAGAGCAATTGTCTATGAAATAACTTTTACAATCTCACATGACTCTCAAACTTGGTAAAATAAAAAAATTAAAATGAATTTACGGGGAGGTGAAATCTAGTTAAGATCATAAATCCCTTGTGACTCGATAAGGATGTCAACAACACATTCTCACAATAATCCCTGGCAAGATCAACTGATCTCAAAGGCACCCATAAAAGACATCATTTTACAATGAAATATCCCAAATATGTCAACCAATATAAAAAAAATTTCTTCTGACATGTATCCTGATAGTGAGAGGATAGTTAGTCACATCAATATGACAATAGAAATGAAAATTTTCAATCCCATTTGATTCAAAAAGTCCCCATTAAGTAGAAATAATCCAATAAAAATTTTATTGATGGGAGTTACTTGAAATCTATTGAAAAAAGGAAACAACCTCAATGTGATCCATTATAGGGGATCTTGATGTGGAATTCTTCGAAATCCCTTAATTTAATCTGGAAAATATTCGCAAGAGATACACCAATAAATAAATGAAAACTAGGCATGATAAGGCCTATAAGTCCCCTAACATAGAATAAAAAATAGACTGATGAAGACCAAGGGGATGAATCTCTATGGACAAAATAACCCAGGGAGCTTCACACATGAGATGGAGCATATTTCCCAAATCGTATGATATCACGATTGGGAAATATTCCCATTATGTAAGATTGAGGGAAATGTTGTAGAAACCATGACACAAGAATAAGAACATCACAGGATCCCTCCTAGACCTTGTAAATGATTTTTGGAAGAGTATGTGAAAAATATCTCGTACACATTCTAAACCAAGAAAAATATAATACAATATAACACTAATAAATCTATGGCATTGAAGATATAAATTCTAGAAAAAGGACTAAAGGTGTGAAACCTACGAAAAGAACATATAACACTGACCGTCCGGATCTTCACTTAAACTACCCATAATATGTGAGGACACCTAAAAATGATATCTTGATCATGGGAAACTCCATTGGTATCCTATTTGTATCTTGTAAAGTCCTCTAGACATATAAAAAAGGTTAGATGGTGCCCCTCAGGAATTATTCCCTTGTCTTGTGAATACATTTAGTCACACTATTCATGCCTCATAGTGTCCCCTAAAAGTGTCCCCCGACCAATATGGGAGCTCTAGTTCATTAAAATTTTGTATCAAAGTAGAATTTGATCATTTGAGCTGGTTATCATGATTTTCTATGAACACACTAGCCATGCCCTAAGATGCCACATACATCTCATACATGACTTAAAACACCCTTTGAGACAAGTCACAATGACTCTCCCAATGTACTTGATATGTTTTAATCATCTCTTACATTGAGGATAGGGAAATACAGTTGGATCAATCTACCACCTCTAGAAAAGTTATCCATGTCATTAGATCAATTCTAGGATCAACTAGTAGTGTAAGACGATTTCCCCCAAACAACCCAATCATGATCATGCAAAAAAACTCTTAATTTTTTTATAGATTATATGATTTCCTCCCACAATGTTTAATGAATTATAAAATTTATTTTATACATGTGAGATAGACACTCTCTGGCATGACTTTATTGAAATTACATCTTATCATGTGGAACATAAATATATATTAGGAAAATAAGAAGGATAAATAAAAGTGAATACCAGTATTTGAAAAACTTGTATGTCCTCATTGTTAAAGAACCAGTTACCTGGAAAACATCATATTGTAAACCAAGATCAATTATATAAAATTGTATTTCCTAGTTATAAAATAAAAAATAATATACATGTCCCAGTCAAGTGAACTGTGACAACTCTAATTCCAAACATAACCAGGAGGGGTAGGCCACCTCTACGAGTTTAAAGATCCCTATTAATGTTCTTATGTTCTTCCTAATACATAATCCCCACATATATATGTATTGAGACGTATTACATGTTATCCCATGCATATTAGATATAGGATATCTAACATAGTATTAGAGAGTTGTAATGGAAATACCATTTTCATCATTGATCTACATCAACCATGGAAACGTATGTATGTATGCCCAGATGAGTGGAATTTTATATTCAACTCAATATGACAGAATTTAACAAGGGGACATTCTTAAGGTGTGATTGAACTGTGAGGAGCCTGATTCTAATCATAATTCGGAAAGGCATGATGTCTTTACTAGAACTGATCCTGAACACAGATGAGTACCCATCTTATTGAGGGTCCCAACACATATTTTTAATATCTACCATCATGACCAACTCATTCCATTGTGATGATAATTATACCTAAGTCATTAGTGGAATGTGATATTAAGGTAACACTAGTGACTCTAAATCCTTCCAAAATGAGGATATAGAGGAGTCCTCAATATGGTCTATGTTGCATATTAATCCCCCAAATGATTTCACATCATATAACCCCAAATATGTATGTAGTGAGAATAATTAATTGTTTCCATTATTTCCCATAACAATTATGGATTACATGGGATTAAAGAGTTGCAATGGCCATGTTATTCACATAAAAAATCTCCACTATCCAAGGAAAGGCCAATATGTACTCCCTGAATAGTGGTATGCTATATTCTCTTCTATATGAGGGAATATACCATGGGAAATGTCCCAAAGGAATAAAAAAATTATGATAACATTTATACCATTGATATCAAGGATACTTAGGATGCCTTTATAAGACCCATGAACAAATAGGCATCCACAGCATTTTATGTCCCATATTGACCCCAGGGATTTTTTTACCTTTTAAAAAAAATATTTTCCAGAAAATGATTACGACAAATCAAATTTTATAAATGCACCTCAAAGGCGGCATCCGGGATGCCGCCTATCTCCTAAAAAATTCTTTTTTTTTTGATTTTTTTTATCTTTTTGTTTTGATTTGTTTTGTTTATATATATATATATAAATATATATATATATGTATATGTATATATAAACAAAACAAAAAATTTCAGCAGAATTTATCTGCTCTTAAAGATCCAGCGCTACAGCCATTATAGCAGTCTGGATTTTGACAGAAACTCTTACCCAGGCCTCCCTTTTATAAGAGGGCTTGCCCTGAAAATAATTCTTCATTTTCGATGTGGGATTAAGGTTCTACCTTTACTGTGCAGTACATTCTGCATTTCCGATGTGGGATTCTATTTCAAGTATGTGACTTTAAAATACAATAAAATATAAACTCTAAGGCCAATATAAATGAAATTTTAAACATTGATTAAAAATATAAAAAATAGTAGAAAAGAAAAATAATTTCCTCAAAAATGTTGATGAAAAATAATCTATAACCTTTCAAAACCGCCTACATGAAACATAAAAATGTTTCAAATACGTGAATTTGAAAGACTGTAAAATATAAACAATAAAACGAATATAATTGAAACATTAAACATTGATTAAACATATAATAAATAGTTTAAAACAAAAGAAATTTCCAAAAAAATGTTGATGAAATGTAATTTATAAGCTTCCAAAACTGCATACTTGAAACTTAAAATTTTTCAAGTACGTGACTTTGAAAGGCCATAAAACATAAAATAGAAGACCAAATTAAATGAAACGTTAAACATTGATTAAACATATAAGAAATAGTTGAAAACAAAAGCAATTTCCAAAAAAATGTTAATGAAAAATAATTTATAAGCTTTCAAAACCGCCTACTTAAAACTAAAAAATGTTTCAAGTACATGACATTGAAAGATTATAATTATATTACTAATTAACTAATTAATTATTATATTTTTAATAGTTATATTAATAATTAACTAATTATTTATTATATAAGTAATAATTAATAAGTAATAATTAATAATTAATAATTTAATGAATAGTTATAATTAATATTTATATTACTAATTAACTAATTAATAATTACTAATTACTTATTAATAATTATAAATTACTAATTACTAATTATAATGAATAATTATAATGAATATTTATATTACTAATTAGCTAATTAATAATTACTAATTACAAATTACTAATTAATAATTTATAATTATTAATTGTATTTCTAATTAACTAAATATTTATTATATATGTAATAATTATATTACTAATTAATTATTATATAATTAATGATAATATCACTAATTAACTAATTAATTATGACATATTTAATTATTAATAATTACTAATTAATAATTAAAAATTATAATGAATAAATGTAATTAAAAATAATATTACTAATTTACTAATTAATTGTTATATAATTAATAATTATATAACTAATGAACTAACTAACTATTATATAATTAATTATTAATAATTAATAATTAATAATTATAATGACTAATTATAATTAATATTTATATTACTAATTAACTAATTAATAAATAATAATTACTAATTACTAATTACTAATTACTAATTAAAAATTAAAAATTATAATGAATAAATGTAATTAAATAATTAGTTTACTATTTTAGTAATTTATTATTATATAATTAATAATAATATTACAAATTAACTAAATAATTTTTATATAATTAATTATTATTAATTACTAATTAATTATGATAATGAATAATTATAATTAAAAATCATATTACAAATTTACTAATTAATTATTATAATGAATAATTATAATTAAAAATCATATTACAAATTTACTAATTAATTATTATATAATTAATAATAATATTACTAAATAACTAATTAATTTTTACATAATTATCTATTAATAATTACTAATTAATAATTATAATTATTTATTATAATTAATTATCTTATTTATAATTAACTAATTAATTATTATATAATTAATAATGATATTACTAATTAAATAATTATTTATTATATAGTTAATAATTATATAATTAATCATTATATTAATAATTAAGTATTATATAAATAATAAATAATAATTAATTTTTATAATGAATAATTATAATGAATAAATATATTACTAATTAACTACTTATTTATTATAGAATAATTTTTAATAATTACTAATGAATAATTATAATGAATAATTATATTACTAATTAACTATTATATAATTAATTATTAATAATATTAATTTAATAGTTAAATAAATTATTATATGTTTAATCCATGTTTTAACTTTAAATTATATCGGTCTTATAGTTTATATTTTTGTCTTTCAAAACCGCATACTTTAATCATTTTAAGTTTCAATTAGGTGGTTTGGAAAGCTTAAAAATTATTTTTGATGAACATTTTTTACGAAATTCTTTTTATTTTCGACTATTTGTTATATGTTTAATCAGTGTTTTAGGTTTCATTTATATCGGTCATATAGTTTATATTTTATAAGATTTCAATGTCACGTGCTTGAAACATTTTTAAGTTTCATGTTGTTCGTTTTGAAAGATTATAAATTATATTTCATCAATATTTTTTACGAAATTATTTTTATTTTCAAATATTTGTTTTATGTTTAATTTATGTATTAAGTTTCATTTATATTGGTCATATAATTTATATTTTATATGCTTTCAAAATCACATACTTGAAACTTCTTATATTTCAAGTAAGTGGTTTTGAAAGCTTATAAATTATTTTTTATCATCATTTTTTATTATTTTTTTTTTGTTTTCAACTATTTTTTATATGTTTAATCCATGTATTATGTTTCATTTATATTGGCCTTATAGTTTATATTTTATAGTCATTCAAAGTCACGTACTTGAAAAATTTTATGTTTCAAGTATGCGGTTTTGAAAGCTTATAAATTACTTTTCATCAACAATTTTTTGGAAATTTCTTTTGTTTTCAACTATTTATTATATGTTTAATCAAATTTTAAAGTTTCAATTATATTAGTTTTATAGTTTATATTTTATAGTCTTTCAAATTCACGTATTTGAAACATTTTTAAGTTTCAAGTAGGCGGTTTGGAAAGTTTATAGATTATTTTTAATCAACATTTTTGAGGAAATTATTTTTGTTTTCGACAATTTATTATATGTTTAATAAATGTTTAAAATTTCATTTATATTGGCCTTATAGTTTATATTTTATTGTAGTTCAAAGTCACGTACTTGAAACAAAATTCAACATCAGAAATTCAGAATGTACTACGCAGTAAAGGTAGAACCTTAATCCCACATCGAAAATGCAGAATGATTTTCAGGGCATGCCCTCTTATAAAAGGGAGGCCGGGGTAAGAGTTTCTGTCAGAATCCAGACTGTTGTAATGGCTATAGCGTTGGATCTT
This sequence comes from Viscum album, assembly GCA_963277665.1. Classification (NCBI taxonomy): domain Eukaryota; kingdom Viridiplantae; phylum Streptophyta; class Magnoliopsida; order Santalales; family Viscaceae; genus Viscum; species Viscum album. The sequence continues at coordinate 1,062,878,295 of OY728142.1, forward strand.
TAATAGCATAGAAATTATGCTGAAATTTTTTGTTTTGTTTTTATCTATATATATATATATAAAACAAAACAAAAAAATAAAAATAAAAACTGTCAAAAAAATGATTTTTTTAGGTGAAAGGCGGAATCGCAGATGCCGCCTTTCACCCGCAGCACAAAGGCAGTATCGCAGATGCCACCTTACCCCCGAAATGCAAAGACGGCATCCCGGATGCCGCCTTTGAGGTGCATTTTAAATTTTTTTTCCCTAAGAGTTTTTTTGAAGATATATTTTTTTTAAAACGTAAAAAAAAATTCCTTGACCCCAACATCTCAAACATCAGAACCATATCACTCCTAGGGGTACACTTTTATACCTCATCCTCTAGTGGAATGAGAAGTGACGTTAACAATGATAAACCTAATTCTCTCTATAATCGGGAAACATAGGGCATTCTCTTGAGACGCGAGCTTGGATAATTATTGCCTCGAGGCACTCGTATATGTCATTTCATTATGATGTTCAAATATACAGGTTTAAAAAACTATGTTTTTTCTTGATTTCACCAATAACCAAGATACATTAGAAACCTAATAGTTGATCAATAACCAATATTTAATATTTATTGTGTCTATGTATGGTATATATTTCTAAAGAACCTTTTCATATGGCATCCATACATTAAAAGATTCTCATTATTGAGAAGTGGATGAAATACATTGGAAACATATATATGGATTATCTGATGATATACCCATATTTTTTACATGGGGAGTAATAAACCATAACAATTTTTAAGTTAATCCATCATGTATCAGGGTGAGAAATATATTATTGAACATATCTTAAATATAAAAGAGATTCCAAGGTTTGGAAACAATTACCCCGACATGGTGTGATGAGACCAGCCACTAATACTCTCAACCAATGTGATTAACTAAGCGTAGTTGGGAATGAAATCCAAATTTACCTTATACCTTTGTAAAGAAGTTCTATTTTCAGTTATGGATGATATAATTGTTGAGATCTTCCATTAATAATGAAAATGTTGATCTGAAACTAGTGATTGTGAAGGAAATGACCCACTAACCAGTCATTGGATCAATAAAAAAGAACTGGGTCATCATGTCTTCCATTTTGAAATAATATATCATATATATTCAGTATATAATTTTTTATAATCATCTAAAAATGTAAGATACGTAATATGTAATATACTGTTCATGGATAGAATATGATAAATCTATTCCTGAATGTTGTTTACAATTTCATGTCGTATTAATGAATGTAAGTAACTGAAATTTATGTATATATAAAATATCGTTATAGCAGTATTATTAGGTCATAAATATCATATATTTTCACTAAAATTCCCTTCATACATTACATGTAATGTGTGAATGAATCACATTACATTGAGAATGTGGTTTTCCACACATACACAAGCTAATTAATAATATATGCACACTATCGAATGCATGAAGATATGTTTTCTATTAAAATTAAATAAGAATAATGAAATCACAGATATCATATAAAATATATCTTCTATCATAATTATCAACTTTTATAGGTGGTAAAGTGAAAAATGAAGTACATTATATTGTGAGGTTGTAGTTCAACATAGAAAAGAACGATAAGTTCATCACCCATATGGTTGAAGTGTGTGTAAGTGTTGGTAAAAACCATAATATACATAAATATTAATTTATTCCATAGATTTATTTTATTATATAAATATGTAATATGGATAATTTAGGATGTGAAGGATGAAAATAAAGGAAAGGAGTTTGAGGGAGGACATTCCCACTTCACTGTGTAAAAACTTTTGGTTTGCACAGAAATGATCCAATGGATGGATTTATCACAATAAGAAGAAATATATGATTAATTAGTCGACTAATGGAAAATAATTTAGTTTATTTTAGGTGACCCAAATTTATTTATAGGTTTTAATACATTATAGGGGTTAGTGAATTTTTATAGTGGAGGAGTGATATTCTTGTACATTTTTAAAAACTAAATTCCACTAATGGTATTCCTATGAAATATTATTGCAATTGTAATAAAATTTTAATAAAATGGGATATAGGGTAGAAATATTTCCATACAATATAATTTGGAATATTTTATAATTAATATTTTCATTTTTTATTAATTTTTAGTCTTTTATTGAGGTTATTTTTCTCTTAAATGCTTTAATTTATTATAATCACCATCACTAATATTTTTGTTAAAAAAAAATATTTTATCTTTTTATAAATTTTAAATCATGATGATTGAAAATATGGTATCTGTTTTTCAAAATTCAAATCACAAAAGTGGATGATTTTAGTGTATATTTAATCCCACATAATAGATGATAAAACATATTTTTATGGTAAAAATGATCAAATGATTGAAGTGTTTTTATATCCATATTTAATGTGAAATTAGAAAAAATGAACTAAATTGGATTATTATTTACGAAATATTTTTAATTTAACACTAATTATATGACGAAATATAATTTATCTATAAAAATAAATTTGATAAAAAATAACATTTCATATAAGATTCAATGTTATTCACTATTACTCAAAAAATGATATATCATAGAAAAATACTAAAAAACCTTCCTAATATATTTCTTATGTACTAATATCTAAAATTATGTTTATTTTTTAAAATATAATCCGTAAATTTGTAAAAAGTATATTTTAAATATTTTCCCAAGTAAAAGGATGTAAAATTACTTTTTTGGAATAAATACATCTTTTTTCATAAAATTGGATATTTTTCTTAACATAAGACTATAAAATAAATTGAATGATTATAAATAATTTTAATTGAAAATATAATACCTAAATTATATTTAAATAAATAATCAAAAATTTGTTGTTTAATTTAATGATATAAAATCGTATTTTTATATAGAAATATATTTTACCCTAAAAACTAATATCATTATTTTAAAATAGTTCTTAAATTCACTTATAGTAATTTATAAACAACATATTCATTTTTGGTTAATGTTTAGATATAAATTTCATTATTTAATTAATCTTATTCATAATATAAATTTCAATGGAAATGTGGTAGATATAATTATATATTAATAATATTATTATTAGTATAATGTATTTCTATAAAAATAGAAATTGTTTTTAACAAAAGCTATCATAGGGAATTGGTATTATGTAAAAAACAAAAAAAATATAGTGTTACATGTACAACAAGATAATATATATCTTTATTATAACATAATTTAAGTTTTTTGTTGCATTAAAGGTGAGTAAAATAAAGTGATTTGGTATAACATGAATATATATTTTGTTTTTTAAATGAAAATTCTCACAATGATTAAATTAATACGACAAACTATATATCACAAAATTTGGTGGTATTACATTCTACAACCATTAAAATAAATTTCTCCATAAAAATTCATCAGGATTTTCCATGGTTAAATATTATAAAGGAAATGTCATATAAACTCACATAAAAAAAACTAATACTAAAATTTCTTTTAAAAAGGGATGGTTAGAAACATAATGGTTATACAAGGTAACTCATAACTAAGATTCCACCTTAAAGAACAAATGTTAAAAGTGAAAAAATGGTCATGTAAGAGAAATATATCTATCATATTCTGAGAGAGAATAATAGAGAACATTGTTATGTGATATTTAATGAACATAAGGTTATAAACCAAAGTGGCTTGAAAAGGTTCATTAATATAATCAAAAAGATTATAAGAGGATAAAAAATCATTTAAGTAAAGTTTTCATAAAGGTAATTAACTATCATGAGATGATATAATTGTATGATTAAACAATTTTTTACCCTTTGTTTATCATTGATCAATTATAAAATCATCCCTTATTCTATGAAATGAAGGTGAATTTTTCATTCCCAATGCATTTTTTCATAGAGACTGCATGAAAATAATTCTATTTCATTCCATCTGTTCTTAGAATAAGTTACCAAATGTGCATAAATCATTATATGGTGTTGTAGCACTATAATTAAAAAATACTCATCCAAACACTAACAAAATCCATTTCACAAATAGTTATCCTTGTATCCATTTAAAAATTTAATTTACACTTTATTACTCATACAAGATCATCTATTATATTGAAAACATTTTTATTGGAAATATGTGTTTAACATTGTACCAATAGAATAAAAAACATGATATTATTTTAATTTATTCCATTCAGATGGACATAATAACATGATATTTCACTAAAGGATGAAATAATATTTCCATTGGTCATATTCAAACAAAAAAAATTAACTTTAAAAATAAGAATAAGGTAGATTAATGGGACCTGATTATCATAATTCACCTCATCAACTGTTATTTCATAAGATTTCCCCTTTTCCTTTGTTATTGAAATTTTTTTTAGTAGTTAACAATTATTATCCAGTTTTCATTGTAACAGTTATCAAAATAGCGAAACATCCTCCAATTGAAACATTATGGTGTGGGGGTGTATCGTGTGGATCATTCTCATTATTCATATTATTAGATAACATTATCCAATAAATTCATCACTCATCCAAATTATTTAATTCTTTTCGTCATATAAAACAATTACTAGTCCCATTTAGAAAATTACTTACCTTTTTACAACACATTGATCATATAGGATAACACATCTTCTTCTATCCATGGTTCTTATATATTTTTTCAAAATCCAATTTTCGATTCTTTTCTAAAAAATTAGGTTCATACATTACAAAAACCGAATTCTACCCCACATAGTAGTATATTAAAAAATATCTTCACATAATCAAAATTCCTTTATGGATAACACCTTTTGAATAGTTAGTTTTTAGCCATCTAGAATTTATCAAATTTCCATTTTTTCTAAATAATAATACATGAGGACTATGTTATATGTATTTTAAAATTTTCTTCATTGGTTCATAAAGATTCAACATTTTTCTATTTATGATCTAGAAATTAATTATCCATCACATTTCATATAATAATAGGGAAGTAATTTCTGAGAAATATCCCCTTAAACTCTTTCCATTCTTTAAATTCAATTTTCCCCTCTTGTTCATAATTAGTTTACACCACTGATTTTGTTCACCTTAAAAACTATATACATGAAAACATAATTTTTCATTCTCGAAACAAATAAGAATGAAAAAAATTTATTCAATGATATTGATTCATTTATCAAAAATATGTGGATTAGTGGAAATACTAAAATATGATTTATTTTTTCACATTATGGTCTTAATAGAACTTTGTTCCATCATTTTTTCATTTTGATGTTCAACATGATTCATTTCATGATAATGTTTTCTGAGAATTGAAAAAATTATCTATATTCCCACTCCCATAATGTTTAGTGTCTTAGTAGGACTTTCATTACATTGGTGATTGTATTTATAATTAGGTGAGTTCATTTTTTTGTTTTGGAAGTAAACTAATACCTGAAAGAACATCTTGAGAAAAAATTAGAAAAATATAAAACCACCTATTCCTAAAAAACAACTAATTTGATTCATTAATCTCATATCATATTTTTGAAATCATTGACCCCTTTGGTTTATCCTAGGTTACTTATTGTAATATTATACTTAAATCCATCCTGATGGTTCATCATGTGTTTTTTAATTCTTTATGCATATCCACCATGAGTGAGAAATAATTTGTACAACAAATAATATTATCATGAACCAAGATATGCCATATTTAGGCATGATGCACCTCTTTAGAGTTGTTATCCATAAGTATATTTGTTCTAGATCCACACCCCCTTGTAGTATCCAAACATAGATATATTCCTAAGAAACCAATATCTCAATCCATTAAAAATCTATGATTTGTTTTTATTATTTTTCTTTATCCTTAGACATATACATAAATAAATCCCAAGACATATCCTTAGAAATATCCCTCGGGATACCAATAATGTTTAATAATAATTGTTTCCAAAGGATTACTAAACCAATCCTTTGATAACTACAATATAAACATAGGTATAACATACATGGATACTGCCTCAACATAGATGTATTTTCATCATATTATCAAATGAGAAACATGAGGACCATAACAGTTTATTATTTTTGGAAACATAGAACAAATTCTTCTATATTGGGGAATTTTCTTAAATGATTCCCACAATGATCTTCCCCTTTATTTTTTCAACATAATACATTTCATTATGACCTAGTAAAAGGAAACATAAGAATGTGTGAGAACCAATTCTCAATAAGGGTAAATATAAAAAGTATGTAAATATAACATGAACATACAAGTGTGAGAAAAAGGGAATAGTAATTGAAGATCATACCCTACATGTCAAATATAATTATCATGAGACATATCGTAATGATTGGATGTTCACAATACATGAATCATAATGGAATAATGATAATAATCCATGAAATCCGAATTTAGGAATAAGACATCTTATTTGTGTTATACACCAAAAATATAAAATCATATGTCAAGGCTACATACCAATACCTTCAGAAAATGATAGGGCTTGGGATATAATATGTATATGATATTTAGGATTTCACAGTCACCATGTGTACCTTATTATCTTTATATTTAGGGTACAATACGTTTACCCTCTTGGTATCAGCCTTCGAATAAAACCCGTGAACAATATTATTATCTATATTGGGCCAAAAAAAATTATCCTCTTTTATTTATCATTGGATACAACCCATGTCCCCATTGAGATCATATACCACTTATCATTACCTAATGATGTTTAGGAATATATATGTCCCAACCAACACATAATAAAATAATACCTATATGTGCAACAAGATAATAATTAATTAATCATATAAATAACCATAAAATAAGATGTGTTTCATAGACATCATAAATCATTAAATAATATGGGTATCATAAATATTTAATGACCTCAGAACATTTAGAAAATGCTTAATTTTAATAATCATTTCGTCATACAATAACCCTCGAATGGAAGTGGGTTTCATATGCAAATAAACATTCCAAGAAAAACTGGTTCTATAAACACATAACCCTAAATACATAATTGGGTTTCATAAATTTCAGGCCATTAAGAGATAAACCATTTTGGGAAGGAATATTAATGTATCCTCGGATCATATTCCCAATAAGGCATCAGTGACACCAATAGATTCCATTAAATAGGAGAACTAATTTTGAAGGATTATATTTTATAAATCATTTCATGATAAAAATATATATTATTATTTGAAAATAATATTTTTAAAACATTTTTTTTGAAAACATTTTTACATGAAATATAATAAAATAAGAAACAAAATCCTTGTAAACCATTTTATAAAACACTGATTTGAAAGAACATAGATTTTCTAACGAAAATAAAATTATAGTTGAATATTAATAAAAGAATTTCCATTATTATATTATGTACAAAAGAGAGGAACTATGGCATTAAATACATGAATATATGATGAATATATATAGGAAAAGAATATTTATAAGTGTTTATGAGATATGGATCATAATATTTCATCAATGTAAGTATAATCATTATCTATCGTTATAAACGATGACATTATTTCAATAAAATCTTACAAAATGGTAACATTGAATCATTCACCCATGTGAGAAAATTTAATTAAATGAAGCTTAATATTTATAGATATAAATATATTTATGATATAAAAAATCAATTGGATTTATATACACATCTTATAATAAAATATATTAACAAAAAATCAGGTGTCTTAAGGAATGAAAATTGAGGAAAAACTACAATACTAATTTGGTAACACTATAATCAAAAAAAACCAAGAAATAAGATTAATAAAATAGATATTTAAATAATCATAATTTATTTTATATGAATCGTTGAATACATTAATGGGATGTTTATACACAAGACAACATAACTTAGTGATGAAAAAGTCCTAAGTCTCACAAAAATAAAACTGAGATGTGAAAACCCTTAATGAATGAGTAATTTTTGAAGCTTGATACTCATAAAATAATAAAATCAATTAATACATTTAAAATAAATAAATAATTAAAAATAATTATGTAGAATTTTATAATTTAGTATTTACCCCACATAAAATATGATAAGGGTGAATATGGCATGAATCTCTATGAAATAAAAAGTCATAAGAAATTACAATACCTTATGTATTGATATTCTACAAACATTTTAAAACATTCTATAATATAAATATAAGTATATTTTAAATCTAAAATATAACATTATTAATATATATAACAACATATATTGTTTATTTATGACTCTATATTACATATTAATTAACAACTCAATGTTTATGTAACGTTTCGGCTGATATCAATTTTTTTCCTATATGTTATCATTTGTTATTCTTTATCATCTTAAATAGATCATGATTTTAATTTTTTTTAATATAAAACATGATTTATACATAATATTTATTTTTAATTTATATATTTAAAATAATATATAAGTTAATGATATGTAAAATAGAATACACAATTCATGGAGACGATAGGGGTACTTAGGCATCAAAAGAGATTCTTTTTTCATGTCGTGTTGAAAGAATCATAGTAAATGAAATTCATGTATATGTATAATAAAATTAATATGGAATAATAATTTAATAAATATCATATATTTAACTAAAACCAATGATAAAACATTCCATGTAATGAGTGAATGAATCAGATCGCTTTAAGGTGGTAGTAGTTCCTAGTTCCAAAACAAAGTTATTATTTATCAACAATATTGAGAGAATGAATTTATGTTTTATATTAACATTGAATAAGGATAAATAAATAATAAATATTATATATAACATTTAAAAGTAGATTCTTTATAATCCTTATTATATATTATAGTTGGTAATGGAAAAACAAACAACATTGCTTCGTGAGGTGGTAATTCGCCAAACACAAGAACAATAATTTCATTACAAATTTATTGTAATGGTTTTTAAGTAAAGGTATAAAATTTAATTTAAACTAATATCATTATATTATTAATACTGAATTTTTTTTATTGAATCATATAATAATACTAAAGGAGGGGTGGATAAAATAATATATATAATGAGGATGAGGAAGCACATTACATTTTCATTGGTGAACTCATTTTGGTTTTGAAAAAAGAGATACCTTGAATGGATTTTTTCCCAAATGGATGATTCGTGAATTATATTTGGGATGTTGGGAGAATATTTTATCTGATATAGGAAGAGAAAAATGGATTTATCGGTCTGAATAAGTGGTAGGTATGATTTTCATTTTATTGAGGAGGAGGGAAAGCATTTCTGTAAAAAAATTAAAGGGAATACCAGTTGTGTTTTAACGATTAAAATTGTATCCAATAATGGAAAAATAATTTAAAATCGAGTATAGGGTATATATATAGCTATAAAAGGGATTTTGGAATATTTATACATAAATTTGACCTGTATGTTTATGGATTAGTCCCCTGTGAAGGAATTGTTTATCTTAATTGATGTTATTAATATTAATTTATTTCAATGATATCTTTTGTCAAAAAAGAAATTGTACTTATTAGATAACTTAAATAATTGTGATTCCAAATATGGTATCCATTTTCATAAATTTAATTCCTAATGTTGTTGAAATTCATTTAATTTTAGTCAAATATAAGGGACAATAAATCATGTTTTGAATATAAAAAAACTGAATGATTGAAATGTTTTTATATCAAATTTCAATGTGAAACAGATTCCAATTACCTACATCAGATTGATATATTTTAAATTTATATAATTAAAATCTAAAACAAAACCATAAAAATTAATTGTATTAATAAATTAAATGACAAAAAAATATTTTAATTAAATTTTGGTATTATTCAGTATTCATAAAAAAAATCATAGAAAAATACCAAAAAATAATCATTATAGAATTGAATATTTTCCCAATTAAAAAATGATATTTAATATTTCAAATAAAAATTATAATTGTGTCAAAAAGAATATTTAATATTGTTTCACCACTAAAACGCAGTACAATTTTCTTTTAGAAAACTACGCCTTTGTATTCAAAAAATTAGATTTATTATTACAAAAAAATTGTCAAATCAATTATATCTATAATAAATATTGATTAAATATATAAAATATAAAATTCATTGAAAAAATTAACAAAAGGTAATTTGTTTAAATAATTGATATGAAAATGTGTTAGTATATAAAAATAGTTTTCTTAGAAATATAATTTCATTATATTAAAAAAATTATTACATTGGTTTTCACTAATTGATAAAAAATGATTAATTTTCTATATATCTTTTAAAAATATTTTCATAATTTAGTTAACATTTTTTATCATACATTCTATTAGATATGTGTTTTCTATAATAATTTTCTATAATATTGAAATATTTATATTTTAGTTCGATACATGTCAACCTTGTGTGGAACATAATTTATCAAAGGGACATCGTATTATGTTTAAGACAAGATAAACATTGTCTTTCATTTATGAGACAAGATAATATTTCTTGAGTGTAAAGAATGATTAACTTGGTATTGTGTATAACGAATAAAAAAGGTAGTTCTTTCGAATAAAAAAATCAATATTCATTGTTTCGTGAAATGAATAATATTTAAAAGAATAAAAACTTTTGAAAAAATATTCTACAAAATCATGGGGTTTTAAATTAGGTGTTCTATTTTCTTCTCTATGATAGACCTATAATATTGATATCACTAGATTATTGTGTATGGGGATGATTTCTTGATGAACACATTAATATATATGAATCAACACTAGGATTTTTCGTCATTAAATTTGGTTTCAAAAATGAAACAATCTATTTTAATTGGAATTATGATGACCATGATCCATGATTTCATATAATTTTTCAATGTTTTGTTCAACAATGACATATTGATATATATGATGTTAGAGAATGATCATATTTATCATTTTAGAGATGTGTTTCAGGTTCTTCAACACTAAAAGCTATATGTAAAGATGTTTAAATTGTTGTTATGGAAATAATAGGTGAATTAACATGCGCATGCGGTTTCCTAGATGGTATTGGTTATTTAAACATTGAATTTCAATGAATGTTTTTTGGGAATCACTAAAAAGTGTGTTAGGGTTTCATACATTCCTTTCCATTTTATCCAATTACTGGATGTTCGTATCTAATATTTTAAGGATTTTATACTTGATAAAATTGATAAATATAAAGTACTGGGATTTTATCATAATTTATCTATTTCAGGTAGTCGTTGACTACTTGAATGATATGTTGTTCAGTGACCATAGTCTTCAGTTTCTTATGGAAGAGTGATTTTTAATATGTTTTGTAATACATAAGGTCTAGGATTTTTATTCTTGTTGATACAATAAAAGGAATTGAAATACAATGATACAATGTAAATACCCACATTAGCATTAGTTTGTGTCAAATTATTTGAATTTAGAATTTGTTTTACATTCACTGCATCTATCATGACATTACCTCATTGAGAAACACTTTGTGGTCATCACAGATCACTCGAGTTTCATTTGAATCCTTCTTTAGTGTGCTTTGAATCTATACAAATAGAGGTGGATTGAGTTTCATTAGGAAAATTATTTTGAGATATCTTATAAAAATTCAAAGGGGAATGATGTGGTAGATGATTTCATAAGGGAGTTATTTAATTATGTATTTTAGAGTCTAGATATTTGTGGATTGTAGTAGAGGAGTTGGAAGTCCTACACATTTATAGGATGGAAGATAAAAATATAGGATTCTTGATTGTGATAATAGTTTATTCATCACTAATGTAATGATAGGAAGAGTATCTATGGGGATCTAATATTTTGGATGTAATCAGTGCTTCTATTATCCATGTTGATCCTCCAGGGGGTGGAACGAGGATTGTAGGAATCAGATTTTATTTTAAGGAAGGTTGTTTGTCCGGGTAGCGATGGAAAAGGGAATCCTTAATGTTTTTCATGGATTGTCTTGGGTTATACACCTTAGGGTTCCATCAATTATCCATTGCATGAAGATTAATTTTTTTGGAACAATATTGACCATGTGGTGGCCAATTTGGTGGCTTAGATTTTTTCCTAATAGATAATTTTTGAGAATCATGTTCTTAGTGGTTAACTAAAATACCAGGCATTTCTTGAGTGGAAATGTGATGAAAATTTGGTGATGTTGATCATTGGGTCATCTTGATCCTATGAAGCTTATGATTTTATCATGTTAAAAATGGAATTGTTTATAAAAGCATATCTTTTAAAAGAAATTATCTAATTGGGAGTCATATATATTTTGGAAAGCAGTTATGTTGATATGGTGGTAGCATGACATAGAGTACTAATATATGTCATCATAAATCAAGATTATCATTTTACCTCATGATTCTAGATGGCATTACAAAATTATTTAGTCACCCAATTGTTCCTCAACACTACATTCCACCCACATATAGAATGGTAGATGAAGTATATGATCCAAAAAATATAGGATATGTTGTGAGATGTTTCCTTTGGACCTAGTTGATATTTGAATAATTTTTTTTTGAAAATTTGACTCATTAAAATATATAACATTCATTCACTTTTCATGGAAATTTTTAAGGATTTTAATAATTAATGGTGTCATTCTTCCTTATGTTGTGATTCTTTGGTAGATTTTTTAGTTCATATAGAAAATTTTATATATAACATGACATATAAGGCTTTTATTGTTTATGAGTTGATGAAACCAGCACATGGAAAAAAATATTTATTATTCATATTATAAGAAGAGACCCATTGAATTCAATTATTGAGTCCTTGTGTTATTTATGGTATCCTCTAAATATTATAAATTGAGATTTGGTAAGGGCATCAATCACTCCCCTAATATTTTTTGGATTTTGATGTATTTGGGTGCTTTGGTAGGTATCTTGACATTTGGAAATTCTTCTTTTACTAGGCCAAATTCATGAATTCGTACACATCTCTTAGATTCATCAATAATTTCATGAAAATTTCCATATCATTGTATAGAGTGTGGAGGATATAGAGGGTCATGCGTTTTTGATAGATTAGATCGTGGATATTCTAGATCATTGAGATAAGGTGAAGTGATGATAAAGAATCCCCATTAATCATGAGTTTAGGTAGGATGGATTATTGGTGTAGTTTACATGGGAGCATGATACACATATGTGTTTTGAGTACCCATAATTATTTGGATATTGTCTATGTTTACCTTATTTTTAGGATGGAATTATTATACCAGGAGGTTTTATATGATATATTATTCATCTTTATTGATATTATGTTTGATTAAATCATAAATGGAAATGAAAATTGTAAACCATGATTCCTAATATATACTTTTTCTAGATTGACATGTTTTTAACCAGGTGGGTGAGTCAGTTACACACAAAAAATATATTATAATGACATGGGAGATGAAATTACATTGATTTTAAACATGTGGATCCACATTGTGTTTACTATGGTGGGTTTTAGATTGTGGTTATATGGCGGTTGAAAGGGTTTTTGGGTGCTCATGTAGAAAAGTGTGGGGTTGTGGATGTGTGGGATGTTGGGGATGTTTTTTTGTAGGTGTGTTTGATATAATCTTTGTTCCAAATGTATTGGGAACCTCAATCGTTATCTTAAGGGATGGTTGTTTGGAACTTCACACATTTAAAAACTGTGGGTCTTAATTTTTAATTTTTAGAATAGTTTGAGAGAGATTAAATGAATTGTCTTAAACCATCATTCACATTATATTTCATGAAATATGGTGGTAGTCCATCCAAACTAGGTCACATGTTTTTTGGAGTTGTTTATGAGGAGCATAGGTTTTTAAGTGGTTGAAGGCCATAAAGGACGGTAAAGAATGATGGTTTATCCAAATGGAATATATTGGTGGTAGATCCTAGTGGTATATTATACTATTATAATACATATTGTGGTGAAAGATTCCATTATATGATTAGTGTGGTAGCTTCTGAATGTAGATCTCCATAGTAAAATAAATTTTCGGGATGCATTATCAGGAGGTAACTTCTAATGGATGATTTTTTACTTAATTTATGGTAGTAATATATTATAGTAGAAAACATCATTTTATAGTAGTTATTATTATTATCAATCATGCGGTAATTCTTAATAGAATCTTTTGGATGTATAGGTAGTTGAATATCCAAATAGTTTCTCTTAATAGATCCACATAGTTGTAAATCCTAATAGTATCTCTAGACAGTATCACCTATAAGTCTCATGTAATAGTTTTTATTGAATTCAAATCTTCTTCCATTTCACATTTTTTAGGTAAAATTAATATAAACCATAAGTAATGTAATTAAGATATTTTTTAAATTGGGATATTAATATACTTCATTTCATAATTTTTTTTAAATTTTAATGCATCATTGGTTTTATTTTTAGGATAACCATATTAATTTTCTTTTACCAACATATTTGTGATAAATAATAATAGTTGTTTAGTATATATTAATTAAGGAATACAATTGTATCATTATTTTCTTATTGACTTCTCTTGAGATGGGATGTTCCAAAGCCTTTCCCTAGGGGTAATGGAACATTTTCATCAGTATTTGATCAAGGTCTCTCTATAGTAGAGACATCCAATGTTTAGAACCTTTATTTCAATGTAGTGAATTGTTTGGATCTTCTTTCATCATGTAAGGGGCACTTCATATATCTCTATGTTGTATAATGTAGAAATGGTATGTTTTTGTTATCCATGGGAAGATGGTTTGAACATGGCCTGTTGGAGATAAAAAAAATTAAATACATTAATATTATTGTGGTTTTGAATAACTTGTTTTTAGGTCATCGATATTATTATTGATATTTTGATGTTTATGGATAATTCCCCTCGAAAAATAATTTAAATTAATAGACATTGTTCCCATAATAGTAGTGTTATTAGGGAACACCTATTTTTTTGTTATTTTTTGATATAAAACTAGATATAATTTTATAAAATTATATATATGGTGAATAAAATATCAGCCTAGTAAATTTTACATATGTGATAATACCCTTAAAATGTATGTGTAATTGATAAAAATACCCATTTCCAAATATATAAAAAATTAGATGGTTATTGTGGATTGTGATTGTGTATGTGGATGTGTTGTCTTTTCACAAAACTCAGTGAGATTATTAGT
Source organism: Viscum album (assembly GCA_963277665.1). Taxonomy (NCBI): domain Eukaryota; kingdom Viridiplantae; phylum Streptophyta; class Magnoliopsida; order Santalales; family Viscaceae; genus Viscum; species Viscum album. The sequence continues at coordinate 1,062,893,382 of OY728142.1, forward strand.
AACTTGTTATAAGAAATTTGTTTGAGATATTGTTGGCGTGAGAATATGGAAATGGAATTTAAATGACACTGAAATAGTTTTTTGGAATGGGGATAATTCATTTTCTATTATTTTGATGTGATATTTTTGCATATATACATGAGTATAAATATAATTATATATGTTATATTGTTTAAATCAAAGTCTTATTATCATAATTAAAATATGTTTTGAAAGTTTAGTGAAAGAATGAATAATAATTGGGAGTGAAGTTTAATGGGGTTAATGTCAAGTATGAAATAATGGGATGTAATATTGAGGAAATTGGCTAGAAAATATATTAGGTTATCTTACAAATTTTTTTTGAAATTGGTATAAATGGAAATTGGGATAATGCGCGGTAAATACTTAAATATAGAATTTTTTTTGTTTCTTACTGGGTGGTATTTTACATTTAGAGGTGGTTTTGAATGTTTTTAGTTTTTGAGTATGTTAAAACATTTTTTTTGAACCGCATAGTTGTTCCTGTGTATTTATATTATATATATTTGTATATTACATGTTAATTCCATATGCACCAAATCCACATCAATCACTGCATTCTAAAATATATATATATGGTTTGTGATTTCCCCATAATCCTGGAAGACATGATAAATTTCAATGTCCTCCCTCTTTTCCCAATCCCTCTTCCATGAAAGGTTTATATTCATGTTTTTTTATTGACATAACCCCATAATAAATGGTTTCAAATCTTTTATTATGATATAATATGATGGTTTATTGTAGGCATTTTTATGGTAGTTGGTGGGAACAATGATGATGTACTTTGTGTTTATGATACCCTACTACTCCTGTTTTAGATATGGGTATTATGTGGTGATGAATCTATTGTCTAAAACATATATGAGATTATATTTGACCATGTTATTGGTTCATCTAGTGTTGTTTTAATTTAGATTATATCTGAGTAACATGATTTACGATGTTGGGGTGTAAGGGTGGTAAATAAATGGGAATGTGGTGTGGATTATTGTTACAGATATTCTTGTGAATTTGTAATTATACCGTCACGTGTTATTTGATGATAATTCTATAGTGATGTTTTGGATTGTTCAGTTGAACTGTTAATATTATTTTAGGTTATGAAATTTTCTCACACGTTCAATATTATGCTTTTTTGACATGTACACATGAGACTTTGGTTACACTAATGAATATACAAGTATTATCACCATATATATGTTAATTAATTTTCAGGTTTCAAGAAGGATTAGATGGATCATGTAGGAAAATTATTCTCAAAACTTTGGATTATTTATGTAAAACTTTTTTTATCTTTTCATTAATTAATTAATTTGAAGAATTATATCTTTATCACAATTTTTTACATGCATTTTTAGATAGTTTTGGATTTTTTTATGTTAGAAATTTTCTTAAAATTTATTATTACTATTTTGAAAACATTGTTTTAAAAGATTAATGACTTCTATTAATGATTAATTTATACCCCCAGTTGTAGTCACCAGGCTATATCATTTTTCATGTGGGACAGGGTCCCATCATCTCTCTCTATTCATTTTTGTATCCAAGGAAGGAGGGGCCTAGAAAATAGTATCATGATGTTTTATTCATATGTACCAATTGTTTATCTATAATTTTGGATCAACTCTCTGAATCACTATATATTTCTTTTAAAATATTTTGTGTGAAATGATAATTAATGTAAATATTTATAAACTCCAAGTTACATATATAATTCACATGTTGATTATTCATCATGTTTTTAAATAGATTTACCTAGTATTAAATATCCCCTAATGAAAATAAATATGAATTATAAATTTCTCATGGACTAAGTTGTAGAGAATAGAAAATTTGATTTCAATAAAATCACTTCATTGATTAGCAATTAGTGGGTTTGAATATCTAGTAATAGGGAATTGATGCTGTAACATTAATTACTCATTAAAAAAATTATTGTCCTAGTGTATTCAGTAGCTTATCATAGTTCACAATAATGTTAATTTGATGAGGTATATAGTGGAGAATTATTATACTATTTTCTACCCTATAACTCATCATAGTTGGTTCTCATTACAATTTTCAATACGTTTTGGGTCACACCGATTTTTCACTTTGTTAATCATATTACCATCACATAAATGTTTTTGAAATATATTGATCATAAAACATAATTTGATAATATTATAATGTGTAAAATATTAAAATAAAAATAATAATTAATAGAGTAAATATGTATGATAACTTATTAATTTATGGGGTTCAATCTTGGATATCTCTTGTAATTTTTCAATTAGGACATATATTATTATTAAAATTCAATTCACTATAATAGTTCATATATTGTATTTTAATTACCAATGCTTATACATTGGATGTTTCAAACAAATGTATATAAAATAATATTTTATATACATTCGTGTAAGATCAAGTAAGTTCACATATATCCTTTTATGGATTGTTAAACATAGGTGCAATTATGCTAGAACCAACATCCCCATCTTTGAATCTATATAGGGATGTGATTGTTTAAAAATAAAAAAGTATCTACCCTATCAAAATAATATATTTTTATCTTATATATTATAATATACCTATGGGTTTGATAAATTATCCCTATTATTATTCCGAAAAAATTACTACAATAATTTCAAAAAAAAACCATTCTATGATGCCAACTGAGGTACCCAAATTAAAAATTGATAGTTCCAATACTAAAAACACAAACATAACACATATGATTTCATAACAAATAATATGACCAATGTGAAATATATTTTATTCTTACGTCATTTGAAAAAGTTTAAACTTATATAACCCAAATAACCACTCAATCCCATGAACTGAAGTGTTAGTATTTTTGAAAATTGGCTACATTTTTATCAGATTTTACAATACTTTCCATCATTTATGAAATATAAAACCGCATTAAACCCCCTTCAATAATAAACAAAATTTTAAATCATCTTCAAAAAATGGAAGAACTAAAACATAATAATGGATTTATCTCAAATGTTCTATAATGGTAAAAATATCAAACCATAATTATGGGTTATATCATAAGATTGTGGGAATAGATGACTGTGGGGGAAATGTCACATAAAAATAATGTAGAACAAACAGATTATTTTATATGGAATAATAGTTGGACATATAATTTTTTTTCTAACACATTCAATTTCATATGGGTTTCAAAGAGAGAGACAATGAAGATGATCTATGGTCCATATCATAGTAATTTAATTTAGATATGTGGCATTAAATTAAACATAAGAATAATAAAATAGTGGGTCAAAAATTAATTACTCTTCTCCATAGTTTATTGGGAATAAAATCTATATAAAAAAGCTGATTAGGAATCAAAACACATTTCAAATAGTGGTTGAGGCATCACAATATATATCAGATAGTGAATGAGGAAACATTACTTGTTTAAAATCAAAGGCATTATGAAATGTATTAGAGCACTATATATGATCCATAATTCACATATTGATAATAAATATATTAAATATATGTGTTTTCCACTTGAAAAAAATCATTCATCATATGAAATTAACTAATTAAAAGAATATTTTTTTTGTAACTTGTCATAATGGTATCCCAAAATGTTACTTCAGGATAGAGATCTAATTATTTAAAAATTCAATCACCCAAAAATTGTATTTCATAAATAAATTAATAAGTTGTATCATATAACATAAATATTTAGATGTTATATATTTTGAAATTAAATGGAAATATGGATTTTAAATGTAATAGATTGAGTAAATACTATTTCGTATTATTAATGTTATAAAATGTGCTTTTGAGATGGAGATGATAATAGATTTTTCATATGTTTTTAAGAAAATATTTAGAAACCTTGTATCCAATAATCATGATAAAAACTCATTTAAAATGAGTTTATTTATTTTTATAGACAATACATAGTATAATATATAATGTAAGATGGGGTAAGAGAACCCCTATTCAATTATTATTTTTTAAAATATCATTTAAAACTCAAATAATTAAATGAATAATCAATTAATCATATTAAAAGTATTAAAAAAATATATTGATCACTAGAGTCATAAACTACATAGATTTAAAAATATGAAATGATAACATTGGAAAGGAGAGTTTTTATTGATATTAAAGGGAAATATTTCACTCATATAGGATAAGAATTATTCTTAACACAATCAATTTTTAAGAGGAAATAAATGCATTAATTTATTACATAAAAAATAAGGAGAATAGGGAATATATTATAATTAGATTATATAAAAAATAAAGATATCAATCTCATAATAAAATAGTAATCCATATATCTCATGAAATGGTGTTGAGTAAAAAAACCATTCCGTTTTTATGACTTCCAAGAATACTATTTTTTCACAACCATCCTTTCAATAAATCATCATCAAATTAGAGAAGAATTTTAGAAGAGGTCTGTTGTGGAATCCATTTCATATAGTAATTGACAAAGAATTATTTAGTGGGATTAGGAAAAAAAATTCATGTAGAAAATGAATTACCAATATGCACTAATATGGGTGGTAAAATAATCTTTTTATAAGTGAGGACGATGCCACTTTCGTAAATACACATAAATATATATATTTTTTCAATAATTTCATCTAAATGTGGAATTTAAAGTTGAAAATAGTTGATATGTTATGGTATTTCAATGAAAAAATACCAAAAAAACTCATTCTAAAAAATGTTATTAATATGAATTATGTCCTTGACCCCTTTAATATCATTTTCGATTTTACTTTTACTAATATATTTAATTTTTAATTAAATAATAAATTTTTAGTCGAAATAATATTATGATTTTTATTACATAATATGGAACTCATTTTTGAAAATATAGAATCCATTAAATAATATAAATTACTTATAAGTGATGGAATTTAATTCTCAAATAATAAATTTATAACACCGTAAAAACTATTTTACGGAAAATTATAACTTCTTTTTTAAAATGTTAATTTTTATAAACATTTATGAATTTTTTTAATTTATACTTATAAATATTATTAATAACTATATTTATTTTAAATATATCATTAATTGTAAAATAACTAATATATACAAATGATTTTATAAAGACACAATATTAATAAAAATGGAATCTTAAAAAAATCACTATAAACTATAAATTTCTATAAAATAAATAAAAATAATTAATTTTATAAAATTATTTTTCGAAACCCAAAATTTTAATCCATTTTTTCAACTTCATATTCGAATTTTTATTAAATTTTTAAATAAATAAAAGAAATATAAAATAAAAAAAGGTTTTCATCCAAATATTTTTTATCCAAAAAAATTTATGTAGGATTTCTTATCATTACTTAATTTATCTTAATAGTTATATTCCATTTCAAATTTCTGGTAAAATATTTTATTTTATTTTAATATATAATTATTAAATTATTTTTGGTATTTCATGCTTTAAAATCTAGCAAGAACATCAAATTTATTACAGGAAAATATATTCTAAAACCATATCATTTCATACAAAATATAATTACAATATACTAACTATTTTATAAATTTATTTTTGATAAAATGATTCATAAATTCTATGGTCATTTCAATATTTTTTTTAAAAGTTATATAAATAATTAATAAATTATGATTCATAAAACAACGATGAAAAATAAAATTATTGAGTATTATCAATTGATGATATCTAATTTATAAATCATCTAAAAAATAATAGGTCTTCATTCCTCTGATCAATAAACCAAAAATAACTATTTAAGGGTATTAAATTATTTTATTTTCATAAATAATAATCAAATAGTCAATCAAATTCTATACTACAATAGACTTTTTATATAAAAATTATATTATTTATGGATAAAAATGTTAAATAAATAATTTAGGGTCAATATTATTTAGCTACATCATGTATTATTATAAAACCATTAAATCAATTTGGTTGGGGGAAAAATTGTAGTCAACTTTTTTGAAAAAAATTTATTAAAAACATTTCATATATCTCCAGTGTTATTAATCAATATCTCCATGAAAGAACACATTGAAATTTTATATATCGGTTATATATTCAGAGATATGACATATATATAAATAACCTTTCTATTTGGATGATGATTTCATATTATTTAATTTCATGAGCCAAATAAATCATACATATTGTTTTATATCATATATATTAACAATTATAAATTTGTAGAGTGCTTCATAATTAATTTTAACTTTTTAAAATTAATTTATAGTGTTTTAACATCAAATTTGGGTTGAATAAGTATGGGGTGAAACATAGAAAGATATGTAAATTGTATTGGGTGAGTTTATTTAGGGTACTACTAAAATAATAAGGTGGATCCTTATATGGTTAATAGTTTGTGAATAAGATTCAAATGTTCCAATTTATCATTTGATATCTGTTGGTATTCTATTATATGATTGGTATATAAAAATTGGAGGACTGATGTATATATGAATATTTTTATAGGTATAGTTAAATAAATGTTATGCAATAATTTTTAATAAAATCATAACATCCATACATACTTTCTATCGAAAGAATACATTTATATCCTTTAATTCTCTCAATATCACCCTGAATTGATTATGGAATTGTTGATTATAGAAGGATTCATTACCTATTGATGGATATTTGTAGATGTTATTAATTTTATAGTAATAATTACCAATATTTTATTATTTGAAACTAATTTTGTGATATTAAAAAATTTCGAAGATTCACCATCTATTTTAAAGGTTTGTGTTGAATTACAAGGATCCATTAGAATTAATTCATTTTTTATCGGTGAAGGATTCAAAATAACACTTGGATTGTGAAATTGAATCAATACTATTAATTAAAATAAATATTTTTATAATACCATTCATAGGTAAATGAAGCCATATAAAGAGAAACAAAATATTTATTTCCATGGTTCATATTTGAGAAAGGATTATTATTATTATTTCTAAATATATAAATTTTCTAATGGGGGCCTAAATTTAAGACAATGTAGTCCCTGATGTACTCAACAAGCCATGTAGATAATCTTTATACTATATAACTAATTATCATTAATTAAAATCAATATTTTTATTTGATGAAACTATTATGGTTGACATTTAACACCCCAAGCATCCACTATACATTTCTCTTTGAATAATATAGTAGCTTGCGTTGTACGCAACATGGTGTTTTAACACACCACAACCAATCGAACTAGCCGTTATGAATAGTAATACCCATTTTTTGAAATTATATAATTTTTATTTTTCAATAAGGACTTCATTTTTGAATTTTGAATATTTAAATTACCTTAGGGTTATTTTTTGGAATTTTATAAAAATATTCAATTTTTTATGAATACTGAAAAACAATGCATTATTGTTTAAAACTGAATTTTTTTTAAGTAATTAGTTATTTTTTTAATATATTTTAGGTCAAAACCAATAAATAACACATATATATGTTCAATGTAATTTATAAGATTCATTTTATAATATGTTTAGATATATAAAATTTTATTGAACTTTTTACCGTCTTTTACCCACCTTCTAGGTGCATTTTCTAATTTCCATGGAGCATAATATTACCGCTTCTGTGGGTTGAATTTCAAAAAATTCGAGAGACACGGTTGACATCACTAAGTAAAATGTGGTTCTAAAAGATTAATTTTTGGTGAATAGTAAATTTGGCCTTTTATTTACCATAGTTAAAAGTAAATTTGGTAATTAAGGGTAAAATTGATATTATAACTATCACAACACAAGTCTTACATCTATTGGATAAGTTTAATTCAATCAAAAACAACCTTAATTATAAAATATGATCCTTTTGATCCACCTATATTGGATTTGGACATTTATTATTATTTTATTTAAAGAATTGATAAAAGAGTTAAATTCAGAGTTTAATAACTAAAAATTTTTTAATATAGGGTGAAAGACAATATAAATTCGACTATAAATATTAATAAGATATATAAAAAACTTTCTATATAATATTATTTTATTTATAATATTTATACATTAAATAATATAAATTATTTTGTAAATAATGATGATGGAGTAAATACTATAATAATGAAATATTAAAATAATTGATATTATAAATATCCAAATTATTGTAAATTGATACTTCAGGTGAATTAAAATATTTTTTTAGGTTAATATTAAATGTTTGGGTAGATTAAATAAATTTTATTTTATGTGATCAAGTTTTTATGGATTTCAAAAAAATCCAATACTAAATAGTGTCAAAATTGACATAATTGAGTTTTTAAAACAAATACTATTTTATTAATTAATATAATATTCCTAAAAACCTATGTTTTAGTAAAAGTACTTGGATAAGGATAGATATATAAATAAGGAACCACTTGGGGTTCTCTTGAAAGTTTATAGTATATTTATTAACCATATAATAAAAAATATAAAGATACATGGTAAATGTCAATCTATTTTACAAAGAGTTAAATCTAAAAGAAAAGATTAATACTGTGACCGAAACCAGTATAAAAGCTATTGGTTGAGAGTTTTTCGACCCATCCCCACCTTAGCATAGAAATAAATTAATTTGAATCCATTTGAGACTGTTAATGATTTTTTATAATATATTATTTCAAGCTTTTCGTAAAGTTACCATCACCTTTGTTATAAAAGGTTCTTCCCTTCTCTTAATTTCACACATCCAATGCCTTTTCCATCATCTATACCCTTCTCAAATATCGTCACATCATCCCTCACTTCAACCTAGAGGCCTTACATTGAACATAAAACCAACCTAAGGAGCCCTTTTGATCAGCTTAGAAAAAACACCCGAAAAAGAAGAAATAATTTCACCACCCTCTTTCATGTTCTATTATTCTTCCACATCCACTTTATGTGTTGTCTCCATACCAAAATAATAAATATAGTTCCTTCTTCATATTATGATGTTATTATAAATATGGTACAACCATATTCGTTGTTCTATCCATCCTATAAATGTCAAAGTCCCCATACGTGTGTATGTACGGCTTACTGTCTCCACGTCGTGTTGTACTTTGTTATTCGAACACTTAATATTTTTGTATTGGTATAATAATGAGTATAACTGATGTAAATAATAAAAATATCATTTTAATTATTATTTATATATGACATACCATCCTATTACATATTATTTCACCATCAATATAATGATATTGTCGCTCGTGCGAACTTACCGATTACCGTCTCCAAGAACGCGATGTGATTCATTACCCATCATAATCATTCAAGAAAAATTTTCATTTTATAATTAAAAATAATGTTTATAAACATAATATAATTTTTTATATGAATCAAATACATCCTATCCATAACAAACCTAGCTTACGTAACCAAGCATATAAAGGAAAACGAATCTGAAAACACCCAATACGATGACAGTACGGAAATATTATTTACAAATAATTATTAAGGGATAATATATGATATCATATATAGTTATATAGTTCTTTTATAATGTAATTAATTTTTTTAACTATTATACATGAGGTTAACATGACATAGAGTATAGAAAAGTAAAATTTAACTGCTAATTTGATAATATCTACATTATCTGAGGTTGTTTATATGTTAGTATCTACTAGGACCTCTTTATCATCCTCATCCAAGAATCATAAAAATATATTTCAAATGAATTTTACAATTTCCTAGACTATGGGTTAAATTCATTTATACCATTGTCTTACTTTTTATAAAGGAATCATTCCATCATTTTCCAAACAAGGACCATTACGTCCTTTTCGATAAAATTATGGAAAGAATTGTTTTCAACATATACAGAGGGTTTGGCTATTTATTACTATTATAAAATCTTATGATTCTTACCTGATAAGATTATAAGAATATATATGTTTTATTTTATATTTACCTAACTTCTAAATGATTTCAAAATAGTGATAGATATCTATCTCAAAATGTTTTGATTTCATCTATGTCAACATCCTTTGATGGAAATTAGACTTATTTTAAGTTTAATTATTTTGATACAATTCTTCAATTTTGAATTGAAGGTTTTGTGATATATTTTACTATGAATGAGTTATTTTTATACCATTCATGGTTTATGGTTAATTTATTGAAATTTATTATGCTAGTTTTAATATGAATGTTTATGTTATGTTTCATCATTTTTATATGAGGAATGTATTAGACTTAGTAACTGATGGGTGGAGGAAACTATAGCTCCTTGGTGAATTTTTAGGTCTCATGAATCAAATAGATGTGTAACTGGCCAAGGAATTTCCTAATTTTTATATATGGTTATGGCCGAAGCCTTAATAATTTTTAGACACCTTGTTCGAGGCCTTGAAAAAATGTTTTAGAATGTCCTGCATTATACACTCCCTCATTTGGAAAATATTATTTATGGTTCATGTGGTTATTCGACTAGTAGAATACCAATGACTATTTTGTATGGTATTATTTACTCAGCTCATATTCCTTCCACAAAGGGTTCTTGTTTATTATTTATAATGGCATGTGATTTCAATTATTCAACAGGAATAATTTTTATGTTATCATCCATTGTATTGCTTACCCTTACAGAGAATTTGAGGTCACCCCTTTCTTATGATTCATTTTCCAAGGATATAGAGAAGTTAGTTATCACTAAATTGTAGGCATAATCAAGGAGGTTTGGATGTTTCTAATGGAATAAATTAGTGTTGTATTTTTTTCTAGTGGTAATGCTGAACTTAATTATGTATCTTGTTTCAAATAATACTAAACTCATCGGTCATTCAGGACATGATTCATTGTATCATGACAATGTTATATAATAAATCACCAACTCTTGGTAACTGGGGTCAGGGCATTAAATTTTGAATTTTCATAAGTTTAGTAACATCCTTGGAAACTAGATTTAGATAAACTCTAATTAGAGCACATTACCATAAGATAGACATTGAGGTTTAATATTGACGAACAACCTAGCATGTTGGTAATGTAAAGATTTTCATTATTTTCTTGGCTATACATCCCAGTATGGATACTACTAGGTATAGGTGGATCTAGGAAAGATATTACTAGGACTGAAAACTCTTGCAAGGATTTTCAGGCTAGACCCGGGGCATCATGGTACACGACAATAGGCGTTGCTACACTCTGGGTTCCGACACTCCCACGAGATACACATTGGATAATTCATATTTTCTTTACAAACCATTGTGAAGGATTTATGAGTATATACCACCTCAATGAATTTTTTTTATGATTATGGATTTTATTCATAAACTATTCAATTTATGTTATGGGTTTTACATGTTTGGAATTATATATTTTGATTCATAAACTAATCTATTATATGAACTAGGGTAGATATAATGCCTACTGTAAGGAATGTAAACCGTATCAACACATGTAATCAATGTAGGTACAACCCTCATACTCAAGATAATTATAGTGGAGCTTGTGATGCAACTGGTGTTGATCAGCTTATCACCATACCGGGACAACTCACTTAGGTTGTGAATAATAAACTTACCCGTATGGAGAACCTTGATCCACAACATGGATTATCGATGTTATACTGATTCATGATGCAACGACCACCAACATTCAATGGGACAACAAATACATTTTTAGCTGAGCTATAGATAAATCCTTTAGAGAAAACAAATCTCATGCTTTGGGGAATAATGAAAGAGAATATGATCCCATGGCAGTTTATCTCCACAAGAGAGATGTAGATCAATGGTGGTCATTGATCCAAAACACAAAAGAGGATGAAAAGGTTTAATGTATTGAGTGGAGGGAGTTTAATGATCTTTTCTTAGAAAAATACTTTCCTCGTGACCATAAAGTGGATATAGAATGGCAATTTCTATGTCTAATTAAAAAGGAAGATGATTATGTAACATAGAATGAGGCTAAAATTACAAGGATAGAAAGGCATGAAACATATTATAAATTTAACCTAAGGAGTATTATTGATTGATTCTTTGATGGGATAAAACCATTTCTCCTTCAATAATTAGTCTCACAATCCTTCCCATCATATGAATATATTATCTCAAGTGCAATTATGATAAAGAAGGAATTCTATATGTCTTATGACTTTAAAGCGAAGAAATATAAGTAGAAATCTACTAAACACACTGTGAAAGGAAATAAGGAAACATGGAAGAAGGTTGGAGTTGAATTTACACCCTGTGATAATTGTGGAAGGAAACACCCTAGTGCTTGTCTAAAACAAAAAGGTGTATGCTAAAAATGTGTACATAACTGTCATCTTGTTAGTGATATTATGGGGAAGAAAGAAGCTACCGATTTTCAAGGTGATAATTGCAGGGAGATGGGACATTATGCACATTAATTTCCAAAGAGCCAAGGAAACATACCTCGGAAAAGGGAAGGTGATAGGCCATGCTTATGCGATTACTAATGCTGAGGTTGAAGCTCCACAAGACATGGTGGTAGGTAATATAATAGTTTCCTCATGTTTAAAAAATGCTATATTTGATTCTGGATCATCACATTATTTCATATCATCCCAGTTTGGTTTGAAAATTATATATTTCCAATTTGATTTAACAATTGAGTTGTCAGTAAAAACTCATATGGAAAGTATCATTTTAACAAAGTTTTGTGAATTCGTTCCCATTAGAGCATATAAATGTTATTTATCCATAGATATCATTTTCATTAACATGATTGAATTTGATATAATCCTCGGTATGGATTGGCTTTTGGACCATAATGCGAAAATATATCGTAATAAGAAGGAGATTACAATTTTTGATGATGATAAAGAGTGCCCTGTCTATTGATGAGAAATATCACCATCTCATTCCTGTCTAGATCCACCCCAGTAGCTATACTAAAATAAATTATTTAAGAGGAAGAGAATGAAATAATTGTGGATGAGGAAAGGAATGTTCAAATAGAGGATACACCTATTGCGCAAGAATATGATGATGTGTTCCTAGTGGATTTACCTGGACATCCTCCAAAATGAGAAATAGAATCTTCCATTGACTTAATTCCTATTTCAAGGCCCATATCAAAGACCCCTTATAGAATGGCCGCTGTTGAATTTTTGGATCTAAAGAAAAAACAATAGGAATTTAGTAATAAAGGATTTATTATCCCTAGTGTTTCTCCATGGGGAGCCCCAGTCCATTTAGTTAAGAAGAAAAAAATATCTATGAGAATATGCATTTACTATATGGAGATCGATGCTATAACAATAAATAACATGTATCCCCTACCATGCATTGATAATTTATTTAATCACATCATGAAGCTCAATATTTTTCAAAGATTGACCTTTGATATGAATATCATCCGTTCTTTCTGAAGAAGGAAGACATTCCAAAAACCGCATTTCAAACTAGGTGCGGGCATTACGAGTTTACTGTAATGTCTTTTGGACTCACTAATGCACCCTCTATTTTCGTTTATCTAATGAATAGTGTTTTCGAGAAATATATTGATGACTTTAAAGAAGTATTTGTTGATGATATCTTGGATTACTCAAAATGATATGAAGATAATAAAAATAACTTGCACACTATTCTGATAACCCTCAGGAGAAATGAATTATATGGGCAGTATAGAAATAGTGAATTCTAGCTTCAAGTGATTTTTTTTCTTGGACATATTTTCTCTAAGGATGGAATCTCTGTTGATCCTTTGAAGACCAAGGCAATCCATGAATAGCCAGCACAAATGACTATAACCGACGTATGTAGTTTTACTGGTTCAACAGGTTCATATATACATTTTTTCTAGAATTTTTCCCAGTTGGATAATCCATTAAAAAAACTCACACGTAAAGGGGTTAAATTTGGTTTTGACAAAAGAGTGTGAAGAATGTTTTAGAGAACTGAAGAGAATATTAGTCAATGCTCATATATTGACACTACCATCAAGGAATAATGGGTTTGTTATTTATAGTGATGCATCAATGAAAGGACTTGGTTGTGTCCTTATGTAGAATGATAGTGTTATTACATATGCATCACAGTAGATAAATATTAATGAGAAAAGCTATCCCACTCAAGATCTTGAGTTAGCGGCTATAAAATTTTCCTTGAAAATATGGATACACAATCTCTATGGTAAAAATGAGAGATTTATACTGATCATGAGAGTGTTAATTATATTTTCTCATAGAAATAACTCAATGTGAGGAAAAAAGATGTCTTGAACTACTCAAGGATTAATATTTCACTATACACTACCACCGAGGGAATGAAAATAAGGTGGAAGATGCTTTGTGTAGAAAGGATCATTGTGTTTTGAACATGATGAGAGTTGAATGGGATTTTATTTTCATGAATCTAGTAAAGATGTATATAGGAATAAAAATTAAAGGTGAAACATCAATACTCGTTCAAATGATTACCAACCCATATTTAATTGAAATGATAAAAAGTTATCATACTGATGATGAGGAGTTATAGAAGAAGATTAATGTTGTGAATGAAGTGTGATTGAGTAACATTGTATATGAAGATGGTATTTTGAAATTTTGGAAGAGACATTGTATTTCCAATATATCTGATCTAAAAAGGCAATTATTGGATGATTCTCATAGCTCCAATTTCTCTATACACCCTAGGAGAACCAAGATGTATATAGATTTGAAGAAACATTTTTTGTGGGACAACATGAAGAGGGATGTTGTGGATTATTTGTCAATATGTATGGATTGTCAACAAGTGAAAGATGGAAAACAACATCCTAGAGGAGTCATGCAACCTCTTCTCATACCTGTGGGGAAATGGGTTGATATTATGATGGACTTTGTTATGGGACTACCAAAGACTCCTAGAAGGAATGATGCAATATAGGTCATTGTTGATTGTCTTACAATGTTAGAAAATTTTCATGATATAAGAGAAGATTTACAACTTGAACATCTAGAATGATTCTATATTAATGAAGTTGTAATAATTCTTGAAGTACCCATATCGATTGTTTATGATCGTGATCCCCGTTTTACATAATGATTTTTGAAATGACTTTAGAAGGACATGTATACTAAAGTTTGATTGAGCACTGCCTACCACCCTCAAATGGATGGAAAATCAAACCAGACTATGAAAACATTAGAATGCATGTTGAATTCATGCTAACTTGACATTCACAGTATGTGGGATCAATATTTTCCTCCTGTATAATTTTCATATAACAATAGAGTCTATTTAGTAATTTAGATGGCACTATATGAGATTTTATATAAAAAGAGATGTCGCACACCAACATGTTGGGATGAAGTTGTTGAAACAAAATTTATACAACTAGAACATGTTTAGAAATCAATGAAAAATGTTACTATTCTACAAACCCATATTAAAGCAGTCCAATGTAGACCATTGAGCTAAGTCGATAACCAAAGGCAAGATTTGGAATTTTAAGTTCGAGAAAATGTTTTCATGAAGTTATCTAGGTGGAAGGGTGCTATACGTTTCATTAAGAAGGGTAAATTGAGTCTCGGGTTCATGACTTTTCAAAATTCTAGAATGAATTGGAGTTGTTTCTTATCGTTTGGCAATGCCTCCACGTCTCTCCAATGTTCATGATGTGTTCCACGTATCACTATTGAAAAAATACTTGCCTAACCCAAAACATGTACTCACACATGATTAATTAGAACTAGAACTTGATCTGTCTTATTGTGAATAACCTATCAGAAATCTTGATACAAGAGATCAAGTGTGGAGAAAATGAATGACTCATCCGGTGAAATCTCTATTGAGAAATCATAAGATGGAAGAGGTAACTTAGGGACTAGAATAAATTTTGATGAAACCCCACCAAAATATTTTTATACAGTAATATTCTAGATTTTTCTAGGGAAAAATAATTTTATTATGGTGAGAATGTAACACCCCAAGAATCCATGGTACATTTCTATTTGAATAATGTATTAGCTTGCATTGTACACAACTTGGAGATTTAACACACCACGACCAATAAAACTAGTAGTTATGAATATTAATAACTAATTTTTGAAATTTTATAAATTTTATTTCTCAATAAGGAATTAATTTTTGAATTCAGAATATCAAAATTAACTTATGGTGAATTTTTGTTTTTTTTTGAAAACTTTCAATTTATAATGAATAGTGAAAAACAATGTGTTATTATTCAAAACTATAATTGTATTTTAGTAATTAGTTATTTTATAATAATATATTCTAGGTAAAACTTTATAAATAATACCTATATATGTTCAAAGTAATGCCTTGGAGACATTTTATAATAAGTATAAATATATAAAATTTTATTGAACTTTTTACCGTCTTTTACCTACTTTCTAGGAGCATTTAAAAAGTTGCATAAAACATAATTTTACCACATAAGTAAATAAGATATATGTATGTATATAAATACACACATATATATAATTATATATATCTCCAGTAGCATTATTATTTCATATATTAAATAATAATTATAAATATATATTTTTATAATCGTCGATGAATGGTGAACATGGAAATGAATCTCATTGCATCGTGGAGATGGTAATCTGTATGTACGTATTAGAGACAATATCATTAACATAAATGTGTGGAATTGGATTGTATATTAATTTTAAAGAGACATTAGAATTTTATTTTTATTATTTATATACATATTTCTCATCATTATTTCCATCCAAATAACATATTGTTGAAAAACAAATTACACCACGACTTGGAGACGGTAAGTCGTACGTACGCACACATGGTGACATTATCATTAATAAGATGGATTGAATAATTAATATATTTGTTCCATATTTATAATAATATAACATTACATAAAAGATACTAGAGTTATTATTTTAGAATGGAAACAACAAATAAACAGTAAGTGGATGAATAAGAGAACTTGAAAGAGGGTGGTGAAATCATTACCTCTTTTCCGGGTTCTTCCATTTGATTTGATCAAAAGGGCTCCATAGGATGGATTTCTGACCAAAATAAGGCCTCTAGGATGAAGGTAGGATAGTTGGAATAATATTTGGTCAGGGGTTGGCCGATCCAAATTCCATTGGAGGTTTTAATTTGAGAGAAGGGGAAGTGCCCTTTTATAAGAGGGGTGTGGGGAACCTTAGAAAAAACATAAAATATTATGTTATAATAAATTCATTTTCAGTTTATAATGGTTAAAAAATGAATTATTTAAAGTATATGGTGGGTATGGATCGATAACCACTCATCCAATAAGTTTTACACAGGTTTAGTTCACCATATTCACCTTAATATTTAGATTTAACTCTTAGATAAATAGTTTGACATTTTCCATGTGTCTTTGTATTTTTATATTATATAATTAATAAAAAACTATAAAATTCCAATCAAACCCAAATTGGTTAATTAATTTCATATATATTATTATATAAGTATTTTTTCTGAAACATAGATTTTTAGGAAATGAATACCAATTAATAATATAATATTTTTTTGGAAACTCTTTTATGTCAATTTTGACACTATTTGGTATTTTGTTTTTGCTAAATTTATAACAGAATTATTACATCAATAACAATTAATATAACCAACAATAACATGTAATAGTAACCTATTAAATTATTTCAATTCATAAAAAGTATCAAATTACATTTATTTAGATATTTATAATATCAATTATTTTAATCATTCATTAATACAGTAATTACTGCACCATCATTCTGTCATAAATAAATTTAATTATATAATGACTAAAAATTATATATAAAATACCATTATGTTTTAAATCATTTTATCTTTCTAATGAATATTTATATTAGAATTTATATTATGTATAACTCTATAATAAAAATGTTTTAGTTACTAAACTTTGATTTTAACTCTTTTATCTTTTCCACAAATAAAATAATAATAAATGTCGTAATCTAATCCAAGTGGACATAAAGGAAAATATTTTATTCATAATGTTTTTTGGTATAATTATACTAAGCCAATTGAATTATTTTATGTGTTAGGGTAATAATAATATCATTTTACCCTTAATTACAATATTTACCTTTAACTGTGGTAAATAAAAGTAAAAGGATACTATTCACCAAAAATTATTTTTATCTTATTGAACCACATTTTATTACTTTATATTAACTGTTTCTCTCGTATTTTCAAAATTCAACTCACAGAAGCAATAATATTATGTTTTATGTGAATTTGAAAATTCTCCTAAGAGGTGGGTAAAAGACAGTAAAAAGTTCAATAAAATTTTTATATATCTAAAATTATTATAAAACAAATCAAATGAATTATTTTGAACATATATAGGTGTTATGTATCAATTTTGACCTAAAATAAATTTTAAAAAAATAAATAATTATTTATATAAAATGTCGGTTTTAACCAAAAACTCAGTGTGTTTCACTATTCCTCAAAAATTGATGTTCTTCAGAAAAATACCAAAAACTCAGGCTATGATATATTTGATATTACAAATTCAAAAATGATGTTTATTTTACCAAATTAAATCATATAAGTTGCATTAATTAATTTAAATTTAATTCCATATGTCAAAACAAATAGCTTGTTTTTAAGAAACAAAATCTATCCAAAGATTGACACTTGTTTATGTCCAATTTCAAAGTGAAATTAATTATAATGAACTAAATAGTATTAAATGATAAAAATATAATCTAATTATACTTCAAAACCAATAAAATGCATAATTTAACTCTATAAAGTATTTTTATTAAAAAATTTGTTTTTAATTAAAATTTAGTATTTTTCACTATTCACCAAAATATTAAAGTTATCTGAAAAATACCAAAAATTTATAAAAACTAAAATTTTATGTCCCGACTCTAAAGAAGAAGTTTATTTTGTCAAATTAAATATATAAATGTGTAAAATATTGTATTTAAAAACGGTTTTCCACCAAAAGGTGGTAAAATGGCATTTTCTTAAAAACACTTCTTTTATATGAAAAATATGAATTTGTTCTTACATTATGTCTAAGAAACTCATAATATGGATTCTAAAATTATAAGGATTATATATAGTTAAAAATTCAGTTAATACTCTTCATAACTGCTTTTGAACGGCTTGTTTGGTAAGTTGTGGGGAGCTTGAACTCGATGTTGTGTGTAGTGCATGTTATTGAATTACTTTGAAGAAATAACGTACTATGAAATCTTGGGGTGTTACATTCTTCCCTCCTCCAATAAATTGAGTCCTCACAATTTGAAATTGTTCTTAGAAAATGAAACGTTGAAAATAGAAAATACTTTTTTGGAGAACTCATATGGTAAATTGGGTTAATAAAAGTTAGTCTTAATAAGAGGGAATATATATATGTATATATATATGACAAGTAGAGTTACATCCTTTAGCTATTTCACTACAAAATATTTCAAAAAATATTCTATTTATCCAAATCGTATAGGGTTCAAAAAAATGAATTTATAAATAACTTATCAGGACCTTTAAAAAAACTAGATTATACCATCCAAGGACTTCATGTAGTCCAATGGTAGGCGATAAATCCCAATCGCACTATGGTGTAGGTTCGATTCCCGAAAATTTGACTGATGCAACGTATTTTCACACAGTCTACGTGTTTTCATTTTTATAACAATAAAAAATAACCTTAACAATAATATCCAATTTCAAAACTAATCTATTCCAACCTTTAGACGTATCCAAAATACTACTATCCAAACTCACAGTCCAAAATTTATAAGGAAGTTAATCACAATAAAGATCATGTTTTCCATGTAATAACATGTGAACACCTTCATCATTATTATTTTAATACATGGTAACACCCTAAATTACCATAAAACCTTATTGATTACATTCATGATCCCTTATCCTTTATATAATAGTGGATATATTCCTTATATCCAAAAATTTTGAATATTCCAACAATCATGAAATAAACAAACCATTAATCAGTTCCAAGATAGTCAAGAATATACAATATAATTTATCCAATTCAACCATCTCTTATTCCAAAATTACTACCTTAGTATTAGGACCATATAATCTCAAATTCCCAATGAAATGGTACTCTATAAAAATCCTTATTTATTTACATAATTCATATAACTAGTACATCGTTGATACAACACTCAAATGACACAATACATTAATAACATTAGAAGAACTCTTAATCATTCCTATTCATCTTTGGTAGTATCATAACTTGATTCTTATCTAATAGCAGCATTTGGTATATAATATAATTATTTGGACATTGATTCGCGTAGTGTCCCAACTCATTGCAGATGAAGCATTGTACATTTGAAACTTTTTTATTATCTTTAAAATCATGTACATGGTGTCCTTTTTCTCCACACTTATAATAAACTCCCATTTCCTTCAAGCATTAACCAAGTTGATTCTTTCACAGTTATCACATATGGGAAAATTCTTCTTTACCCTCTTCCCTTTATCCATATTTCTCTCCTCTGCCCTTTTCTTCTCTTTCTTCACTTCAAATCCATAGGGCTAAAATAATTCATTACTTATCTTATTATCACATGATACTATTTCTTCATATGTTGAGAATACATGAGAGACTATTTACATTCTAAATTTTTTCATAATACCATGAATGATATGATCCTTATTACTCTTTGGATCATACGCTCTGCTAGAGTTCACATTCCTTCTACTGGGTTCCATTTCTATACAATGGCATACACTAGGTTTGTTTATGAATTGTAATGAATAATTCCAAACTTGTAAAATACCTAATCAAAATTTAACAGTTTATGGATATAATCTATAAAAATATTTTCTTTGAAGAGGTATATACTCATAAATACATGATAATGATTAGTAAAGAAAAGGAAAATTATCTGAAGCATATCCTCCGAGAGTGTCGTAACCAAGAGTGCAGCAAGGCCCATCTTCGTGCACCAGTTCCTAATTGAGTTTAACTCAAAGCAGTGTTTTTGGGTTTTACCCCTAGGTACATCTATTCCAGAGCCGCCTCTACCTGATCGTATCCAAATAGGGATATATTTGTTCGGAAAACTCACAAAATCTCAGCATTACCAAAATTCTAGGTTTTTCTTCGCTACTAATTTTCAATGTCTATATTAGGGTAATGTTCGTTAATCAGAGTTTATCTAAATATAGTTTCCTTGGTTATTTATAAACATACACTGATACCAACTGTAACTCCTTGACCACAGTTACCCAGAACCGGTGCATTATTTTAATACAGTTTTCAGGATTACAAGGAATGATGTTCCAAAGGACTGATCATTTTAGCTATCATAGAAAATACATTACATACATTAACATTACATTACAATTTCAAACATAAAACACATCTTAGATAGTTCTTGGAGAATTCCATTATTCCCTTTATCTTAACCCTTCATATCAATAATAATACACTTCTTGGAATTCAGGAAAATAAAATATAAGGAATGGGTGAGCTTAGATGTTCATTTAGGGTAAATAATTTAGCGAAAGCTATGAACTTTTAAGGCAAGATGTGTAATAAAAACAAAAGCCTTTTTAAACATAATCTTGAAAATAATATGGAAAAAATAAAACACACATCACCATAAACACAAAAACATGTATATTCTACAAGTCGAATAATCACATGTAAAAACTAAATACAAAATGAGGCAATGTATAGTACCAGACATTAATTCTAGTGTGAAGGCATCATGGCAGGACCTATGAGATAACTATAACCGGTACCAAACCCGGAGAGCCTCTGTAACCGGACTCCATACTAGAGAGCCTCAGTAACTGGACTCCAACCCGAAGAGCCTCTGAAACTGGACTCCAACCCAGAGAGCCTCTGTAACCGGACTCCAACCCGGAGAGCCTCTGTAACCGGACTCCAACCTGGAGAGCCTTTGTAACCGGACGCCAACCCGGAGAGCCTCTCTAAGCGAACTCCAACCCGAAGAGCCTCTGTAACTGGACGCCAACTCGGAGGGTCTACTATAACCAGACCCCAACCTGTAGGTCTTACTTTTACTAGTCCCCAAACTCGAACATACTAGTTCAATACATTCATCATAAGAAATGGTTGAAATATAACATAAACATTCGTATTAAAACTAGAATATGGAATGTAAATAATTTAACCATAAACCATTAATGGTATACAAATAGCACATCCACAGTCAAAAATATAACAAAAAATTCAATACAATATGGAAGATTTGTATCATAATAAATCAACATCAAACAAGTTTATAATCCAATTAAGGATGTTGACATAGATGAAAATGATCAGTAAAATGCTTCGAGATAAATTCCACTTTTTCATGAAATCATTGAAAAGTTTCACAATTTATAAATTTAATCATTAAAAAGGGGGGTTTAATCAAATTCTCCTATACCACATTGATAATTTTTGAAACAATTATCATTTAATAACATTAATGTCCATATAAATAAATCCTTAAAATCATTTTGAGAACATGGATGTTAATTAATCAGGTTTAGAATGATAAATCTCCAAAACATTTAAAATGACGATATATTTAAATATACCCTTCCATAAAACCAAAAAATATTTCTTTTGAAAACATTTTAATGAACTATGGGTATCAATGATAAATATATCCCAATAAATTCCTACACATAAACAATCTCAGAAAATATCGAGATTCAGGAAATAACCCTTACCTCATTGTAATCAATCGAGTCATTTGAACAATAGTCAATAACCACCAAAAAAATCATAGAATATCATGAATATAAAGAGAATCATGATAATATATATCAAATAATAGTACACAATACACCACATGCAATAAATAAGTGGTGAACAATGGAAATGTCACGAAATTAAAAGCGAGATAAGAAACCCCTTACTTTGCACATTCCTATGGTCGAGGGTACATTTAACCTCCAATATAATGACCATTGTATGTTATTAGGTTATACCAGGACCATATTAATATTTATTATATCATACATGATTCGTTTATGACTTTATACAACCTATATAATAATGATTTTCATGTTAAATTAACATTTTAGTTAAAAACCGCTTTCTTTAACATGCGTATTTTAACTGGTTATTCTTGACCGTATCATTTAAGTCCTGATTTAAATACTTCTAGAATATAAAACTGGATTCATAATTAATATATATTAAAAATATAAATATTTATAATAGATATATATATGAAATGAAAAACACCGTTGATGGAGACGGGAGGTCGTACATACGCATAAACGTTGTTTCTGTTTTCATATCGTATTGAATAGAAGTAAGTGAATAAGAAATATGTAAGTAAATAAATACAAATATATAAATATATATATATATCTCTAGTAGCATTATTATTTCATATATTACATACTTATTAGTAAAATATATTTTTACAATCGTCGATGAATGGTGAACGTGGAAATGAGTCTCATCGCGTCTTGTAGACGGTAATCTGTACGTACGCACGAGCGACAATATCATTTCCTTAAAAGTGTGGAATTGGATGGTATATTAATTTTATAGAGACATTATAATGATATTTTTATTATTTATATACATATTTATCATCATTATATCCATCTAAATAACATAGTGTTGAATAACAAATTACACCATGGCGTGGAGACAATAAGCCGTACATATGCACACATGGTGACATTATCATTCATAAGATGGATAGAATAATTAATATAGTTATTCCATATTTATAATAACATCACAGTATATAGAAGATACTAGAGTTATTATTTTAGAATGGAAACAACAAATAAAAAGTAAATGGAAGAATAAGAGAACTTGAAAGAGGGTGGTGAAATCATTAGCTCTTCTTCGGGTTCTTCCTTCTGATTTGATAAAAAGGCTCAACAGGATTGCTTTCTGACCAAAAGGATGGACTCTAAGATGGAGGTAGGATAGTTGAGAGGATATTTGAGCAGGGTTAGGCTGAGACAAATGGCTTTGGAGGTGTGAATTTGAGGGAAGGGGTAGTGACCTTTTATAAGAGGGGTGAAGGGCACCTTAGGAAATACTTAAAATGTTATTTTATAATAAATTCATTTTCAGTTTGTAATGGATAAAAAATGAATTATTTAAAGGCTAAGGTGAGGATGGGTTGAAAACCACTCAACCAACAGGTTTTATGCTAGTTTAGGTCACCATATTAACCTTAACATTTAGGTTTAACTCTTAGTTAAATAGTTTGACATTTCATGTATCTTTGTATTTTTATATTATATAGTTATTAAAAATACTATAAAATGACTATAGAACCCCAATTGGATCATTAATGACATATATATTATTATATAAGTCTTTTTTTTGTACCTTAGATTTTTATGAATAGAATACCAATTAATAATATAATATTTTTTTTAAAACTCTTTTATGTCAATTTTGACACTCTTTTGTATTTGGTTTTTTCTAAATTTATAAAAGTATTATTACTTCAAAAAAAATCACATAAACAATCCTAACATGTAATATTAATATAGAAAACTACATGAATTTATAAATCATCTCAAATTACATTAATTTGGATATTTATAATATCAATTATTTTAATCTTTCATTAATACAGTAAATACATCATCATCACTGTGTCATAGATAAATATAAATATTTAATGTCTGAAAATTATAAATAAAATAATATTAGGTTGGAAATCTTTTTATCATTCCAATGAATATTTATAGTCAAATTTATCGTATGTATAAGCTGATAATAAAATTTTTTTTAGTTATTAAACATTGATTTTAACTCTTTTAACTCTTCTTTAAATAAAATAATAATAAATGTCCTAATCTAATCCAAGCAGACCTAAAGGATCATATTTTCTTCTTAAGGGTTTTTTGGGCGAATTGTACTTATCCAATAGAATTAAGACATGTATTTGGGTTATAATAATATCATTTTAACCCTTAATTATTATATTTTCCTTTAACTGTGGTAAATAAAAGTAAAAAGTTACTATTCACCAAACATTATTTTTATCATATTGAACCACAATTTAATCCTTGATATTAACCATGTGTCTCAGATTTTTGAAATTCAACTCACAGAAGCTGTAAAATTATGTTTTATGCGAATATTCAAATTCTCCTATGAGGTGGGTAAAAGACGGTAAAAAGATCAATAAATATTTTATATATAAAAACATATTATAAAAGTACTCCAATGAATTATTTTAAACTTATATAGGTATTATGTATCTATTTTTACCTAAAATAAATTTAAATAAAATCATTAATTTTTTAAATAAAAAGTCGGTTTTAACCAATAACTATGTGTTTTTCACTATTCATCAAAAATTGAAGTTTCTCAGAAAAATACCCAAAATTCATCATAAGATATATTTGATATTCGAAATTCAAAAATGTTTTCTATTTTACCAAATTAAAAACATATATGTTTCATTAATTAATTTAAATTTAATTCTCGTTCTCAAAATAAATAGTGTGTTTTTAAAAAATAATATCTATCAAAAGATTGACACTTGTTTATGTCCAATTTCATAGTGAAATTAATTATAATGACCTAAATTGTATTAAATGATAAAAATATAAAATAATTATACATCAAAACCAATAAAATTCATAATTTAACTCAATAAATTAATTTGATTAAAAAATTTTCTAACTAAAATATATTATTTATCACTATTCACCAAAATATGAAGGTTATCTGAAAAATACCAAAAATTTATCAAAACTAAATTTTTATTTCCAGATTCTAAAGAAGAATTTTATTTGGTCAAATTGAATATATAAATGTTTCAAATATTGTATTTAAAAAGGGTTCACCATCAAAAGGTGGTAAAATTTCATTTTCTAAAAAATACCTCTTTTGTCTAAAAAAATGAATTAGTTCTTACATTATGTCTAAGAAACTCATTATATGGATTCTAAAATTATAAGGGTTATAAATAGTTCAAAATTCAGTTAATACTATTCATAACCGCTTTTGAACGGCTAGTTTGGTAAGTCATAGTGTGCTTGAACTTGGTGTTGTGTGTAGTGCATGTTATTGAATTACTTTTAAAAAACCACGTACTATGAAATTTTGGGGTGTTATAGTGGTTCAATAAGATGAAAATAATTTTCAGTGAATAGTAACTTTTGACTTTTATTTACCACGATATAATGTAAATATGGTAATTAAGAGTAAAAATGATATTATAATCACACTAACAGATGTCCTAATTCTATTGGATAAGTGTAATTTGAAAAAAATAACCTTAGGAATAAAATATGATTATTTTGGTCCACTTGGATTACATTTGGACATTTATTATTATTTTATTTATAGAATGGTTAAAAGAGTTAAATTCAATGTTTAATAACTAAAAAATTTTAATATAGGCTTAGAAAAATCTAAATTAAACTATAAATATTCATTAAAAATCTAAATATATTTCCAAAATATTAGTATATTATTTATAATTTTTGGACATTAAATAATTTAATTTATTTAAGCCACAATGAGGATGTAATCATTACCATAATATTGAAATATTAAAAAAATTGAGATTATAAATATCCAAATAAATCTAAATTGAGACTCCTGATGAAATACACTTATATTATATTATAATATAAAATGTTAGGGTTGATTAAATAAATTTAATTTGAAGTGATATTGTTTTTATGGATTTCAAAAAAATCAAATACTAAATAGTGTCAAAATTGTTAAAATTGAGTTTTTTTAAAAAAATAATATATTTTTAATTGATATAATATTCTTGAAAATATTATTTTTGCCCAAAGGCCTAAGATAAGGTTAGATATATTAATAATGAACCACATGGGGTTTGATGGCAGTTTATAGTAAGTTTATTAACCGTATAATAAAAAAATACATAGAGACATGGTAAATGTTAAACTATTTAACTAAGAGTGAAATCTAACAGATAAGGTTAATATAGTGACCTAATCTTATCTAAAACCAATTTTCGTGGGATTTTATTGACCCATCTTGACCTTATCATTGAAATAAATCATTTTTGAGTAATTAGAAACCTAAAATAATTTTATTATAACATAATATTTCAAGCTTTTCCTAAAGTGACCCTCACCTCTCTTATAAAAGGGTATTTTCCCTTCTCTTATTTTCAAACCTCCAAAGCCTTTGGGATCATTGAACCCCTTCCCAAATATCTTCCCAAATTTCCTTAATTTGACATAGAGACCTTACATTGATACGAAATCCAACCTATGGAGGGATTTTGATAAACTCTAAAGGAAACACCCGAAAAAGATGTAATAATTTTCCACCCATTTTCATGTTCTTGTATTCTCTCACTTCCACTTTAATTGTGATTTCCTTATGAAAATAATTACTCATGAACCTTCTACACACTGTAATGTTATTATAAATATGTTACAACCATATTTATTATGCTATCTATCTTATTAATGACAAAGTCACCATATGTGCATACGTACGGCTTACCGTCTCCACGTCGTGGTGTAGTGGGTTATTCAAACACTTAATTATTTTTATGGGTATAAGAATGAGTATAAATGATGTAAATAATAAATATAAATAGTTAATGATTATTTATATATGATATACCATCCAATTACATACTATTTCACCATCAATATAATGATATTTTCGCTCGTTCGTACGAATGGATTTCCGTCTCCACTAATGCGATGAGCTTCATTTCTCATCATAATCATTCAAGAATAATTAAAATTTTATGATTAAAAAAAATTATGAACAAAATATCATTCTGTATATTAATCAAATAAATCATATTCATAAAAAACATGGCTTTTGTAACCGCGCATATAAAGGAAAATGAATCAGTTAACACCTGAAACAATTATACAACTGAAATATCATTAAAAAAGAAATATTAGAGGGTCATATATGATATCTTATTTATGTATATAGTTTATAAATAATTTTATAACAATTTTTTAACTATTATATAAGAGGTTACCATACAATCGACTAAGGAAAAGTACAAGGTAAAGGTTAATTCTATAATCTCTTCATTATCTGATGTTTTTTATTCGTGATTATCTACTGGGACCCCTTTATCATCCACATCTGTGTTTCATAAAAATATATTTCAATAAAATTACTATTTCCTAGACTATCA
The DNA here is from genome assembly GCA_963277665.1 of Viscum album. NCBI lineage: Eukaryota > Viridiplantae > Streptophyta > Magnoliopsida > Santalales > Viscaceae > Viscum > Viscum album. The sequence continues at coordinate 1,062,921,388 of OY728142.1, forward strand.
GATAATGTCATTTATAACGATGTCTGACTATTTATAAAGGAATCATTTCATCATTTTCCAAACAAGGACCATTACGACATTTTTTACAAAATTAAGGAAAGAATGTTTTTTTAAATTATACAGTTGGTGCAGCTATTTTCAGCCATTATAACACTATTTAATGATCCCTTAGAATATTATAAGATTAAAAATGTCTTATTTTATAAATATATGTCTTCTAAATGATTTCAAAATAGAGAGACATGTCTCTCTCATAATGTTTTTATTTCATCTATGTTAATATCCATTGATGGATTTTAAACATATTTGAAGATGAGTTATTATGATTCAAATAATCTCTATTTAATTGAAGTTTTTGTGTCATATTGGACTTTGGATGTGTTATTTTTATACCATTCATAGTTTATGGTTAATGTATTGACATTTTTTAAGCTAGTTTTAATACAAATGTTTACATTTTGTTTCAACCTTTTCATATGAGGAATGTATTGGACTTAGTAAGTGATGGGTGGAGCCCGCTATAGCTCATCGGAGCATCTGTTGGTATCATGAGAAAATTAGATGTGGAATTGGCCGAGGCATTTCTAAATTTAGATATATGGTTTTTCTAAGGCCCTAATCATTTTTAGATGTCTTTGCTAAGTACATGAAAAAATGTTTTTGAATGTACAACATTTTACATTCCCACATTTTGAAAATAGTATTGATGGTTCATGTAGTTATTCAACTAGTAGAATACCCATGACTATGTTTTAATATGGAATTATTTACTCAGCTCAATTCCTTCCATATAGTGTTCATGTTTATTATTTGAAAATGCATGTGTTTTTAAATATTCACCATGCCTAATGTTTATGTTATCATCCACTGAATTTCTTACCATTACTAAGCATTTGAGCTCACCCCTTTCTTATGATTCTTTTTCACATGGTATGTAGACGTTATTTATGAGTGAATTGGGGTCATAATCTATGATTTTTGGTTGTTTCTAATTGAATAAATTAGTATTTTATTTTGTTGAAAGTTGTAATGTTGAACATATGTATGTTTCTTGTTTCCAATAATACTAAACTAATCAGTCTTTCCTAACATGATTCCTTGTATAATTAAAATGTTATGTAATAAAGCACTGACTATGGGTTACAAGGGTTAGTATGACAACCCTGCTTTTATTTCAAACTTAAACATGATTTATTACATAAAACATAACTTGATACAACAAATAATATCGAGAGGTTTAATGTCTTTGGGGCTTAGGATCATTACATAAAGACATAAAACATGAAATACAACATCTTTATTGAAAAATTCCTTTACATGACCACTACATTCCCTCGTACTTAGCATTGCGTGGGATAACCTGAGGACATGCATAAGAAAATGGTGAGCTATAAATCTTAGTAAGGGAATACACATGGAATAACATGAGGTGTAAATACATGTTATACATTTGGTATATCAATAGAGCACAAGAGGAACATGAAAATAAAGGCATGATACAACATGATAATCATAACATGGAAATGTGGCAACAACATTTAACATGGAATTAGCATGATCCAAGGCTCATTGCACATAGAGCATGAGTAAATCCTAATTAAAAATAGATCAAGAGTAAACACTTGTTTCACTTTAATTAGCATGATTCAACACTCATTTCACAAGATGTATCATGATACTATACTTTACCCAATGCATTGGAGTGCTATAAGGGCACACCCTTCTTAAACATTCCATTTCATGCATAAGTGTGTCACATGGATCATAAAACATGGATTCATAAAACATAATAATTTATTCCACAATAAAGGAATGTGGAATTCATACATTAAACATTATATTAAATAAGTAAATGTGCATAAAAATGAATACTCTTCATGGATAAATGTTCATGGTATTCACTACACAATGGCATTGACTTAAAAAATAGATGCAATTTCGGCAGCATAACGGCGTGACCTAAGAATTCAAAAAAATGGTTTCTGAGAGAGAAAGGTGTGTCTCATCATATTTACATGTAATGTAAAGTAAGTAGGTAATATATATAGATTTACCAACAATTTTAATGGTATTTATATTCTTGATACAAAAGTATTGCTTGAATGTAAAAGGGATAGAGAAGTTTATTTCGGAATTTCGGCATAGTAATGGGTGTACGTGAGAGGAATTTAATGAGAGATAAAGGGGCCTCCAATCATTCAAACATAAAAAGGGAAGTATGAGGGAGGTGAGAAATCATATCCCAACATTCATAATTTAAATTAAAAGGGAAAACACCCTAAAGAAAATTGGACAAAAATGAGAAAGGAAGAAAAAACCCTTTCTTGGAAGTGTGCTTCCAAATGCTTGAGAGAGGCTTGAGAGAGGCTTCTTGGGATATTGAGGCACCTTGGGAGGATTCCAGAAAGTGTATGGTATATTTTGGATGAACTACAAAGGCATTGAGAGAGTAGGAAGTGGGAGATTCGGTGGGTATATATTGGAAAGGTGAGGAAATTCATTATTATTTAGGTTTGGGACCCCTTATATTAAAATAATCCAAACCACAAACCAGCCCATGGTTTTTCCAATGGATTTTGGAAAAGGGAATAGTAAAACCATATTTTATAAGGCCAAAGTCCTATATTCTGAAAATAATTAGTTTTATTATGTGGAGGTGAGTTAAACTCCCATAGAAAACAATTTAAAAAGACAAGGTGTTTAATAAGTCTTGAGGGATCATTTAATGTAAAAGTATGTCAAACAAACCTAAAATCACATTATTTTAATGGTAAAACATATATTGGCCGAACATAAAGCTTATAGTATTTTATTTCCTCACTATTGGGTTATTATTCTGTCATAAAACACATTATATATTTAAACGGTATTTAATTTTTACCAAAAAATTTGACTCTCTCAGAAAATTATGAAAAATTCACTGTTGGATAATTTCGATGTCCAAATTCTAGAAATAACATTTTTTTCATCTAAATAATTTTCTATATATGTTAATTTTCACTTTTAAAATAAAAACCGACATTTATATAAAATTCATGGGTTTTGACAAAAATTGCTTTCAAACCTTAAAAAAATTACAATTGCATTCATAAAATAATAAGATCATTTATATTTAATAAAATTTAATTTAATAGTAATAATATTATTTTATTAAAATATTAATTAATTCAAAAATCCCTTAATTTAATAAAATATAATTCTTAATTAAATAATAAATAAAAACATTATTTGTACTTTAAAAACAATTTACAATGTATCAATAATGAAAAGAAATTATATAAATTATTATATACAAAAAATAATATACATGAACATAGTACTATCGATTTGTTACATAACCCCTTAAAACAGCTGCATAAGACCTAATGGTAAGCTGTGCGATGGTGACCGACTCTTGGGGGGGGCTCAGATAACATCGCTCGTGTGGTAATCTCTATCAACTTCCACTTTTCCCATAGACAGTCCCGTTCGATATTGACTTGATGAAGCTCATCTTGGGATTGGTCAAGAGTGAAGCCCAAAGATGCTACCACTTTTCCATGCTCTGACAAACGGGCTTCGTATGGAGAAATTCTGCTGGATGAGGCCATCGCTTCCTTTGTTTTAGTAAATTGAATTTGGTAAAGCCCTATATTTATACTAATCATGTGATCACTATTCAATGACTATATTAGAAAATGTCAATATTATTAACATAAAACCAATGAAGTTGATATATTATAAAAACATTTTTCATAAAGAGACATTTAACTAGATAAAGATGGATTTCCCATTAATGAAACTTTGGGTCGTTACAATATTCCCCCCTTAAGAAATTTTTCCCTCTAACTTTTCCTTCTCCCACACTAAATCAAATGTGGGTAACTCAGCTTCATCATTTCCTCTGATTCACAAGTCGCTTCTTCAAACTTGGGGTTTCACCACAACACCTTGATGAGGGGCATTGTCTTATTTCATAGAACTTTTTCTCTACGATCTAAGATCTTCACTAGTTGCTTCTCATAAGAAAGATCATCCTCCAACTATACCACCTCAGAAGAGAGTACATGTGATGGGTTTCCTATGTACTTACTTAAAAGGGATACATGAAAGACATCATTTACTTTGACCATGGTATGTGGATGTGCTAGTCTATAGGCCACAACCCCGAACCGATCAAAAATCTAGAAGGGGACAATGTAACTTAGACATAACTTCCCTTTATTTACAAACCTCATGACCTTCTTCCACGGAGATATGCGTTGAAAACCCATGTCTCCAACTTTAAACACAAGGTCTCGTCGACAATTATCTGCATAACTGTTCTATCAACTCTAGGCTACCTTGATATGTTGTCGAATGGTTTTCACATTCTCCACCATTTCCTTGACCATTTCTGGTCCATGTAGATTAGGTTCACGGACCTCTTCCCAACATGCTGGTGTTCCACACCTTTTCCAATACAGGGCTTCATATGGTGCAATTTGGATGCTCGAGTGGAATATATTATTATAAGAGAACTCAACCATAAGAAGATGTTGATCCCATCCTCCTTAAAGTTTATTAAGAACGCTCTCGACATGCCCTCAAGTGTTTGGATAGTCCGCTCAGACTGGCCATCAGTTTGAGGATGATAGGACATAATGAATTTTAGTTCAGTATTCAGAGCATGTTTAAGACTCTTACAAAACATAGAGGTGAATCTCAGATCTTTGTCAAACACAATATATAGTGGTACTCCATGCATCCTTACCACTTCCCTGATATATATCTATGCCAGTTGATCCAAAGAGAAATCCTCTTGTATAGCAATGAAGTGTGCAGTCTTTGTAAGACAATCCACAACAACCCCGATTGCATTTCTGCATTTAGATGTCCTCGGATGTTCGGTGACAAATCCCATGGTGATGTTCTCCTATTTCCATTCTGGTATGGGAAATGGTTGCATCATCCCCTTAGACTTCTGCCTCTCTTCCTTCACATGCTGACACACCAGGCACTTTGATGTATATTCAACGATCTCCTTTTTTATATTATCTTACCAAAAGTTTTCTAGGAGATCTCAATACATCTTTGTGGTCCATTGGTGAATAGAGAAATTTAAACAATGTGTATTATCCAAAAGTTCCTTCTTCAGCTTTGGATGTGATGGAAGACATAGCCTTTTCCCAAATCACACAATTCCTTCTTCATTAACATTAAAATCTGAGGATTTACCTTTTTCGACAGCTTCCACTTTTTCCTGAATTCCCACATAATCCTTTTGAGAATCCTTTAACATTTCCATAAAAGATGGTTGAGCAATCATTTGTGAAAGGATTGTTGATGTTCCCTTCACTATGATTCCCATGACCATATTCATCAAGTCTAAAAATATTGGATCCTTCTCAATTCTCATCATTGATAGAATCGTTGGGTCCATACTACTTAGGTAATCTTCCTCCTTGTTCACTTTCCCAGGGTTGTAATGTATTGAACAATCATAATCCTTGATGATCTCTATTCATCTTCTCTTGTTCATATTAAGCTCTTTCTGTGTGAATATATATTTACAAATTTTGTGGTCAGTATATATCTCAAATTTCTCTCCATAGAGATAATGTCGCCATATTTTCAAGGTAAAGATCACAGCCTCTGACTCCAAATCATGCGTTGGATAGTTTCGCTCATGGATTTTCAACTTCCTTGAGGCATAGTATATCACTTTATAATTCTGCATTAGCACACATCCTAATCCCTTCTTTGAAGCATCACTGAAAACCAAAAAAGGTTCCCCACTTGTTGGTAAAGTGAGCACGGGCGCAGTGATAAGCCTCCCTTTCAACTCCTTGAAGCTTTTTTTCATTCATCACTCTAAGAAAACATTACTCCCTTTCGAGTTAGCTTGGTAAGAGGGCTGGAAAATCATGAGAAATTTCTCACAAATTGTCGATAATATCCAGCTAACCCCAAGAAGCTACGAATATCCGTTACCGATGTTGGCCTCAGCCATCCCTCAATTGCATCTGTTTTGGAGGGATCCACCGATATCCCATTGCTTTTGATGATATGGACCAATAATGAGACCTCCTTCAACTAGAACTCACACTTGTTGTACTTTTCATAGAGCTTCTCCTTGCGCAAAGTCTCTAGTACAGTTCATAAATGCTCCTCATGATCCTCCTTGGTTTTAGAGTATATTAGAATATCATCTATAAAGACTATCACAAATTTGTTTAGGTAATCTCTAAAGACTCTATTCATTAAGTCCATGAATATTTATGGAGAATTACTGAGTCCAAAAGGCATTACTATGAATTTATAGTCCCGTATCTTGTGCGAAAAGCAATCTTGGGGATATCTTTCTTCTTCACCCTTACTTGATAATATCCTGACCAAAAGTCCACCACGGAAAATTATTGTGCTCCACACAGCTAATCAAACAAGTCATTGATCTATGGAAGAGGATACTTGTTCTTTATCGTGATTTTTTAAAGTTCATGATAATCTATGCAAAGCCGCATTGACCCATCCTTCTTCTTTGCGAAGAGGACAGGTGAAGCCCATGGTGAAGCACTTGGGCGTATAAACCCTTTATCTAGATTCACATGTAGTTGATTCTTCAGCTCTTCAAGATCAACGGAAACCATTCTATACGGAGTCTTGGATATTGGTAGCACCCTAGATATATGTTCAATTGAGAAATCAACATCTCTTCTAGGAGGTAGACCAGGCAGTTCATCGGGAAACACTTCAGCAAATTCCATCACAATAGGCATTTCTTCAAGGATGGTTTCTATAACACCCGAGACTTTTATGTTATATAAATCATCAAAGGAATATTTTTCTACACACAACACTTTCTTGGCTTGCTTTACATGAAATCGCAACATTCCTCGATAGCTTGTATCGTACGCAATACCGAGTTTCACTAAACAATGATATACTAATAAAATATTATTAAAACTCGCCGTTATGAATAGTAATAACCAATTTTTGAAATTTTATAAATTTTATTTTTCAAAATGGACATCATTTTTTGATTCGGGATATCAAAATTAGCCTAGGGTGAAATTTTGGTATTTTTATGAAAACTTTCAATTTTTGATGAATAGTGAAACAACTAAGTGATGGTTAAAAAAACTGAATTTTTCATAAAACATAATTTTACCGCTTCTGTGAGTGGAATTTTGAAAATCCAAGAGACATGGTTAATATCAAGGACTAAAATGTGGTTCAATGAGATGAAAATAATTTTTGGTGAATAGTAACGTTTTACTTTTTTTACCACGGTTAAAAGTAAATAGGGTAATTAAGGGTAAAAATGATATTATTATTACCCTAAAACATTACCAAATTCTATTGTACAAGTTTAATTCGGCCAAAAAAAACCTTAGGAATAAAAGATGACCAGTTAGGCCCACTTGGATTAGATTTGTACATTTATTATTAATTTATTTAAAGAAGGGTTAAAATAGTTAAAATCAAAGTTTAATAAGTAAATCATTTTTAATATGGGGTTATGCATAAGATAAATTCGACTATAAATATTCATTATAAAGATAAAAAGTTTTCCTACATAATGGTATTTTATTTGTAATTTTTAGACATTAAATAATTTAATTTATTTTTGACACAAAGATGATGCAGTAATTATCTTATTAATGAAATATTGACATAATTGATGTTATAAACACAAAAATAAATGTAATTTGAGACTTTTTATGAATTACACTAATTTTATAGGTACATATGACATGTTAGTATTGATTTAATTAACCTTTTTCGAACTAATCATTCTGTTATGATTTTCAGAAAAATCAATTACTAAATAGTGTCAAAATTGACATAAAATAGTTTTAAAACAAATATTATATTAGTAATTGTTAATTTATTCTTAAAATTCTATGGTTCGGCCAAATTACTTAGATAAGTTTATATATATTAATAATAAACAACTTGGGTTTCGTTTGTCTACTTATAGTAAGTTTATTAACCTTATAGTATAAGAACACAAGAAGACACGGTAAAAGTTAAATTATTTAACTTAATCTTAAATCTAAATGATAAGGTTAAAATAGGAACCTAAACTTGTCTAAATTATATTGGATGAGAGGATTTCGACTCATCCCCACCTTATCTTTAAAATAAATTAATTTAGAGCTATTTAAAACCGAACTTGACTTTATAATAAAATAATATTTTTAGTTATTCCGAAGGTGCCACTCTCCTCCCTTATAAAAGGGAACCTCCTCCCTCTCTTACTCACACCACATTGAGCCTTCAAGCTCGGCCAACCCCTGCCTCATTCTCCTCTCCACTTCCCTAGAGATATCCTAGAGGTCCTGGTCTTCTTCAAAGACCAAGTTTAGTGCCCTAAAAGAAGGTCTCAAAGAAGCACTTCAAAGAAGAGGTAATGTCTGTTACTGATTCTTTCATCATTATTTTTTCTTCCACTTATTCTTCTTTAGTTGCTTAATTATGAAGTAATAACATCAGTATCACTCATATTATGATATGTTATTATAATTATGAAACAACCCTATTTCACCATCTATCCATCCTACGGAAAAAGAAATCACCGCGCGTGCGTACGTAAGGAATACCGTCTCCACGTCGTGGTGTAATCTATTTTCCACCACCACCTTACTTGGATGGGTATAATGGTGTAAATAATGACTATATATGACTATTATAAAGTTATACGGATTCTGAAATATTATACATACACTCCAATACAATTCCATGATCATAGGAACGATATCATCACTCGTGCGTACGTACGGAATACCGTCTCCACGATGTGATGCGAATCATTCTACATGATCTTCATTTCATAATGATTATATAAATGAATTAAATGAATGAATATGATATATATTACACTAATACCATTCTGGAAATGAGGTATCTATAAGAGAAGAATAAGAATTTATTCGACAAAACACGCATAAGAACAAAATGTTATAAACTCCCGAATAACAAGTTGCAATGAAATATTACTACTAAGAAGCTAAGAATATGACCAAAAATGATATCATAAAAATATGTATGATTCTGGAATAAGTCAATAACATTATTTAAATCATTATACAGGAGGTTCGGACACGTACAAAGCATATCGGACCTAAGGTAAGGGAAATATCACAATCTCATTTTTATCCGAGATTGTTTATACTTTGGTATTTACTGAGGTGTATTTTATCAACCACATACATGTTTCCTCAATATGTAATGTTATTTCCATCCACCTACAATTGTTTAAATCCAATTTTACCCTTCAGTGAGTTTTTAGTAAAGGATATGAGAGGAATCTTTTGTCATTTTTCGTACGAGGTACTTTTTGACTTTTCCGACAAAAGTACGAAGAAGGTTTTATTTAACTTATACGGCATGAATGGATTTTTAAAACATTATTTCCAAGAAGCTTACTTTACAAGTTTTCAAGTTTATTTTTAATCAACTTATTTTAGTTTATAATTGTACGACATGTTAAGAAAATAAAAGTGTTTTTGAAGCAGAAAGGATATTTTCCTCAAGAATGGAGTTCAAGTGATTTATCAAAATTATTTTCCATCTAAGATAATAAAGGGTTCTGTTTTTATCCCTATTATTATATTGATTTGATTATGTTGTGATTGAATTATATTTTTATGAATTCCTTTATCTTATATGAATTATTTTATGATGTCATGATGTTTTAGATTCCCATTTTTATTACATGGGTTATGCTATGATGTATGGTTTTCTGATTTTGTGGAACACATAAGAATGGTATCATTATGAGATGGGTGGGACCTATATCTCCCTCCAATTCCTTGGGTAAAGATTTTATATCTCATGAGATAGACATGTCTGGAACGGTAGGTTATACCGGTTCAGTGAAACAGGACTGAAACGAGGAATGAACTCGGTTTAGAAATGGAATTTGTCCACTAAGATAGTCTTGGGAATGAGTCTTGACTAATAAGAAATGATTCTCTATGATTATGTGTGTATGCCACAAAGTTTCATGTTTTACGTTATGATTATTGGGATTACATTTCACTACTAAGACTTATCCCATGTTATGAAATTATGATCTCTTTTGCAGGTTAAGACTTCCAAAAGTCATGTGCTTATGTATATGATGTGATTGATATTTATTTTGTTTACCCTTACTGAGCATTTGAGCTCACCCTTTTGTATGTTTTATTTTCCCAGGTCAGGAAGAAGGTTATTAAGTAGAATATTCCAAAAAAGTGACTCTAGATATGATGAAATAAATGGGAGGCAAAGTAGATGCTTTATGAACCAGTTGTTTATGTTTCCTAGTTTCTAAAGACACTATACCTATACGGTCCTTTCCTAGTTTTTGTTATATGTTGTAATAAGTGTGATTCAATTTTGAAGTAATAACAATGTATGTAAAGTATGGGTTGTTATAGTTGGTATCAGAGGAAAGGTATAGTCAACCTTTGGAAACTAGGATGTGAAAGCCTTAGTAAAATCCCTAAGGATAATTCTAAGCACAGAACACAATCTTAGTGTTTTAGAAATGGCCATGAATAACCTAGGATAAGATCTTAAGTGTGAAATTTTATTCTTGATTATGTGGTTTTCCTATTATAATTAGTGTTGCTCACACTATTCTTCTTGGTTTTAGTCAATGGATGGAACCCGAAGGAACCGTGTTAATGCGGAATGCAATGGGAAATGCAATGATTATCCCCCTGAGCAACCAAACGTTATGGGAGCTAGAATGCAAAATCTTGTAGCCATGCTCACACAACTTTCTCAAGCTATGAATCATGCAGGACTTCCAAACGAGCAAAGAAAGGAGAAACATTCTGTTGAATCCTTCATGAGACAGCGTCCACCTTCATTCAGCGGGTCTACTGATCCATTAGTTTCTGAACAATGGATTAGTACTACTGAAAAGATATTTTCATTTCTTCAATGTTCTGGGCATGATAAAGTCATCTTAGCAGTGTATCGTTTGGAAGGTGATGCTGATGAATGGTGGAATTTTATTAAGAATACAAGGCAAAGGGATGAAATTGAGTCCATGGAATGGGACGAGTTCAAGAAATTATTTTTGAATAAGTACATCCCTCGTATTCTCTGAAAAAAGATGGAGAAAGAGTTTCTTGAACTGAAGCAAAAGGATGATGAATCTGTTGGTACCTATGAAGAAAATTTTACAAGACCTGCAAGGTACGCTTCTTGTATTATTATCCAACCTGAGAGTAAGATCGATCGATTCTTTAGTGGCTTAAAACCAAGTCTTCGAAGGGCCTTATCCATAAGGGACTTCAATAGCTATGAGGAAATCGTTCGATGTGCTTTCAAAGTTGAGATGGAGATTGGAGTAACCCATCATTCATATGGGTTTGATAAGAAGAGGAAAATGGAATTCAAAGGAAAATCTAAAGAGCACACTGAAAGAAGATGAGCATTCTCTTATGCTCAAAGTGTGGAAAGAAACATGGAGGGAGTTTTCTTAAAGGGAAAAGTAAATGTTTGAAATGTGGAAAAGAATGGCATCGGGCATTTGAATGTCGCGATGATGGGAAGAATATGTCTAATGATGCAAACAAAGGAAGGGATACACAGAATGAAACTACTACACTTGAATGTTTCAAGTGAAAGGATGTGGGACATTATGCCAATAAATTCCCTAATCCAAGGGTTGATGATGATGGTCGATCTCAACAAACTCCTAAGGATAAAGAAAAAGGAAAGTCACATGCAATTTCTATCAGCGATGTGGAGTACGATAACGATGTGGTGAAAGGTACACTTACCATCCACTCTAAAGTAGAAAATGTTTTATTTGATTCTGGATCCACCCACTCTTTTATTTCTGAAGAATTTTATAAGGATATCACCGTATTACCTCAACAATTAGATGTTGAGTTAGTTGTGACAACACCTAATGGTACAACAGTCACATCAAAAGATTGTAATTCTTCTCAGATTGAAGTTTTTGGGAATATGCTTCCTGCAAATCTTGTGATCCTTCCTATAGTGGAATTTGATGTGATTCTTGGCATGGATTAGCTTTCTCTACATAGATATCATATCAATTTCCAAAGAAGGGAAGTCACATTTCATATTCCAGATCAATCTATGCGCATCTATCGATGCAAGGATGAACATAACCTTCCAGTGGAAATTTCTACCATTTTATGGGTATTGATTCCACTAAATGAAGGTTATTTATCTCAAATTGTTGGTGAGAAACTCACGATTAAGAATATTCCCATTGTACGGGAGTTTGATGATGTCTTTCCGGAGGAATTAACGAGTCTTCAACCGAATCGTGAAGTTGAGTTTTCAATAGGACTCGTACCAGGTGCTTTGCCTATCTCAAAGACACCTTATAGAATGGCCACAATTGAGTTGCAGGAATTGAAGAAGAAACTCCAAGAGAATCTTGATAAGGGGTTCATATGCCCTAGTGCATCACCTTGGGGAGCACCTGTTCTGTTTGTTAAGAAGAAAGACGGATCAAGGAGACTCTGCATTGATTATCGAGAACTTAACAAGATCACTATCAAGAACAAATATCATCTCCCGTGCATTGATGACCTATTTGACCAAATATGCAGAGCTCAATACTTTTCCAAGATTGATCTTCGTTCAGGGTATCATCAAATAAGGGTCAAAAGGGAGGATATACCAAAGATGGCTTTCCGTACAAGGTATGGACACTATGAATTTATAGTGATGCCATTTGGTCTTACTAATGCCCCTACTATCTTCATTGATCTAATGAATAGAGTCTTTAGAGACTATCTTGATCAATTTGTGGTAGTCTTTATAGATGATATTCTTGTCTATTCAATGAGCAAGGAAGAACATGAAGATCACTTGAGAATTATATTGAAGACCCTGAGAAAGGATAAGCTTTATGCCAAATTTACCAAGTGTGAATTTTGGCTTCAAAAAGTTTCATTTTTGGGTCACATAATCTCAAAAGAGGGGATATCTGTGGATCTAGCAAAAACAGAGTTTATCGAAATATGTTCAAGACCAACAACAGTAACAGAGATTTGAAGTTTTCTTGGTTTGGCTGGATATTATCGAAGTTTTGTGAATGATTTTTCACGATTGTCTAATCCACTCACCAAGTTGACTCGGAAAGGAGTTAAGTTTGTTTGGACGGAGGAATGTGAAGAGAATTTCAAGGAGTTGAAAAGAAGGTTATCCAGTGCACCTGTGCTCACACTGCCATGTAGTGGAGAAAGGTTTGTGATCTACAGTGATGCATTCAAGAAGGGATTGGGGTGTGTTCTTATTCAAAATGATATGGTGATAGCTTATGCCTCACGGCAGTTGAAAATACATGAGCAAAATTACCCAACTCATGATTTGGAGTTAGCTGCGGTAATCTTTGAATTAAAGATTTGAAGGCATTACCTTTATGGTGAAAGGTGTGATATTTATACTGATCATAAAAGTTTAAAGTATATTTTCACACAAAAGGAGCTGAATATGCGCCAAACAAGATGGTTGGAGCTGATTAAGGATTACGACTGCTCAATCCATTACGACCCTGGGAAAGCAAACAAGGTGGCAGATGCATTATGTCGACAAGACCATGCCAGTTTATCCATGATGATGATCACAAAAGATCCAATATTTATGGATTTACAAAGGATGGATCTTGGAATTATAATGAAAGGGGAAAAATGTTATCTTTCTCTAATGAATGTTGAACCGTCTATAAATGTGTAGATTAAAGAGGCACAGAAAGAAGATGTCGAGTTACAAAAGAAGGTGAGAAATGTTCTTGAATTCAACCTTGATTATGATGGGATAATAAAGTTCAGGAATCAGGTTTGTGTTCCTCCCATCCCCGAATTAAAGAAGGAGCTGCTGGATGAGGCTCATAGTTCTTCATTCTCTATTCATCCTGGAAGCACGAAGATGTATAGGGACCTGAAAGAGTACTTCTGGTGGGATGGCATGAAAAGAGATGTTGCTGAATTTGTCTCTCGATGCCTGGTTTGTCAATAAGTTAAAGCTGAGAGACAGAAGTCTAAGGGGATGTTACAACCATTACCCATACCCGAAGGGAAATGGGAAAACATCACTATGGACTTTGTCACAGGACTTCCTAAAACATCCAAAGGCAATAATGATATCTGGGTCATAGATGATCGTCTTACAAAGTCTGCACACTTCATTGCTATTAGAGAGGATTTCTCTCTGGATCAGCTTGGCAGGATATATGTAGAGGAAGTGGTAAGATTGCATGGAGTACCACTTTCTATTATATCTGGTCGAGATCCGAGATTTACCTCGATGTTCTGGAAAAGTCTTCAGCATACTCTGGATACAGAGTTGAGTTTCAGCACTGCTTATCATCCTCAGACAAATGGTCAGTCTGAGAGAACAATTCAAACCCTAGAAGATATGTTGAGAGCTTGCTCTATGGATTTCAAAGGTGGTTGGGATCAACACCTACCTTTGGTGGAATTTTTTATAATAATAGTTTTCACTCCAGTATTCAGATGGCTCCTTATGAAGCTCTCTATGGAAAGAAATGCAGGACTCCAACTTGCTGGGATGAAGTTGGGGAAAGAAAGCTATTAGGACCTGATCTCATTGATGAAATGGTAGAAAAGGTCAGATCTATTCAACAACACATAAGAGCAGCTCAGAGTCGATAGAAAAGTTATACCGACAACCGAAGAAAAGACCTAGAATTTGAAGTGGGTGATAAAGTGTTCTTATGAATATCTCCCTGGAAGAGGGTCATGAGATTTGGAAAGAAGGGGAAGTTGAGCCCTAGATATATCTGTCCTTTTGAAATACTGGATCGTTTTGGGAAGGTAGCTTACCGATTGGCACTTCCACAGAATCTCTCCCAAGTTCACGATGTGTTCCATGTATCTCTCCTGAGAAAGTACATACCTGATCCTTCACATGTACTCAGCTTAGAAGTTATACCACTGGAGAAAGTTCTTTCTTATGAAGAACAACCGATAGAGATTCCGGATCGTAGCGAAAAAGTCCTACGAAACAAGACCACTCGATTGGTGAAAGTTTTATGGATAACCACAAATTAGAAGAAGCTAAATGGGAGATTGAGGGTATGATGAGGGAGAGGTATCCTCATATGTTTGTTACAAAGTGACGAATTTCGAGGGCGAAATTAATTTTAAGGGGGGTATAATGTAACACCTGAGACTTTTATGTTATATAAATCATCAAAGGAATCTTTTTCTACACAGAACACTTTCTTGGCCTGCTTTACACGAAATCGCGACCTTCCTCGATAGCTTGCGTCGTACGCAATACTGAGTTTCACTAAACAATGATATACTAATAAAATATTATTAAAACGAGCCATTATGAATAGTAATAACCAATTTTTGAAATTTTATAAATTTTATTTTTCAAAATGGACTTCATTTTTGGATTCGGAATATCGAAATTAGCCTAGGGTGAAATTTTGGTATTTTTCTGAAAACATTCAATTTTTGATGAATAGTGAAACCACTAAGTGGTAGTTAAAAAAACTGAATTTTTCATAAAACTTAATTTTACCGCTTCTTTGAGTCGAATTTCGAAAATCCGAGAAACACGGTTAATATCAAGGACTAAAATGTGGTTCAATGAGATGAAAATAATTTTTGGTGTATAGTAATTTTTTACTTTTTTTTACCACGGTTAAAAGTAAATAGGGTAATTAAGGGTAAAAATGATATTATTATTACCCTAACACATGTCCAAATTCTATTGGACAAGTGTAATTCGACCAAAAACAACCTTAGGAATAAAATATGACCATTTAGGCCCACTTAGATTAGATTAGGACATTTATTATTAATTTATTTAAAGAAGGGTTAAAATAGTTAAAATCAAAGTTTAATAAGTAAATCATTTTTAATATGGGGTTATACATAAGATAAATTCGACTATAAATATTAATTAGAAATCTAAAATGATTTCCTACATAATGGTATTTTATTTGTAATATTTAGACATTAAATAATTTAATTTTTTTATGACACAAAGATGATGCAGTAATTATCTTATTAATGAAATATTGACATAATTGATGTTATAAACACCAAAATAAATGTAATTTGAGACTTTTTATGAATTGCACTAATTTTCTAGGTCAATATGGCATGTTAGTATTGATTTAATTTACGTTTTTTGAACTAATCATTCTGTTATGATTTTCACAAAAATCAATTACTAAATAGTTTCAAAATTGACATAAAATAGTTTATAAAACAAATATTATATTAGTAATTGTTATTTTATTCCTAAAAATCTAAAGTTCGGCCAAATGACTTAGATAAGGTTATATATATTAATAATAAACAACTTTGGGTTCGTTTGGCTGCTTATAATACGTTTATTAACCTTATAGTATAAGAACACATGAAGACACGGTAAAAGTAAAATTATTTAACTTAATGTTAAATCTAAATGATAAGGTTAAAATAGGAACCTAAAATTGTCTAAATTATATAGGATGAGAGTATTTCGACCCATTCCTACCTTAGATTCGAAATAAATCAATTTGGAGCTATTTAAAACCAAACTTGACTTTATAATAAAATAATATTTTTAGTTATTCCAAAGGTGCCCCTCTCCTCCCATGTAAAAGGGCACCTCCTCCCTCTCTTCCTCACACCACATAGAGACTTCAAGATCGGCCAACCCCTGCCACTTTATTCTCTCCACTTCCCTAGAGACATCCTAGAGGTCCTGGTCTTCTTAAAACACCAATTTTAGTGACCTAAAATATGGTCTCAAAGAAGCACTTCAAAGAAGAGGTAATGTCCGTTACCGATTCTTTCATCTTTATTTATTTTTCCACTTCTTATTCTTTAGTTGTTTCATTATGAAGTAATAACATAAGTATCAATAATATACTGATATTTTATTATAAGTATGAAACAACCCTATTTCACCATCTATCCATCCTACGGAAAAAGAAATCACCGCGCGTGCGTACGTACGGAATACCGTCTCCACGTCGTGGTGTAATCTATTTTCCACCACCACCTAACTTGGATGGGTATAATGGTGTAAATAATGACTATATATGACTATTATAAATTGATACTGATTCTGAAATAGTATACATACACTCCAATACAATTCCACGATCATAGGAACGATATCATCACTCGTGCGTATGTACGGAATACCGTCTCCACGATGTGATGCGACTCGTTCTACATGATCTTCATTTAATAATGATTATATAAATTAATTAAATGAATGAATATGATATATATTACACTAATACCATTCTGGAAATGAGGTATCTATATTTGAAGAATAAGAATTTATTCAACAAAACACGCATAAGAACAAAAAGTTATAAACACCCGAATAACAAGTAGCAATGAAATATTACCACTAAGAAGCTAAGAATATGACCAAAAATGATATCATAAAAATAAGTATGATTATTTAATAAGTCAATAACATTATTTAAATCATTATACAGGAGGTTAAGACACGTACAAAGCATATCGGACCTAAGGTAAGGGAAATATCACAATCTCATTTTTATCTGATATTGTTTATACTTTGGTATTTACTGGGGTGTATTTTATCATCCACATCCATGTTTCCTCAATATGTAATATTATTTCCATCCACCTAGAATTTTTTAAATCCAATTTTACCCTTCAGTGAGTTTTTAGTAAAGGATATGAAAGGAATCTTTTGTCGTTTTTCGTACGAGGTACTTTTTGACTTTTCCGACAAAAGTACGAAGAAGGTTTTTTTTAACTTATACGGAATGAATGGATTTTTAAAAAATTATTTCCAAGAAGCTTCCTGTACAAGTTTTCAAGTTTATATTTAATCAACTTTGTTTAGTTTATAATTGTACGACATTTTAAGAAAGGAAAAGTTTTTTTGAAGCAGAAAGGATATTTTCCTCAAGAATGGAGTTCAAGTGTTTTATCAAAATTATTTTCCATCTAAAATAATAAAGGGTTCTGTTTGTATCCCTATTATTATATTGATTTGATTATGTTGTGATGGAATTATATTTTTATGAATTCCTTTATCTTATATGAATTTTTTTATGATGTCAGGATGTTTAAGATTCCCGTTTTTATTACATGGGTTATGCTATGATGTATGGTTTTCTAATTTTGTGGCACACATAAGAATGGTATCATTATGAGATGGGTGGGACCTATATCTCCCTCCAATGAATTGGGTAAAGATTTTATATCTCATGAGATAAACATGGCTGGAACGGTAGGTTATACTGGTTCAGTGAAACATGACTGAAACGAGGAATGAACTCGGTTCAGAAATGAACTTTGTCCACTATGATAGTCTTTGCAATGAGTCTTGACTAATAAGAAATGATTATCTATGATTATGTGTGTATGCCACAATGTTTCATGTTCTAAGTTATGATTATTGGGATTACATTTCACTACTAAGACTTATCCCATGTTATGAAATTATGATCTCTTTTGCAGGTTAAGATTTCCAAAAGTCATGTGCTTATGTATATGATGTGATTGATAATTATTTTGTTTACCCTTACTGTGCATTTGAGCTCACCCTTTTGTATGTTTAATTTCCCCAGGTCAGGAAGAAGGTTATTAAGTATAATATTCCAAAAAGGGACTCTAGATATGATGAAATAAATGGGAGGCAAAGTAGATGCTTTATGAACCAGTTGTTTATGTTTCCCAGTTTCTAAAGACACTATACATATACGTTCCCTTCCTGGTTTTTGTTATATATTGTAATAAGTGTGCTTCAATTTTTAAGTAATAACAATGTATGTAAAGTATGGGTCGTTATAGTTTCTTCCATGGACTCAATCATCTGAGCCAGATACACGTTCTCATACGGCAGAAATATAAATGCTTGAAATGATGGAGCTAAATGAGATTCATCTTCCTCCTTACACTTGTAAATAATCGGGGGTCGATTCTCCATATGTAGTGTGATTTACCTCTCATGACAATTTATGTTGGCTCTATATAAGGAAATCCAATCCATGCCAAGAATTTCAAAAAAAATTACCAGAGGGAGTATGACATGGTTTTCCGGGAAATTCACTCCATAGATTATAACAGTGGAGGACTTATATTCATGGGATGCATTGATTTCCCCATTTGTCGTACTCACCGATGTCTTCACTTCCATGATTTGTGGTGGTGCTGGGATTGTTCTACTAAAATTTCAAGATATAAAAGAATGCGTAGAACCAGAATAAAAAATTACGTTCTCTATTCTTGAATGAATAACTAGCATACCTGTCACCACTTCATTTTCAGGGTTCACTTTGGTAGAAGAGATAGAAAAAGCTCCTCCTTGTTTCCTTGGAGGTTGTTGGTTGCCTCCGAAAACCCTTGGATTAGGGAACAGATTTCCAATATTCCCTGGTTCTTTTCATTTGTGAAAATGAAAAATGCGTTGAGGTTCTAATGGAGCATTCCTATCCACTATCGCAGTCGTGGGTCTTTCTTGCCGACAGTAAACAGTTAGGTGCCCATCTCTTCCACACCTAAAGAATTTCCTCGTCCCCTTGAGGCAATTTCCAGGGTGCTTCTTTCCGCACTTTTGGTAAGTGGGGTGCTGGATATTCTTAGCACCTTTGGATTCATCCATCGGACTGCCAGCATTGAAGTCCACCTTATGCTTCTTGTCCCCATGATACTCCTATGATTCCTCAATCTCCATTTCAGCCTTGAGGGCACATCATACAATTTCCACATAGCTATCAAAGTCACAGATCACTAATGCTTTCCGCAGGCTACGCTTCAGACCACCAAAGAAGCAGTCAACCTTGCATTCGGGGGTAATGACAGAGCCGGAATCGTATCGTGAAATCCTTGTGAAGCTTTCCTCGTACGCTCCAATAGAATCTTTGTCTTTTTTTCTTGAGGGAAATGTAGTCCCTTTCCATATAAAGCTGGAGGGTGCGCAGAAAATATTTCTCGAAAAACATATTCCGGAAATCCTTCCATTCCAATGCCTTGATATCCTCCTCTGGCTTCGTATTTTTGATCAATGTCCATCATTTATCAGCTTCACCCTCCATACGATAAGCAGCTAGGATAACCTTTTCTTGTTCAGAACATTGAAGGATGGAGAATATTTTTTCAATGGATTTGATCCATTTTTCAGCGATCGTGGGATCTAATGATCCACTAAAAGTAGAAGGCCTTTGTCTCATGAAGCTCTCAATGGTGACTTGTTCTATTTTAGGGGTGGTTGAACGTTCCTCTTGACACGTGTTTCTATTCAAAACTTGAGTTATCTGAGAAATAAGCATGACAAAATCTGTGATTCCCGCTCCTATTGGATTGGGCATCTCATTTGTAGAGTCATCACACTGATCTTCAAATCATTTGTTAGCCCGAGTCCTCCTATTATCGGCCATTGGCTGGAATAAAAGGAAAGTTAGGGGTAACACATAAATGATAATCCAAAGACAAAAGTTGATGACTCATTAATTAAATTTTATTTCCTTAACTTATGAATCTATAGGCTTCAGTCTATGCTTTTCATGATCAACATTCTAACATATAATCTTAGGGGATTTTTTTTAACTCCATTAATACGGGTTCATACTAATCTTGTGAATTTATAAAAACATACCCCCCCCGGGAGTGTCTTAACAAATTGTAAAGCAAGGCTCGTTGTCATGCACTAGTTCTCGTTCGAGTCTAGCTCAAAGCTGTGTTTTCAGGTTTTTCCCCTAGGATACATCTATGTCAGAGCCGCCTCTACCTGCTCGTATCCAGACAGGGATGTATTTGTTTCATAATCCACTTACTCAATACTTACCAAAACTTAGGAATGTTTTTATTACACTTAGTCTTGTCTCTAAGGCTTTACTAGGGTTTTCTAATCCTAATCCCAAAAATAACTAAACCTATCGTCTGGTACCAACTATGACAACCCTGCTTTTATTTCAAACTTAAAAATTATTTATTACATAAAACATCACTTGATACAACAAATAAGTTCAATAGGATTAGTGTCTTTGGGGATTAGGATCATTACATAAAAACTTAAAACATGAAATACAACATCTTTATTGAAAAATTCTTTTAAATGACCACTATATTCCCTCATACATAGCATTGCATGGGATAACCTGAGGACATGCATAAGAAAAGGGTGAGATATAAATCCTAGTAAGGGAATACAATTGGAATAACATGAGGTGTACAATACATGTTAGAAATTAGGAATATCAATAGAGCACAATAGAAACATGAACATAAAGGCATGATACAACATGATAATCATTACATGGAAATGTGGCAACAACACTTAACATGGAATTAGCATGAGCCAAGTCTCATTGCACATAGAGCATGAGTAAATACTCATTGCACATAAATCACGAGTAAACCATCGTTGCACTAGAATTATCACGATTCAACACTCATTGCACATAACGTATCATGATACTATACTTTACCCAATCCATTGGAGCGCTATAAGGGCGCACCCTTCTTAAACATTTCATTTCATGCATAATTGTGCCATATGGATCATAAAACATGGATTCATAAAACATAATAATTTATTCCATGAAAAAGGAATGTGGAATTAATACATGAAACATTATAACCAATAATTAAATGTGCATAAATTTGAATACCCTTGATGGAGAATTGGGCACGATATTCACTACACAATGGCATTGTCTTAGAAAATAGGTGCAATTTCGGCAGCGTAACGGTGTGACATAAGAATTCATAAAAATGGTTGATGAGAGAGAAAGGGGTGTCTCATCATATTTACATGTAATGGACAGTAAGTAGGTCATATAGATACATGTCCCAACAATTGTAATGGAATTTAGATTCATGATACAAAAGTATTTCTTGAATGTAAAAGATGAGAGAGAAGTTCCGTTCGGAATTTCGGCATAGTAACGAGTGTACATGTGAGGCATTTAATGAGAGAGAAAGGGGTATAAAATCATTAAAAAATAATTAGGGAAGTATGAGGGAGGTGAGAAACCATACCCCAACATTCATAATTGAAATTAAAAGGGAAAAACAACTTAATGAAAATTGGACAAAAATGAGAAAGGAAGAAAAAAAACCTTACATGGAAGAGTGCTTCCAAAGGCTTGAGAGAGGATTGAGAGTGGCTTTTGGGAGATTGGGGAAACTTGGGAGGATTCTAGAGATAGTAGGGAAGAGGTTGGACAATCAAAAATTGCTTTGAGTGAGGAGTAATTAGGAGCTTGGGTGGGTTTATATAGGAAAGATGAGGGAATTCATTATTATTTTGGTTTGGGACCCCTTATATAAAATTAATCCTAACCACAAACCAGACCATGGTTTTTGCCCATGGTTTTTGGAAAAGGTAATCTAAAAACAATAATTTATAAGTCCCAAGTCCGAACTTCTTAAAATAATAAGGTTGCTTATGTGGAGGTGAGTCACACTCCCATGGAAAACAATTTAAAAAGACAAGGTGTTTAATAAGTCTTGAGGGATCCATTAATGCTTTGAAAAGTAAGTAAAACAAACCCAAAATAACATTATTTTAATGGTAAAACATATATTGGCCTAAAATAAAGCTTATAGTATTTTATTAAATCACTATTGGGTCATTATGATGTCATAAAACACATTATATATTTAAACTGTATTTAATTTTTACCCAAAAATTTGACTGTCTCTGAAAATTATGAAAAATTCACCGTTGGATAATTTTAACGTCCTAATTCCAGAAATAACCTTTTTTATCTAAATTTTTTTCTAAATATGTTAATTATCACTTTTAAAATAAAAACCGACATTTATAAAAAATTCACAGGTTTTGACAAAAAATGGCTTCCAAACCTTAATAAAAAATTACAATTGCATTCATAAAATTATAAGATAGTTTATATTTAATTAAAATTAATTTAATAATACAAATATTATTTTATTAAAATATAATTTAATTAATAAATCTCTTAATTTAATAAAATATAATTCTTAATTAAATAAATAACTAAAAACACTATTAGTACATTAAAAACTATTTCCTATGTATCAATAATGACAAGAAAGTATATACATTATTATATAAAAAATATAATGTACATGAACATAGTACTATCAATTTGTTACATAACCCCTTAAAATAGCCGTATAAGACCTAAAGGGTAAGGTGTGTGATTATGACAGAATCTTGTGGGGCTCAGATAACATCGCTCGTTTGGTAATATCTATCAACTTCCACTTTTCCCATATACGTTCTCGTTCAAGATTGACATGATGAAGCTCAGATTGGGATTGGTCAAGAGCGAAGCCCAATAACGCCACCTCTTTTCCAAGCTCTGACAAATGGGCTTCGTATGGATCAATTATACTGGATGAGGTCGTCGCTTCTTTTGTCTGAGTAAATTGGATTTGTTAAATCCCAATATTTAATCTAATCATGTGATCACTGTTCAACGACTATATTAGCAACAGTAAAAATTCTTAACATAAAACCAAAGAAGTTGACATCATATAAAAACTTTTGGAATAAAGGGACATTTATCTAGATCAATAGGGATTTTCCATTAATGAAACTTTGGTTCATTACAGTTGGGGTGTTAAATGACCAGATAGTGAACTACTGATTGACAATGTATTTATAATTCCTTATTTTGAGATACATATTGTTTATGAGTAAAACCATCTAAAATTAATGATTATAATGATTGTTGAATATCTTTATCATTTATTACTAAATATATTTATATGAAAAAAAAATTATTGGGAATTTCCATTGAATATACAATGAAATGGTTGCACAGTATTTTGAAGAATAGTTTTGTTTTTGCGATTAGTGTATATGAAATTGCTATGATATTTTATGGACACTAGAATATTAAAATTTATTATATTTAGTTTTATAATAAGATTAATTATATTATATGTGTTATTAATAATTATCCGGGTATCATTCCATAATATATATGATTCCACAAATACGTGGTACTTCCAAAAGAAGTGTTAAAACATGTTCATAAGCTATATATGTGATTGTTACATTAACACAAAAACATAGTAATGGTTGGAGAATGTAACCTCAAGAATTTTTCTAAAATGTTTAGAATGAAATTTCTCACCATGGCTGTGAATATCACATTAAATGAAAATGTGTATATATAAAAGAAGTATATTTTGGGGATGTTTTTACCATCGTACATTGAAATTTTATAAAACCAAAAGTTCTGAATTAATATGTCAAGTAATATTATTCATGGAATGAAAATGTATCACAATTAATAATTTTTGTTTCAGATCCTATATAGAGATTTTGTGATTATGTTCAAGGGTGATTCTAAATTCATTTTTAGGAGTCCTCGTTTCATTGTTTCATATTAAATATCTTTCATATTAGGACTCTAATAGTAATCATATATTCTGATATTAATAGACAACAACATGATTTCATGAAATATATATCATTTTTTGGGTTTTTGTACATACTAACAAAACATGGGAAATATAGTAAATTTTTTTTATGATACATAGTTTTCAATTATCCATATTAATTATTGATAATTTTTTGTCGAGAAAAATTTTCCCCAATGAGAAACATTGTTTCATTTGGTTATATATACAATCCCTATGTGATTATATTTCACATATTATGTCTTGTTTCTCTATTGTTTAGATCAATTTTCAAATATCATTACCACTATTTGGAATAGATATTTTTTAACAAACCTTTTGATTCAAGATTTTATTGTGTTTTTTAGGTGAAACAATGTATATTTTAGGGATTTCTAGGATTATTCATGGTTAGATTACTCTTTGGGATAATTTATTTAGTTATCTCAATAGGTTAGTATGTTTTTATACTTTTATTAATGGGTTCATGATTGCATAATTGTTAGGATAAAATTTTTCACTAAAATATGTGGATTATCTTGTAGCATTGACATGGGTGAATGGCTAGATCATTGATTGAAAAAAATTGTGGAGAAACCATAAAACCTTAATTAATTAATGAATTTTTTAATTTTATGCCCTAAAACTCCTATGTTTTTATTCATTATTCTTCTAGTGGATTAGGATCTCGACCTAACAGACCACTCATTGATATTTTTTATATTAATTTCATCTAGGTTATCAATTCAGATTGATCAGTGGATTTTTGATATACATTTTTGAGTAGTATTCCTCTCTTCCTAATTTTTCCTCATGATATTCTGTTCACTATATGAATTAAACCATGGATCAAGTATATTTGTGATATTTTAAGGTTTCTTCGTGATATAACTATGTTTAATATAGATATACCATAGAATTTATAAATATTTTTTTAATCATCATTTACTATTATATTTTATGTTTAGAAATTATTTTTTATGTGGTTAGTTTCAGTTAAAATATTAAATAAATTGATAAAATAGAGATTATTAATTGGGAATTCATGGTTTTAGATATTTTATTGGTTGTTATATCCATCTAAAAATTTATTGTGTAGATCATATGGAATTTATGGTATACCATGTGGTTGAGGTATGTGGTTTAATATATTGTCATTGCTTTATAAACTACACATACTCACTCATTTATAAACATGATATCTATACATTTAATCAAATGATATATCATTTACTCAAATAATTATATTATAGGTGTTGATATAAAATTGGTTCGTCCTATGATCTTTTTAAGAATTAATTATTTCAAGGAGTAGTTAATATTTTTGTGACAATGCGATTTTAAATATAGCATATAGTGTGAAAAAGTGATTTTAGACCAATTTTTGAAATATGATAATTCCTTTTGATTTTTTTTCAAAATTTTAAAACAGTAGAACCCATGATTCTTAGGAAAAGGGGTTATATAAGGACATGATTCAATGATTTTTTAGGTATCAAAATTCCATGTATTAATATTATCCTCTGTTAATTCTTCCTGATAGTGGTTTATAATACATCATGGAGGACAATCACTCATCTGGGTTTTCCAATATTCCACATGACAATATTCCAGTGAAATATTTACCACACACTAGTAATGATGTATCGTTATATAAGAAACCTATCATGTATAATGTTATATAATTCTTATGATACATAATATTATTTTATTCATTTAACATGATTTCTTTTTCATGCATTGAAAATGTTAAATGTATTGTTTTTAAGTGATTTGTATATTATATTATATTATATAGTTAATAATATTTTTAAATTAGTTAATT
Organism: Viscum album; assembly: GCA_963277665.1. Taxonomy (NCBI): domain Eukaryota; kingdom Viridiplantae; phylum Streptophyta; class Magnoliopsida; order Santalales; family Viscaceae; genus Viscum; species Viscum album. The sequence goes on from OY728142.1 coordinate 1,062,947,515, forward strand.
TTGGTGTCCTATATTAAATTATTTTAAAATATTCATTATTAATTTTATTAATTTAAATTTTTGTATTTTAATTTTTCAATAGAAAATTCATAACAAACACTTCAGGGTATCTATCTAAGCCTAATTGTATTACACCATGCAGACATCATTGGGTGGGATTGTAGATTTTTTTTCTCTCATGGATGAAAATACATGGAATTATAGTGATGTGGTGGGTATTTGAGTAATATGGGTTTGGGAAATCATTGATGGACATGTATGATGCCTCACACATGATACATGAAGATATTTGTAAATTCCTATTGTAATTTGGTTACTCAAGGATTATATACATATTTTTTTATTTCATAGTTATGTATTATTTTTTTATTTTTCTAATCCTTTATGAAATATTTACACATTATTTTCATTTATTTTGTATTTAATAATCTTCTGAATAAAAATTTTTCTTTATGGTTATTTTTTATGCTCAAGTGATTTCCTCTAAGCCATGTGAATTAGATATGACCTTTCAATCTTGATTCAATAAACTATTTAAACAAGATTATTGGTTCATCCAGATATCTTCATGGGAAATTATTTTAAAATGATTTATTTATAATGTTATCATGTATTAGGATTCCTATTTTAAATGAGATAAGAGTAATAGGTTGTAAGGGGTATGTTATGTGTGAGATTTTGGGAGGTAATTTTTTGTAACAATCATTTTGTTACAACAGTATATTGAAAAATTTATATCTCATGATGAGTTCTTAATTTATTTTCAAATATTTATTATTTTCATGTGATTCTAGTTGAACGTTATTTATTTTCTGATGCACTCATTTTGTTCCATGATATAGTACAATGCTCCCAAAAATACATCTTTATATTCTACATTAAGGAAAATAGGATTTTGTTTTGTGAATGAATCATCTAATTTTTTATATCCTTATTGAGGATATAGTATGTGTAGTTCTTGTGTTGGACTATCATGTACATCCCACGAAAACCATGGATATATATGTGAGACTATGAGCTAATAGGGAAAAATATGGAGCTCAGAATATAATCATCTTGAAGCATCTATCCAATTTAAAATGAATTAAACATGGAAATGAATTGAAATGTTATATAATGTTGATAAAATATTTGACATCATAGAGAATAAATAAATTATAATTGTGAAGTGTGATATATTCAAAAATCAAGTTACATAGAATGTGTATTTGAGGAACTGTGGTGTATGTGATGAAACATGAGGTGTTGGAGATGTTGGACTTCAAAAAAATATAATTTTAGAAGTTCTACCTAGAATCCATTCCAATAGAAAATTATTTGAAGTTTATATCAATTATTTTTTTATTTTGATCATTTATTATGTATAAAAGTCATTAAGATGAATTTGTATATTTTTGAACTACGATGTTGTCAAATAACAAGACTACAACACAATAATCCCATATGAGTTAAGAATCTTAGATTAAATAACTTTCCTTATTGTGTAATCATTACACCAATGAAGTGGTAGTTTTTAGAGTAGAGATGAGAGTGATAAAACTATTTTGAATTTTTGGTTTTGTTGAACTTCCTCCTCTTCACTATAGAGAATCATAGTGTATACATAGAACAAATAAAATCTATTATGAGACTCATAGAAGAAGCAATTGTATCAGTCAATATTTTTTTTCATCCACTCAATTAGTAATTGTTGGTATTGTTTCATTATATTTCATTTATTGTGTAACAAATTGGGAAATATATCATCTATTTTCAAACTACATGAAAGATAAGAAGTTCTTTTGGTCACCAAGTTTATTTGAAGTTTTTCTATCAGGGACTCTCTATACATCATTAGCGCTTTAGTTCATCAGATATATAGTCTACATGGCTGTGGTTAGAAGCCTCCTATTCTAATAGAGTCTATTTATTTGATTCTATATATAGTTAAATTTATTTCCTTGATTTTTAAATATACTATGTTCATTCATGCCAATGATTATTAGAGGTAAAATAATTAATAGAACATTTATATCTATGGATATGTTTGGTATAAATTCCTCTGAATTATTTTATAATGACCATATTTGTAGATATTTTTAATAATCCTATTAAACTCATGAATGTAACTATGTAATCTATGAACCCACGTATAATAGTATTGGAGTTGAGTATTAACTCTTATCATGTTCGTTATTAATATATTACGATGAGTTTTATTGGAATTTCCATTAATATGACATGGATCTATTTCATGTTATTTTTGGGATGTATAATTTGGATTCCCATAAAGCTATGGATTATCGATAAAATTTATGATTATCATTTAGGACCTCTATGAAAATATCATAGATGATTCCATGGAATTGTATTTGATGTATAACTGAGCTGGACATCATCCTTTAGAATTAGAGAGTCTCATATCCATGCTTGTGTCTATGTTTGGGAATGATTCTTGTAGTAGTAATATTATTTTTATTGTAAAGTACTTCCACATTGTATCCCCTAAATCATTCTATTGTATTACTCTATAAATAATGTTTGACGTTTCTATAATTGTAATGCATGATAAATATATGATCTTTATTCCTTCATATAGTTTATCACAAGATGTGTTGAAAGATATGAAGATTGAATTGGATGATTGGAAATGTGTGTTTTTTTATCCTAGTGTATCTCTATAGGAAAATACAAATTCTTCTTTTCAACATGAATAACAGATCAATTCACCGTTGTGTTAGTTATTGGAAGCTTAATGGGGGGATGATTAAGAATAAATATTATTTAACCCATATTAATGATTAATTAGATCAGTTAATATGTGAAGAGTTATTATCAAATGTGGACCTCTAGTTTGGTTGTCATCAGTTTAGTATGGGAAGTAATATACCTTAAATAAACATTACAAGATATACTATGGACACTATTAATATCTTGTGATGTTTTTTGGGCTAAATAATGATCTTATAGTATTAATGTCTATGATTAACTATATATTAAAATATTATAATGATTGATTATGTTTTTTATTTGTGTTTTTTATCCTCATTTATTCTATATATGTGGAGAATCATGAACATAATCCAAAATAGGTTTTGGGAATAATGACGAATCACATTTAGTTTGTTATATTAATAAAATTTTACATCTAGATTTTGGAAGTGAAGTTAAAAGGATATGTGGTTTCAGAACAAGGAATATTATATTATCCCGAGAAGGTGTAGCCTATATTATCATGGGATGGTTCATATTACCATTTATATATGAATATTTATCATATTGAAAAGATATAATTGGTGGTTCGTGAACGAATATTAAAATCATATATCACCATTGAGATCTCTTATTAATAATTTATTGAAATTATCATGGGACACTAAATGTTTGACATAATTTTCATAAATATAAATGTATTTTTACCATACTTTTTATCTTTAAATATTTATGAACATGTTCTAGTATATGTGGTTTATTATTATACTTCTAGTTTAGGTATGGTTTGTGTGTTTATTAATGGACATCATGTAGTGTTATACGTCTTCTTTCCGCATTATCCACATTAAAATATTACTATCCCACTCAAAATCAGAACTCTCAATAGTTATACGTGATCTCAATTGAGGAAAAATAACTTCTAAGAGATTTCAACTGTATATTCTATTCATTAGATTCTAGGAAGTATCTTCTTATAGAAATTCCATATTATTATCAAAAAGTGTTTGCAAGCACCTTAAGATGATTGACATTGACTTCCATAACACCCATGGAATGTGTAATATGGTTTATGATTCCTTTCATTGGACGATACAATCATACCCCATCGTGGAATATACATAGGAATGTATCTCATCAAAAAAATTCTCATTTTCCCTGAAATTTGAGGTATTATGAGATAGCAATGATTCAGGTGGTCAGTTGAATCAATCTCTCCTTGATACAATTCATTGGAATTGGAATCAGGATGATCAATTTATAGAACCATATAATAATTATATGTTGGGAGTCCATTATCAGTTGTACTCTCTCCATGGAAAGAATTATTTCTTTTTCGAACCAATTATTCATTCCAATATTCATTAGGAAGGATTTTGTTCTCAATGTTCATAGTTTTTCTTAGGATTTTCATCCTCGAACTATGATGATTATTTATGAAATGAAGTATTGATACTTGTGGATAAATATATATATATACATGGATGAATAATATTCTCACTATCATACCAACTAGAATTATAATATTGACCACGACATACCACTTGGTTTTCTACAACCAATTCATATGGAAGTTTTGAAATGGGACATTGTATCTCTATATTTCATTATTTTATTACCATGGAATAATAATGAGGAAAAATTGTATTGGGATAGTGATTAATTTATTGACTAATAAGTTAATTTATTATTAATTTCAGAAATAATTTAGGTCTAATATTTTGGGATTCTATATTTATTATACTTTTATGGTTTCATGGGGTTTCATTTTAGATTTTCAGGGATTGGGATCCAAATTAATCTTCCCTTTTTTGGAATGATGTTCACTAAGTTCTTGGGACACTAGTCTAGTAGAGTAGATCATAAAATACATAAATGTATGGCCAAACATAGTGAGCTCTTCTAATCATCGATAATCTTCTCTATGTTTGAATTCTATATTTTGGATGATATATTTATAGCTTTATAGGGAACATTGATTTTTCATATATCAATAGTTTTCAATTGTGTGTCATAATCACTCATTTTTAGGCTCATTATGTTCTCCATTGATAATGTCCTATTTTTTTGGTTATAGGTGTGAGATAAATATATTATCTAATGTATAATTTTCTAGGATATTTTTCTATATATTCAACATATTTTCCATCAATTGGTAATGTTCTATATTAAAAAAATTTCTTACTCTGACCCTCAAAATTACCCTTCATTATTCATATATGTTGACCAAAAATTCCAAAATATATAGCCTCATTTGGGTCACTATAATCTTTGATGGCATGGTAAGATTGATCCACAATATATTGAACTATTCTAGATTATTTATGGGATTAGAAATGTGAACAATCACGTGTCCTTAGTATATTTGTTAACTACTTTTCATGATTTATCACACATATCTGAGATTAAAGTATATATTACTAGTCATGATCATTTCTCGAATTATGAGAAGCCTCTTGTATATCCCATTATAACAATGTTATAGAAAATTAAACAAATTATATATTCTCAATAGAGATTTCTTTTGTCAATTACTATTTTTTACATATGTGTTATGTCGAACTAGAATGGATTCTCAAGAGGTGTGGGACTTTGAGTCATTGACGCATAATCCCCTATTTTTATTTTTGATAATCATTATGGATCTACACATTGAAGTGGATGAATATTATATAATATGGAAAATTATGATATCCAAAAATCACATCCAGGTACCAATATCTTTTTTGTATCTTCTTGTTGATAGTTTCTTATGTGTGTTTTTTTGGGATATTTTTTGATCTCACTACTATTTTATGGTAATGTTCATGGTTGGGGAGGAAATACATTTTTTTTCATCAACTAAAATAGTGATAATTATTTTGGATTTCAATTTTAGGATGAATGATTATTATTTTTTCATTACGAGTCATTGCTATAAGTGATTTAGCTTAAATAATTTGTTGAAAAAAACCATGAAGTGGAAATTTTCAATGAGAAATTATTTTTTCTGATATTTTATTGGATCATAGAGTCCTCTAATCATTTTTTTTGGATTCTATGTATTAGGAGAAGTGATAATTTCATAATTATATATAACATAATGTTAAATGAATTTTAAATAAATATCATTACAATTAGTGTTTATGGACTGTAAAATTATAGCATCATTGGATAGTAGAAACATAACATTATTATTTTAAAAAATACATCTATTTTGTTCAACAATGATTTTATAAAATAATACACTTACTATAAATACAATTCATGAAATCATTAATCAAATATAGGGGGAAATGTGAGATCATATGATCAATAATTATAATCACGTAATATATTTTTTAATAATCATAAGAATGAAAAACATAAGAATAATGGCATGAGTTCATGATCAGAACATACAATATTCATAAAAAAATTATCATAGATCATAAACATGAGTCATATCATAAATGTTTTTTCTTTAAAATAGTAATGAATATTAATGATGGAAAATCATCATAATTAAAAATGATTTATGATAGAATATCATTGCAATTTTAACATCTCATTGGGACATTTTTGGATCAATCATAAGAACAATCATAAAAAAATCATGTAAATTATACATTCATCATGAAAATACAGAAACAATAAAATAACAATATTATATTATTAGTAACTCATATTAGGTTAATAATATCTTCTATTTGGAGTTTACTAAAAGCATCATCTAAAAGTTGTTTATTATCTCCATCATATCTTAAGAGTTATTTTAACTCTAAATTATTATAAGAGTTTATTAACTCTTTCATAATTACCCAATGTAATATAATTCTATATAATTATGGTCCCCAATATTATATAATCATAATAATTTCATATATAATCCATAGTATCAATATACGTTAATCAAAACATCATTTAAAAACCATAGAAACTAAACAATTTCACAAAAAAATTGAACCCCATATTCAAATTACAAAAATATAATGAGTATGGACGGTATCATTGAATTATATCCTCATTGAATAATTGTAAAAATAAAAGGATTTTTTTATAGAATAAAAATTCATTTAAACAATTCCTTAATTATTTCTTTTGGAAAATAGACTTTCAATTATGAAAAAACTAATCTAAAATCTAAATATTACATAAAATTATGGAAAACACATTATTTGGACGTTATCATTGATTATTTCAATGAAATATTAAAATAATTATGTTTCATGAGGATGGGAAATTATGTTCATGCAATAATAACTAGAAAACAAATTTTTTATGCATTATGTAAAATATAATTAATTCAAAAAAACAATAGAATATAATTTTTTTAGTATTTTATTAAATTTAAAACATGTTTAAAATGAATCTAAAAATAATATGTAAATTTTATACACTTAATTGAATATGTTTCAAAAAACATTGAAGTTGGGTGGAAATAATCTTTCCCAAAAGAATATAAATAATATTTCTTTTACAAAAAAAAATATTTTGAAAAAATATTGACTACAATGTAAATGGAAATGCTACTAAACAAAAACAATATATATATAACCACATAGTATATGATAAAATTGGTTTATCAGAAATAAATGATATAATTTATGTAAGTTAAATTTAATGTATATTCAATACCAATTAAAAATGGATTTAATTATAAATACCTTACATTCGCTCTCATCATATTTATTAATATATGAACATCTTATGTAATTAATTTATATTATTTATACATGTATTAAAAAATAATCATATATATCATGCCATATATGACTTAATTATAACGTTTTATCATATAATTATTAACAATTATTTATTAAAATCAATATTCTATATGATAATTATTTTTTTCATACAGGTTATGGATATAAAGTCTTTTTATTAATCTATGATCATGGTCCCATTTTAATTAAAATTATATTATATTTAGGATTATAATATTAAATCATTATATAAAGTTTAATAATTATTCTTATAATACTATGATAAAAAATGAATTACATCACTTCATAGAGATTGTAATCCATGCATATGAATCAAAGATGTTTCCAATTTATGATATATGGGAAAAAGTATTGTAAAAATTTATTGAAATTTATTTAATTGTAATAATTTAAAAAATATCATATATATTTTTAAAATTTGTCATTATAAATATAAAATTGAATTAGTGATGAAAAAAAAAATCAATTCGTGGAGGCAGTATTCCACTCGTACACAAAAGTGTGGTTTTCTTTTTTCTATATAATAGAAATGAGGTGGTTAATTGATTTCTAAGTAAAAATGAAAATTTATAATATTTATGAAACTAAATTATTTTTTATAGATATCATATTTTAAATGTGATAGAAGTAGAAATAAAATTTTATAGACTCAGTTAAGTGGTATACATAATCATTGAGAAACCTGCATTTTCATTCACATTAATAGACGAATGAACAAAATATTTGAAATAATATATACTTTAAGAAGTAATTATTTTATCTAATTTTTTATTCTATTATTACTTTTACATTATATAAAATAAAATCCTTGTTAATAAAGGAATAAATGTGGTTCATTTTTATAGGTGAACCAAATGACACTACTAGAATTTCCTAAATATTTTTTTTATATTATATATAATTATCAAGTCGACTTCCACCATGGATCCAAATATATTAAAGGGAATATTTGGTAAATTCAAAATAATCTCAAAAAAATTATTTTTGGGACAATTTTATATCTTTTTAATTTTTTTATCATAGCCAATAAAACTATGAATTTACTTTCACCATAATCGTTATTTTAGAAATCATTATCCTTAAAACATTATTATAAATCAAAAATAAATGTGCACATGTAAAACTACTTGAGCAATATGATTCAAAATTAAGAATATATTTTATCTTATTAAATTACTATTGTTATAAAATTTTTCCTCAATATATATGAATAACAATGAATGAAAAATATTTTTTAGGAAAATACATAATTTAAGAATAAAAATTATTTTATATTGATGTCATGTAAAACATTTTATTTGAATAAATATTTTTAGTAATTTTTTAAAAACTGATAGTTATTATATTATTGGTTAAATATTAAATATAGTGTAACCCACCAAGGATTCCATTTGATGAGAAGACGAAGGGTTGTTTTAAATTAGATTAAAAAATAACTTATTTTCAATGATGGCATGCTTGTTTTCCCAAATTTAAAAAAAATGTTTCAAATTGATTATATATCATAATTATAATATTTTTTATAAATGAACATCCATGTTTAGACATAATGTTAACTACAAAATCCTTCCACAAGTCCCTATGTGTATTTTCATTCCCATGGGTTGACGACAATAACAAGACAACCCTACATATAATTTATGAGAATGATTTCACCCTAAAAAACATATGATAATATAGAATTACTAAAAGTGAAATTCTTGAAATCCAGAATATATCACACATAAAAAAATCAAATGTAAAATCTATCATATGGATAAAGGGTCCAACAAACATGAAGATGAACCTCAAATCAAGGTACCTGAAACATCCAATGTTTACATGTCTCTATAATCAAATTTCACCAAAATCCCAATAAACATGAATGAAAAAGGAGGCTGGTTAATCATTCTCTATTGTGTGTGGTTCACATTATTTATATACCACAAACCTATATATATAAACCACCAATGGAAAATTTATGGTCTTATCATGGAATCATACTATGATCCCACTAAATAATGTATAAAATTACTACACTCATGATAATAATAGTTCTTATTTAAAACATATTTTAGAATAAACATTAAATTAAATCATATTCATTGTAAAAATGAATCCCATCATACATATTTTTAAATCATTAAATACCATTCAAAATCAATTCTTATTCATAAAAACATTAAAATATGAAATTTCGTTTTTCCAATAGAACAAAAAAATAATTTTAACCACTACAAACCACATCATAATCTATTTGAAAAATGAATATATCAAAATATCATAAACATAATTTAATCTAAATGAATAAAAAATAGAAATCTACGATGTAAGGGTTTACACAACTTAATAATTGAGACACAAAAAAGGAACAAAAACTAACAGTTTTTAGTATAATGTCCATGAACCTCAATCCATCATAGAGGCTACCCTGTAGTCTTAGGGAATCTATGGAGCAATTATAGTGATGGTTTAATCCACTAGGTACCTTATTTGTTTAGTTTTCCCATACCACATGGTCTCACCAATGTTTTATTACATTTAAATTTTATTCATGAATATAAATCCAGGTTTTATAGTTATATTTCCAACAAAAATACATTTCTAATTCATTCCCACATTTTCAAAAAAAAACATTTCTATATAAATATCATTCCACTACCATTATTGAAATACTAGTTCCTTGTTAATATAATCTATAAGGAAATTTTAAAAAAATATAATTTCTCTCAAACATTTTCAATTAAATTCATCGTTTTGAAATCATATCCATGTCACTCGAATATTAAATCCTATGTCGATGTTTAAAACCAATGGAAAGTATCATAATAAAAATAATAATGCTAAGGGTCAGACCATATGATTAATACAAAAACATCAATAATGTTGAAACCAACATTTACATATTCACTAAGGATGTAATAGGATGTAAATATATCTATTATGACTCAAATATGAAGGATTCAACATTAATTCTCTATATCTATAATATATATAGTGGTATTGTACAAAATAAAGGAAAACACATGTATTAGAAGAGAAAACACAAACTCAAAAGTGTATAAATAACCAAATTATGATCATAGAGATCCATGAATTCGTCATTTATGATGAAACACTAATTTAATTATGGATAAACCAATAATATCAAATTTGAACCGATAATAAAAAAATAGATTTTGTGTAGTAAGGGACATATTAAATTTGGTAAATGAATATTTCAATATATATTGTAATTTTACATTTTACCAAAACATAAGTGAAGTTGCATCACCATCAACATAATGAGACTTAATATATGGAGAATGGGTTTAGGATTAATTTATACACCACCGTGCACTCCACCGGTTTGTTGCTAGTAGATGTAGTCCTGCAAGTCTTCTATTGCTAACACTTGATGGATAGTGACATCCTAAATCCACCAACTACCCAAAATCCATATCTCGAGTTATGTATAACCTAAAATTCAAAATTATATTTTAAGTATGAAATCTAAAATTATTTCCACATACCATATATTTTTTATTATAGTTAACATATAATCTTTCTATCATTATAAATAGTGATGATCCGAACATAATAAGATATTAGATAGTTTTAAAATCATTAGGGCCTTAGGATCACATGTCACATGGATGTCCCTATAATATTTAAACACCCCTAAAACAAAATGGACCATATTTACATGGAGAAAAGCATCCAATCATCCTACTATATTCACATTACTTTCAACCAACTTGTTTTTAATTTCAATATCAATGAGCTCCAACTTAATCATAGGGAAAAAATGTGGCTCATTATTCTTCACCTAAAAATGCAAATTATTAGGATAGTATTAAATTTCGTAGGTATATCCAAATGACAATACACCTTCCCTAGTAAATAAAAAATATCTAATGATTCTTCATAACATGTATATAACATGCCTCTACTATTCAAACACATATTCCCTAACTAATGTGAATCTCAATGAAAATATTGATCACCTACCTCAATGTCTTATAAAATATGATACTGATCCTCATAGTGTTTTTAGAAACAATTATATGTTAGTAACCCCTCATTTATAAGGTACATAATATTTCTCATTTATAGAATTATGCTCAGTTTAACTATGGAGAAACAAAATAACAAAATTTAAATGATTTTTGTCCTGTAAGGACTTCCATATAATACCTCTAATTTAAGATTTATGATAAAATAATAATAAGAATTATTACTTTAAAAAATGTTATGGGTAGTTTATTTTCACAATATTTTATAACGTCAATCACACAAGCCTAAATCATATAATAATGAATCAAGATATCTCACATAATATAGTCATAAATCTATCAATGATATGTTGTTCCCTTACTCTAATTAGAATCCAACATTGTTTTTAATCCATTCCTTAATTGGAATGTAATTATTGGGTCTCTATTAAAAAATATAGTTTATGGAACCCAATTAATAATGAAATTATATGACACATAATACTTACAATGATATCGTACCCTTGATAGCTTAGTCTACCAATTACATTACCAGAATTGGCCCACCAAGAGGTCAGAAGCACATTTTCAATCCCCACGTGACGGTGACAAGCACATGTGTATCATAGAAAGATGATATGGGAATTATATTACAATGAAAATTCATATTATAGGAGATAATCAATCAAATTTACATATAAAAACCAGAATTTATAATTTTCTAATACAACAACAAAAAAGATAAAAACCAACAACATGATAATATTTTATTGACAAATAAGAAGAATATATTCAATTAATGGAACCTAAATCAACCCATTAGATCATATCCTCAAGACCACACTCAGCACCATACCATAACACTAGAAAAAAATTTGGGATAAGACAGATTTCCTCTACATGATTCTCTTAACATTCCATATTTCTAGTAAAACCGATGCAACAAATGCCTATATGAATGTATAGGTTATGAGAAATAAATTAATCCAGGATACCACAAATATATATTTATATGTATAATTTGTGTCCATGTGAATCCATTATATTTTAAAAAAAATTAAAAATCACTTTCTATAAATCATTTTCTATGAAAACATCACTCATTTGTTTCTTTTCTATAAGATGTAATTGTATTAAAAAACTATCCATAATAAAATAAAAAAAGGAATATGAAAAATCACATCTCTAATTTCATTAGAAACAAGTATAATAAATTTTAGGAATCAATACAATATCATAATCAATTGAAACAGTATTTATATCTAATTATTAAAAATGTAGTGTAATATAAAGGCATCAAAAGAGTGAAATCCAAGACAAATGGTGTTGACAACAAAACCACTAAGACACACAAAAAAACCCAAGCTAGTATATATGGATCCCAACATCCATGGACCTAATTCCATCAAAATGAGTACCTATAGACTCATTAAATCTGGTTTACATCCACATGTGATAGCATACTCCCCTAGTGATCAATTCTGATTTGTTTTTCCCAAACCCCAAGGTCTCCAAAATGTGTTATTAAATTATCTTTATATCAAGGGGAATAAATATGAGTATTCATAAAATATTTTACAATTAAAATCCATTTCATATTGAGTCCAATTACTCCATTAATCTTTTCCATAGTTATACATTTGTACTCCCAATATTGAATGTAAATACCCCATCCCTAGTAGCTCATGTTTGGTGGTAACTTCATTACATAATCATTAGATAAATGGAATAACATCATGAATTATAATATAGCTTAATAGTATCCCCAAACTAAATACATACTTCAATCTCATCATATAATTTAAAACATAACAACTCTAGAGTATTTTCAATGAGTACTCCATTATACACATTATAACTTCCAATAAGAAAAATAATAAATCATTTATTTTTATCCTAAGGAAAATAAGTCATAAGAAAGAGTTGATCTCAAATGATCATCAAGGTATGATCACAACAGATGATGTCCTCAATAAATAATAATTATCAATATGTAATGATAAATAACAGAAACACGTGCTATTTAATTAATTATAGTAGTTTATTTTTTATGTAATGTGTGATGATAATATAATTACATTTATGTAATGACATGAGCATGAAAAATAACAATGGATATTATAACCTATTAGATAGTCAGATTTAAAATCCATATATACACTAATAATGAGGTAATTAATAATTTTAGATGTTATAACTATTCTCTGAATGAACAATTCCATAAAATCATTTATAAATGGTAAGAACACATCTAAAAACCTAATATTGCAACACTCATGAGGCCAATAATTACATAAAGTCTATATATTTGACCCCCAACACATTCATCATTGAATTAATTACTCATATATATGGTTTGGAATCATAATAAACATAATAATTATTATTTTAACATTAAAAAATGAAATTTTAAAAGTAAAAACTATCAATTAAAATAAGAAAAAACCATTTTGTGTATTTAGAATAATGGTATAAAAGGATTACATGTCTCATCAATATCATCATAAAAATACTGAGAAATAATAATGTTAGAATAATTTTAACATATTACCAAAAGAACATAATTCAAATTAAGATGTACTATTGATGATTACATGTACAATAAAATCCCTTTAAAATAACTCTTGATGAAAATAAAATTTTAATTTTTTAAACATTGTTTTAAAACTAAGTGACCATAATGTATTTTATGGAAAATATATTTCAAAATAAAATTATAAAATTTAAAATATAGCTTAACCATTACCTTATATTGATGGAAGGAAATGCCTAACATGTATTATAAGTTAAACAAAAATATCTTTCACATTTACGATGAAATCCAAATGGGCCTTGTTTGGAAAATGGAATGATAAATACATTAAAAAACAATGATAAACATAAAAAATCAGTTAAAATAGAATTGATAAATAATTTGTAGAATTTTTAATTAAATTTTTGAAAACCTTTTTAGAAAGCATGTAATTTTGTAAAAATGGATTTCTGACTGAAAATAGAAATGAAGATGAATTTTATTTAAGAACAAATTTTTTTTACCAAAGATTAAATAAAGAGAAAAATATGAATGGAAAACAATAATTATAAAAAAAAATATCTAAAGGATAATGAAATTCATGTTTTTCTTGAGGTATTGATCATATTATTTAATCATTAGAAGAATAAAGAAAAAAATCCAGATAAATGATGAGATTATAGAAAAAACCCATTACAACATTAGTAACATAGAACTATAAGCCTTGAGAAAGAATAATTTTAAATGAAACATAAATTATAATTAAAATAAATCAATTGATCATATTTAATATTATATGGGCGGGATCAACCCTGGATACAAGTTGATAGTTTTATAACATGACATATATTTTAAGGAAGGAAATTTAAGGAAAACCACATTTAGATTTATTCTAAATTCTTTTATACATCATAAAAACCACATTATAATAAATATAAGTTTTATATTGATAATTATTGAACCATAACCATATGTCTCAAAAAATACGATTTAATTATTATCTTTTATCACCAATTTATAAATAGTTTATTTTTTAAACTATTGATTCCGGTGATAGTGTCTTTGGTTTTTATGTATGTTTTGGTTTGGAAATTTCATTTCAGTTTCTTTGATAATTTATCATCAACTAAAAATTTTAAACATGACATATATATCATATATATTCATTATATATATATTTAGTAATATAGAAATGTAAATTACATAAATTCATTACACCATCCCTAGAGGCGTTATGCCATAAAAACAATTGAATGCTGATTCCATTTTCTCAATTTATGGAATAAATTAAAATAAAATATAAGTTATTAGTTTATTTGTAATATATATATATATATATATATATATATATTAAAAAATCCATCTTTATTACCCTCCATGTCTAAAAATGAACAACCTATAATTTCACTATGTGGAGGTGGTAGTGCACACGTATGGACAAATGACATTCTTATTTTCAAAAATATTTAAAGGTATAAATTTAGATGTGATGTTATACATCCATAATTATAGTTAGTACATAAATATTTCATATTTAATATCTTATCTTCATTACCTTCTATGCAAATCAATTGTGAGAAAAAATCACATCACATCACCCGAAAGTTATTCTATGCAAACACAAGCAATGTTGTCATAACCATACATGGAATTGAATGAAATAAGGTATAGGTGATAGCATTACAATATCATTGTAATGGTATAAAAAAATCATATCCATATCTTAAACCCATCAATATGGACATCCTGAAAATGTGATGATGGATAAAGAATTACATTAGTTCTTGATGTAGTAGTCTACTATCCACATTATCAACAGTTTCATTTTCCATTTGTTATAATTCAAGATAGATATTGGTTATTCTATTTATATAATAAAATATATTTATATATTATAATTTTTAATTTTATAATATTAAAATACATTTAAGGATTCGTAAGAAGAATAAAAAATAAACACATTTATAAATTTTACCACTTCTTAAGAGAGCCTTTTTGGTTTTGTACCTAAAGAATTCAATGTAGGGGTTAATAATTAAAATAATTCCTCTAGGTTGTGTATATGGATCAAAATATGGTATTTAGAAATGTTTTTTTCAAAAAAAAATTGTTCAGATATCATAATAGGGGAGGATTGTGGGTGGCCTTCTATAAGTGGTGGAGAAGAAAACAAGGAAATTTTAAAAAGATAATATAAAGATTATGTTTTTTATAATTAAAAAAAATAAACGTGAAGAATTTTACAAACTTAGATGTTACTATCTATAAATTTTTCCAAAAAATTGGTGTTGGATACGATTTGGTCATTTTTATATGTTGTTCTATTAGATTACCCCCACTGTAAACCACCTTTTATCATATCCGTGATAATTAATTTTTACCATTTTTAATATTCATAATGGTAAAAAATATGTTAAAATTATTATATAACAAAATTTGTGATTATTGAAAATGTATAATAAATTTTCTCAAATTCTATTTATAGATATTGAGTGACACAACTTAATATTAATCCCATAGACATGCCAAAAAAATGAGTTTCCAATGATAAAATTCGAGAAGAAAAAAATGTTTTACTATAATATTAATATATAAAAATGATTATAGTACCTAAATTATTTTAATTTTTATTAAATTTCGACCAATTATTAGTTAAATATGATATAAAATATTATTTATCCTCATTTATATTTTACATATAATGGAAGTTTTCATTGAAAATCAGTATTTTTCATTATTCTCAAATAAATAATCTTTTCAGAAAACTAGAAAATATTCATAAAAATATAATATTGAAATTTATGTTTATAATTTGAATTTATATTTTTTTAAATTTATTTATCAAAGATTAAAAAATTAATTTTCTATCATGGGGGAAAGAGACAATATACTACCTTTTAGAGAATATTTATTATCTACAAAAAATCCTTTAAAATGGTTTTTACTTTAAAAAAAATATATAAAAAATTGAATTTATTTTATACATCATTAAACCATATAATTCTCGTAATTAATTTAGTATCATTCATACCCACCAACATAACCACTCTGTTTCAAATTTCATGTTTAAAAAATAATATTTTAATAGGGTATCATGTTTCGTTTAAACCTGACATTGCATGCCTCATAAGGTGTCAATGGGATTGTGGTTATTTAAAACTAATTACATCATAAGTCTTAGTGTGTTACAATCTCTTATAATTTTGGTTATTAATGTCATATATAGTATCAATTATGAAATTTCACTTTTAACATTTTAGGGCGTTACATTCTAAGACCATTAAATAAATTATATGTTACATCCCAAGTAAATAAAGAATAATAAATTTGTATATTTTTTAATATTTGTAAAATTAAATAATAATGTTAATTTAATGGGGATTATATGATCGATGGTGTACCCAATACACAACAACTTTTTTTTTAATCTTACATTTCACACAATGGGGAGTTATACTGAAAAATAATATAAAAAAATAATATTATTTTAAATGGAAGTTAACACCAAACCGTTGTAATGTAGGGAATGAACAGAACTAACTACAATATGATTATACATGTCTGTTTGTGGTTTTTATATTTATCTAATCAAATTTAGATGCTATATAAGCTCTAAATATCCCAATATTCAACCTAGATTCCTTACCATAGGCAGAAGGCACTTCAAGAAATCCTTTTGGTTGAAATCGAAGAGAGTTACCCGATTAAACAGTAACATCATCTTTTAAGTTGAGTTCTTTTATTTTACTTCTCCAACACCCTATACACTCTTAATTCGTTTCCTCTATAAAAAAACTAGTATTGAAAATATACTAGATTTTTTTATGTGATGGATTCGAACTACACTTACACACACCTCCATTTAATGGGTAAAGAACATATTGTTTTTGTGGACTGTGAACTACTAGCACACAAAATGATGATTGTTAAATCTTCACCTAGCACCTATTATGGTAGAAATTATGATTGAAAGGTATTTATATGTGATATATATTATATTTATATTTTTTATATGTGTCTGTATTTTTAATTTATAGCATACCATTATGGTTTCCATAATGGGTAATTGCGATAATTTCATTTGAGGAAGTGTGGACTATCGCCTCTCAAAGAGATATGACACGTTCATACAGAATGTGGAATATATAAATGATGTAGTTAATGAAATAATATACGGTATTATACTGGAACTATAATATAACTATTTATTATTATGTTTTCATTTCGTTAAAAATAATAAATACAAATGAATGTAGCGTCCATGCGTACGTACGACATACTATCTCCAGGAATGATGAATTTCAATTCCTACCTACAAATGTTATGTACTATTATAATAACATATAAATACTGGATATATATGATACATATGATTTCTAAATCATGAATATCATTCTAGGGATAATGATATTTTGACCATATGGACTGCTTTTAAATATTAGAAGTTCATATTTGACTCAAGTACCAAAAATAGACAAAATCACTGTTATTAACATAATTGAATACATAATATTTATAACCTAGAAATAAGTGTTATGAAAAATAATGATAAACTTGAAAAAGGATTTTACTCAAGTATAAATTACCTTTATTTAATTTTTTTGTAGATTAAATAATGAACGATTCAAGTCGGACATGTGGTAAGGGGCTTCGTCTCAATATCCTTTCATTGAGGCATATATTGTTTTATACATGACATTATTTTATATGGTTTATAAATAAATTATAATTTTCACTACATTAAAAGTGAATCTTTTCCTACGAGGTGTTTTACTAAATGAAAAAATTAATGTTTGTTTTAATGTATGCGGTGACAATGAACTTTTTTGCTACTGCGTGTTTTATTTGATCTATGGCTTCCATAACAAACTGTAATGTTTTAAAAGGAAAATAAATACCATATACTCATTAACATATTTTGGTATTTAAAATGGTTTGGATAATGGATTTTTTATGTCAATATATTTAAATGATATATTGTGTCGGAAATGTGGAAATGTTATATTTCCTTTATATTTGTTTTATGTCTTATGAATATTTTTTGGTTCATGGGTATTGTTTACGTATATAGGTAGATCCATGAAAAACCTAGTGCTGGTGATCCCGAGATAGATCTCCAATTCATTGGGTAAGGTAATAGTGGTAAATGTGAATGCTTCTACTAATAGGTTTAAGGAATATGATGTGATGGGTATTCCCAAGGTAACTCCCTACGTATCTATGAAATCGAAAATTTAAGTATGTTTTGGATTCCACAAGTTACCTTTATGATTTTTATTTCTATTTGTTATTCATAAATCTTATGATTTCATGAGGTTTTCTAAAAAGATTATTTTTGGATGAACTAATAATATTTTTATTTATGTCATAACCCGTACTGATCTTTTTATAATAATCCAAATTATTGAAATGTTTTTCACATGACTTAAAGATTAATAGGGTCAAGGATGGGATCAAAGAAAGGTTATACTATCTAAAAAATAGAACTAGACATGAATATTTTATCATGAGTTTTTATTTTATGAAAAAAAAGGAAACCGATTTAAAGTTTCTACATTGTAATTTTTTAGATTTAACGTAATAGTTATGGCCTAATTATCTAAAACTGTAAACCTGAAAGGATTCTCAATGTGAATTATACATTTAATTTTGGATTACGTAATGTTTTAATGTTGGGTTTTTTATATGGTATCATAGGTCGGTTTAGGAAACTTTTGGAGTTATAAAATTGTTAAATTATTTTCCATAAACAAATATATGGTAATATTGAAATGATATAGAATTTATAGATTACCATGTTGCTTTGCCTAAGATAATTTGGTGATCAGAATGTTATTCCGCAGAGGAAAAAGGGCAGCTATGATGGGACAACATTCGGAGGAAGAAAACCTTCAATTTCAGCAACCCGAGATGGTCAGAATCAGAACTAGATAGTTTTTTGCAGTGATGGAACAACTGACTCAGGCTATAAATGGTGGTGGTAACCATGAAAGAGATATTATAGATCAGACATAGAGGAACATATTAGTAGTGGAGTATTTCATGAGGTAACATCTCCCATAATTCAAGGGATTATCTGACCCTTTTCTAGAATAATGGTGAATTAAAGAACTGGAAAATATTTTTGATGTCATGGGGAGTTCCGAACATCAAAAGGTTAGTCTTGTTGTTTACCATTTTGAATGGGAAGCCGATCTATGGTGGTCAATGGAAAAAAATATTAGGGATGGTGAGGAGATTAATGCTTTTGATTGGGCTGAATTCAAAAGGTATGTTTCTTGAGAATTATTTTCCAATGGTGGTTCATCTTAGGACGGAAAAACAGTTCCGGCATTTGAGGTAGGAGGATGACTCAGTGGCTTCTTATGATGGAATATTCACTCAACTAGCATGGTATGATCCAAATTTCATATGATATCTTGATAACAAAATCAACAATTTTTACTCAGGATTAATTCCAATGTATCAAAGGGCTTTTTCTTCTTGTGAGTTCAAAAGTTATGAAAAAAATGTTCGAAGTGAGGATAAGGAGGAAGTGGAGTTTTCCAATGATCATGTTTTCTTTAAAAAATAATAGAATTAGAGGCAGAGGTGGCAGATGAAAGGGAAGAACTCTTCAAAAATGTATAATGGTAAGAAACATAAGTTTACTGTTTGTGAAAATTATGGTTAATAGCATGCTGAGGATTGTCTTTGGAATTCTGAAAAGTGCTACCGATGCGATAAAATGGGACATATGGCTCGTAATTACACTGAAAAATGATCAAGGTAATGGTATGAAAAAATATGATTTATATTCAGTATAATGTTTTAATGGAAATGAATTGGCTCAATATGAAAATGTGCCTCCAACGATGAACTGAACTGGGGGAAAGCAGCTAGAATACAAGCAGAAAAGGGGTGGTGAAGTCATTTCCAACTACTTCAGCAGATGTTGGGCCATCAAATGAAGTAATATCAGGTATACTATTAGTTTTTTTAGATTATTCCAATGTATTGATTTATTCAGGGTCTACACACTCCTTCATTAATGATAAGTTTACTAGTAAATTAAAAATTCAATCTCAAGATATGAATAAAGAACTTATGGTAAAAACACCTAGAACAACTGTTGTTACAAATAGAAATTATAATAACCTTCATGTAATTGTGTGCGGAAAGAATCTACCTGCAAACCATATTGTTTTACCTCTAGAAGTGTTTGATGTTATTTTGGGTATGGATTAGCTTTTTGTTTATCATATTAAGATTGACTACAGATCTAAAGAGGTTTCTTTTCATGTTGATTTTCAGTTTGTGTACAAGTATGAACCCATTATTTTGATAATATATCAGGAAGATGAGAAACTAGTAAATATGGAAATGACGATTACATTGCACATATTTTTTCAAACCAAGGAACTATTCAGATTAATCATGTGCCAGTGGTAATTGAGTATCAAGATGTTTTTTCGGATGAGTTGCCTAGTATAATACCTAATCGGGAAGTTGAATTTACTGTTGATTTAATTTCATATTCTAAGCCAATTTCAACACCCCCTAATTAAATGGCTCAAATTTAACTTTTAGTGTTAAATAAGTAATTGCATGAGTTATTAGATAAAGGTTTCATTCAACCTAAGACATCACCAAACGGTGCTCCTTTATTGTTTGTTAAAAATAATGATGGTTCAATGAGACTTTCCATAGATTACTGAGCATTTTATAATATCATTGTTAAGAAAAAAATATCATTTGCATCATATCGATGATTTGTTTGATCAGCTATAGGGAGATCCGTATTTTTTAAAGATTTCCTTGAGGTCAAGGTACCATTAGTTGATATTAAATGAAAAAGATATTCCTAAAAATGTGATTCCTAATAGATATGGCCGTTATGAATTTTTGGTTATGCCTTTTGGATTAACCAATGTACCTACTGTATTCATGGATCGTATGAATAGAAATTTCTTTGAGTTCATGGATAATATAGTGGTTGTTTTCATTGAGGATATTATCTTTTATTCCAAAATTAAAGAGGAACATGAAGGTCATTAATGGGTTGTTTTTCAAACCATAAAGGTGAAGAAACTATTTGGGAAATTCAGCAAGTGTGGGTTTTGGATACATCAAATTTCATTACATGGTCACATTGTTTTAAAAAAATTCATAACCGTTAATCGTGATAATAAAATGTTTTAGAAGATTTGGATAGACCTACCAATATCATATAGATTCAATGTTTTCTTGGTTTAGCAGGTTATTACCAAAGGGTTGTTGAATATTTTACAAGGTTATCTAGCCCAATGACTAAGTTAACTCCAAAAGGAGTTATATTCATTTGTACAAAAGAATGTGAGGATTATTTTCAATAATTGAAAAGAAGATTGTTGAATTCTCTTGTTTTGGCATTACATTCTAGAAATGGTGAGTTTTTTATCTACAATGGTGCTTCGTTGAAAGGGATTTGGTGTGTCTTTCTGCAGAATGATCAGGTAATTGGTTATGCTTCACGTCTGTTGGAACCTCATGAGTTAAATACCGTACACTTGATTTTAAAACTGATGATGTTGTTTTTCATTAAAAACATAAAGGCATCATTTGTATATAGAAAAATGTGAAATATATACCAGCCACAAAAGATTAAAGTATATATTCACTCGAAAATAATTCAACAAGAGGCAGAGTTGATGGCAGGAATTAATCTAGGATTATGATTTCACGACCATTGCCCTATAGGAAAATAAAATAAAGAGGCTGATGCTTTGAGTCGAAAATGTAATACTTCATTAACCATGCTACGTTTGGAATGATATCCCCTGGTTTTTGATTTGATGAACATTGGGATACAGGTTGTTAGTACAAGAAATTTCCTCTATTTTGTTCCAAGTGTCCATGAAATATTCTCTATTAGATGGAATTAAGCAAGTGCAGAAGGAATACAATGAATACCTGAAATAGGTTGAGTTGGTTTAGAAGGGTATGTTTCCTGATTTTGACAATGATAATGTTTGTGTTTTGATGTTTTGGATGAGATTATGTGTGCCTTGTGATTCAAAGTTGAAGAAAGTGTTATTATGTGAAGCTCAAAGTTCACTGTTTATAGTTCATCCAGGTAGTACAATGATGTACAAATCTAATCGGGAGTATTATTGGTGGGATGGAATGAAAAGAGATATTTCTGAATTTACTATGAAGTTATTGACTTGTCAATAGGTTAATGAAAATTGGAAGATACTGAAAGGTATTTTTTAGCCATTACCTATGCCAGGGTGGAAATGGGAAAATATATCCATTGAAATCATTATAGGATTACCAAAGACATATCGAGGTAAAAATGTAATCTGGGATATTGTTGATTGATTAACTACATCTTCATATTTCATTATTATTCAAGATACATTGTCTCTAGATCAACATTCTCAGTTGTATGATAATGATATAGTCAGGTTGAATGGATTTACCCTCTCCATTGTATCTGATCATGATCCTAGATTTAAATATAAATTTTGAAAGGGGATTTAGAAGTCATTGGGTACTAAATTAAATTTTAGTAATGTTTTTCAACCTCAATCAGATGGTCAGTTAGAACGAACAATTCAGGCCACAAAGGATATGCTACATGCTTGTTCATTGGATTACCAAGAAGTTGGGACAAACATATTTCTTTGGATGAATTTTCAAAAAATTACAATTTCTATACCAGTATATAGATGGATCCATTTGAGGCATTATAAGTGAAGCTGTGTCGGACACCACCTATTTGAGATTATGTAGGTGAAAGGAAACTCATGGGACCAAAATTTTAGGAGGAGATGATAGAAATAAAAGTTATGCCGATAACCGTTGTAAGAATCTTTCTTTTGAGGTAGGTGGTCATGTCTTTTTCAAAGTTTCTCCATGGTAATGTGTGATGTGTTTTGGTAAGAAGGTAAAGTTGAGTCAGAGGTTCATTGGACCATATGAAATCCTAGAGAAGGTTGGATCGGTTTCCAATAGAGTGGATTTACCCCCATGCTTATCCCAGGTGAAAAATGTTTTTCATGTTTCAATGTTGAGAATGTATATTACGGATCCATCTCATATTTTGAGTCCATAGGTAGTTTAGTTGGAAGAGAATCTCTCTTACGAGGAACAACAGGTCCAGCTTTTTGAGGAAAGAGAGAAAGTGTTGCAGAATAAAGCAATTCATCATGCAATGGTTTTGTGGAAACACCATATGGTTGATGAGGCTATGCGGGAATATATAAATTCAGTAAGGCATATATACCCCCACTTATTTGATATGAGAATAAAAATTGTGAGGATGCAATTTCCCAAAGGGGGAAGGACATAACATTCCATGTAAATAAAGAATAATACATTTTCATATTTATTAATATTTGTGAATTAAATATTAAATATATTTTAATTTCTATTCTATGTTTGATGGCATACCTGATATCCAACAATGATTTTCAATGAAATATTATGTTGCACACAATGTGGAGTTATACAAAAAAATAAATTAATAATATAATATTATTTTAATTTCTAATTAACGCCAAGCTGTTTTAATGGTGGGAAGGAAAAAACAGACTACAATATCATCTGACATGTTTGTTAAATGTTTTTACATTTATCCAATAAATTTTAGAGGCATAAAATGTGAGTGAATCTAATTTTAAGCAAAAATAGTCTAATATTCATGAAATTATCAATATACCACCATTTTAAGGATAACCCTCTTAAAATTATATTTTTGTCTGTTTTATATGTTCTACTTGACAAAAAAATCATCTTTAGAATCGGGACATCAAAATTTCATTTGGGATAATTGGTGTTATTTTTCTGATAAAATTCATTTTTAATGAATAGTGAAAATAATGTATTTTAATTCAAAACATAATTTTAATATAAATGATTTTTATAGATATATTATATTTTTAATTGGTTTTAATGTGTAATTATGTTATATTATTACCTTTTAATCCAATTTTGGTCATTGAATTAAATTATATGTTGAAATTGTACATAAACAAGGGTCAATCTTTTGATATTTATTATTTTTTAAAAATGTGCATTTTGGTTTGTCAATGGGAATTGATTTTAAATTAATTAACTCAACATATATGTTTTTATTTTGGTAAAACAAATAATTTTTTTAATTTGGAATACCAAATATACCTAATACTGGTTTTTTGGTATTTTTCTTAAAGACTTCAATTTATGGTAAATTGTGAAAACACTTAGTAGTAGTTAAAAAACTGAATTTTTCATTTTAATTAAATGTTTAACACTTATGTGTATTGAATTTTGAATATTAAACACACATGGTTGTTGTTAGTAAGTGTAATGTGGTTCAATAAGATAAAAATTATTTTACTGAATAGAAACTTTTGACATTGATTTACCGTGGTTAATGGTAAATAGGGTAATTGAAGGTAAAAACAATATTATAATAACTTAAAATTACAATAAAACATGTACTAAATTTATTGGATGAGAAATGGTTGACTAGGAAAATCCATGGATGATCCTTTAGGGCTTTGAAATCCATTTGGGTAAGATAATGCTATTAATATCTTTTTATATAATGTTAAAATAAAAATATCAAAAACATGTATTGTTTTACTAAAAAAAATTAATGTGGGGTTATATAATTGATATATTTGACTATAAATATTCCATAGAAAGATAATACGATTTCCGACATAATGGGATTGTATTTATAATTTTTAGATATTAGATAAATAAAATAATTTATGACACTATAATGATGACGTGTTTACCTCATTATTGAATGATATAAATAAATAAGATTTAAAAAATGACCTTGCCTCTATCACAATACTCACACCAATCATGACCCATGGCTCATCAACCCTCTGCCCAAAAATTCTCTCAAGATCCATTTCATCCACCTAGAAGCATTACATTAGGTAGAAGTCACTTCAAGAAATCCTTTTTGTTCAATCCAATAGGAGTTTCCAGATTTAAAGTTAACATCTTCTTTTAAGTTCTTTTATTTTATTTTACTTCACCAACCCCTAAAAAAATTTACTTTTCTTTATAAAAAAACTGTTATTATCAATATACTTGTTTTTTTATGATGAGTATTTAAACTACACTTACAAACACCTCCATATAATGGGTAAAAAACATAATGTTTCTATTGACGGTGAACTACTGCTTCACAAAACGATGGTTGTTAAATATTCTCATACCACCTCTTGTGGTGGCTATTGTGATGTAAATGTATTTATATGTAATATATATTATATTCTTATTTCATACACGCTTCTTTATTTTTCATTTATAGCACAACTTTGTGTTTTCCATAATGAGGAAACAGGATAATTTCATTTGAGGATGTGCGGTCTACCTCCCCCTCAAAGTGATATAACTTGTTCATTCAATACATGGAATTTATAAAGGATGGAGTTAATGAAATTATATATGATATTATACAGGATTTATAATATTCATATTTATAATTTACTTTTCATTTCATTTAAAATCAAAATAGAAATTCAAGTTGCGTTCATGCGTATGTACGACATGCCATCTCCATTAACGGTGCATTTCATTTCTTACCTTTTACTTTTCATTTCATTCAAAGGGAATCTTTTTCTATGCGGAATTTTACTAAAGGAAAAAAAATAATGTTTGTTTTACTATAATCATTGACAATGACCTTTTTTCACCGTGAGTATTATTTTTTCTATGGCTTCCTTAACAAGCTATAATGATTTTAAAATGAAAATAAATATCATATACTGTTTTATGTATTTTGGTATTGAAAATGGTTTTGATAATGAATTTGTTATGTCAATATATTTAAATTATATATTTTTATTTTAATATGGAAATGGTATCTTTCATTTATATCTGTTTAATGAGTTATGAATATGTAATGGTTCTTGGGCATTATTTACATATATGTGTGATTCTGTGATAATCCTAGGGCAGGTGAGACCGAGATAGCTCTCCAATTAATTGGGTGACGTGACTTAGGTTAACATGAATTTTTTTCATAAGATATTTAGGGAATATACTATGACGGGTATTCCAAATGTTACCCCTACGTAGTTGTGAATGCTACAAAATATGTATTCTCTGGATGCCACAAGTTTCCATTATCACTTGTGATTACTATGGGTTATTCATAAATCATATGTTTTCCTGAGGTATGTTAAGAAGAGTATATTTTGATGAAATATTGTTTTATTTATTTATTTTATAACCCTTACTCAGCTTTTTATGGTCATCCAATGTTTTGAAATTTTTTTAGAAGACTTAAATATGAATAGGGTTAAGGATGGGATCAAGGAAAATTCATGTTGTCTAAAACATGGAACTAGACATATCTCCTTTTTTTCAAGAGTTTTTATTTTATGAAAAAAATTTGAAATTAGTGTAAGTGTCTACATTGTAATTTTTGAGATTTAATGTAATATTATGGCCTAATTCTCTAAAACACTAAACCTGAAAAGATCATCAATGTGAAATATCTATTTAATTTAATATTTTATAATGTTTTACGGTTGGGTCATTATATTATGTCTGCTTAATTTAATATTTACCTATGAAATTATGGGTTTAAACTTAAAAATATAATTTTTAGAAACCCATATCGTAAAAAGAGATAATAATACATCACCTATATAATAGAGCTTGTTAATTATGTTGTTATTCTAGAATAAAAAATAACCATGTATATATATAATGGATCATTACTGGAAAATGAAGATATATTAAAGGTATAAATTAATAAATAATTTTTGACAGTGATATTGATCATTGATCAAATGAAAGTGAATGATTAATGGAAATATTAGTACCTAAAACCCCAAATTATATATTTATTTAATATTAAATATTATTCATTATAGATGAAAGTAATATGATAAAATATTTTTCATGATCCATTCCTAAAATTGATGATTTATTTTATTTTCTTTGAATATATGGAAATTTAATTTGTTTATTTCCTATTGTTTCATAAGAATAATTACATAATTTTGTTTTACTTTGATAAACATACAACTAATCTATTCCTCCAAGGAATGAATATAAAAAATAAATTTCTAATTCATAAATAAATAATGTTAACTTTTAACAAATCAGAAAATCTATAAAATATTGCCATGTCATACCATATTTCTCTAAATATTTCCGAAATAATATATGGTTCCCATAAGCTGTACAATATAATATATTAATATCTGAACCACTATAATAACACCATAGTATCAACATTAATATTTCTATATCAAATATTTTCTATAAAATTGGTGACATATTATCCAGAACTTCACATAGGCTAGTTGAAGGAACTACACCCTTATATCCTTCTATTATAGAATAATGCCTCACTACCTCATCGGATGAGACATATAGTCACCCGGTATACATGTTTTCCATTTTTTATAACTATATTAATATTATGCCTATAATGATCCAAAATTTAAATAAAAAATTATCACATTAAAATAAATGATAATATAAAACAAAATGGCAACCTATACATTTAATATTGGGCCCAAATAATGTAAAGTTAATCTTCTTAAAATAACATTTTCACTAAAAAATATTCTATACCAATAGTAGGTATTTCCATAAATGACTCCCAACATATCCTTAATCTTGGTAAACACCCATCACATTAAAACTAAAAATGGTTGCTTAAGATGATTAAAATATTACCAGAAATAAACTCATAATCAAATGATGGTTTCTTTATCTCTTAACTTAATGAAGACATATATAGTTAAAAAATTACATAAAACTTTGTTGTTCCATAATTAATTTAACCAAAAA
This sequence comes from Viscum album, assembly GCA_963277665.1. Classification (NCBI taxonomy): domain Eukaryota; kingdom Viridiplantae; phylum Streptophyta; class Magnoliopsida; order Santalales; family Viscaceae; genus Viscum; species Viscum album. Next base: position 1,062,976,137 of record OY728142.1, read on the forward strand.
TCCCTTGATAGTACGACATATACAATTTAATAAATGATTCAAAATACCTGAATACTTCATCAATTTGGTTTCATCATAATTTATGCCATCATTTTTCCTTGGTGCTGCATTATATTATCCCTTTATTTATACACATAAAATAGTATCACATCCCTTTGAGACACTTTACTTGGATTATAATTCCACATTTTTAAAGTCATGTAAATCATACCTTATTTCACTCTATGTCTCTATAACTGGAAATCTTAACAAACACCATAAATCTCGGCATTGGTGAGTCCCTGAGTTAGGTGAAGTATAGTCATTCAATAATGTCCTTTAATAACATATTAGAAATAATCATGATTTCATTCACTCTAAAAATAATTCCATTTAGTATATCAAATTCACCATAATTCCCTTGATATTCAATATTGAAAGTGATCTTTCACATTTCAACCATTGACTAAATCTAAAATTATTATTGTGAGAAACAATAATTATAGTGCTAAGCCCATATAATCATTTACAGGATGTTAAAATAAAGACGCCATCATTTTAACATTAGACATCAATGGTTCACCCAATATCATTCATTGGCATCAGCAATTAAAATCTTGCATAGTGGGTTTTAATGAAAATGAGAACTATTAATTGAATATCTATCATGATTGCCTAAATGGGTGATAATTTGGGCATTTTGTCATGAATTAGGTAATTCTTAGGTCATTCTGAGTATGTTATTTTCCAATGGTGTTACTCCTATATACATGTGGTCTAGAACCATGTCAACATGAAGTTTATATATAAGGGTGTATCTCTCAAAAAATACACATAATACCCACATGACCAAGACCATAGGATGTTCTTCCATATATATCATCAATATATATCATATATTTCTCTTATAAAACATGTTTAAAATCTAGTTCCCATGGTTTCTACTAAAATTCATTTAATACCCACTATGATGACACTGACCCAAGTTCCTCATAGTAAACTATTACATTATTACATTATCATAAGATTAATGAAATCTCATATAGATGAAAACATATGTTAGTCTTCTATGTAAACTAGATACACAAATGATTCTCATATTAAAATTTGGAACAAATAATAATATATAATATTTCATTTCTATTGACTATTATTCCCCTTAGTATTTCCCAAATATAAATCCTGAAATAGTTCTTAGTATCCTTGGGGAAATAATACACACTCAAGGGGGGATATTATATTCTTTATAAGGGTATGTGTACACTGGTCACTATCATGAATAAGTAAACACATTCAATTTAGAATGATAAATAAATAACTCACATTTAATTTAATTAAAAACATTAGAATAATATCGCCTGAATAAATTATGATCAAATAATGCCATAGAAATAAGAAAACATTCTGTAAAAATTACTAGGGATATTCATAAAGATAGAATAATAACAAGGAATATAAAAATATAATATCCAGAAAAATGAATGAATAATATATGACATCATAAATATTCCATGAAGGACTCGTTCCACAATATATGAAAAATGTTGGAATGTACTCTTCATTGAACTGAGGATTGTTTGTCTCGTAAGACCCACTGATCCTTTAAGGGGAAATATCATGCTCATCACATCACATAAAAACTATAATTTTTTAATTATATAAAATGGGTAACACATAATCAATATAAACATATGTATTGAATAAATAATAAGTAAAACCAAATTGACCAAAGAATAAAAAAAATCAAAAAACAATTATAGTAATATGGTTAATGGTATAAAAATACTAAATCCATTATCCAACGTAATATATACTACTACGAGAAATAATAATGGTGTAATCATCACAACATATTCTAAATGGATTATATGTAATATGTGGGGGTTTTCATTAAATGATAGAAGTACAATAAAAATGAAATAAAATCATTCTAGTGAAAATTATCTTATTCACGTTGAAAATATTATTTTACAAATATTTGTTTAAAAAATAAATTTAAAATAAATAAATTTTAAACAAATTGAATCATTTATAATGACCCTAAGAACAATGATTCCATATGACGCTAGAAAATTCAACACATTTCATATAATTTTATAAAATTTCATTTCACGTTTTTGGTAAAATTGAAACTGGAATATTTCAAAAATCTACTGAATTTACCTTAAGAATATAAAAATCAAATTGGGTAAAACATTAATTAATAAATAATATAAATATTTCTAAAAAAATTTTGAAATTATTTTTAGAATATATTATTTTGAATATAAAAATGATTTTTGATCGAAGAGATAAAGTATGATATTTTTTAACAAAAAATTATGTTGAAATGTTGACTAAAAATGTATTGGAAAATGAAATTAAAAAAATTAACCACACAAAATAAATAAAGGAGAAAAAATTTCGTTGTTTTATAGATATATGGAATATATTATTTCATCATTGAAATCATTAAAAATAAAAATCTTAAAAAATAATGTGTTTCTACCAAAAAACCATTACCAATTTAGTGACATTGAATGATACATAAAATGAAAAAAACTACATTAATTGAAACATAATATATCATGAAATTTAATAACTTAATTATATTCAATTTCAAAGGTACTGAATATAATAATAATTCAAGATTATTGCTACATGAAATAACATATGTCTCAAAAAATTATAATGAAGACAAAAATATATTAATTTTCTTCTAACATCATTTTTATGTGGTAAAAACTCTATTACAATAAAAATACGATTATTATAAATCAGGTATATATCAAAAAAATATATATATCAATCCATATAAAATGTACATAAATTATTTTTATCACATGTTCATAAATAACATATTTTAAAAAGTAACTTTTTCATGTAAAAATTATTTTTTTTTCCCTGTATGTATTTGTTTGGTATTTTTTGTATTTTTTAAATTAAAATGGTTTTATAATCTATAGACTGTAATCCAATTTTTAAATTTAATATATTTTCATTAAAAAATATATTTTTTTAATTCATTGTAGTTAATGATAAAAATGGATTACACAGTTCATGGAGATGGTATATTGTACGTACCCAAGACTATTATTTCCATTTTCTCAATGAATGGAATTAAGTGAAAATAATTATTAATTAAACTTTCAAAAATAATTATTAGTTTGTATATATAATTTATATTAATAAAATACATCTTCACTACCATCCACGTAAATATAAAATCCAAAATATTTTATTTTTCTACATAGAGGAGGTAGTCTACAAAAACACCCAACAGACAATATTATTTTCTAACAGATATAAAGGAAGATTATATAAGATATATTTTATTATCAAAATAATTGTTAGGTCATACATATCATATAAATTTATTTAAATTTTGATTATTACATTCAATTTAAATCCTTAGATAAAAATCTATATCACGTCGCTTCAGGAGTCATTATTCCTTCGTACACATGAGAGACATTATCATACCCCCCATAGAATTTAATATATATAGGTATGTGTGATATAAAAAATCTATAATACTAATGATGTCATACATTGAATATAAATATTTCAAATCCATCATTATATATATCCATGAAAAGTGGGGATGAAAGAAAATTTTATATTGGTTAGCGAGGCACTAGTCCACAATACACACAATTGATGGTTTTATATTCAATTTTATATATGTGGAGATTTAAATATATTATTAAATTAATATAATAACAACTATTTATATATTAGATACAAGTGTTATATTATTTTTATAGTTATTTAATATTTGATGAATTTATTGTAATATTTAAAACTAATAGTTACATTTAAGATTTTTACCTCATCTTTAGAAATTCTATTTAGGTTTGTACTTAAGCCTTCATGTGAGGGTTTACTAATTAAAATATGTAATGTATGGTTTTTTTGGATAAAACTATAGGATATAATTCCATCATAGAAGAATCAAATTTTTTTTATCTGTTAAGAGAATAAAAGAGTGGGTCACTTTTTATAAGTTGTGGATAGGACACCTGTGGAATTTTAAAAAAGGATAAGTGATGCCCTTATTTTTATAATTGAAAAATCTACATAAATTCATCATGAAAAGTTCATTTAGGTTTTAACCTCTCCATATGGAAACAACTCTAGTTTTTTAAAATAATTTTGTCATTTATTAAAACTATATACATAGATTATCCACCATGTATTTTTACCATTACAGTAGTATTTTTTATATTTTTACATTTTAATATGGTCAAATATTATTTTGAAAATTTAATATAATATTAAATTTCATTAAAAAAATATTTAATCATACATTCCAATTTTTGATTATATAATTTAATGAATTCAATTAAATATTAAACCCACAATGGTGTCAAAATGGGGTTTCCAAAGATAAACATTAAATGATTTAATAGAATTTATCTAAAATTTTAATATAAAATAGATTATAATTACTCTATACTGTTACATTGTAATATATTTATACTAAAAATCCATAAATTCCTCATTAGAAAAAAATTTACCTTCATAAAGTTTTTAAATTTTTATGGAAGTTTCAATAAATTTCAGTATTTTTACTATTCAAAGAAAAAAATATTCATTTCATAAAAATCAGAAAAAATATAGTTATAATAATTTTGAAATGTCTATTTGGAATATTGTTTTTATATTTTAATATTAATTTAATAATATTGTAAAATAATAATTATAATATATGTTGAAAATGATAGACTAAATCCACTTTTAGAGAAATTATGTTCTCCATAAAACATCTCTTCTTCGTTCAAATGGTTCTTATTTTAATTATAATCAATAAATAAATATTTAATTTATTATATTCGAGTTTAAAAAATTTAAAATTTTCTAATTTATTTATTTCGTGTTCATTCCCACCAAATGAGTAGCCAGGTTAAAATATTTATGTTTAAATAAAAACACTATATACATTATTTAATTTCATTTAAATGTATATATGTGTGCACCATAAACAGTTTATGAGAAGAAATTAGTTTTAAAATTAATATATTTATAATTATTTATGTGATTGATTATCTAATAATATCTGTTTTTTGTTTCATATATTCTATCAATGATGATTCTCCTTTATTAAAATCTCATGTCATTACATTGAAATACTAAAACTATTTCAAAATCATCATGGGGAAAATTTCTTAAATGTATCGTGTGTATCAAATGCTTTCCATCAAAGCCCCTCATTTAAAAAACATACCCATATCCACAAAAAATTAAAATAAAAGTTTATATTGAAACCCAATGGAAGTCATCTTAAGAACATATGGTATTGTAATCCTTACAACATAAGGTTGAGGAACATACCTATTGAATTGTAAATAAAAAGTTTCATTCATGACTTGTTATAAGAGTATAATTGATATAATGAAAATGGAGATAATTTTGGAGGAAAAAATTTAATCTCTCGTTCCGTAAAAAATCGAGTGATGTAGTCTGAATTTGAAAAATATTTATCAAGACAAATAGAGTCCATAATATATTAAACTTTTTTTGCCTCCAAATAATGTGATAAAAAAACCCATGATGTTAGTTTTAATAAAAAAACACCAATATAATGTGGGAGATATCTATGAACATCACTTTGGTAGATTTAGAGAAAAACCATGTTTGTAATGTGTGGGTTTAGTTATGGGAGGAATATAATTTTATTTGAAAAATTTAAAACTTCACACCTTAGAAAAATAAATTCCTAGTGGTACAACCGACTAGCCACATGACCTCACTTGTAGGGTTGTAGGTTTGGAAGCATTCTTTCACCTACAACCCTTCCACCAACGACTCAATGGAATCCCACATACTAAATTGTTGATTCTATATGTACACATGCCCCTCCATGCACTCCAACAAGTGGCTGGTCGAAGCCAACCAACAAATTGGTCGATTCTATCGACATGAAGGAGTTCTTTAATCCAAAACCAGCTAGTCAGTGACCTCTGTCTACTAATCAGGGACCTCCTTCTTCCACCAACCACAAAAAATCCATATCATAGGTTAAGTATGTCACAAAATTAAATATTAAATTTAAAATATTTATTCATAATAGTTTCATCTTACGAGGGTGCAAAAAAATTCTATTTCTAAAGTTTCACAATTTTTCAAGTCATTCTTGAATTAAAATAACATAATAATTTTTATAGGAATTAAAAATAAACATTTTATATTTATTTAAAAAACATTAAAAAAATAAAAAAAAAATATTAAACAAACATGTAACCAAATCATGATATGATAAATACAAAATGATATCAATTTATAATATATAATTTGTAAAATTTTAAATAAGTAATTATCACAACTGTTCATAAAATACACAAATAAGTATTTTCAACGATAATTTATTTGTAAAGAATTATATTATTTTAATGATAATTGAGTACATATTTATTATTAATTAATAAGTACACTTAAATTATACGAATTTTATTTACATATCACTCATATTGAATATTTTTCTATTAATATCACTAGTTTTTTAGCTATGTTATAAAGGACACATATAAATAATAATATTTGTATTATAAATCATGACATGTTTAATGAATGGTGTTGTTTGATATGAAATATTTTGAACACATCATATTTCTTTAAATATCAATATATATAAAATATCATGGTCTTATATTTTTCTCATACTTTTGTAAATTCAACCTGGAAATTTATTCACCCTTACACAAATAACTAAGGATACTGTATCTTCATCACATCTTCAGTTTCCCACATTGCTTCATTAAATTTATATTTTCACAGATATATATTGACTAGGATGGGGGACTTGTTCCATTTCACATTAACTATATGATCCAGAATCTCAGCAGGTTGTTCTTCAAAAGAGATATCAAACTCGAACGATATGACCAATAGGTTCAGTACATGGTAATGGAAATGTAATTACCATAGAATATATACATGGAAATAATCATAAACTTATATGAGATTTAGTGGAAAACCATTTAAAAAAAATCTATATTTATATGATCAACAATTTCAATTGCCTAGATATATATATATGGATCATCATTCAATTCTTTTGAAATTTCATGATACTCATCCAATGATATATTTATAGAAATACCATATAAATAACATTAAACATGAGATAATAATGTATAATATTATAATAAACTTCCTGGATTCCCTAAGCTACCCTAATATGCTACTGAATTTATATAATAGTCTCAAACATTTCCTTATAAATAATTTGTCCCAATATCTATCTTTCTCTAAATTTATCCAAACACATTAGTGTATTTCACTTTTTTTTCATAGTAAGATTCCTATGTATCAATAAGAATACTCAAATAAAAGCTATAATTGTAATAAATCTCTTGAAAATGAATGTTTGGATCCTATGCCACTCCATAATCTATATAATTGGATTTAAACATTTCTTATATAGTATGAATGGAATAGTTACACTAAAAATATATCAGAGCATTAAATTATGTAATATATTGAATCTCTATATCAAGAGACTACCGAATAAATCTATAGAACTTAATGGAAAACCTCTTATTCTGATAAGATATTACAGAATGTGGGACTCTATGAAAAAATAAAACATATTAAATGTATGTCATGAGGATGATATTAAGTGAAAAATATTGTCTAATGTAAATAATACATACTAATTTCATAATTTGATAGATTATAAAAGAAAAATAATTATTCACATTAGTTTTTTTGGGTGATCACAAAGATGAAATCCATGGTAATGTTCTCTCATTTATATTTTGGTTTTAGTAATGTTAAAAACAACCCTTAAAAAACCTATCAATATGGATTATTTTTTTAACATACTAGGCATCCAGACACAAACATCTCACAAATCTATTTTCATGTTACCCACTAGATATACACATTTAGATTCTCATACATCCTCATATTTCCAATATAAATATAGAGTGATGAATAGTGAGGTTTAGAAAAAATATTCTTGTGGGCTTATTATATTCAAAAGGACACATACTCAATTAATCAACCTTATAATTACATCTCAATCATTTTTGAACTCATTAACATTTCTACCATCTTCAATTCCAATCTTATTTTTTTCTACCCCATTAAGCATCACATGTATTGTTGAAATTTTATTTGATAATGATATAATCTTACCCATTCCATATGGATTTATATTTCAATATTATGTAAAACCATATAAATTGTATTAATCCCAATATTCATCATAGGAATAGTAGTAGGGTACATAGATCTCCAAGCATCATACACCTTATTAGCCTTCACTGGGTGGTAATGTGTTGAGAATTCAAAATCTTATAATAGCTCAAACTATCTTATATAGATCACATTCAACAATTATTAGATGAATTTATACTTCAATCATGATGGATCAGTATGTAGGTAAAAAATTTCAAAATAATAATAATTTAACCATGCAATCAATGTAAATATTATTGTTATCACCTATAAATAATGTGTCTTACAATTTTGATCATTTAATATTATTTAGAGAGTTGAATATTCTATTAAATGGTAATTTGTAATAAGAGCATATCAAATTAAATAATTCAACTCATCAATGCAGGTCACTAAAAATTCTCTATTATAAACTATTTTGATCACATGTGTAATAAAAAACATATATTTAGCTCCTTGAAATAATATTGGAAATCATGTCTCCACAACTAAAATATTTTGTTCCTAGTCAAAATGGTGTTTAGATTATAATAACAGGATATATTTCTAAAAAATAGCCTATTGTATCCAGCCACCGTAGTAAAAATTTGAATCTCAGCTACCTTGGTTGGTATAGGGTATTTCTCAATATCATCAATAATTTATGGATCCAATGATAATCCATTACATGAGATTCTATGAACTATGAATAAAAATTAATATAAGAATATTTCACACCTTTTTAATTGTTTATACAGTTATTCTTTCTCATGGATCAACAATAAAATCATCAAATGATCTTTATTACTTTAGAGAATTACCTTATATATAATAATATAATTAATAAATAACACCTCAAATTGAACTAATGAACCTCTAAAGATATTATTACTTAAATCCATTATGATTGGTGTTGAAATTGTCATCCCAAATGACATCAGTAAAAAATTATAATGGCCATAAATCCAATGGGAGGGTATCTTGGGTATATCCTCCTTCTTAAACATAAATTTTTGATATCCATAACGATAATTATTCACTTAAAAATATTGGGATCCACATAGATGATCAAATAAATCGTCAAATATAATTTTAAGGATACATATTATGGATAGTAATCTTGTTATGTTCATGAAAATTAATGCAAAGATGCATTGAAACATCATTCCTATCATCAATAATAACATCTGAATCCCATGGTGACACAATAAGGTGTATTAATACCTTATCATGAAACTCCTAAAGTAAAATATTCAGTTCCATCGACTCGAATAGGTTCATTATATATTTAGTCTTCGAAATCGGTTTAGGAAAATGTATGGGTTATATTGAAATTAAAAATTAATTATTTGGGGGAGGAAAAGGTAATTAATTGTAAAATAAATAATTATATATTTTTTATTTTAACTATCAATTATATATATATATATATTCCCTGTCAATAGATATTTTGACTCATACAATTGTGTCTGCTTCCTTTGAATGTTCATATTCATACTGACTCAGAATGATAATCATTTTTTGGTTCAAAAAACATATGGTGACATTTCTTCCCCCTTCAATTGTTATGGAAACTATATGTATAGTATCAATACATGCAAAAAATGAAATTAAATACATTGAGAGTGTAAATAAAATGATTTCATGGTTGTTCATTTCTATAAACATCTACTAGGAAGTGGATATAGACATGACATAAATTCATTATATCATTATTATTTTTTACTCCTAACTCGACATCTAATCAATGATGTGGAAACATTATACCATTAGAGAATTTGTCAGATATAATTGAATGGATATTTTTAGAATCAAATTAATCTTTATGTTATGAAATTTCGTTTTGTATCTTAGGTTACGAAATTATTGATTATATTTTTCATCATTAGTCCTCGAATTCACGATCTGGATAGAATATTGTCCATAATTATTTAAATAATAGCATTAGAGTGTGGATATAAGATCTAGTTGAGGGTTCTCCACATTCCATTACTTAACTGTAAAATTCACATTCATTCAACGTTATTTTTAATTATGGGATTATTTTTCACAAATAAAACATTTACCAAACCCCATAAGTTACATTACACAATACTTATTTCAGAATATCAATTATAAAGGAAGATTAGATTTATTTCTTCCACGTGTTTTATAATTACAATTTCTACCAAACTCCATGTTTATTATCTAAAACCAAAAAACATGAGAAAATTTATGGTCTCCAAATTCTAAATCTATATATAGATAAAATAAAATTATTTATTCATTGATATCAATAAAATTTATATACTATTCCTTTATGAGATTGGTAATGAAGGTTGTAATCAAATGACTAATTTTTTTCATGGTTGAAAATGAAACCAAAATGATATCTTGAATGTCATTTTAAGTTTTCCTCAGATGCACAAAGGGATATATCAAACCTCTACATTGATTACTGGAATACACACTCTATTTTAGCATAAAGGGTATGAGGAAAATACATATTAAAAAACATCTAATTAAACTCTTCCCATATTTTAATGTCAATTTCATCATCCTATCTCAAATTTTTAATATGAGTGCACCATGGAAATTCTATGCTTCTAAATGATGAAAATCCAAAAAATAACATTTCATTATCTGTAAACTATGGAATAAAAAAATATCAGTGGTATAAATCAATTTATTAGTGAATAGTGGAGCAGTAGACCAAGTAAATAAATTTGGGTGTTTCCTCGTAAAAAAAAATTATCACTAGATATATTTTATATAACTTTATCACTGTTCATAACATTAGAATTTCATCGGGGAATGATTATAATATATTTCCTTCCATACATTATAAAATTTAGTTCCTTATGATACATATAATTTTGGTGTGCATCACATTAATCATTAATATGATTTTCAATGTTCTAGACATTGAATAAAACAAAAAAAATAATATTTTGATAAATAATATTCATAATGATAAATCATAAAACTATGAAAACTCATAAATATGAAAAATAAATTAAAGATCCGTCTTTTTAGTCTGTGGAACCGTAATAATTTCTTTGATTTTCCATTATTATTATCTTTTCGCATCCTTCATAATGATTCGTAATGAGAATTATAATTAACTCAAAAATATCCTCCTTGAGTATCTTATCAGGTGTCCAGTATTAGGCCCACTCATTATACAGTAGTAATTATATAGCAAATACTTCATACTCCTCTATCATTATTTTAACCACTTTTGTTTTTATTAAACAACCAGATCAACAATCCATTTTCCAAAAAGGGTTTTCTTATCTAGTTTAACAACACAATATCTTCATTAACAAAAATTTTTTATTCTATCATATTCATTAAAAAATAATATGGGGTTTCAATAATGATATGTATTTCTTTTTAAAAATATAAAAAACCCCTCCACAGAAAAAAAAACTAATCCATCAGGATCATTTATTACGTATATGTTACATCATTTTAAATGAAAATTTAATAAATCTTAATAATACATGAATGGGGACTGTAATGTTTTAGTTTATTCTGATACTTGATATATGTAGTAATAATATATGGTGAATGATCATTAACATACCCCACATGGATCTTCTAAAATAGTGAAATTAATATATATATACACTACTTATGGTCTTTATTCACAACCTTTGGAAATGATTCATAAGAAAAGGTGAGCTCAAATTTTCTATAATGTTAACACTAATCGATATCAATTTTAGATGATAAGAATTCACAAGATAAATATAAGTGGATTACGTAATGTTCACAAAATAATGTTCTTACCCCTATATAATATATCAAAAATATTATTAATAGAATAAAACATTAGCATTGACTGATTCATGAATAAAATGATTAATGATTCACAATTATTAAATCATGATCCATGATTGAATCTCATAATTATTTTAACAAGACACAGTATGTTTGTAGCTCCATCATATATATAATCATAATAATATTTCTATAGTCTTATATTTGTGATGGAATTATATAAACAATATAATTCAGACAACCACTTATGAGTAACTAATAATTAGTTAATGTGAACATATACTTACCGATTAATAACTCCAGCATCTCTTAGGGGATTTTGGAATTCATTATCTGTTAGTATTTTCCAAAAACATTTATCACATTATTGTTTCTTTACTCCATAATTAGTAAAAATAGAGTTATAGAGCTATATAATTCTATGGCCACCCATCACATCATCTTAATACATTCATATGTATTCTAAAAGATCTTTAAATATTCATTGAATCATCATAATAGAAGTCATTGACATAAACAGTTAACATAATATTTTATCAAAATAATAAAGAACTATTATGTTAAAAAAATATTGATAATACTATTAAATAAAACCCCCATTGAATAATATGTAACATCATTATACTTTATCCATGATTGAAAATCCTTTAAAAATCCATAAAATATTTCCCAATGAATATATAGTTTTCCTTCTGAAATAAATTATTTAAAACAACATATATATATAATTTTATATTAAAAAAATATTTCTAATAATCAAGAAAAATTTAACATAATATTATAATAATTTATTTTTATCATGATAGGAAATTTCATTCATGGGTTAATCATTAAATTTTTTTCACAAATCTCGAAATTAGAACGACATTAAAAAGACAAAAATAATATTTGTTAGAATTATTTTTCTCATAAATTCATAGGGAATTATGAAATTATAATATAATATGATCTCTATAAAATAAAAGATAAAATCATTTTTGAGAACTTTCATATGAAAAATATATATTCCTAACAAAAAATTTATAAATAATGACTTTTTAAAAAAAATCTAAATCATTTTGAGTACCTATGATAATTAAATGAAACTAAAGCCTCAAAAATATAAAAATAATTTCAGTAGAAATAAATTAAATTTTATTACAATATAGAGATCATATAAGTTCCATCTATATGAATTCATTCAGACCAAATCCTAAGTAAAATGAGATTGAAACATAAATCCATTACTTTATATTTCTTCTGAATTTTTATGTGTTCAAGACATACATGATTAAAAATATTGATATATTGTAAATATATCATATTTCCCCACTCATTTATATACTAAAATATTTTACATACTTATAATGTCTTATCAACAGTTCATTAAAAACTATTTATTAAAATCATTGTATCATGTGATCATTTATTCTTCTTTAAAGCATGTTTCTGTTTAGTTTTCTCGGACGTTATTAATTGATCCTGAAAAAAATTCTAAAAAATGATAATAACATAATTTTTATTATTTTTAAACATTATATACACTTTCATAAAATTTCATTTAAATTTGTGATGAAAATTATTTTTCTCACACTATGGAGATGATAGTCCATATGTTTGCATGAGCTATGTCACCACATTTTTATTAATGGAACAAAAGAAAGATAAATTTTAATTTAGATTCAAATAACTATAATAATATCATATATATTAAATAGAGTTAGGATGAAATTCACAATAGGTTGAGACCTTTGACTCGGTGATGATGAAGTAGTATTCTATGAACTGGATCAGACATGGAATCATTCAACCTTAAATGGGAAAAATCATTCAAGTTTTCAAATAATCCAGGTTCATACTTATTCCAATCCTCGAAAATCAATTAATATTACTGAAGTCCTAGCTAGAATGTTGAATGTTGTCTGCTATAAATCGTCAGTGCTTAAGAAATTAGTGTATGGATCCATAACTGTGATTTCAAATTTCGTTTCCCTTCAATAGAGGCGAGCCCTATGTTAACACTCATTATTAGGTTGAGTCTCTTACGAAAATGGGTGAAACCCTAGGCATATGCAGATTTAAAAGAGAAAATTTTTCACTACTAGAACATTATAAAATGGAGACTTATCTTGATAGGCAATGTATATTTCCATATTAAGATATGGGATTTAAGGAAAATGTCAATAATATCTAGATGATAAAACCTACACACCATTAAATATTTATAACCCCAGAAAGAATGCTAAGAAGCATATATGCTAAAAAGATGATCCCATAACTCAATCATCTGTGCCTCCCTACCCACATATCATTTGTATAAGAAATGTTTTTACTTAACACTGAATCCAAAGGTTTTATCCTCATAGGAAGAACCTTATCTTAAAAAAAATAATGAATGGAAGTTTAGTCAACGATAAATCTTTCTCAACATCCAGATCACTCTAGTTTAGAATATGAGACGAATTTCCAAGATAAATATATATCTAAGATACATGGAACACATTACATATCAATGTTATGTGGTTGAGGGAGTTCTAAATAGTAATCTGCATTACTATCCTTTTCAACAACCTCAAAATATCCCACAAAGCAATGTTCAACCATCCCTTACCTCCCAAGCATTCAATGAGATATATGGGCTAAATAATTCATGAACATGTGGTCACTATAGGAACAGTCTAATGGTATGTGATGATGATATACATAAGATTCTTACCATCACATTGATGACAACATTCCTTAATAAATCAACTTATTCTTTTTTGTAATCACTTGAACAATTATTTTTCCAACAAAGGTACAGTCAACCATCTATGAACAACAAAAATGATTTATATGTCTTGTCATGAATGGACTCAAAATGATACATTCTGATCATGAATTGATATCAATTGTTAAAAAAATCCAAACTTCCCTAGATAGTAATCCAAATTTCTAAAAAATTTGGAAATTTAGGAATGAATAACATCCCCTAGAATATTAATAGCTCTTTATATTTATGTAGCTGACTATAGAATGTATTCCATACTCTAACAAACCTAATAACAGAATATATTTTTATGGAATCTCTAAATGATTGAATTTAACCAATAAACCATCTTATAGATTACATAAAATGAACCTCTATGAAATAGAACAACCTCTTTTTGACAGAATGTACCCAAGTCTTCCAATTTGGTTGTATCACTAAGGGTTATAATGTTAGATGATTTTTTCAGCTAATGAACAACAAACCATATCAAATAATTATTCCTCTATGTGTATTTAAACCCAAACACAGTGTCCATAGAGATCTCAAACCACTATAATGATGAAATTAGAAGTGTCTGAAGAATCACTGATGGTTTTTGGGAGCTCATCCTTGATGCAATTCAACATATAACAATTGGATTAAAAAATAGCAACGGAAAAAATACAATGGTAGAAGAAACAATGACGCATTTAATTGATCATATTTTTGGTTATTAAGTGATCTTCCCACTAAGATTTCAGAAATCCCCCCATAAAATGTTTCTAGACTAATAATGGTACAACAAGATGATTCTAATAGTTTAGAATTCCAAATGTAGAGAATGACTAGTATACAACAATCTCCCCATCATTAATACAGTATATAATATTGTATTAATCATCATCATGTGTTTTCAAAGTGTCATTTTGAGATGAGAGGGGGTCAACATAACACTAGCCAATGAATCCATGGCCCCATAATCACATAATCCATTATATAACTTTGAAAATAAAAAAATAATGATCCAATCTTTTGATTATTCTATCACGACATGGGTTGAAAATTTAATTATCATAGAATTTGTGATGATATTCAAATTCCCTTGGGTATTGTAAATTCCAATGTCAAAATATTATTGTTATTCCACACAACACCAGAAAATAAATTCGAAAAAACTTATATATGATATAACTAATTCACTTTTTGTTGGAATACACAGGGAACCTTTATAGGAAAATGTAGTTCTACAGTATATTATGTTTATTTATTATAGAAACATGTTCAATGTAATGGTTCAGATAATTCCTCTTTTTTGGATTCTGCTGATGAGATCCATAGATGATGATATAATCACTTTGTGTAACAACGCATCCAAAACATAAACACGATGCATCACAAAAGACCAAAGATACCTTCCAAACCAATAGATGAATAGTCAAAAACATCGTATTCTAAATAAGTTTCATAAAAAAATAATTAATAATTTTTATATCCTAAGAAATAATTACTCTTTTATGAGTTAGAGTATTTATTGGATAAGCAGTCATTGAGAAGACCATTATAAACTGCTGATAATACAAAGTTACACCTAATAAGCTCTGAATCTCAAAAATATTTCATTAGTTATCACTAGTCATAAAAAATTTACTATTTTGGGTTCAAATGAAATAACATGTTCTAGCACAATATTCCTTAAGAACATCACTACCTGAATATATTAATAACATTTTGAATGATTTCCATAAAGCTGGCGATTTCCCAGTAATAAAAAAATTGCTCAAAAATGACATTCTTTATACACTTCCAATGTAGACTAAACAATAATGTCATAAAAATGATTAGAAAGGTAAAATAAAGATACTCATGGAAAATCCAATCCACTAAGGGGTATATATGGTCTAAAATCATAACATCTGATCCTCCATTGAATAGAAAGATGTATTAGGGTCGTACAGGTCCATATGAAACCTAAACCATAAGTTTCCTTATCTTATAATTAGATTTTCATAATAATTATACGTATTGAAATGATCATCTGGGTATTTCCATATGGTTAGACGAATAAATAAACCTCACCATGTACCCCTACTGTGTGGGGGGGGGTACACAAATTCTATTTGGTGGTCTTATAGTATATCAATCATGGAACTATCATTAAAAAACATCAGTATTTAGGGTTTGATGATTTTCCCTAGTATACTTCACGACTTCATCAAATAATGAAATGACCATGCACAACCCAACTAACCTTAATACTTTTCAAAATTTCTCCTGAAACACCACTAATATATTCAAAACCAATTTATGATAAAAGGAGGTGTCTATGAGTACTTGAAAAGAATAACAATATTTTATAAAAAAATACATTAATGAAATTAGAGAACATTTTATTCTTAATGAATTGATAAATGAGATTTATATAAGTCATTTATAAATATATTTCATAATGTGGTTATTCCTACTCGTGACACTAGTTTAAATAGAAATTTTATAATAGTCACATAATAATGACAATATTATTATCATTTATCATAAATTTTATAAATCCCCATGTAGTATTTTTAGAATTATATTAAACATTTTGAAATTATTTAAATAGAAATATATCACTACTTATTAGGGTGTTAATATGGAATTTTTGGAGTATTATGTGGTTGAGGTGGGTGGTTTCATCAAAAGTATTTGTCTTATGATCTATGCAAGCACATTAATTTATAAAATAGATTCCAAATATTTTAATGGAATTATCTACTATCCATTAAAATGTATATATGATATATTTTTATATAAATATTTTCCCCTTATATTTTTTTAAATAAAGGGTTTTTTCAAATAATAATTGTTTTGTTACGAAAAGTGGATTTCACAACATTTTTTTGCGTGAAAATAGGTTTTTTCTTGATTATTGAAATGTGATAGGCCTTATGTAAATGATTTGAAATATTATAATCATGGGATATTATGGTGCATGTGAGATAGGTCATATAATAATGATACCCAATTATTTTACTCAAATTAATAATTTATTTTATTGATATTTGTATGGTAAAAATAAACCAAATATTAGGAGGCCTAGTGTCATTGATGTACTAGATTCATAACATGTCCAAATGAAACTAAAACATTAAATAATAATTTTATTTATAATAAAGATGTCCTAAATCAAGTCATCCTCATAATGATAAATTGTATAAGCTTGGGAATATATAAATTAAATGGGGAGACATAAATCCTTTTTTGTGAATAATCATGATGAATGAGAATATGATGAGTCAAAAAGGAATAACATTATATAGACTGAAAACATAATCATGAGTAATAGTATGGTTGAATGATTTTTATAATAGGTATTAAAAATATCCTAGAATCCTTGGAATGTGGAAGGAATAAAAACATATAATATAGGCATAGGACAATGATAATTTCTGAAATGACTTCACGAGGTTGACGAAGACCCATCATAGATTTGGTATACTAAAAAATTATATACTTGGCATCTCAAGAGACATAAAAATTAAGGAATCAATATGAAAATAATATGGTTACACCAATTATGACAAGAAAATTCTTATCATTGATAGAAATAGAAATCATACATGTGGAATTAAAATATGAATAACCCAAGGAATGAAATGGGTTGTATAAGGATTATTTTTAGAATTACTCGATAGTGTGTCATTGGATTTTACATGATGGAAGAGAATGAAAAATTCAAGGAAATTCATAGATGATAAATAATAATATATCATCAATTTCATTTTCTAATTGATGTGGTTATATGAAAAATATATCAAAGGTAACTTCAGTTGTGTGCCTCTATAGAGGGGTTTTAGGGAAAATACCATAAACCCTAATGTGGTAAGTGAATATTTATTTCCATAAACTAGGTAATGAACCCTAATGGTTTAAATTAAAAAATTAATGTTTTATGAAAACATTTATTTAAAAAAATCATTGAGTGGTACATTAAATGATGTGAAAAATAGAGAAGTACTATTTTGTAATTCTTCTATAATGAATGAAATTCAGATGGGATCTTTTAGACCATTTATGTTAACAACTGGTAAAACTGAATTAAACTACATATAAATATTATAAATATATATAGTAAGTAAATTATAAAACTTTTGAAGAAATTCCTGGAAAATAGAAAGAAAACATAACCCATTTAAAATAGATGTTTTAGAGAGATCCTTTAGCTTAGTTCTAGAATCATTCTGCACCTGAACATTCCATCCAAGATAATTTTTTATTTCAATTATAGATTTTAAATAAAATAAAATATTTTATATTTAATAATATTATATTATTTATATTTATATGTATTTCTGTAAGATATAATGGTTAATTCGATTTTTGAGATAATTTATTTCTTTATTCCATGATCAGATCACATGTGGATAATAATAGATTATCATCATAAAACGGTCTGGAAAATGCCAAAATAAAAGATATTCATTAACTTATAAAACATTAAATGGTCTAAAGAAACCCAAAATTATTAGAACATATGGATAATTTATTTATTAAGAAACATTATAAAGTTAGTTCATTTAAGATGTTTTATAGACCATCCCCAACTCTACTATTATAATGTCATATTGTGTTTTGATCAATAACAAATAATTTGAAAATATATATGATACATATTTCAATAATCATAATAATTTATAATTGAATTTCAACCATTATTGATGTATAAAATGGAAAAATAAATAACAGATTCTTCAAATTTGGTGAATCGACATATTATGGATGATGTTTTTATTATTTGAACAAGATAAAAAAGAGGAATAATAACTGATATCATATGAAAAAGAATAATATTCTCATATATATATTATACTATAATTTTGATTCCATGTTTTATGGAATTTAATTTTGAGGATGAGGAGGTAAAAATATTTACAATACTCAATCAATTGTATTACCATATTCTTTAGATGTCCCCTATTAGGATTCCCCATAATGTACCATGATGTGATATTTTAATCATTCTAATGAATATTTGGCCATAGGATATGGATGAGTAATGTTCATATCTGATTTATGGAAGCCTGGTCTTTTAGATAGAGTTGGGAGAATTGGTGGTATATATAATGAAATGATAGGGTTGTTCCTTTATTATCATATTTATTTATTCATTATTTTGGCACAGGACTACCAATAACAATGAATATAATAAAAATATAAAGTTATTTTTTATTATTTCTAAAAAAGATTCATTTTTTAAGTAATCACATATTAAATACATCACATGTTTAACTTATATTGTCAAATATCATTTTTTTCAAATTCTGGAAATCAACCAAAAAATAAACTATTTATCAAAAATAGTAAAAATTGACTGTAATAATTTATATTGCGCATATTCCAAAATTGAATTCAAATTTCCAAAAAATTATAAATAGGTGACATTATAATATTTCTTTAATACATTATTTATTTGAATAATATCAATTTTAATAATGTGAAACATTTTCTAACCCATTGAAAAAATCATTATGTTCTGGTAAAATTATATAATTGTTATAATAAAATGCAATATTAATTAAAAAAACCCTTATAAATAATTTAAAATTTCATTTAAAATATAATATTTGTTATAAAATGAATATAAAACATTTATATTTTCCAAAAATATAAACACTTATTTTATCAATTTACAAAATTTTATATACATTTATCATGAAATTATGATGTATTATATTAATATTATATGATAAAATGGTTTTCTTTTCCACAAAATTTATTCTGGATAAAAATATCAATATTATGTTAGTATTATCAATAGCAATATTACTCTACCGATGGTCATGATACTATTACAATATCAAGAGTTTCTACCATAATATTAGTTTCTCAATTCCAAATAATAAATTACATTTAATCCATTCTTAATTAAATATTTTTTTCTCTTAAGGGTATATAAATTTTTATTTTCATGATGGTTGTAGTTTTAATAATACTTCTTCCATTTTCTATATTTTTTTGTGACTGGTTCTTTTGGTAATTGAGAAGATCCAATATTTTATATTTTCTTTATCTTTAATTTTATTTTATATCACATTGTATTATTTTCAATTCATATGGCCATATTTAATCATTTTATTTGTCATTTAAGTTAATATAATAATTTTTTTCATCTACTAGCTATATACTACACCACACTTCTTAATACGACACATTCAGATCAGAAGGGAAATTACATTAATAAATTTTTTGGTCATAACATTTTTTCCCATTTATGACAAATTATCATGGAAATTTTAAGTTAACCATTTGAAAATTTCTTATGGTACATTTTCATAATTTCATTCTCTAGTTCCCATGTCACCTACTTGTCTTTATGGTTCTGGCATAGTACTTTTCTCTAGGTGAGATAGGTGGTTTTTTACAACACTCCCTCTATAGACCATGAACTAGACTGGTATCTCTAAATAATAGATAACATTTTCTAGCTATACCCCTTTTAATATAGAATATTTAATGGTTGTATTGTTATATATATAAAGGTTGTATATGAAATATTTCATCTATTAGATATTGGGTGATAAAGAGTACAAGTCGATAGACTAAATATCCGATGTGACAAAGGATCTGAGAGGGGATGATGTGCCTATGACATAACATTGCCTTCATAAAAAATATAATTATTATATTAAATAGATATATAATGAGTACTAAATTTTATTAAAATTTAATCTATAGGTCTCTCGGATGGTTGTCTATGTATTTCTTTTATCAACTTTGTGAATATACAATATGTTGTCGAATATTATTGAAAATTTCAACTATTTCATTTCTAATTTTAGTTCCTAGATGATTTCAATTACCATATTCATCATAGAACATATGTTTTATATATCTCTTCCCATAATGGGATTCATATGGAACCATTTCGATAATTAATTGTTTATTAATATTTTATTATTTCCCAACTAGAAGAAGATATCAATCTCATCCTCTGTTGAAGTCCATCAATCATGATATTAAAATTTCCTCAGGTGTCCAGATAGTCCAATCAATATCGATTTCATTTTGGGTGTCACAAGTTTTACATATGATCAAAAAAAATTATAGAATTATGGAGACATTTCCAGAACATATTGGTAATCCTTAGATCTGGATTTGATTGATTAGATTATGGTGATCCATTCATCGATTTCGCTTCATTGAAATATATATATATATTTTTCAGGATATAGTGGGGTGTTTTCTAAAATTGTAATGAAATTATAATTTTTTTTTAAACTATTAATTTTAATTAATAGATCATTATTTACAATGGATGTTTTTAATGAACATTAAAAAACATTATAGTGGTTTCTCCAATTTCAATGTAGGTATGGGTAATGGTTGAATGATCCCCTTGGAATTTTTTCTTTATGATTTAAATTCAAACATACAAGGAAAATTGTTTTCTATTATGGGATATCCTTATTAATATATCCCCCCTAATATTACCCTCAATGATCTTAGTACATATTTTTTCTAGTAGGGGGATAGAAAAGGTTGCACAACATGAATTATTCCACATATTCTTATATATCTCAAAAAGTACTAGTACACATAGTCATGATCTAAATATTACAACTCAATATCCATTAATATTTATCAACTATCAAATTACAGTTCAAATAGATTCTATATTATTCTAAATTTATACATCATCCACCTGATCATCATTCCCTGTTATAGATATCATGGTTCTGATATCTTTTTATAAAGGAGTGATGTTGTTCAATTATGATTATTATGGCTATTGTTTTCATATATAAGATGGTTGTATCCATCCAAATCTTTATCATGGATCAGATTACAGGATCATTGTAACTTTTAGAATCTACCACATTATTTTCACTCAAAGGATTATAATGAATTGATAAATCATAATCATGTATTAGTTCTAACTTTATATACGAGTCCTATTAAGGTTTATTATGATAGAATATTTTCATTAAGAAATAATAGTCAATTTATATTTCATTATTCTTCATAATATAGTAATTTCATAAAATATGCAGTGTGATGTTTACCTCAAACATATGTGTGATATGTTTTGGGTATTTCTACTCATTAATGATCAACTAAATTGAGATAAATACTATAAAATTTTAATTTTTCTTAAATACAATGGCCAAGAACATGTTTTTTCAAAATTATGATATACCCTAAAAAGATGCACAAATGAGGGTAGCATGGGTAATGGTGTGGTGTTATGAATTTTTTTCAATAACATTATTCTATACCCACATTTATTAGTCCTAAAAAATATACACCATTCTATGCTATTGTGGTGAGTTAGTTCTAAAAATTCTTATTAGTTCATCACAAATCATCGATATTACCCATTATGTAAATGTAAGTATTTATTTTATATTGTAAATAATTTTTTTCTAATTGTATTTTTATTTCATTGGTCTTAAAATGTATTAAGTATATAACATTTTATTATTAAAGTCCCCAAGAAATATACTTTCTACAAATAAAAACTATACTTACTATAATTTTCAAAATAATTTCTTATAACATGGTGTTTAGACATGCATTCAAATACCCCTCATCCTCCTCTATACTCATGGATCATATTTTAATATAATCTATTAATAATACTAAAAATAACTCTACATAATCTAAAAATACCCAACGCATTATGCTCATGAATAATATTAGATAATTGTGAGTAGAATGGGAATAATAATGAGATAATAGTTTCTATAAAATATTCTAATGTGGTTCTGGGTAATATCCTCATTCATTAGCTTTAATTTGTGATATTTCCACAGAATGTCCACATTAGATATGTATTGGGAAAAATATAGAAAATAAAATAATAATCAATAAGTTGTAAGGGATTTATTTTCATTACGATATTTTTTTTGAGTAAATTATAATATTGTAGAGGTATATTAACCAATAATTCATCATGATAATGTGGACATGTTCACCCCACATATAATCACCCTTTCATAAAAAATTATTCTCTGTATTTTTATTTAACTTCATCAATTATTCCAACATAATGGTTCCCATTAAATAAGGAGTATTCATTAGATGTAAATGTGAAAGTATATATCTAATTGATAACAAATCATCTAGGTTATTACGAATTCTATAGAAATATTTATGAAAAAATTATGTGATTCACTCACAAAGGGAATTTATTCATGCATGATTCCATCCTTTCTTTCAATAATGTGAGTTATAAATTCATTCTCATAATAAAATAATATCAATGATTGAGAAGAATATTTCTGAAGGAAATTATTTTTATCCCAAACAGTGTAATGAATTAGAGGATGACTCATGGGGTGAAGTGTGTTCTCAATCTCCTGATTGTTCATGTTGCATTAATAAAATTATATCCAATCCATGGAAAATATTGTTTCAAAATTAAGTTAAATTTTTATAAAAATATATTATGGGAGGTTGAGTCTACAAAATTTCAAAGGGACAGATTTAAATAAATCGGTTGAAATTATTACATCATTTTTTGTTCCCATATCTAACATAACTACCAAGTTAAGATGCTTTTATAAAAATATTTCTACAACACTTCATTATTGGAAAGAGTTATAAAACCATACTAATATATTATGTTTCATATTTTATAATGATAAACCAACATGACTATCAACACATTATAATCAAGATCCAACACAATGGTTATTATAGTAAATTGCCTTCCATTCCATCGTGTTTATGAAGATTTTTTCATTAATTATCTTGAACAACCCCATTTACACAGGTTTTGGGATTTCCTATTTAATGAGTCCTATTGTCTTGAAACACTGAACTACTTGTTGAGGGTTGATTTAAAACAACATGTATACTATCAAATTATTGGTCATATTTATCTCCCATCATTAATGATTTTCCTAGTTTCTAATGTTACAAGACTATAATGATATCCCACATTCAATAATATAGTTTATAGGATGCTTCTTCCTAAAAATTAATACAAGAAAATAACATTTGATGTTTTTTAATGAGATTTACCCAATGATACTTCGGAATTAAAATCCATTACTATTTTTTTCTCTATCCCCATCAGACATCTCAAACTAAAAATCAATATCGTGACATTATCATGACAATATAGCTATGATAGTATCTAATCCGAAATTTTATTCATAGAAACTATATTATTCTAATAGTGTAGTGGTCTGCAATACATTATGTATCGATGAAATATCCAGAGGAATACCATGGACTCATTTGGATGTTTTCCTCATAAATCTTGATATGCGCATTATCCAGTTTTTTATAAAAAAGAAAATACCTCCCTTTTTAAAGACATATATTTCTGGGGAAAATATATATTTAATTTTTTCATTAATCCTTCCCATTATATAGAATTTATTACATGATTGTGCATTGTTTTCAGGACTAGTTTGTACCACACAACTACTTCCCCCCTTCTATAAGATAAATTAACAAAATGACATTATCATTTTTCAAGAATATTTTGATAGATAATATCATAAAAATATTTCTAATCATATATTCTATAACATGGTTATTAGAATATCCAGTAAAGGATGGATGCCTTTCCCCCCAAAAAGGACTTGAACTAAAATATATTTTTATAGGAATTTCTATTAAAATGTGATTCAAATTATTATTCATAGCATGATTCAATTGATCCTGTAATGGAATTATTTTATCATTTAACACTATAATTATTTTAGGCATATCATTATGAAATTATTAAAAAAAATTATTGGAACTGTTCTTCTAATTTATTTCCTTTCTGTAGATTAACGAAAATTAAAATTGGTATTATAATATTTTAATTAAAAATCATATAAAATGGAAACTATGGACATAGATGGGATATCATATAAATGAAATTTATATCCAAACATACCATTCAATATATTTCATTCTAGTTTATCCATTATAATTTTTCTATGAGGATTCCAATCCTAAAAATTTATGCATGTCCTACATAATGTTTTGTAATGAATTTTTGGATTTAAAATTCTTAACCCTATAGGAGTGTCAAACCTAGTGTTTAGTAAGGTCATGTTGTTGTAAACCAAGTACATGAAGATTTAATACCCACTAATCCATTTTCGAGTTATGTACACTAGTTAAACCAATGATGGATCCACATCTAACAATAATATCCATTAATGGAAGCAATTTTTTTAAAGCACTATATATATTCTCCATAGAAATTTAGTGATATTTGTTTACTACAAACAGAAATCTGTAGGATTACTACTATATTATTATAGTAATATTCACAAAATATAGCTATACTTTTTTATACCAACAATAAATACATTTTTCTTTTTGACATAATATTACCTTATTTGTAGCAGAAATATCCAAAAAACACAACTTAATGATCGAGAAGTTTATTATATTTTGATGAATACGATCTTAATTTATTGAAATGAAACCAAAACCAAAGTATATTTTTCATATTATCAAAAATGAAATCCTGAATCACATTAATAATTTAACACAACATTAGATAACCATGGGAATATATATGAAAAATGGTTGAGATATAAGTTTTAGTAATGGAAGAAACAAGAAGAATAGGAATAAAATATGAGTAAAAATTCCAAATATGATGTCATAAAATAAAAGACTCATGAAAATTGATATAGAACAATAACATGAAGAATATGGCTTCATCAGATCAAGGAATTATAAGAATGATTCTAAATTTAAAAAATTCACAATTATATGATAAACATAACTACAATTAACATATCCCATAAGGATAGAGTCCCATCACAGAGTAGTATTAAAGCCTAATCTCATACATATCATATCATGAGACATAAATAATACCCATTTTATTACATGGATATATAGGTTCACCCATCATAACATAATAAATATTTTTTTATATGAATGTTAATAATATGTATATGAGAAACCTAAAAATTACCCAATGAAGGAATTGGGATTCAAAATAATGACTTTCAACATAATGAATTGACATTTCATTCTAGTATTTAATAAAATAGCTATTACAAAATTCGAGGACATTCATATGTTAAAAATAATCCTATATAATTATTTTTTTTGGAAATGATGTTAATATATAAAAAAGAGGTGATATGTAATTTTCAAAATGTACAACATAAGCAGGGTTTTAGAGAAAATTGTAAAATATACTAAAATATGGATTGGGGACAATAATCTCATTAAAACCCGAAAGGAACAAGAATATTTGTATTTCAAAAAAAAATTATAATATTTTATTATTAAAAAAATCATTTGGTGGTTCTATAAATTAGGAAAAAATAGAGAATATTCCTTTAATTGGGTATGATAATTGAATGAAATTGGGAATGAATCATTAAAAATGATATATCACTATCATGGGAAAGTGAAATTGAAAGGTATATATGAATGGGAAACAAATATTGAATATAAAAATTAGAATAATAATAAAATATTGATAATGTAGTGAAAGAGATAAAATGAATAACACTCAGAAAAAAGTGTGGGTTGGAGAGACCCCTTACATCAGTTCCATAATCCTTCTACCCCTGCACTAAACAACTTATATGAACTTGTTTGATACATTAATTACATACATATGAAACGTTTAACTAAGTATTCTATTTACTAAAATTATATTATTTAAATCTTTCAAACTTTCAAGGTGATATAATTTTTTCTTTCATTTTCTAGAGGGAATTATTTTTAGGGATGCAAGGTCAGATCACTTATTTATACTTATTATTGTTTTTATGAAAGAAAACTAAAATTCAATAAGGTAAATAAAATTTCAGTCATCTAAATAAATATATTGAATTTTATCCAAATACCCAAACTAATTTAATATTGGGATGATTAATTTAGTGAAAAACTATTGGGGTTTGGTTCGCTCATTTTTGGTTTTTTTTAAAACATCAGGAAGTAGATTTCATTCACATAATAATTTGGATATATATTCATTATAAAATATGTTAAATTTACATAATATCTATATTTATGTCATTTTATATAATTTTATAGGACATTAAACCTTCCATGAAGATGGTAATGAAAAATTAAAAATCATAAAACATGGAGGTGGAGAACTGCAGGACAAAAGGGGAGGAAGGATGGTAGGTATTCCATTAATAAAATTAAATTATAGGTTATATATGTTAATTAATTAATTATTCATTATTTCATAAAAAAATATTGAGGATGGGTTTGGAAAAAAAATTTAATTCCTCAGTTGAGGTTACTAACATCTTGTTTGGATTTCTCCTTTGCGGCATCCAATTATGGATACTTGGATTGGTATATAGATTGAAATATCAATTTTAAGAACATGAGCGAGTTACAAAAAGATATTTAAATTTATTTTTGATATTCTCCAAGGCTTGGAATGTGATTGGAGATGGGGAGGTGACAGGTGGTATTTGTATATGGTTTAAAGGGTTGTTTAATTAATATTACATTTATTTGAATTTTTTACTCAATAATACCAATAGTGATAAATATTGTGACTATATATTGTAAATGATGATAGAATTAAATAATCGATTCTTACTACATCCCATATTAAATAATTCATATATATAATTTATAATGTAAAATATAATATTTTGCATAATTCACAGTAAAAATAAATTTCACTTATTTTTGAAAAATACTAGAAATTCACCAAAATATTTTATTAACATGTTGATTCCAAAAAGATTAAATATATTTTTGGAAAATAATTTTATAAATTATGAAATTTTATTTTTTAAATAAAAATATCATTTAATTTACAAATACTAATATTAAAAATATTATAATTTATATGACCCATTAAAAAATATTTTATCCTACAATTAAAACTAATTATTATTATACTAATTTTTTTAATTTATAAATATTTTTTATTTAGATTAATTTTAAATTAATCAGTTAATTTTTTATAAATAATGAAAATAAATTATGTTTTAAAAAAATACGAGCATTAAAATTGTCATTTTGGAAACATTTATATGCATTTATAATGAAATAAAAATTTCATATTAAATTTTTAATATGAAAATAATAATTAATTTAAATCCATATGTGAGTATAAATTTTTAATGGTTAGGTAAATATAAATTTTTGTACCTCAGAACCATACTCGTAGTCTCAGTTTTCAAAAATACATATACTACATTAGAAGATGGATAAATTTTTTTAATTTCCTAAGAAAACTATAATTACCAAATGATAACATCTATTTACTATCTTACATCTATTGGATCCTTTTTGTGGTAGATATTTAAAAAATTAAGAAACAATTTATTCTAGAACATCCCATTATTTATTTATAAAATAGAAAAAATCATGATGTTATATTAATCTAAAAAATTATTGGAATGTTTTTGACATATCCCACATATTCTTTAAGAATTATTATCCACATATTCTTGTCATGTGTGAACAATTTCTCCAGGAATTGGGGAAATAAAAAAATAGAATTATTGAGATCAAATTCTAAATATATGGACCATATATCAAAAGAGATAATGGAATAAACTAGACCTAAATAAAATGGATGTAATAGATAGAAAACATAGAGCCATAATAAACAAAAAAAATGCATAATGTTAAATCCATGAAAAAAATAAAAATGTAGATATCAATAATACAGTAATAATACCGATGGAATTCATAGTGTCTGACATTAAAAGTTTATTGTTATATCCTCATACAAAGACACATCACTTTTCATTGATCCCATATTGATTAAAGTCATTATGAAAAGATAACATATTATTATAGGATAATAAATTCACTAAAACCCAAATTATTTTATCTCATCAGTATATTCAATGCATTGAGGTGACATATAATATCGGTCCCTACCCGTTAAATGTGTTATTCAATTATGATCTCAATAATATATAGTCGAAACATTTCCTAGAATTACCTATGAAAAAATTTGTTTAATAAAAACATATATTTAAATGAAATGAAAAGTATGGAATATCATCACAAGGTCAAAATGTCTTAGTATCCAATAATCATTAATATTTTAAATACTTTCACCCAAGTCAATAATGTTATTACATTATCCTAACTAATTCAAAGATATAGGACTAATGGCCAAATAATACACAGTAAACATTATATTAATATTCAATAGTGAAATACCAACATACAACAAACTAATAAATTTTCCCACGTCAATAGAATGTTATACACTATAGATAATGATTGGTCTATACAACATCATTGATTCCACATGAGAGTAGATCATATTAAAAATTTAGATGTCCAAAAATAAATTATCTAAAAATTAGTTTCATAGATATAGTGTGAGTTCTAACCCCATGGGAGATGCTATAAATCTGGTAATGTATATTTTATATCATAGATAATATACTGATCACATGACTCTTACTGGTATTTTTTCTAAGGCATTAATAATTGTCATTAAATAAAGTAGAGTTTAATAGAATGGGTTTAATTTCATGACATATTAATAAGGTAATATTACATCTAAAAGGGGATAGTCTTTGATATTTCTATGCATTAGTTAGAAATTCACTAATTGGATTGAACATAAAATTATGCCTATTTAAGAAAGATACTAATCTTCGATCTATAGGTATTTAACAACATTGGTGCATTAGGTTTTGCTTCGAGGCATAAAGCCTCACAATCTATTGGGTGTAGCTTTCTCTAACACGACTAGGACAAGGTCATTCTATTATAATTCTCCCTAATAGGAATCTTCATTAGAATTTGATTGAAAATTGTTTTTACATAATTATTTTCCAAACGGTTACCCATGTATTGATTTAGTGGTTCATTAGGTGAAAAATGATATTTATATCAAACCCTAAACATAATGGATTTTACGATCATGGTAAAAATGTGTAAAAAATGATAAGAGATGAATAAAATATTTATTTTATAATTTAAATTTATTAAACCCTTCATTAATGAAATTTAAAATCAATCCATATAATTAATGAATAAAAGAACTAGAATAAACATAGTTATATGATTTGAATTATTAAATTGAAAAAAACTAATTTAACCCTCAATTCATGGAAATGATGTTAAAAATAAACATAAAAAAGTAGAAAATGGAATAAATGTATGGTCATAAGGATTAAATCATTGAAGAAAGGAGTAGTAAAGAAAAAAAAGGTGGTCATACATTTGTCTGGTTAGAGAAGGATTTCAAATAGGGTCTTAAAATGTTCAACATGCAATGGATTTATTCAATGATTTATCATTAAATAACTTATCTATTATGGAAATCTTGATGAGTAATATAATTCTCATCCTATACTAGTATCCGAAAAGATCACTTCAAGTCTCACATCACCCAAATTTCTTCTTAATTTCAATACATGAATGTTTGGTAGTTTTTGGGATGAAATATTTTATGTCATCTCATGTGCGAAAATAATGTTTTGAATTTTCCTAAATGATTCATAGCCTCTAAAATATTCATAGGATAGATTTATACTTTTTTTGTTTTTCTCATGTGAAATTTTCATAATGAATAGGTTTCATGATTTTTAATATATAACTTCTATGAAATTCCATCAAGTCATATTTTAAGAATTATAATATTAGTTTCTTTAAAAACAAACCAAACTCCATTAAAATATGTAATATAATATTGATATATGTTAATGTAATGTACCCATCATATACAGGTGTATATAAATATATGAATTCATACCATCAAAAAACTCTACAAAGGAACAATTTATTTTCCATAAGAAAAAAAATTCTCAACTAGTATTCTAAATTATTTTTTTTCAAGAGTTGCCAGAATTATAACAAAACAAATAAAACTCATTGATATATGAACAAAATTCATTCATAATCACAACTATTGTAAATATAAATCATTCATCATAGCTATGATACTTATTTAGATCATTTCTTCACATTGTTACAAATTTTTTATTATTCCACATATCGTATTCCCATATTGCATCTTACATCACCAGTATATTTCTCTCATCACTAATAAAAAATGAAATGGTGGTTATTCTAATTACTCAAATACATCATCCAAACAATATCATTTCATTGGCTTTAAATTTTATATAAAGTTACAATTAATGGTGAGATCCTCGGTAATTAGGATAAATTAATTTTATTATTTATGTTTGGTGGTTAGATCATAAAAATAAATAGAAAAAATGAGGTTAAACTCTCATGTGTAAAACCTAATCATCAAGAATAATTTGGTGAAAAATAATATCCATTATTTTAAATATCCACATTCCCAATACTTTAGGGGAATTACGTTGAAATGTTAAAAAAGTAAAATGAAAGTGTCATGTTATTTATCATTTATATTTTTTTCCAAATATCACATCCATCGCCTAAAAATATGTGATACATAATATGATTTATCATTATGGAAATGGTGATTATTGTGATTCATAACAAATAGACTATATTAAAATTCCATTTTAAAAACAATATAATCTTTAAGGGAACATCACAAGAACCATTGACAACTTCTAGTGGGTAGTTGAGAATGCTACCATACATCTCCTCAGTATTAAGAATACTGTATCTAATTGTAATGAACTTACCACCCACAACTATTAAACATAAAATTAGTTAGTTATATAAATATTTGGGAGGATTGGGATAAAAATATTTATAACAAGGATTATTCCAAACAGGCTCATTCATGGTTTATATAGGCTTAAGAAGGACAAACATATGGGTGGGTTTAATGATAAATGACCAAAACAATTTCCATTATAACATCCAAATTTTATTTAGATATTAATTTCTACTATAAAATTCAAATCAATGTTATGAATGATATAAAATCCTCAATTATCCAATAAGAAAAAAACATAGAAATCAATTTCAAAAAATATCTTAAAATACCTCTATGGAATGTGAATACAAAACTACTGAAATCACTCATATAATGAAAGATATTATTAATTTAATTAATATTAAAATTAATACACAATAATCAAAGGAATCTTACTCATCTGGGGATCATGCTCCAAATCTACAAATGAAAAAATATTTTTTTTCAATATTCACCAAAAAAAATTGTCATTTATTTAAATGGGTGTAAGGGTATTTCAGTTTAAATAAGGATTTCAATGAAAAATGTATCCTCAACCAATGATAATAATAAATTGAATATGGTTGTAGAAAATAAATCTCAATAATTATTCCATTCACCTAAAATGAAATAGTGTTTGTACATTTTTAGAATACTTTGTTGGGGGAGATATGAATTGTAACATAGACATATTGGAGATGAACATTAGGAATATGATGTGGGGAATTGAGATCTTTCTATTAAAGATGTCATTACATAGGGTTTATTAATGGATATCAAAGTAATATTTTGTTTTCAGAGAATGTTTCTTTGGAAAGATGTATAACTGCACTTGGTAATAAATCCACGCATAGGATATGAAAAAAATGAAGCAGTAAGATTGCATGTTCAAAAAATAGTTAGAAATAAGTATCATTGAATATCAAAATGATAGGAGAAAAATATAATATAGAACAAAATTAATTACAATCAGAAATACGAAAATAGATATAAACCAATATAAAAACTCAGATAAAATGGGTTACCACACCTAAATTACTAGAATGATGTCATCAACTAGAAGGATCGACATGAATAAAGAGTAGTGTTAAATAAACTCCTTTTTTCCTCCACATCTTGTAAGAACATGTAGTTTTATCCTCAATCCCATGTTTGTACTTCTTTTAGATTACCAACTCAAGTATTTCCATATTGAGGATCTCATGTGGTAGTTATAACAACTTTACATGTCATTGAGGGGGTTTATATATAGTATGAAAATAATTCTCTATGATTTATTCCAATATTTCATCCACTTGTAGAATTATATAATTGAGGACATCATCTGGTAGTCAAATAGTCTCATTTATAATGATATA
The DNA here is from genome assembly GCA_963277665.1 of Viscum album. Taxonomy (NCBI): domain Eukaryota; kingdom Viridiplantae; phylum Streptophyta; class Magnoliopsida; order Santalales; family Viscaceae; genus Viscum; species Viscum album. The sequence continues at coordinate 1,063,009,615 of OY728142.1, forward strand.
TGATGTATTAGAGAGAGTTATAGTTAAATTAAATCAAAATTCTTAATTAGAGGACATGAAATATTTAAAGGATAAAAATCATATCTCATACATTATATAAAATAAATAATTATTATTTGAATAGGGAATAATAAGAGTTGATTAATACACGGAATATTTAATAATGCATGATATATGTATATATTCACTAGACTAAATAGTTTGTGTTGATTCACTACTATTAGTATTATATTCCCCCACCCAAATATTGTGTTATTGATCTACACCACCATGTATATGGTTTCTATAGAGTCATGTGTAGGTGGATAGACTTCCACAGATGGTGTCATGGTGGTTGGAGCTATATCATGCTTAGTGGTCATATTGGGGGTTTTGATATATGTTGGGGATAAATTTATATCAACAAAATATATGAAAGTCGCATATAATATATGTGGTAGCATATGTGTCTTTCCCCATAAAAAATATTCCACTAAAAATACTATTGGGATGTAGGGTCTATGTGCTCTAGGTGTTGGTCAACATGTGTGGATGATGGGGTCTAAATGATTGGATATGGGTATATGGTAGAAGGTTGTGGATGGATACATATAGGGGATGAGGGTTATATGATGGTGATAGGCTAGGATGGATCATTATAGTGGATATTGAGGTGAAGATATATAAATCACTGGTTTACTCAAATACATTGGAGAACAACAATGATTTCCATGTTTGATATCATATTAGGTGTATAATGGGAAGGGGTGGTGTAGTATGGGATGGTGGAGTAGTGGAGGAAGAAAATATCTGGGCTGGAGGTATAGCTACCTCATGAGTAGAAGTAAGTCAAGATGAAACATGATAAACTAGGGACTCAAGAAAAATCTTATGCATACTCAGGGATGAATGTTTAACACCCCAATCTATTGATGAATGAAAATATTTTTTTACCAAGATGTGATCAATGGGATTCATATTTCATATAGATGTTAGAGGATTAGTTACCTCAAAAACTTCTAGATGAGGAGTTAATTTAATGATTAATCTTCCCCCATCAAGATACTGTGATCCCTCTTCATGTGGGCCACATAAGGTAGTGCTAAAGATAGATCCATATTGAGGGAAGGGGCATCAATGGGAGTGACTATGATGATAACCACAATTTAAATGACACACCATTTCTCTTCTCCCATGACCATTCCTGTATGGGTCAATGACTAATGAATAATCCACATGGAAGCACCACAAAGCTATGCACTTTTATTCATTGTAGGATTATAAAATCATTGAGAAAGTTTATTTCCTTAGAAATTTCATTAGAGATGTGGTTGTTCCTGGGGTTGTTTATTCAGCTACTGAATACTATGAAATGTATACCACACTTACCATGATGCAATATATTACATATGAATTATGTAATGGGACCCCGAAATGAAGTAACCATATTTTAATGTTTTAAACAAAAATTATTGGGTTACAAGAATTTTTTTGTTTTCCAATGGCACAGGTTTTTTTGCACTGATCATAGGTGAGTAAAACACTACCCACATACGAATGAAGTGTGGGATGGAACCATTTACTCCCTATGAACATAGATATGGTTAGTTCAGTCCCATGATATAATCTAAATAAAAATATCTAAAAAATTATAGCGAAATTATTAATATCATCTTCTAGGATATAATTATATATCAATCCATCCACACAACACATTATTAACAGAGTACCATTATTGTAATATCATGAATCATTGATTGAGAACATGTTCATCTACTTATGGGAGAAGTGTGTGTATAATGATCTTTTGGAAATATAATTATTAATACTACAATACCATTTTCACACATCTATTGTAATATTGAATAGTTTTTCATCGCAGAAATCATCTTTAATACTCATATTTTAATCATCATTAATATTCAAAAAATATAGGTCTACATATATGTTATATAATGAATTTTGAAGTCCATTTGGTTTCATTAAAGACAATATAAAATTACATTAATAATAAGATCTTCCTTATTAGATTTTTTTTAATCCATTTTCATCATGATGTATTCTAGGGCGACATGATATCTATATATCTCTACTAGGGAATGCATGAGGTATGATGGAATTTTTTTGAATCAACGAATACTACAAGAAACTCCTTCTATGTGGTCATATAATTTACATTACATTCATTTAGTTTATGGATTCCATAATATATGTGGAAGAATATGATTCCAACTTACTATCACAAATCAGCTCTCAAAATAGGGTCCCTAGCGTTGAATATTAGTTAAAAATCACTGTCTTTTTTATTAATCATTGCTAGGAACAACCACTAATATATTTTTTAAGGATTGAAAATATTGTCAAAATTATTTGGTGAAAAATAATAGTACATCGTTAGAAAATATGTATTTTAGTGGGAGCTGTATTCTTGGAAAATCGTTGATGGAGAGTTGAAATAATCACCCGTGTCCTAGACAACAACTAATAAACATCTCTATTTTGGTTTCATGTGAATCATTAATCACATTAAAATTATTCATATCGGCTTATATGTGGTTCCTTGATATTTTATACTTGAGAAATATTCCTTCTTGGAAAATAAGTTTTTCCTAGTATAACACATGGAAATTCACTACCCATTTCTATAAAACTCTTGCTATATTACTAATTGATACTTCTAAAGAGTGTACATTTATAAAAATCATATAAGGAAAACTATAGAAACATCAACACTATAACAAAGAAATTATGGTTCATGATCATTTGAAATATCATCGATGTGTCGCACATTTCAAAAGAAATCCTTTGATATTTGATGTTTTTGGAAGGACATGTGAATATTATATTTTGAAAAATATATTATTTAAAATAAAACTTGATTTTATTATGAATATCCACCTAGAAGATAATTTAATTTGGGCTCATAATGTCTCCCCAACATGTAATCAATAAATACAAGTTGAAAATATTATTTTCTAGTTTACATATTGATATTTATGAACTCAAAACAAACATACCATTTAATACTTGTTCCAATTGAATATAAAGCATCCTCATTGTTCTTAACAATAGTAAATACTTTGTTAATCAGGATTAATTGTAGAAGTATAATCCAATTTCTTTTAGAAATGTAAAATTATATAAAACTTTTGAGAATCTTCCTTTCTTTCTTCATGACTAATTCTATCATCTGTGGAGTTAGTCACCTAAATGGTGGATAACTTTTTTTTGAAACTTCTCCTAATAATAATCGTTGGGTGGAAATCATGCGAGATAACCTCTTGATTTTATCTGCACACTAGTTAATAATTTTTTAATTCCTTTTCAAGAATTACATTATTTTTTCCTCTTATAATTGATTAAACTATAAATTAATGTAAATTGGAAGTGATTCTATGAGTTTTAAATACTAGTACATCCATTTTTTGATAGAGTATTCAATTTAGATTTAATTTCATAATGAATGCGAGTATTACTCGATGAGTGATATCTCTTATTATAGGTTCAATGTAACATGTGACTGCATAATTAGTGAACATGTAAGATCCTGGTTTTTGGAATGGTATGTTTTCATTATGTTTTGGTTGAATCCCTTGTATTGGGCATCAAGGGATGTATTCTGAAAGTATGAGAGGTCTTGGGGGTGTTTCGGGGGTTTGGGACACGAAGGAAAGGAAAACTGGGCAAGACAAGTCGGGCGCATGGCCTGTGCATGGACAAGGAAAACCATGCGGCTTTCCCAAGTAAATTGTGAAACCCTCTTCCTTTGGACAGTAGAATGCCCAGGGTTTGTGCATGGTTTGTTAAACCGTGTGGCCAAACCATGCAGCTTCTTAATGTTTGAGAAAATTTAGAAATTTCCACCCAAAGATTTTAAGAACCCACTCAAGATTTCCTCTCCATTCCTCCCTCTTCACCCTAGGAGCGAACCAAATCTCCCATGAGATCCAAGAGGTTGATATCCCTCGTTTCTAAGGCATTTTTGGTGCTGTTGGATGCAGATCGAAGCACCGGGTAAGGCTAATCCCATCCTTTCTTCTCTTCTTGGTTTCGGGTTTGTATCTTCTCTCCCTCATGTTCTGAAGCTCTAAAAACCTATCTTTTGGGTGAGTTCTAGGTTGAAGCTCCAAAGGCTGGTCATATTTAAGTATAAGGACTCATTTGGGTGTGCGTTCAACTGCGGTTTCGAGGTAGGTGGTCTACATATGTTATCCCATAGTTTTTTGGTGGATTTATGCATGTGTGTCATTGCTTATGTTTTCATTTGTGTGCTTTAATCAACCTTGATGTGTTTTAGTATAAATGATGCTTGAAAATGGTAAATGGGAATTCTCACTATCCCCATGGGATGCGGTGAGAATGGCTTGACCTAATTATGGCCATCCATGGGATGTGCCGGCTTTCCTCGGACTTAGGGATTTTTTTTAAAAAAGACACCTTGTTTTAATAAATTGTAGAGTCCTTGATAAATATGTTGTCATGATTGGTTGAAGTTGGAATAGATTTTAGGTGATGCATATAGACTTGGAAATAACCTAAGGGTTAATTGGATTGGGTTGAATGGTTGATTCCTGGGAATAATGAATGGGTTAAATGGATTAATTTGTAAATTGATTAATGATCATAATGGGATGAATTATGGGTATAGTGTTGAATGATTAGTGAGATAGGCATAAAATGTGGGAATTGTGAGAATGGTTAAATGATGTGAAATGGTAATGTGTTAATGGGTTAAGGCATGATGTGAATTCCTCTGTGGTTTGTTGTGAATGGATTGTCCGGGGAGAAATGGTATGGATGGTTGATGGTTACTTATATAAATAAGCATGTGCACCTGTCTTGGTAGGGTGGGGTATGACTTGAGGATCTACACCCATGGGTCGAGCAAAGACTGATGCTTGAAACTCCACCCTAAATGAACGAGTTAGGAATTAGGACTAATGGTCTATTCTCCTAATAGTTGCATCCACCCGGACTGTGGCTTCAAGGTGAGAATATGGTTACTATGAGGGGGTTAGTCCTTGTGATATAGGATAACGATGTGTTTACCCTCTTGCATGTGATTGTTGGCCTTAGCCCCATATGGCATAATTTATGTGATTAACCAATGGAAATGTGATGAAAGGGTAAGTGATGGTAAATGGTGTGAAATGAATGGTAATGGAAGTGGCAATGGCTTTGGATCTAAACTGGTTAATGGCTCCTTGGATAATTTCTTGGTAACTATCATTCATTTTTATTTTGCATGCACAATCTATTTATACTGGATATTTTGAAGACACCGTTGGTGGTGGCCTACTGAGTTATACTCACACCCTGCTCGGGTCACCATTGGGTACCCGAGAAGACTTCATGTTTGCAAGTCTATAGAAGGGCAAGGGTCTATTCTAGATAGTTGAGTGGACATGGGTAGCAAATGGTGTAGGATCTGGACATAGACTCGGGACCATTTTGGGGATTTTTATTGTTGTCCTTATTTTGGGCTTTTGTTCACTTTTGCACTTGTAGTATGACATGGCATATTTTATTGTTGAAAATCATTCTTATACATGTTCCTTGATTATTGATTATTGATTCCTCTATTTGTTTATTTCTGTTGCGACTTACTCTGATAAAAAGTTGGTGTATTCTCTGCACTTGACCACATAGACCCCCACTGCTAATTAGAATCCTTTGGCGTAATGGGAGGCACACTTAAGGTTATGTAACTACCTGGCTCAGAGCACCGGTTTAGTGGCTTCTGGGTCTGGGATGTTACAAAGTGGTATCAGAGGAGTTCTATGAGATATTGTTATTTGGGATTGGTTTCCAAGGGTTAAGATGTGTTGGGCCTTGGTAATGAGCTCATTCTTGAAAGTAGTTAACCCATATACGAGGGAAAACCCAAATTACCTAGGGTGGGAAATGTTGTTCTTTATTGTTTGTTGTTAAAGTTGATGATATTTCACCGTTGGGTGATGAACATGTGGTTTTATGTGACTATTTTATGATATTTTTCTTGTGGCCTTAACGGAATGAGGAATTTCATTCATGCATCATTGTAGGCACCAAGGTAGATAGGTGAAATGCATTGTTTTAGGGACACACGTGAGGTATGTGTGTGAGGTAAGAAAGTAGGGTGCATCATGCATTTCATGAAACCAATAAATAATGAGAACAATGAAATAAAAAAGTTTCTAAATGATGTTTAATGAAATATAATGGTTCGAAATGAAGTGGAAACTGTTTTTTTAAAATGCTGTGTGAGTTCCGTGGTAGTGCATGGTTGTTTACCCCATGTGAAGCATGGCCCATGGTAGGGATGGTCTGGGCGGTGAAATTGAGGTGTTAATGTAGTTGAATTAGTATATGAAAATGGGTTGATGTGGCATGTATAGACATTTTTGATGAAGTAGTGAATGTTTTGTGGTATGCGTGCTAAATTTCATGCTTGGACATCTAGAGAGATTCCACAACGACGTCGGTTTCCAGTTGGGCAATGGGTGGATGTTGCTGACAACACTAATCTGGTAGAAGAGCACCAAAATGTGGTGATCAATGAAGGTAGAGAAAAACAATTCCATGAGAACATAGCTCTCCTTATGCAAATAATGGATCAGGACCCAAGGCAGGTTGTACTGAGTATGTTTGAGCTGACCAGGGAATTTCAGCTGCAGCACCCTCTGAACTTTACTAGAGAGGGTGGGCCAGAGGAAGCGGTGTTATGGTTAGAGTCTGTTCAGACGATACTGGATCATCTTGATACCCCTATTGAAAAGCGAGTAAATATGGTCGTTTATATGTTGTGGGTCCAGTCAAGGCGTTGGTGGGACATTCATGCTCAGACCGAGCACGATGGGCGGATGTCTTGGGAGGTTTTACAAGAAAAGTTTCTAGAGCATTTCTACCCAGAGACTTTGAGGTAGGATCGGGCTACAATTTTTATGATCATGACTCAGGGATTCCTATAGGTGATGGAATATGCTAGTCGCTTCACAGATTATGACACTTTGTCCCAGTGTTAGCGGGGGATGAGGCGGCGATAGCAAGGAATTTCTAGGATAGGTTGAGACATGAGATTATGTCTCAAGTAAATATCTTTTTTTAAAGAGGTTTATAGAGGTGATGGATTAGGCACTCATCTCCGAAGGGAAACTGAAGGGAGCTTCGGGTGGTGGGCTTGTCATGCCAGCTTGGCGAACAAGTGGTGCGTCTTCCGATGGTCAGAAGTGCTGTTTGGAAATTTTCCAGCAAGGTGGTCATAAGAGAGGGTTGGCCTCTCAGAGTGGGAACCAGGTGTTCTGTTATCAGTGCGGTAGGTCGGGGAATATGTGTGGTCAGTGTCCTTGACCTCCAGTTGAGTTCCGTTCATGTGGCAAGATGGGGAATGTGCAGAGGTTCTGCAGGAACTCTCGGCAGACGGGTGAGCATGATGATGAAAAGTCGTTATGGGGTACGGGAAGGGGATCAGTTGCCCTGTATCAGGCAGGCATTTGGAGCTCCATGGACCATACTAGCAGGGGCGGTGGATGTGGAACTCCAGGGCAAGATTTCTCAAGCCAGCAGGGTAGTGCAGCACAGGGTGTTCTGTCTAGAGCTCATGGTGGAGGGGTAGGTCAGCTTTAGGCAGTTCAGTTTGTGCCTGGTGACGGCGAGGCCGGACCGTCTACTGTTCGAGGTATGATCCTAGTAGCTTTAATGTTTGTTAGTGCATTGTTTGACACATGTTCCACACACTCCTTTTTTCTGCACAGCTTTTTGTAGTGCTGGGTTTACCTGTGGAGGGGGTGTGTGGAGTTATGTCAATTGACACCCCGTTGGGGGTGCGGGTTGAGGATATCAAGTAGTACAAGAAATGTGCCTTGGAAGTTGGTGGGTATCATTTTCTGTGGGACTTGTATGTTCTCGAGATGTTAGGGTTTGACCTAATATTTGGAATGGATTGGTTGGTGATGTATCGGGTGCACATAGACTGTTATAGTCACAGTGTATCTTTGAGGTCTCTTGAGGGTGACTCTTATACCCACCATGGGGAATGGGATATTTGAGTAGGGATTGCGGGGGTGTTTTGTCAATAGATGAGTGGACTCATGGCTCAAGTGGCATGTCTCATTCATTATGATGATGAGGGAGGGGAACAATCTTATTTTCCACATGTCGTGGATCGGTTTCAGGATGTGTTTATGGAGGATTTTTTGGGGTTAACACCCAAGAGGGATGTCAAACTCATGATCGAGTTACTACTGGGAGTAGAGTCAGTTTCTATTCCTCCATACCGAATAGCACCGACAGAACTCCAGGAACTGAAGGTTCACCTTGAGGAGTTAGAGCGTAAGGGTTTTATTTGTCCTAGTACGTCTCCTTGGGGATCTCCCATGATTTTTTCAAAGAAGGCCAATGGGTTGTTGAGGGTGTGTGTTGACTATCAGATGTTGAATCAGATGATGGTGAAAAATCACCCCCCCCCCTCTTCCTAGAATTAATGAGTTGTTCGATCAATTGAGGGGTTCATCCATGTTTTCTATGATTGATCTAAGGTCAGGGTATCATCAGATGAAGGTGAGTCCTTCTGACGTATCGCAGATAGCTTTCCGGAGTCGGTACGGGTAGTTTGATTTTGTGGTAATGCCTTTTGGCTTGACCAATGCACCAGTGGTGTTTATGGCATTGATGAATCGAATCAGCCATCCCTATCTAGATCATTTTGTGATTATCTTTCTTGATGGTATCTTAGCGTACCCGAAAACTCATGATGATCATGCCCAACATCTTGACATCGTTTTGGGTACACTAAGAGAGCATTGGCAATAAGACAAGCTATCAAAGATTCAATTCTGGATAGGTGAGGTTCATTTTCTCGGTCACATTATCTCTGAGGCAGGTGTGACAGTGGATGCATAAAAAGTGCATGCAGTTGTACCTTGGGAGAAGTCCAAGAGTGTTTCTGATATTCATAGTTTTCTGTGTTTGGTGGGGTATTGTGGAAGGTTCATTCAATATATCTCTCGCTTGGCAGCACCACACTTGGGCTTGACCAATAAAGGAATCAGGTTCGAGTGGTCTAAGTCTTGTGAGAATGCATTCCATGAGTTGAAGAAGTGGTTGACGACAGCACCTTTCTTGATCTTACCTAAGTCGGGCAAGAAGTACGTCATGTTTTGTGATGCGTCCGAAGTGGGACTTGGGGATGTGTTGATGCAGGACGAGCGGGTTGTGGCTTATGGGTCAAGACAGTTGAGACCCCATTAGCGGAAATATCCCACTCATGACCTTGAGTTGGCTGCAGTGGTGTACGCCTTGAAGTGTTGGAGGCACTATCTTCTAGGAGAATGATTTACTATGTTTACCGACCTTTAGAGTTTAAAGTACATCTTCTCACAGTATGACCCTAATCTTCAGTAGAGAAGATGGGTTGAATATCTCAAGTCATTTGACTTTTAGTTGGTTTACATGCAAGGAATGGGAAATAGTGTTGCTGATGCTCTGAGTAGGAAAGATTAGAATCAGGTGGTTCAGTAGTCCAACATTGAGTGGAAGGTGATGGATTTGTTTGTAGAGATGCACCTAGATGTGTTGTAGGAGAATGGTCAGGTAACTCTTTCTTACTTAACGATGGATTCGACACTTTTGAGTTGATTTATAGATGTTCAGCTTGATTATCCTGAGCGTTTGATCATGAAGGAAAAGTGTAAAGGTGGGGATCTACCGTCTGGTTGGTCCATCGATGTTGAAGGTGTTGTTCGTGTTCGTGATAATGTGGTTGTGCCAAAGTGTGCGCATGAAGACTTGATGTGTGAGCTCCATGCATCAATGTGGGTCGGGCATCATATATTTATCAATATGTATCATGATCTCCGAAGGCAGTTTGGTGGCATGGAATAACGAAGGAAGTTGCAGGCTTTGTGGAACGGTGCTTTACCTGTCAGCAGGTAAAGGCTGAGCATCAACACCCAGGTGGTTTTTTGCTTCCATTTCCCATTCCGGAATAGAAGTTGGATGATGTAACAATGGATTTTTTCGTGGGTCTTCTGAGGATGCCATAGAAGAATGATGCATTCTCGGTTGTTGTGGATCGGTTAATTAAAGTATCTCATTTCTTAAAGATTCAGGAGACCTTTACAATTGCCAGTTGGGTGAGCTGTATGTTCGTGAGATATTGCGGTTGCATGGTGTTCTGCGAACCATAGTTTTAGACCATGATCCACATTCCACGTCCCGTTTCTGGCTAGGGTTGCAGAAGGCGCATAGTACACATGTGTTTTTTAGTACGAATTTCCACCCGCAGACAGACGGGAAGACAAAGAATACGATCCATGTGTTGGAAGACATGTTAAGAGCTTGTGTCTTGGACATTGGAGGATAATTGGAGAGGCACATATTGTTAGTTGAGTCTGACTACAACAACGGTTTTCATGAGACGATTCAGATGGCACCATTTGAGTCACTCTACATGAGGCTATGTAGATCTCCGTTGTGTTGGAAAGAGGCTGGTGAATATGAGTTGTTCGGACCAAGTCTCGTGAAGGAGACTTCAGAGAAAGTTTAGTTGATCAGGAAGCAGATGGATATGGCTCAGAGTAGGAAGAAGTCGTATGCAGATCAGAGGCGTAGACCTCTTGAGTTTGCGATGGGTGAAAAAGTGTTCCTTTGGGAGTCACCAAGGTTTGGTCACCGTCGGATTCGAAAGCAGGGTAAGTTGGCACCCAGGTATGTGGGACCTTTTGAGATTATGGAGAGGATCAGACAAGTGGCTTACCGATTGGCTCTTCCACAGCGGTATGGTGGGATGCATGAAGTGTTTCATGTGTCGCATATTCAATGATATCACCCTCACCCACCTCACGTGGTTGACGTGGATGATGTTCATCTTGAGGATGATGCGTCCTCTGAGGAGCATCTGGTTCGTGTGGTGGATCATAGTGAAAATGTATTGTGAGGCAAGGTTGTGCCATTAGTGTGAGTGATATTGAAGCATGAGAATGTTCAGGAAGAAACTTGGGAGTATGAATCAGATATGAGGGATCAGTGGCCCGAACACTTCTCTTTAGTGGCTCAATGAGGCATAGAAACTTGGCTCGAGGATGATCCGTTATAAGGTGGGGTGGTTGTAAGATCCCGGTTTTTGGAAAGGTATGTTTTCATTATGTTTTGGTTTAATCACATGTTTCAGGCATCAAGGGATGTCTTCTGAAAGTATTAGAGGTCTTGGGGTGTTTTGGGGGTTCGGGGCACGATGGAAAGGAAAACTGGGCAAGACAGGCCTGGGCGCACGGCCTGCGCACGACAAATGAAAACCGTACGGCCTGCCCAGGTAAACCGTGCGGCCTGCCCAGGTAGACTGTGCAACCCTCTTCCTCTAGATAGTAGCATGCACATGGTTTGTGCATGGTTAGTTAAACTGTGCTATCGAACTGTGCGACTTCTTTAATGATCCCAGGATTTTAAGAACACCCTCGGGATTTCTTCTCCATTCCTCCCTCTTCACCCTAGGAGCGAACCAAATTTCCCAAGAGCTCCAAGAGGTCGATCTCCCTCGTTTCTAAGGTGTTTTTGGTGCCGTTGGATGTGGATCGAAGCTCTGGGTAAGGCTAATCCCATCCTTTCTTCTCTTTTTGGTTTAGGGTTGTTATCTTCCCTCCCTCTTGTTCTGAAGCTCTAAAACTCTATCTTTTGGGAGAGTTATAGGTTGAAGCTCCAAAGGCTGGTCGGATTGAAGTCTAAGGACTTGTTTGGGTGTGCGTTCAACCACGGGTTCGAGGTAGGTGGTTTACAAATGTTATCCCATAGTTTTATGGTGGATTTATGCATGTGTGTCTTCGCTTATGGTTTCATTGGTGAGCTTTGATCAACCTTGATGTGTTTTAGTATAAATGATTCTTGAAAATGGTAAATGGGAACTCTCACAATCCCCATGGGATGCGTTGAGAATGACTTGACCTAATTAGGGCCATCCATGGGATGTGCCGGCTTTCCCCAGACTTCGGGATTTTTATTAAACAAGTTACCTTGTTTTAATAAATGGTAGATCCCCTGATGAATATGTTCGCATGATTGGTTGAACATGGAATAAAAGTTAGGTGATGCACCTAGACAAGGAATTAACCTAAGGGTTAATTGGAATGGGATGAATGGTTGATTCATGGGAATGATGAACGGGTTAAATGGGTTAATAGGTAAAATGATTAAAGACCATAGTGGGATGAAATATGGGTCTAGTGTTGAATGCTTAGTGAGATGGGCATAACACATAGGAATTGGGTGAATATTTAAATGATGTGAAATTGTAATGTGTTAATGGGGTAAGGCGTGATGTGAATTCCTGTGTGGTTTTTTTTGAATGGTTTGTCCAAGTGGAAATGGTATGGATGGTTGATAGTTACTTATATATATATAAGCACATGAACATGGCTCGGTAGAGTGGGGTATGTCTTGAGGATCTATGCCCACGGGTCGAGCGAAGACTGATGCTCTAAAATCATCACTAAATGCATGACTTAGGAATTAGGACTGATGATATATTCTACTAACGGTTACATCCACCCGTACTGAGGCTTCAAGGTGAGGATATGTTTGCATCCACCCAGAATGAGGCTTCAAGGTGAGGATATGGTTTCATCCACCCAAACTGAGGCTTTGAGGTGAGTATATGGTTACTATGAGGGGGTTCGTCCAAGTGAGATAGGATAATGATGTGTTTCCCTTATTGGATGTTATTGTTGGCCTTAGACCCATGTGACATAATGTATGTGATTAACCCAAGGAAATGTGATGAAAAGGTAAGTGATGGTAAATGGTGTGTAATGAATGGTAATGGAAGTGGAAATGGCTTTGGCTCTAGACTTGTTAATGGAACCCGGGATAATTTCTTGGTAATTATCATTCATTTTTCTTTTTCATGCACTACCTATTTATAATGGATATTTTGTAGACACCATTGGTGGTGGCCTAGTGATTTGTACTCACACCCTTCTTGGGCTGCCATTAAGTACTCGAAAAGACATCATGTTTTCAAGTCAGGTGAGGAGCAAGGGTCCTTGCTAGATAGTTGAGGGTACATGGGTAGCACTGGGTGGAGGATCTGGACTTGTAGTCGGGACCATTTTGGGGATTTTGGCCATTGTCCTTATTTTGGGATTTTGTTCACTTTTTCACTTGTAGTATAACATGGAATATTTTATTGTTAGAAACAGTTGTTATACATGTGCCTTGTTTATTGATTATTGTTTCTGTTGTTAGTTTATTTCTGTTGAGACTTACTCTGATAAAAATGGGGTATAGTCTCCCAACATGACCACATAGACCCCCGCTGCTAGTCGGCAGCCTTTTGCATACGGGGAGGCACACTTAATGTTATGTAACTACCTGGCTCGGAGCACCGGTTTAGTGGCTTCCGGGTCAGGGATGTTACAGAACACATCATATTTGGACATCGGGTCACTATATTGTCTTCAATAGCCATATAATCATCATCATCATCATTTAGAAATATTGACTTGAATCAAATTAATCAATAAATTATCTGGAGGAATTTACTAAATCGAACACAACATGAACATCTCAAACTCTGAAAATTATCCATCCCTAAATTAAAATATTCAATTATTTTGTAGTTTCCAGAAATGGCCTCCCTTTCATTATGGAGACAACTTTTTATTCTTCTATGTCAATGATAAGTAAATCCTCCTGAAAAATTAATTTCTAGCCTCATAAAAAACATCTTCATTATTCTTATAAGTGTTCATTATTGATTAATAAACTATTTAAAGTGAAATATTATTAGGTTTAAAATATTTAAATCCTATCTTTTGGAATACACTCATATGCACGACATTGATACAAGTAAAAAATTCCAAAAAGAATTTCCCAAATTTTCATATTCAAATTGGGAATGGAATCAAGTTGCATATGGGGTCTCACATCATTGGTGAGAGCATATTGTGAATGGATGTGGAGAGTTATTCATTCATGTATATGAATCATAGGTTATCCATATTACTTTTATTTGAGTTAAATCTTTAATGAATTTTTCTTATATTGATATATGAGTTATGGCCTCTAGAAATTGGATGTTGAAGTGTAACTGCATAATCATATATTATTTGTTTTTGTATTTTTCCTATTACTTGAATTGTATAAATTCCTTTATAAAGGGATTTTGATATATTTATGCTGGAATTTTCACATTATCATATTCCCTTTTATGCTTCTATTATATAGATGCTTATTCAATTGGTGCTGATTCCAAAAATCATTCAGGGAAAGTACTTTATTGACTATAAAAACTATATTGGATAATTATTATGACATGTAATTATTGTTATTATATGTAACACCCTAATCTTCCATGGTTTTATTCTCTTTGAATAATATAGTAGCGTGTGTTGTACGCAACTTCGAGTTCTAACCCAACACAACCAATCAAACTAGCTATTTTGAATAGTAATAACCACTTTTTTAAATTTTATAAATTTTATCATTCAAATGGACTTCATTTTTCTATTCAGAATATCGAAATTAGCTTAGGGTGAATTTTTGGTATTTTTCTGCAAACTTTCAATTTTTTTTGAATAGTGAAAACAGTGAGTTATAGTTTAAAACCAATTTTTTAAATAATTATTTATTTAATTTAAATTTATTTTATGTAAAAATAGATACATAATACCTATATAAGTTCAATTTAATTCATTGGAGTTAGATTATAATAATTTTTTATATATTAAAATTTTATAGATCTTTTTACTGCCTTTTACCCACCTCCTTCGAGCATTTGAAAATTTACACAAAAATTAAGTTTAATTCCCTTTTGAGTTGAATTTCAAAAAAATTTAGAGACATAGTTGATATCAGTAAGTAAAGTATGGTTCAATATGATGAAAATAATTTTTTTGTGAATAGTATCTTTTTGCTTTTATTTACCACAGTTAAAATTAAATAGGGTAATTAAGGGTAAAATGATATTATTATTACCCAAAACGATGTCCTAATTCTATTGGATAAGTTTAATTAGACCATAAACATCCTTAGGAAAAAAATATGATCCTTTAGGGCCACTTGGATTAGATTAGGACATTTATTATTATTTAATTCAAAGAAGAGTTAAGAGTGGTAAATTAAAAGATTAATAAATTACCCATTTTTAATATAGGGTTACACATATGATAAATTCAACTATAAATATTTATTAGAAAAATATAAAATTTACTAAAAAATATTATTTTTTTATAATTTTTAGACATTAAATAATTTAATTTATTGATGACACAATTATGATGAAATAATTACATAATTAATGAAATATTAAAATAATTGATATTATAAATATCCACATATATGTAATTTGATACTTTTAATGAATTAAACTAATTTTATAGGTTAATATGACATTTTAGGGTTTGTTATATTAATTTTTTTCGAAGTAATAATTGTTTTATGAATTTAGAAAAAACAAAATACCAAATAGTGTCAAAATTGACATAAAAGAGTTTTTTAAAAAAATATTATATTATTAATTGATATTGTTTTCATAAAAATATAAGGATATGAAAAAATATTTATATAATGATAGGCGTATCATTAATGAACCACTTGGGGTTTTCATGGAAGTTTAAAGTATGTTTACTAACCACATAATATAAAAATACAACGAGACATTGTAAATGTCAACCTATTTAAATAATAATTAAATAAAAAAGATAAAGATAATATAGTGACCAAAACTTTTCTAAAACCTATTGGATGAGTATTTTTAGTGCCATAACCACATTATCCTTTAAATAATTTATTTTGGATCCATTAAAAACCGAAAATGGTTTTGTTATAAAATAATATTTCTAGCTTTTCCAATGGTGCCCCTCACCCCTCTTATAAAAGGGCTCTCCCCCTTCTCTCTAATTCACACCTTCAATGCCTTTTGGCTCTGTCAACCCCTTCCCAAATACTCTCTCTACTGTCCTACCTTCATCATAGGGTCCTTACTTTAGTCAGAAAGCCATCCTATGGTTCCCATTTGATCAAATCAAAAGTAAGAACCCGAAAAACAGGTAAATATTTCATCACCACATTCAAGTTCCTTTCTTCTTATGCTTCCTCTATATTTGTTTTTCCATTAGAAAATAATAACCACAGTATCTCCTATATACTTTTAAGTTATTATTAATATGGTACAACCAAATTCTCTATTCTATCCATCCATTGAATGACATGTCACTATACGTGCGTACGCACGGCTTACCATCTCCACGTTGTGGTGTAATTATTATTCAATACATTATTATTTGGATGGGTATAATAATGGTGTGTAATTTATTTAAATAACAAATATAACATGATAAAGATTCTGTATGTATGATATAACATCCAATTATATATTTTCTTAATATCAAAATAATTATATTATTGCTCGTGCATACGTATGGATTGTCGTCTCCACGAACGCGATGAGATTTATTCCCCATTGTATCCATTAAAGACTATTTTTCATTAGATGATTAAAAATACTTTTTAAATACTTAATATAATTATGAATATGAATATGATACATCCTATCCATAATATACATTACTTATGTAACAAACCATATAAAGGAAAACGAATCAGTTAACACTGAAAATGAGAATTATACTATGATATTATTATCAAAGAAATGTTTAAAGATCATATATGATGTCATATTAATGTATATGATTCTTGTATAATTTAATCACAATTATTACCCCATTATACAGGAGGTTATCCTACCCTCAACCAAGGAAAAGTACAAGGTAAGGGTTAATTTTACAATCACTTTATTATCCGAGATAGCTTTTACGTATCTACAGGGACCTCTTTATCATCCACATCAATGTTTCCTAAAAATGAATTCTAAAACATTTTTACTATTTAATATACAATTGGTTAAAGTCATTTATACCCTTGTTTTACTTTTTATAAAATGTTTTGTAAGGAATCTTTCCATAGTTTTCCAAAAAGGTACCTTATGACCATTATGAAAAAATTAAGGTACGAATGATTTTTTAACTTATACAGAGGGTTTGACTATTTGTACCATTATAACATCGTCTAAGATTCCCTTTCAAGTTTATTGGAACATTTTCAAAATAAATGTTTTCATTTATAATTATATTAATTTTAAATTATTTCAAAATAGAACGATATATTTCATTAAAAAATGTTTTTATTTCATCTATATTAACATCCTTTGATGGATTTTAAGATTATTTTACGTCTATTTATTATGATACAAGACAAACATATTGTATTGAGGGTATTGTGATAAGTTTTATTTTTGATGTGTTATTTCATACCATTAATGGTTTATGGATAAAGTATTGACATTTTGTATGTCAGTTTTAATATGAATTCTTATTTATGGTTAAACATTTTCATATGAGGATTGCATTGGACATAGTATGTTATGAGTGGAGCCCGATATAACTCTTGATGCATAGATATGTCTCATGAGACAAACAAGTGTATTGGCACAAGGCCTTGACAAAATCTTATTTGTAGTCTTGGCACAAGGCCATGAATATGTGGTTATGAAAGTCTGTCATTTTCCATTCCATCATTATGAATGTGGGTATTGATATTGTATTTGATTATTCGACTTATATAATTTCCATGTGAGTATGTAAATGGAATTATTTTGATTTATATTTGCCATATTATGATGATGTTTAGGTTGAAAATTCTTTTGTTTTAGTTTTATACATTGTCTTAAATGTTTATGCTAATTTATGAAAGTTTCTTCTATATAGTTATCCTTACTAAGCATCTTATCTCACCCCTTTCTATGTTTTATTTTTTATAGGATGTGAATAAGTATCTTTTGAATGACCTGCAGGGATAGACTATGGGATCTCTATGTTGTCTATGGAAATGATGTTGTTGTAGTTTCTTATTTTATGATGAAACGTAAACCTTATGAATGTATCTACTACTTCCAAGGATACTAAACTAATCGGTCCTTAAAGACATGTTTTTTTATCATGCCAATGTTATGTAATAATTCACAGACTCTGGGTAACTACGGTCAGGGAATTATAGTTGGTATCAATGAATGTTTAGTACAAACTTTGGAATCTAGATTTAGATAAACTCAGATTATAGCACATAGACCTAAGATATACTTTACAGATTAGTATAGAAGAACTTCATATAATTTTTTTATTGTATATATTTTTTGAGTTTTCCAAGAAATACATCCCTATCTGGATACGAGCAGGTAGAGGTGGCTCTAGCACAGATGTACCTAGGGGTAAAACCTAAAAACACCACTTTTAGCTAGAATAGAATGGGAACTGGGGCATGACAATAGGCCTTTCTGCACTATTGGTTATGACACTCTTGGGGGATATGCTTAGGAAAATTCTCATTTTCCTTAAAAATCATTATGAAGTGTTTATGAGTATATACATTCTCAATGAATTTTTTTTATGATTATGGATTATATCTATAAACGGTTCAATTTATGTTTTGGGTTTTACAAGTTTGAAATTATGTATTTGGATTCATAAAATAATATACTTTATGCCATTGTTTATAAATTTTGCTTAGTGGAAGGAATAGAAACCTTATCAATGCATGCACTCCATGTATGGATTTACCTCCTACGCAATATAATTATAGTGGAGTAGATGATGCCACTGGTGCTGATCATCTAATCACCATACTAGGACAACTCACTTAGGTTATGAATAATAACCTTACCCGTATAGAGAACCCTGATCTGCAGCATAAAGGATCATTTTTAGATCGCTTAATGAGGTAGAAACCCAAACATTCATTGGGGGTACAAATCCACATATAGATCAGCAATGGTTTAATTCCTTAGAGAAAATATTCCACGCCTTGGGGAGTAGCGAAATGAAAAAAGTTTTCATGGTAGTTTACTGCCTCACTGGAGATGCAGATCAATGGTGGTCATTGATTTAAAACAAAAAAAAAGATAAGGAAGTATAAAATAACGAATGGAGGGAGTTTAAATAGTTTTTCTTATTAAAATACTTCCCCATGAACATCGAGCAGATATGGAAAGGCAATTTCTAAGTCTGGGGAAAAAGGAGGATGAGAATGTCTTAATTTATGAAGCTAACTTTACAAGGTTGGCGAGGCATTCTGCAGATTATATACATAACCCAATAAGTATGATTTATCGTTTCTTTTATTGGTTAAAACCATTTATCCATCAAACATTAGTCTCACAATCGTTCTCATCGTATGAAGATATTGTCTCATGTTCTATCAATATACAAAAAGAATTATCAATGTATTACGACTTTAAAGCAAATCAAGAGAAGAAAAGAGCTGCATAACACGTTGGAAATGGAAGTAAGGGTAATAAAGGAAAAGTAGAATATCCATCCTGCATTAAATGTGGGAAGACACAACCTGCTACTTGCCTGAAGGGAATGGGTGTCTGTTACAACTGCGGTGAAAAAGGCCACCAAGCTCGTGATTGCAAGGGGAAGAATGAGGCTGTTGATATTGAATTCTAAAATTGTAGAGAAAAGGGGAATTATGAAAATTAATGTCCTAAGCATCAGGGGAACATACCTCAGAAAATGTCAAGGGATCAAGGACAAGATTATTCTATCACTACTTCTGAGGTTGAAGCTCCGAAAGACTTAGTGGCGGGTAATTTAATGGTTTCATCAAGTTTATCCATTGATTTTTTTTGATTATAGATCATCGCATTGTTTCATATCTTCCCAGTTTTCTATGAAAATTAGATATTTCTAATTTTACTTAAAAAGGGAGTTATCAATCCAAACTCATATGGGAAGTTTCATTGCAACCATGTTTTGTGAATTAGTCCCCATTAGGGAATGTAAATGTTCTTTATCTGATGATCTCATCATCATACCCATGATTGAATTTCATATATTCCTCGGTATGTACTATCTTTTGTACCATGATGCAAACATATATTGTAAGAAGATGGAGGTTACTATTTTTTTGACGATTATAATGAACACTTTATATTTAGATCAGAATCATCACCACCTCATTCTTATATAGATCCACCCCAAGTAGCTCACCTAAATTCAATTATTGGGGAGGAAGAGAATGAAATAAATGTGTGTGAGGAAAATAATTATCAAATAGAGGATGTACCTATTGTGAAAGAATATGTTGATGTGTTTCCAAAAGATTTAATTGGAAACCCTCCGGAATGATAAACTGAGTTTTCCTATGATTTAATTCATGGATCAAGACCCATATCGAAGACCCCTTATAGAATGGCCATTGTGAAATTAGTTAAACTAGTAGTAAGGGATTTAGTCACCTTAGTGTTTCTCCAAGGGGATCCCCTGTTCTTCTTGTTAAGAAGAATGGTGGATCTATAAGGTTGTGCAATGAATATACGAAGATCAATGCTTTAACAATAAAGAAAAAGTATCCCCTTCTTCATATTGTTGATTTTTTTGATGAAATTCATGGAGATCTATAAGTTTCCAAGATTGACCTTTGATCTGGATATCATTAGTTGTGTTTGAAGAAGGAATACATTTTGAAAACTGCATTTCGAAATAGGTACATGCATTTTGAGTTTACAGTAATTCCTTTTGGATTTACTAATGCACCCTCTGTCTTCATGGATCTAATGAATAGAGTTTCAAAGGAATATATTTATGACTTTGTAGTGGTATTTATATACGATATCTTGGTATATTCTAATTGCTAATAAGATCATGAAAATAAGTTGCACATTATCCTGAAGACTCTTAGAAGACATGAATTATATGGGAAGTTTAGCTATTGTGAATTCTAGATTCCATAGGTTTCTTTTCTTGGCCATATTTTCTCTAAGTATGGAATCTCTATTGATCTTTTTAAGACCAAGGCAATCCTATAATGGCTAGCACCGACGAGTATAACTAAGGTATGCGTTTTTATAGTTTTATCAGGTTATTATCAATGTTTCGTCCATAAATTTTCCCGGTTGGCTAACACATTGACAAATATCAAACGAAAAGGTGTTAAATTTGTTTGGACAAAAGATTGTGAGGAATGTTTTGAATAATTGAAGAGAATATTAGTTAATGATCCTATATTGACTCTACCATCAGGGAAAGATGGGTTCGTTTTTTATAGTGATGCAACAACGAAAATATGTGGTTGTTTACTTATGAAAAATGATAGAGTTATTTCCTATGAATCATGGCAACTAAAAATTCATGAGCAATACTATCCTACACATGATCTTGAGTTAGCAGCTGTAATCTTTTCTTTGAAGATATGGGCACATTGTCTCTATGGTGAAAAATGTGAGATATATACCGACCACAAGAGTTTAAAGTATATTTTTCTCGAAAAAAGAACTCAACATGAGGAAAAAAAGATGACTTGAACTACTCAAATATTATGATTGCACTAGAAACTATCACCCGGGGAAGGAAAATAAGGTGATATATGGATTGACGAGAAAGGATCATAGAGTTTTGAACAAGATGAGAGTTGAAAGGTTTCTTATTATAATGGATCTAGTAAAGTTGGATATGGGAATCAATATGGAAGGTGAAACAATAATAATTTTTTCAAATGTTTTCCAACCATCTTTACTAGAAAGGTAAAAGAGTTCTCAGACCAATGATGAAGAGTTTACAAGCAGATTAAAGAAGTGAATGATGAGAGATTGAGTGACTTTGTATATGAAGAAGAAATTTTGGTATTTGGGAAGAGACTTTGTGTTTCCGATATACCTGATCTAAAAATAGAATTGTTGGATGATGCTCATAGTCCCAATTTCCATATACACCCTGGTAGCACTAAGATGTGTTAATATTTGAGGGAAAATTTTTGGTGGGACCACATGAAGCGAGAGATTGCTGATTTTGTGTCCAGATGTATGGTTTGTCAACAAGAGAAAGTTGGAAGGAAACATCCTAGAGGATTAATGCAACCTCTTCCCATACCTGAGTGGAAATTGGATAATATTACGATGGACATTGTCATGGGACTATAAAAGACTACTAGAAGGAATGATACAATATGGTTCATTGTTGATCGTCTTACCAATTCCGCACATTTTCTTGCTATAAGAGAAGATTTACCACATGAATGTCTATCAAGACTTTATATTAATGATGTTGTGAGACTTCATGGGGTACCACTATCAATTGTTTCTGATCTTGATCCACGTTTTACCTCACGATTCTGGAAAAGTCATTAGAAAGCCCTGGATACTGAACTACATTGGAGCACTGCCTACCACCCCCAAACTGATATACAATCAGAACAAACTATTCAAAGCTTAGAAGAGATGTTGAGATCATGCTCACTTGAGTTTCAATGTATGTGGGATCAATATTTACCTATGGTAGAATTTCCCTATTACAATAGCTTCCATTAAAGTATTCAGAAGGCACCATGTGAAGAGTTATATAGAAAGAGATGTCTCACACCAACCTATTGGGATGATGTTGATGAATGAAAACTCATATCCCCAGAACATGTGGATTAAACAATTAAAAAGGTGAAGGTAATCCAAAACCACATCAAGGAAACTCAATGTATACAGAAGAGCTATGCTGATAACCAAAGGTAGGATTTGGAATTTCAGGTAGGAGATCATGTTTTCTTAATGGTATCTCCATGGAAGGGTGATATAAGTTTTAGTAAGAAAGGTAAATTGAGTCCCAGGTACATCGGACCATTCAAAATTCAAGAACAAATTGGGGCTGTAACTTATATTTTGGAAATGCTACTAAGTCTCCCCAAAGTTTAAGATGTGTTCCACATATCACTATTCATAGGATAAATGTCTGACCCAATGCATGTACTTTCCTATGAGTAATTAGAACTGGAAAATGATATGTCTTATTGTGATGATCCTATCAAGGTTCTTGATAGAAGATAACTATTGTTTAGAAAATGGACGAGTCATCCAGTAAATGTTCTATGGAGAAACCATAAGATAGAAGAGGCAATGTGGGAACCTGAGGAACTTGTGATGAAGAACCACTCAAGTCTTTTTACACAGTAATACTCCAGAAATTTATAGGATGAATTTATTTTAAGGATAGGAGAATGTAACACCCTATGATTCCACAGTACGCTTCTCTTTGAATAATTCTGTAGCATGTGTTGTATGCAACCTCGAGTTCTAACACACCAAAACTTATCAAATTAGCTATTATGAATAGTAATACCCACTTTTTCAAATTAAATAAATTTTATCGTTCAAAATTGACTTCATTTTTGGATTTGGAATATTAAAATTATCTTAGGGTTAATAGTTTTTATTTTTCTTAAAACATTCAGTTTTTGATAAATAGTGAAAAACACTTTGTTATAGTTTAAAACCGAATTTTTATTTAAATAATTATTAATTTTATTTAAATTTATTCCAGTTCAAAAAATATACATAATACCTATATAATTTCAATGTAATTCATTGGAGTCAGTTTATAATGATTTCAGATATATAAGAAATTTATTGAACTTTTTACCGTCTTTTACCCACCTCGTAGGAGCATTTGCAAATTTACATAAAACATAATTTTACCACTTCTGTGAGTTGAATATCAAAAAATCTATGAGACATGGTTGATATTTGTATGTAAAATGTTGTTGAATAAGAATAAAATAATTTTTTTTGAATAGTAATTTTTTACTTTTATTTACCGCAGTTAAAAGTAAATAGAGTAATTAAGGGTAAAAATGATATTATTATTACCCAAACACATGTCCTAATTCGATTGGATAAGTGTAATTCAACCAGAAACATCCATAGGAATAAAATATGATCCTTTAGGTATATGTGGAAAAGATTATGACATTTATTATTATTTTATTCAAAGAAGATTTAAAAGTGTAAAATTCAAAATTTAATAACTAAACCATTTATAATATAGGTTTACATATAAGATAAATTTGACTATAAAAATTTAATTGAGAGATAAAATGATTTTCTACATAATGGTATTTTATTTATAATTTTTAGACGTTAAATAAGTTAATTTATTTTGGACACAATGATGATGTAGTAATTACCAAATTAATGAAATATTAAAATAATTGATATTATAAATATCAAAATAAATGTAATTTATACTTTTTATGAATTTCACAAATTTTCTAGGTTAATATAAAATTTTATAGTAGGTTACATGAAATTTTTTGAAGTAATAATTCTGTTATGAATTTACCAAAAACAGAATAACAAATAGTGTCAAAATTGACATAAAAGAGTTTTTAAAACAAATATTATATTATTAATTGAAATTATATTCCTAAAAATATATGGTTCTTCTAAAAGGCTTATATAATGATAGGTGTATCATTAATGAACAACTTGGGGTTTTCTTAGAAGTTTATAGTACGTTTATTAACCATATAATATAAAAAAACAAAGAGACACGGTAAATGTCAAACTATTTAACTAATAATTAAATCTAAATTATATAGATAATATAGTGACAAAAACTAGTATAAAACCTATTGGGTTAGTGGTTTTTGACCCAAACCCACCTTATCTTTTAAATAATTCATTTTGGATCCATATGAATCCGAAAATTATTTTATTATAAAATAATATTTCTAGATGTTCCTAAGATGCCTCTCAGCCCTCTTATAAAAGGAAACTCTCCATTCTCATTAATTCACACCATCAAAGCCTTTTGGATTAACCTAAACCTTCCCAAATACCCTATCAATTGTCCTCATTTCATCCTAATGCCCTTACCTTAGTCATAACTCTAACCTAGAGAGCCCTTTTGATCAAATCAAAAGGAAAAACCCGAACAAAAGATAAATATTTTATCACCTCTTTCAAGTTCTTTTTTCATCCACTTCCTCTTTCTTTGTTGTTTCCATTATAAAATAATAACTCCAGTATCATCTATATACTGTGATTTTATTATAAATATGTTACAATAAATGTAATTATTCAATAAATCCTTTGAATTACATGTCACCATACGTGCATTCATATGAATTACGCTCTCCATGTCGTGGTGTAATTGTTATTCAATACATTATTATTGGGATGGGTATAATAATGACGTGTAATTGATGTAAATAACAAATATAACATTATAATCATTCTATATATATGATATAAAATCAAATTATATATTATTTTAATATCAAAAGAATGATATTGTCGCTCGTGCGTACGTACGGATTACCATCTCCACCAACGTTATGAGATTCGTTCCCCATCATATCCATTCTAGACTAATTTTCGTTAGAAGATTAAAAATAATGTATAATGACTCAATATCATTATTAATATAAATAAGATACATCATATCCATAACAAAAATTACTTATGTAAGAAATCATATAAAGGAAAAAAAACCTGTTAACATCCGAAATGACGATAATACTAATATATTATTAAAAAGCAATGTTAAAAGATCATATATGATATCATATTAATATATATTATTATTGAATAATTTAATAAAAATTATTTAAACATTATATAGTAGGTTCACCTACCCTAGACCATGGAAAAGTACAAGGTAAGGGTTAATTTCACAATCTCTTAATTATTCGAGATTGTTTTTACTTAAGTATCTACTATGACCTCTTTATCATCCACATCATTATTTCATAAGAATGTATTCCAAAACATTTTTATTATTTTATAGACTATGGTTGAATGTCATTTATACCCTTTTTTGGCTTTCTATAAAATGATTTGAAAGGAATCCTTTCATCGTTTTCTAAACATGGTACCTTATGTCCTTCTCAACAAAATTAAGGTAAGAATGTTTTTTTAAGTTATACTGCGGGTGAAAATATTTTCTTCCATTATAACACCATAAAAGATTCCCTTACAAGCTTATAAGTATACTTTCAAAATAAATGTTTCCTTTTATAATTATATGAATTTTAAATGATTTCAAAACAGAATGACATATTTGTCTAAAAAAGGTTTTGATTTCATCTATGACAAAATCATTTGATGGATTTTAAGCTTATTTGAAGTTGATTTGTTATGATACAAAACATCCAAATTATATTTAATGTTATGTTATATGTTTGATATGGGATGTGTTATTTCATACCATTCAGGGTTTATGGATAAATTATTGACATTTCGTATGCCAATTTTAATACGAATGATTATGTTATGTGTAAACCTTTTCATATGAGGAATGAACTGGATTAGTAACTGATGGGTGGAGACCTCTATAGATCCTCATTGCATCGGTAGGTCTCAGGAAACAAACTAGTTTCATGGCACAAGGCCTTGTCAAACTATTATTTGTAGTCTTGGAACAAGGACTTGAATATGTGGTTATGAAAGTCTGGCATTATGTATTCCATCATTATGAAAGTGGCTATAGATATTGCATGTGATTATTTGACATGTATAACATCCTTGTGAGTATGTAAATTGAATTATTTTGATTTATATTTTCCATATTATGATGAATTATATATTGAAAACTCTTTTGTTTTAGTTTTATACATTGCCTTAAATTTTTATGATTATTTTTGAATGTTACATCTATATTGTTATCCTTATTGAGCATCTGGGATCACCCCTTCTTATGTATTATTTTTTATAGGATATGAAGAAGTATATTATGACTGACCTGCAGGGATAGTCTATGGGTTCTCTATGTTTTCTATGGAAACAATGTTTTTGTAGTTTTCCAATTTATGATGTAATGTAAACCTTATGAATGTATCTAGTACATCCAAGGATACTAAACTAATCAGTCTTTCGAGACATGATCTTTTGTGATCATGCCAATGTTATGTAATAATGCACCAAATCTGGGTAACTAGGTTTGGGGCGTTACATTATAGATGTTATTCAATCACTAAGGATCGACGCCAAAATTTTAAAGTCATTCCAATCCTAATTTCCAAATCATTACCCTTCTCTCTTCCATGTGTCTCTATATTATAAGGAAACTATACCTGGTAATAGTTCTGATAGTGTCTTGTAGTTTCTTCCCACATAATGATAAGTTTTCTATAGAGAAATCCTCTAATTATATATGTTAATTTCATTCTTGGTAATCGCATAATATTCATTCTTATTTAATTCGGTGATATGGTTCTCAAAATTTGATTGTTGAGGTAAGGAAAATAATTGTATCCTTGGTGGATCATTCTAAAACTATTTTTGGGGAGAATAATGGTAGGATCATGTGGGAATGGGTTATTATGGATATTTTTAAATTGTTTTATGATCTATATTTGGAGGTGGGTACAAGGTGGTCTATAATTTTATGGTGCATCTTGACCAATACACTATTGGTAGTATCATTGATTTATTTTGAAACTTTTTATATCTTATTAATTGATAAGAAGAATGTTTTTATACTATTGTTATTTAAATTATATCATTCCATGATTATAATTTTCAAAATTAGAATCCTGACCTTGGTCTCATCCATTCAAACATTTAAGTCCTGATAAGGGAGTGGGATTTATTCATTCCACTATCTTAGATTTCTATAATATGGGAAGGAGGTGGGAGTAGTGGAGAATATATCTAAAGTATGTTGACATTATTTTTTCGGATTCAACATTGTCTATAAGGTATTTATTCTATTCCATTATATTAATTCTAGGTAGAGTTTGTCCTTGGTGAGTCTACTGCATACTGATATTGTGGTAATTTCATCTTAAATTTCTCTGTTAAATTATAGCGCATTGAGAATGATTAGTCAATTAGTGAAATAATCCACTATAGTATATTAATCTATTTTAAGTCCATATTATAATGTATTCATATATAGATACATTTCATGTATATGATTTGGGAATATATGAGTGAGTTCTTTTGTTTGATCTATATCTTCCAAGATGACTCTCCATCGACCGGGGTGGAGTTTAGGATCTTTTTTTTGTAAATCTAGTATTTTATTATAGGAAAATATTTATCATAATATTTCATAAATAAATCAATGCATATTTTAATGGATAAGGGTTTCAATATTTTGATAGAGCGCTTGCCTCTATCATGGATGGAGAAAGGGATCAAATTTAGATAGGTTGCATTAGAAGATATAACTTAACATCGAATGGTGTAAAAAACAAATAAAAGTTATGAAATATTCTCATTGGTATAATCATTATGATGCTCACAAAATTTTACCTCATTAAAGATCAGGTGAATGCATTTTGTAATTATTTTATCTTTTTTTTCATGTATTAGATGATGGACTATGATGGACCTAGTTCCATGGGTGGATGGAATTCTATAATCCATTATGTCATGAACCTATATTAATGGTTTAACACATGGTTGGTAAAATTAAAATCATTGAACATGTGATGTGTTAGGTGATGTGGGATCATAATTCTCATCCTTGATGGATGATAGATGAATAAAATATTTTCTTCCAATTTCATGGTCAAAATAAATTAATTCCTTAGTTTCCTGGCTCCATGAATGAGTTTAACTACCCTTTTGAATGACAATGAATAATTACACTGAGGTAGGTTATATTTTATTGGTAAAAATCATAAAAATTAGGTAGACCATGAAATAAATGAGTGATTTAATCCCATCGTCACATCGATGACTATTTTACAGATGAAACAACTAGTCCCCTATAAGGACTCAAAAATCATATTGGACCATGCTTCATCTTCATTCTTATATTGGAATGTATTTGCTTATAAATTTATAAATCACAAAATACACTAGCTAAAAATTACGAGTAGTAAAAATTTGGGGGGTTGATAAAAATGGTAGATCCATGAATGATAGTGACCTTGAATTAAAAACATGTTAAATATATTTCTCACATGAATCTCAGACATTTGATTTTATATGTCTTACATAGATCAATTAAAATTTAAGGGGGAGATAGAGAGAGATTATAATGAACAACGATTTTTGTAAATGAATATTACATTTTATTATGGAAATTAAATATATTACACAAACAAATTATTGAATACTATAAGATTTTATTTTCATTGGATTATAGATTGAAAATATTCTATTTTAGTGTTATTTCCCAATTTAACTTCACTATTAGGTAAACAAATATGGTTTGTCACATGGACTCAAGCACACCACCCCATATTCCAGGACCTGCTGAATAATAGTAAGGGTTTATGGTGATACAATGTGGATACTATACCATTATAAAAAGAGTGGTCTATTGGTGAGATAAGGAATAAGAATTTAAATAAGGTTAATCAAAATATATAAATGAAAAAAATATCCAAATTGAAAAAAATGAAGAAGAAATAAAATCGAAAATAAGTAGTCTCAAATGGTGATTTCAAAACGGCTGAAATCCATGGAATAAGGAAAAAATATATCCAGCTATATTGAAATATAATAAAAGAAAAAATAAAAGAATTAACATCATAGCTCTATGCTTTGTCTCCTTCTCCAAATCTCCCAAACAATAATTAATCACGAATCCATGTTTGAGCTACTCTACTCATTCCAAATTTCATTTATTATGTCTATTTTGGTACTAAATGATGGAATAAACATGGTGTGATATATACTTAATAGGACAAAAATTATTGTGACTATTCATGTCAGTTCTATGATCACATGTTTAATAGTGTGTTGGTATAATAATCATCAATTACGTAAAATAATTATTGTATGGGCCATTTCAAACTTATCACGTCATGGGGTGACATTCTAACCACACCTAATTTATAATGAGACCTAAATTCCAATTCACCCCTACTATTATATATATATATATATATATATATATTCTTACATTGGAAAATCATATGTTCATATATACACGCTCTGGTGTAAACCCTTGTCATAGTATCTATATTCCCACATAGAATGTCAATATGTCATGTATCTTAGATATCTATGTAGAAAATTTTAAAATTGAAAATACAAATAAAATATATTGTGTGGGACTAGGTAGTCCATTGTCTCAAGGCTCGATCCAACATAATGAAATAAATCATATAGTTTGGATATCTTGGTCTATGTGTAATACAATTAGTACACACATGGCATTCAACGGTAAAATATTCTAACTGAGTCTATATATCTCATCCAAAGTAAATCATTGTCTATGCATGATTGGTCCCAGTGGGTTAATCCATGGAACAATATGTTCTGATACATCAAGTTGGGCCAATGGTGTATATCCAAGCCTCTGTAATATATATATGGAATGAAATTTAATCCTCAATAAAACATAGAGTCATTCTTGTAATAATTCTATGACTAGTTTCCATGGTGGTTAACTTCCATATAAATAGGCTCTATGAATTTGGGTCTCATCTTTTGAGTGCATAATTAATTCCCTCATGAATCCATAGATATCTCATGTCCAACCTCTCCAACTATATGATAAGTTCCATACAAATGATTTTTTTTGTATATGTAGTGTAACTTCATCTTTTTATTAGTGATTCTGATTTACTAATTTCATTTATATATTTTATAAATAATTAATAAATGCAGGTATGTTTTTATTCATTATAAACCACTCTAAATTATCAATCTTAATTAATTATTTGACACATTATAATTCAACCCAAAAAAACACAATTGAGGTTAAATAGGAATATAATGGGAACACCCAAATGGGTGGCTCTTGTTGAGGTTGATAACCTCTAATATCGTTAAAGATATTAACATGTCATATGGTTCCAAATAGGAAAACTAAATTATGGAATAATTAGTTTTAGGAGTAACTCTCTGTGAGAATACATGCGGAAGGAAAAAATATAAATAGACATAATTTGAGGTAAAAATCATAGAACACATACCTTATGCTTATAAGGGAACACACATCCAATATCATATTTTAATTTCTAAATCGAAAAAATTGGAAAAAAATTTATGCCCTAAAAATACAACATATTACCTCACATAAATATTTTTCTACCGGTAATAAAAATAATTATGAAAGGTTCTTTTGGAATAGAGTGATTTATATTTTTCATTCAATGTGATAATCAGTTAATCGATCAGATTCTAGAGGAGAGAGAACAAATTTAACTATGATTTACAACATTTGGAGATCTCTCAATGTGATTGGTGTTTTGAATTGAAAAATATAGTGGAAGAGGGTGAGAAAATAGAGGGTTCTTCCCCCCTTTTAAAAGATTCATGAAATTTTCAAGATGTGATTATTTTTTATCTAATTATATACTCATGGTTTCCCCATTGGAAAACTAATTAACATCATGTATGTGTTCTAGACAGACCTATTAACATTGTGAATTTAATTCACATAATTCATTAGCATTACATATATTCTCTATCCCTCATCTATAATATTCCCTTGAATAAACCAATTGTACTAATAGTGACACTTCTAGTGAAAAAAATATCATTTGTAAAGATAGTTTAAAAACAATTAATGGCTCTTTACCTCATATGAATAATATTCCATATTAATGTCTTCCCCACACAAATAAATTCATAGATATGTTTCCCAAACAATGGTGGTGAATCATGTTCAGAAAAAATCTCTGGCAAGTAAATTATATATCAACCTCTCTATCCTATGTGGTTTTATGTAAATGGTTATGCTACCAAAAAATTGTACTAAAGGATCATACCTTATTTTTAGATATTTTTTCCTTTTTTCAATGATAAAAATATTACTATCGTCAAAAGAAACATCGATATCAATTTCTACCTCATCGGGATAGAATACATGTACTAGTTCTAAGTAGTAATGATGTAACATAGAAACAATGAACATGTCATGCATATGTTTGTATCTCTTAGGGAGTATTGTATGATTGGCCACATATCAAACCCTCTAAAATACCTAAAAAGTCCAAAAAATGAGGCTATAGATTACATTGGAACCTAAACCATAAATTCCCATAGTCTATATAAATCATAAAGGATCAATCGATCCTTGTATATGAACTCAATATGTCATTGATATTTTCAGAAAAATGATTATATACTAGAAAAAACCATATCCATTCCCTTCCCGGTCAACTGAACATACACTAAATTCTCTATAACGAGATAAGGTCCATGTAATCCCTGGTCCCCTTCCTCTATCCAACACAATGTTCGTCAGTGTGTCCTAGCATATAAGGTATCATAGAAAACTATTTGTATTTTCACTTGAATGCTATTATTATAGTAGGACATTGATCAGGGTATATGTTTCTCCCATGAACCACTAATAGAAAGGATTCATGAGCTATGAATGACCCATACACCTGTATCAACACCCTTGGACAGCCTATTAGTCTAAGGGTTGTATGTTGTACCAAAATGTATTTTTGTACCTAAAAACTTCTTCATATGATTTCCAATATTGATATGTAAAATGTGATTCCCAATCAAATACAATAGTCTATAGGGATCTATGGACTCACATACACTCCTAAACACAATGTATTCTATGATCATTAATATAAATGGTCTGCAAGATAGTTGAAAATATTGATACCTTTATATTCATATATATGATAACCTCTATTGAATTATTCCCTAATGGGATCTCAGAAAGATTGTCACAATGTAAATGGTGATTTCCCCACATTTTCACTTAGGAATGAAGAATTGATTTAAAATTCTGGTAAGTGGTACGTATTTTTTCATCACATTCATTCTTGTGGAACATCTAGATACATATCTAGATATATAACTTTTATACAGGGGCAATAATAATTGTCGGAGTGTTCACAATACATATTTTTATGCCCATGTTGATTCACCCAGGTATATATTTTAGAATCTAAAATCTTTAGTTCCTAAAATTTCATTTGAAACACTTATAAATCAATGGATGAGAAATACCTCATCCTCACCACCAATATAGATGATTAGATATTCCTCTCCATAATAACACTCCATTTTGAATAATGTTTTAGGGTTTGGTAGCTTCTTTATCTTCACTATATCAATGATTGATGAATTCACTTCCAAACCTACAAGGATTTCTTCTCAAGTTTTCCATGTACTTCTAAATTCATCTCATAGTTCATAACCATAGTATTGCACTCATTAATGGCCTTAGGCACATCACTTTTCTAACTAATCCAAAAAAAATTATCATCTAAAACATTAACATATCCATTCATTTAAAGAATATATAAATCAACGGAAAATAACTTTTGAATTAACATCCTCTATCTATGATTTATGAAATGATGTGTAAATATAAACCTTATAATTATGTGTCTTGTAAATACCACTACAATCAC
Organism: Viscum album; assembly: GCA_963277665.1. Taxonomy (NCBI): domain Eukaryota; kingdom Viridiplantae; phylum Streptophyta; class Magnoliopsida; order Santalales; family Viscaceae; genus Viscum; species Viscum album. Next base: position 1,063,042,678 of record OY728142.1, read on the forward strand.
TGTAATAAATTAAATTCTCATAAAATGTATGCCTTGGACAACTTATATCTGCTCAAGATTATGGGTCAATTAATACTAATCACATGGTATCAAAATTTTAATCCCATACACTATTAATATATCTTTTAAAAATATATTTTATTTAAGAACAATTCCTTATAAATCACAATAAACTATACAGCCTATACCTGGCTCATGAAGATTCAATATTTCTATTGAATTCATTCTCAATTTAAACCTTTAAAACACTATCTCTTTGGATTTTGACTAGGTGAACATCACAAACTTATTATTAAATCCCATAAGATGTTTTTTTCATTATAATCTTGGATAAAGCAGCATTAAAATATTTCCATTTTTGGGAAGCTATTGATTTATAATACATAACTATGTTCATCCAAGATAACTACAACACCCACCTTTACAATGTCATTACATTCTCCAACCATTGAAATAATATGTCCTATGAAGCTAATATTTTCATTGAAAAAGTTGAATTCTATGAGTCTGTAAAACATTTTTTCTTTATTACTATATTCATTAAAATCTCATAATATTTGAAATGTTTGCTCAGAGTGTGATAATTCACTAAGGTATCATCAATAAATCATACAAAAAGTGAATCTGGGTATCATTAGAAAAACTAATTCCTAAAATTCTTTAATATAGCCAGTGTGTTTATATGATGGAACCATGTAGTCAGATTCTCATGAAGGCTATACCTTCTAGAAAATTTCATATTTCTTAGTTGATAAGTTTTAACTCACACCTGTTTATAACATGACCAAAAACATATCTTTGAGAAAACCCTCACTACTCGGATCTACTTGAAGACGTCATTGATATTAGGCATTAGATATTGTTTCTTACCCATAATCTGGATTATCAAATAGTAATCCATGAATATCAATGTTTTATAATACATCTACATTAAATATTGATATTTGAACCCTATGGTGATCTACTGAGATGTATAGAACCCAGAGCTTCAAAACCCTAATGGTTTCTACTATTATCATGAAACTCAATAGTATAAATTCATTAAGGATTAATTGATACTTGTATTATTCATAGAACTATATAAATAGTAAACTCTACAAGTCTTTCAAGAGGTAGTTTATAAAAATCACTTGCTACGATGTCCCCGGAATAATCTGCCAATAGAGGGAAATGAGCCTAATGTATTCAAATATCATCAATATAAATGATAAAAATATTTTCAATAATTCAACAATGACCTCAATGCTTTGGTCCACCTCTATATGTGTGGACATCCCTTTTTACCAATGTGATGACAACTAGATCCCATTTGAGAGGTAAATTATACCATGTAATTTAAATATCCATGTAACCACCAGAAATTATATCAATTAAAATTTTCCCATCTTATAATTATGTTATATAGAATAAAAAACATTCATATAATAGAATACCAAAAAAAACCCATCTGGTAAAGTAGGATTCATGAAATTAGTGATATTCCTTAAAATTACGGAACCTCTACCGATGGAACAATAAATTGTCACTTAGAATATTAAATTTATCATTAGATATTTAAATATATACAACTGAAAAATAAACACACTTGTGATAGTGTAGATAAAATTTTGGAATCTATTAAATGATAATATGAAATATTTAATTCATAGAATATGTAAGTGAATATTTTAAAATTTTTAAATTATGTTTTTGTATTTTGGAAAAACATATATGATTCATTACAATTTTATAAATAATATATGATTTAAAATAAAATTTAATTTCAAAACATATATTAATATGTCCATAATTTTGTTTTATAATTCTATGATATTTTTAGGATACCTAATTAAAAAGTTAATGTTTCATAAAAATAGTTATAATTGTAAAATCAATTTCTTTTGAATGAATTATTTTTTAATTAAGAATGAAAATTTTCATATTTTAAAAATTAATTACAAAAAAATGAGACAATTTATAATTTTTTACAAGACAATAAATCATAATCATGAATGTTTGATATTTTTCTAAATTAGTTGATTTTTTAATTAGAAGTAAAATAGGACAATTTATACAATCTAGTATTAAATGTTAAATACATGATTTTTTTAGTCATTATTTATATATGAATGATGTAAGATCCATATTCTCAAACTCTATTTCATTATTTAACATATTTAGTGATATTATTCAAAATAATATATATATTCCAATCAAAAAAATAATAAAATAACCAATATAATAATAATAAACACCACTCTCCTCGCCTATAAATACCACCTCTCAGTACTTATTATCCTCACACCATCTAAGCCTTTATTCATATCCACAATCTATCCAATCCATTTTCCAAGCCTCTCCACCACTTCCAGGAGCCTTTGGAATCCGGAAAAATCAAAATCTAATTTCCCTAATGATGTTGTCAAGGTGAATATGTTCATGAGGTAAACACCCATTCTGTTTACTTTTAATTTATTTGTAATTTCTTCTCTTTTCTTATCTTCCCATCAACTCTCTATCCTAAAGTGGAAAGATAACACCATTTTATTTTTTATAATAGAAGTATATTTGTTAAATGGAATAATCCATCATCAAACCCCATTTCCTCTTCCATTTATTCTAAAAATTAAAACACTATCCATGATATGTTGATTTACCGCCTTTATGGAGAATCTGTTTTCATTTTCCATTACTGCCTTCAAGTATTGTAATGAAGCCATTATTATGGTAATATAATATTTTTTATATACATGTTATATGTTTCATATTACTCTAGAAGATGTAGATGAACATTTTTAGTAAATTAAATGTTATATGACTGTGATGGTTGTAAAACTCACCGAAATAAATTAAATAATTTTTAATATGATTTTATCTAATTAATCATCTTCATTCCATATAAAAAATGATATATAATAAAATTTTACGTTTTTTATGTTCATTAATAACATATATTCCCAATTTTACTGAATTTTTCTCATTTCAAATGATTATTCACACACATATAATGGAAAATTTATCATGAAAACCATAAAAACAGACACACCGAGAATGATGGAATTGTACTCGATAACTCATAAAAGTGGACATACAAATTTAATGAAACTATAATTAATTAAATAAATGTATAATTTGTTTTATATTTATTATAAATTGATTCTAATTTAATTATCTATTGAAATAGTGTAAAAAATCATTCATATCTAATGTTAGGGGATTCTCAATACAAATTTCCATTCATTTGGTTATTCATCCATTCCACCATATTTCAGAGTAGATGTTATTTTAATATTCCTCAAATATAATTTCATTATGGTTAGAATTCCATTTATAGGATATACATGTTTTCAAAATTATTTTATGTGAAATATAGTGATTTTCAAAAAATTATTATACGCTCCCAAAAAACTAGATAACACCTCTTATGGTTTTTTTCAATCAAGAATGACGAACCTTATAGAAAATATTTTTGGCCCTTTTCATATGAGAATACAAAGTTTATTCATGACTAATGAACTAATTATGAATCCCTTTTCTTTACAGGGGATACATCATGACATTGATTGATATATGTTCTTTGTGGCATGCATGATTATGTAAATGTTCTGATGTGACATGTGTGATCAAAATTATATAATGACCCAATGCATTAAAAAATGTGCTATATCTAATCTTATAATGCGAAATATGTGTAAATGTGATGATATATATTTTCACAGTGATAATTTTATTTTTATACACATATGTTATGTGTGAACATGATTCCATACGTGTTCACAACTATGAGTTGTATTTGATCACTAAGACACGTTGTTTAATTCTTATAAAATTACCTATTCCATGAATTTGTCTAACTATTCCTATAATTACTATGATGAAGATCCTATTATAATGTTTTGGTGATGATGATTATGCTCACTAATCATGTCCTTATATATTCCTTTACTATGATTTTAGATCACCCATTTCATTGATGTATATCCACTGGTGAATACATGTACGATAGAAAATGTGGAGTCCACTAAGAAGACATAAAAAATGATTTATATAATTTTTATGGTATATTATGTAAAATTTATATATATATTTACTTTTCCCAATAAACTACCCATCTATATCAAATATTGACATAATCTTTTGTCTTATATCAATAAATAGATGTAATAGTAATATCAGAATATGTCATGTAACATACCAGGTAAATAATGAATAAAACATATTCATATTTATTAATATTTACGAATTAAATATTAATTTTACTTTAAAAGGGCTGCTATGTTCGATAGCGTACCCGATACGCAACAAAGAGTTTCTTTGAAATCTTACGTTGCACACTAGTAATAAAATAATATTATTTTAAATGGTAGTTAACACATAGTCGTTGTATTGGCGGGAATGGATATAAATAACTAAAATATGATAATATATGTTTTTTAAATGTTTTTACTTTTATCTAATAAAAGGTAAAGGCTTAAAATACGGAAATATTTCAATTTTAGGCGTATATGCCCTAGTTTTCACTAAAGGTTCACTTATCGCATTTTGATGGAAAACCGTCATTAAATATAGTTTTTTTTCACTCTTATAATTTCTATTGGACCAAATAAAACTCTTCTTTATAAATGAGACATCAAAATTTACTTTGTGTAAATTTTTGGTATTTTTCCGATAAAGTTCATTTTTTACTGAATAGTGTAAAATATTGTATTTTAATTCAAAACCTCTTTTTAATATAATTTATTTATATGATTATATTATCCTTTGAATTGTTTTTAAAGTGAAATTAGAATATATTTTTACCATTAAATCCAATAGTTGTTGTTGGAATTAATTTTACTTTGAAATCGGACTTAAACTAGTGTCAATCTTTTGATACTTATTGTTTCATAAAAACACTCTATTTGCTCTGACAGTGGGAATTAATAATTCAATTAATTAATGCAACTTATATGTTTTTAATTATGTAAAATGGAATTCATTTTTTAATTTGAAATATCAAATATAGCTTAGGGTGAAGTTTTGGTAATTTTCTGAAAATCTTCAATTTTTGATGAACAGTGAAACCATTAAGTGGAACTTAAAAAACTGATTTTTCGTTTAAATGAAATTTTACCACCTCTGTGTTTTGAATTTCAAAAATCATACATACATGGTTTTCCTTAAGAAGTAAAATTTGGTTCAATGGGATTAAAATAATTTTTTGGTGAATAGTAACTTATTAAGTTTTTAATTGCGATTAGAGGTAATTAGTGTAGTTTAATGTAAAAATAATGTTTTAATAATATGGGATGAGCTTGAAACATGTCCTACCCTCATTTGATGTGTCATGGCCGACCGAGACAATCCATGGGTCAACTTGGGGACCCCATGGAGCCACATTAGTTGGAAAATGACATTAATATCTTTTTATTTAATGTTAAAATAAAAATGTCACAAACATGAGTTGTTTTACTAAAACAATTTTTACATGGGGTTATACAAATCAGATTTTTGACAATAAATATCCATTGGAAAGGTAATAATATTTACTACATCATCTTATTTTTTTTATAATATTTAGACATTAAATAAATTAAATTATTTATGACACCATGATGATGCATCGATTACCTCATTATTTAACGATTTAAATAAAATGGAAAGATAATGTAAAATCTAAGACCTATACATTTCAAAAACCTATTTTATGGGTGGAGTTCGAACCCTTATCACATTATCCTCGAAAAAAATCAATGTGGGACCATTAAAATCCGAAACTCATTCTAAAATAAAGTAACATTTTTTTACTTTCCAAGAGTGCCCCTCCTCTCCTCTTATAAATGGCCCCAACCTCTACCACCTTACCCACACTTCCAAAGCCTTTGGATCAGACAAACCCAACCCATTTTGTCTCTACACATCCCTCTATTACTCCTTGAAGCCTCAATTTGGGCAGAAGTCTTCCCAAGTAAGCCTTTGAGCTCAAATCTAAGAGAGTTACCCGATTTTAAGGTGATTTCTTCACTTGTGTTCTTTTGTTTTATTTTGCTTCTCCAACCCCCTAAACTCTTCTTATTCATTTCTTTTGTAACAAATCCAGTATATTAAATATACTAGGATGTTTTTATAAGAATCTTTCGAGCCACACTTACACACATATACATCTAATGGTTAAAGAACATATTGTTTCTGTGGTTGGCGAATTTCTTTCTCACGAAATGATGATTGTTCAATCTTCTTTTAAACACCTTTAATGGTGGCCATTAAGATGTCATTATATTTATATATGATATATATTATGTTTATGTTTTCCTTATGCATATTTATTTTTCATTTGTGTTATACCTTTATGGTTTCCATTGTGGTTAAACACGATAATTTCATTTTAGGAAGTGTGGACTACCGCCCCCTCAAAGTGATGTGATTCGTTAATGCCATTTGTGGGATGTATAAAGGATGGATTTAAAGTTATTATATATGATGATATACTTGAATTATAATATACCTCTATATCATTATTATTTCTTTCCATTAATGTATGAGATAGAAATGAAAGTAGCGTTCATGCGTACGTACGGCTTACCGTCTCCATTAACGGTGCATTTCATTTCTTATCCCCAAATGTAATGTTCTATTATAAGTACATATATATAGTGGATATATATGATGTATGTTACATCTAAATTATTAATATAATTCTGGAATTAAAATATACATACCTCTTATTTAGTTATAATTCCATTAATATGACATAGAAATGAAAGTAGCGTTCATACGTACGTACGGCTTACCGTCTCCATGAACGGTGCATTTCATTTCTTACCTCTGAATGATTATGTGATATTATAAATACATGTATATGCTAGATATATATGATATATATGATATCAAAATCAGGAATGTCATTCTGGATATAAAGAACCATGGACCACACGAACAACATGTAATTGTAAGAAGTCCACTTTCGACTTAAGAACCAAATATCAACAAAAAAAACATTATTAACTTAAATGATTACATAATGTTTATGACATAAAAATATGTGATATAAAAAGGAATAATGAACTTGAAAATTTTTCTTAAGAAAATAGAAATTAACTCAAGTTTATTATTCAGGACGTTAAAGAACGATCGAGTCAAGTCGGACCCGAGGTAAGGGACTTCATCTCAATCTCCTTTCATTGAGGCATATTTCGTTTTATACACAACTTTATTTTATACGGTGTATAAACCCTTTGAATTTTAATTTTATACAAAAGGAATATTTTTCTACCAAGCGTTTTACAAAACGAAAAAAAGGAATGTTTCTTTTAACGTACGCGGTGACAACGACCTTTTCCGCGGCCGCGAGTATTCTTTTGGTCTTTGGCTTCCTGAACAAGCGGTAATGTTTTTTTTAAAATGAAATAAATACCATAAACTCTTTTATGTATTTTGGTATTGAAAATGGTTTTTATAATGGATTATTTTTGTCAATATATTTAAGTGATATATGGTGATCAAAGTGTGGAAATGTTTTCTTTCCATTATATTTGTTTTATGTATTATGATTTTTATAATGATACTTGTACATTTGACGGGTGGTTACGTGATAAACCATATGATGGGTGGTGCCGTGAATACCAGGATGGGTGGTTACATTATAACTTCCAATGAATTGGGTATGGAAGTCGGACGTATGTCTATTCCATTAAGTATGTATGGAAGTTGGCCGTATGGCTATTCCATTGAGTGATATGTGTGGAAGTTGACCGTATGGTTATTCCACTTAAGTATGTTTATGTCCCAAGTTACCTTTATATGTTATGTGTTCTTTATACGGGTTTTATGGTAATCCTTTGATTAAAAAATGGTATTTAATGATATTTTATTCAGTGAAGAGTTTTTACTACTTCATGAAGCTGTAGGTATTACTTTGATAAAGTATACATGTTTTACTTGATGTTTGAAAAACTAACAGTTTTCATTCTTTGTGTATCCCTTACTGAGCTTTTTATGAAAACCCCAAGTTTTTTTGAAATGTTTTTCATAGGACTTAATGTGGAATAGGGTCAAGGATGTTATCAAGGGAAAGTTATTCTATCTAAAACATGGAACTAGACATGTTTCTTTTTAAGTGTTTTTTTATTCTATGGAAACTTAGTAGAAGTGTCGACTTTGTAATCTTTTGAGATGTAATAGTTATGTTCTATTTCTCTAAAACTCTAAACCTGAAAAGATTCTCAATTTGAATTATTCATTTATTTCAATATTAAGTAAGTTTTAAGGTCCGGGCCTTATAGTTGGTATCAGAGGTCGGTTTAGACAACTTTAAGAGTTAGAAAATTGTTAAATTATAAATTAATTTAAGGTATGATTGAAATGATATAGCATTTAAAGATTACCATGTTTCTTCTCCTAAGATATTTCTGTGTTAAGAATGGTTTTTCAAAGAGGAAACAGAACAGATTTTCTAGGAAGGCATACAGATGGAAATGACCTTTCAAATCAGTATGCTGAGATGGTCAGAATCATAACTAAACAGTTTGTTGTAGTGATGGCTCAGTTGACTCCGGTGAAAAATGTTGGTTGTTTTTATTGATGATAGTTTGGTGTTTTCTAAAAGTAAATAGGAGCATGAAAGACATTTAAGGGTTATTTTGAAAACCATAGAAGAAAATAAATTGTATGGAAAATTATGAAAGTGTGAGTTTTGGTTACAAAAAATTTCTTTCCTTGGTCACATTGTTTCAAAAGATGGCATAACAGTTGATCATGTTAAAACAAAAGTTGTTGAAGAATGGCCAACACCCACCAATGTAACCGATATCCTTAGTTTTCTTGGTTTGACATGTTACTACCGAAGGTTTGTTGAAACTTTTTCAAGGTTATCTAGTCCAATCACTAAGCCAACTTGGATGGGTGTTATGTTTATCTGGACAAAAGAATTTGATGATTGTTTGCAGGAGTTGAAAAGAAGATTGGGGAATGCTCCAGTTTTGAAACTTCCTTCCATAAATGGTGAGTTTGTTTTCTACAGTGATGAATCATTGAAAGGTCTTGGTTGTGTCCTTATTCAGAATGATCAGGTAATTGCTTATGCTTCACGCCAGTTGAAAATTCATGAGTTAAATTACCCTACACATGATTTGGAATTAACTGCTGTTGTTTTTGCTTTAAAAATTTGGAGGCATAATTTTTATGGAGTAAAGTGTGAAATATATACTGATCAAAAAAGTTTAAAGTATATATTCACTCAGAATGAATTGAACATGCGACAAAGGAGATGGCTGGAATTAATCAAGGATTATGATTGTACAATTCATTACCAGCTGGGAAAAGAAAATAAAGTGGCTGATGCTTTGAGTCGAAAAAGTGATGCTTCATTAACAATGTTGCATTTGGAACATGATCCTTTGGTTAAGGATTTTATGAACTTTGGAAAAGAAGTTTTTGGTGCAGGATGTTCTTCTGTTTTGTTTCAGGTATCAGTGAAATCTTCTCTATCAGGCAGAATCAAGCAAGCACAGAAGCAAGACAGTGAGTTGCAGAAAAAGGTAGAGCAGGTTTAGAAAGGTAAGTTGCCTGAATTCAACATTGATAATGATTGTGTTTTAAGATTTGGGAAGAGACTGTGTCTGCCTTGTGATTCACAGTTGAAGAGAGTGTTGTTATGTGAATCTTATAGTTCTCCATTTTCAGTTCATCCTGACAGTTATATGATGTATAGAGATCTGCGGGAGTATTATTGGTGGGATGGAATAAAAAGAGATATTGCTGATTTTACTGTGAAGTGTTTGACTTGTCAGCAGGTTAAGGCAGAGCGGAAGTTACCGAAAGGGATGCTTCAACATTTACCAGTGCCATAGTGGAAATGGGAAAATATATCCGTGGACTTTGTTGTGGGATTACCGAGGACATATCGAGGTAATAATGCAATCTGGGTTATTGTTGATCGATTGACTAAATCATCTCAATTCCTTCCTATTCGAGATACATTCTCTCTAGATCAACTTTCATGATTGTATCTTAAAGAGATAGTTAGGTTTCATGGATTTCCCCTCTCCATTGTATCTGATCATGATCCCAGGTTTACTTCTAACTTTTGGAAAGGCCTTCAGAAGTCGTTGGATACTGAATTAAATTTTAGTACAGTATTTCATCCGCAATCAGATGGGCAGTCAGAACGAACAATTCAGACCTTGGAGGATATGCTACGAGCTTGTTCGATGGATTATCAGGGAAGTGGGGACCAACATCTTTCTTTGGTTGAGTTTTCTTATAATAACAGTTTTCATTCAAGTTTACAGATGGCACCATTTGAGGCATTATATGGGAAGCAATGTCGAACTCCAAAATTTTGTGATAAAGTGGGTGAAAGGAATCTAATGGGTCCAGAATTGGTAGAAGCGATGGTAGAAAAAGTTCAGTTGATTCAGAAACACATGAGAACAGCTCAGTGTAGGAAGAAGAGTTATGCGGATAACTGGAGGAAAGATATATCTTTTGAGGTAGGTGATCGTGTTTTTCTCAAGGTTTCACCATGGAAAAGTGTGATGTGATTTGGTAAGAAAGGAAAGTTGAGTCTAAGGTTCATTGGACCATATGAAATTCTGGAAAAAGTTGGATTAGTTGCTTACCGAGTGGCTTTACCTCCGAGTTTATCTCAGGTACACAATGTTTTTCATGTTTTGATGTTGAGGAAGTATATGCCAGATCCATCTCATGTTTTGAGTCCAGAGGTAGTTCAGTTGGAGGAGAACCTATCTTATGAAGAACAACCAGTCCAGATTCTTGACCGAAGAGAGAAAGTGTTGCAAAATAAAGTAATTCACCGGGTAAAGGTTTTGTTGAAAAACCATATGGTTGAAGAGGCAACGTGGGAATCTGAAAATACTATGAGGGATAAATACCCCCACTTATTTTGATAAGTGAATAAAATTGCGAGGATGCAATTCCCAAAAGGGGGAAGGATGTAACATCCCAGGTAAATAATGAATAAAAAATTTTCATATTTGTTAATATTTACGAATTAAATATTAATTTTACTTTAAAAGGGTTGCTATGTTCGATAGCATACACGATACGCAAAAAAGAGTTTCTTTGAAGTCTTACGTTGCACACTAGTAATAAAATAATATTATTTTAAATGGTAGTTAACACATAGCCATTTTATTGCTGAGAATGGATAGAAATAACTAAAATATGATTATATATGTTTTTTAAATGTTTTTACTTTTATCTAATAAAAGATAAAGGCTTAAAATACTGAAAGAATTCAATTTTAGGCGTATATGCCCTAGTTTTCACTAAAGGTTCACTTATCGCCTTTTGATGGTGAACCGTCAATAAATATAGTTTTGTTCACTCTTATAAATTATATTGGACCAAATAAAACTCTTCTTTAGAATTGGGACATCAAAATTTACTTTGTGTAAATTTTTGGTATTTTTCCGATAAAGTTCATTTTTTAATGAAGTGTAAAATGTTGTATTTTAATTCAAAACTTATTTTTAATCTAATTTATTTATATGATTATATTATATTTTGAATTGTTTTTAAATCAAAATTAGAATATATATTTACCATTAAATCCAATAGTGGTCGTTGAATTAATTTCACTTTGAAATTGGACTTAAACTAGTGTCAATCTTTTGATACTTATTGTTTCATAAAAACACGCTATTTGCTCTGACAGCAGCAATTAATTATTAAATTAATTAATGAAACTTATATGTTTTGAATTTTTTAAAATGGACTTCATTTTTGAATTCGAAATATCAAATATAGCTTAGGGTGATGTTTTGGTAATTTTCTGAAAAACTTCGATTTTTTATGAATAGTGAAACAACTAAGTGGTAATTAAAATGCTGATTTTTCATTTAAATGAAAATTTACCACCTCTGTGTTTTTAATTTCAAAAATCTTACATACATGGTTGTCATTAAGAACTAAAATGTGGTTCAATAGGATTAAAATAATTTTTTGGTGAATAGTATTTTATTAAGTTTTTAATCGCGATTAGAGGTAATTAGTGTAGTTTAATGTAAAAATAATGTTTTAATAATATGGGATGAGCTTGAAACATGTACTACCCTCATTGTATGTTTCATGTACGACCATGAAAATCCATGGGAAAACTTGGGGATCCAATGGAGTAACTTATTTGGAAAATGACATTAATATCTTTTTATTTAATGTTAAAATAAAAATGTCACAAACATGAGTTGTTTTACTAAAACAATTTTTACATGGGGTTATACAAATCAGATATTTTACTATAAATATCCATTGGAAAGATAAAAAGATTTACTACATCATATTATTTTTTTATGATTTTTAAACATTAAATAAATTAAATTATTTATGACACCATGATTATGCAACGATTACCTCATTATTTAACGATTTAAATAAAATGGAAAGATAATGTACAATATAAGACCTACACATGTAAAAAACCTATTGGATTGGTGGATTTAGAACCCTTATCACCTTATACTAGAAACACATCAATGTGGGACCATTAAAATCTGAAACTCATTCTAAAATAAAGTAACATTTCCTTACTTTCCAAGAGTGCCCCTCCTCTCCTCTTATAAAAGGCCCCCACCTCTACCACCTTACCCACACTTCCAAAGCCTTTGACTCGCCATCCCCTACCTATTTTGTCTCTACACATCTCTCTATTACTCTTTGAAGCCTCAATTTGGGCATAAGTCTTCCCAAGGAAGCCTTTGAGCTCAAATCTAAGAGAGGTACCAGATTTTATGGTGATGTCTTCACTTGTGTTCTTTTGTTTTATTTTGCTTCTCCAACCCCCTAATATCTTTTTATTCATTTCTTTTGAAACAACTCCAGTATCTTAAATATACTAGGATGTTGTTATAAGAAGCTTTAGAGCTACACTTACACACATCTACATCTAATGGTTAAAGAACATACTGTTTCTGTGGTTGGCGAATTTCTACCTCACGAAACGATGATTGTTCAATCTTCTTTTAAACACCTTTAATGGTGGCCATTAAGATGTAACTCTATTTATATATGATATATATTATGTTTATGTTTTCCTTATGCTTTTTTTTCATTTGTGTTATACCTTTATGGTTTTCATTGTGGGTAAACACGATAATTTCATTTTAGGAAGTGCGGACTACCACCCCCTCAAAGTGATGTGATTTGTTAATGCCATATGTGGGACCTATAAAGGATGGATTTAATGTTATTATATATGATTTTATACTGGAATTATAATATACCTCTATATCATTATTATTTCTTTCCATTAATGTATGAGATAGAAATGAAAGTAGCGTTAATGCGTACGTACGGCTTACCGTCTCCATGAATAGTGCATTTCATTTCTTATCCCCAAATGTAATGTACTATTATAAGTACATATATATAATGGATATATATGATGTATGTTACATATAAATGATTAATATAATTCTGGAATTAAAATATACGTACCTATTATTTAGTTTTAATTCTATTAATATGACATAGAAATGAAAGTAGCGTTGATGCGTACGTACGGCTTACCATCTCCATGAACGGTGCATTTCATTTCTTACCTCTAAATGATTATGTTATATTATAAATACATGTATATGCTAGATATATATGATATATATGATATCAAAATCAGTAATTTCATTCTGGATATAAAGAACCTTTGACCACATGAACAACATGTAATTGTAAGAAGTCCACTTTCGACTTAAAAACCAAATATCGACAAAACAAACATTATTAACTTAAATGATTACATAATGTTTATAACATGGAAATAAGTGATATAAAAGTAATAATGAACTTGAAAAAGGTTATTAAGAAAATAGAAATTAACGCAAGTTTATTATTCAGGACGTTAAAGAGTGATCGAGTCAAGTCGGACCCGAGGTAAGGGACTTCGTCTCAATCTCCTTTCATTGAGGCATATTTCGTTTTATAAACAACTTTCTTTTATACGGTGTATAAACCCCTTTGACTTTTACATTTATACAAATGGAATCTTTTTCTAAGAAGCGTTTTACAAAACAACAAAAAGGAATGTTTCTTTTAACATACGCGGTGACAACGAACTTTTCCACCGCCACGAGTGTTATTTGGTCGTTGGCTTCCTGAACAAGTCGTAATGTTTTTTTTAAATGAAATAAATACCATATAATCTTTTATTTATTTTGGTATTGAAAATGGTTATTATAATAGATTTTTTTATGTCAATATATTTAAGTGATATATGGTGATCAAATTGTGGAAATGTTTTCTTTCCATTATATTTGTTTTATGTCTTATGATTTTTCTAATGGTACTTGAACATTTGATGGGTGGTTACGTGATAAACCATATGACGGGTGGTTCCGTGAATACTAGGACGGGTGGTTACGTTATAACCTCCAATGCATTGGGTATGGAAGTCAGCCGTATGGCTATTCCATTAAGTATATATGGAAGTTGGCCGTATGGCTATTCCATTAAGTGATATGTGTGGAAGTCGACCATATGGTTATTCCACTTAAGTATGTTTATGTCCCAAATTACCTTTATATGTTTTGTGTTCATTATATGGGTTTTATGGTAATCCTTTGGTTACAAAAGCGTATGTAATGATATTTTATTCAGTGAAGAGTTTTTACTACTTCATGAAGGTTAAAGTATTACTTTGATAAAGTATACATGGTTTACTTGATGTTTGAAAAACTAACAGTTTTAATTCTTTGTGTATCCCTTACTGAGCTTTTTATGCTCACCCCAAGTTTTTTAAAATGATTTTCACATGACTTAATGTGGAATAGGGTCAAGGATGGGATCAAGGGAAAGTCATTCTATCTAAAACATGGAACTTGACATGTTACTTTTTAAGTGCTTTTTTATTCTATGGAAACTTAGTAGAAGTGTCTACTTTGTATTGTTTTGAGATGTAATAGTTATGTTCTAATTCTCTTAAACTCTAAACTTGAAAAGATCCTCAATTTGAATTATTCATTTATTTCAATATTATGTAAGGTTTAAGGTCAGGGCCTTATATTTCAGGTCTCAATTTTTCATTTAGTTCATAGTTTAGTAAATTTTTTAATTAAGAATGGTTGACAATACATATAACCGTATGTATGTAACTAACTTCTGTATGAAACCAATATATTTTTTTTCAGAAATATACAAAACATAAGGATCCCACAGAGTATGGCATTAGAGATTTTTTCCAAAAGGAATAATTGTTTTTCATGACATTTATTTATGTTCTATTAAAGAAATTAAATTTCAAAAAATTGTGGGTAACCATAGAAACTAGGACGAAAACACATGTGAGGGGCAATATAGAAAATTCTCAAATGAACTCAATAATTTCATTGGACGTGGAGTTCAGAATTTCCGGAATATACTTACCCAGATTCTTAGGGTATACCAAAAACATTGAAATGTGGAATGATCACCTTTATCTAAGTGGGAGAAACTGGATATAAATTAGATTATATATAAATTTCCATCGATATTTAGTGTATCCTCCAATCCAATCATTGTAGAATAGTGGGAAAACAAAATGGAAAATAATTTTGCTGTACTTTAATGTTTTGAGATATATAAGTTCAATCAGATCATTTATCATTTCGATGGAGAGTCTAATATATAATGGGTGTTTATTAAGTACAACAAATCAATGAATGATATTGAATTATGGAGTAGAAAGTGGTTCAAGAAATACATTTTACTATTATTTTCCCCAAACTCTTCATAAAATGATAAAATGGGAATTCATTGAGACAATTATAAAGGATGTTGAATTTCACATAGTTTGTAACAAATAAATCACATGTATTTATTGGTACAACTTGGGTTTTTTATCAACATTGATATAAAATTAAAAAGATTCATTGTTTGATTAAAAACGCATCTTTGAAGGCACTATAAATTCGATAATTTTGCAGTTATGAATAATTTGTTATTTGTGCTCTATATATGGAAACATATTTTGATGAATTATCCCAAGGGAATAGAGATAAGAAACATATGATGTAATTTTAGGCAAAATGATTCAAATATAAAGGCATAAATAAATTCAAACCACTCACATTTCAAAAATGTAAGAAGAAGGATCCTGTGAATTTCCCCAAATGGATGGGTAAATTCATTATGTGTGGATAATATATCCACCAAACTAATGAATGTTAGAGATTCAGGAAATTTGTTTACAATATGATAGAGGAATAGAAAACACAACCCATGGTCCAGTGCTTCAACTATTGGGATAATTGGCACAATGAAAGCCAGTTTACTAAACCTCGACTAATTGATGGTATTCTGTGTGAACTACAACAATATATAGAGGATCAATGTAAATCTTATTCCATCACTACTATGCAATTCGAAATTGAAAATAATATCATATAAGGTACAATTATTATTCACTCATGAATGTTAAACATATTATTTTTTCCTAGATATACACATTCATATATATTTCCAAGATGTTTTCTAGAAAAATTGAAATGAATATCTGATACAATGATGTAGAGATAATCATAAAAACACCTAGCGGTGAAATAATTATAATCCTAGTGTTGGACTCATTAGTTATTGGTGTATATGGGAATATTATTCTATCAAATCTCATGATACATCCCATGGAAGAATTAGACTATATTCAGATCTAGGATTGGAACTCGTTATATAGAGAACAAAAAATCTATCTGGAAAGGAAAATATTTTTTAAAATTCCAAACTATCTCATCCTCTATCCCAATTTCAAAGGGGATCTGAAATCTCCATAGAAATTTTTTTAAGTGGTGTTTGTGTTTATTCCTTGTAAAGAATCATGACTCGATCAAATGGTATTATAAAAGGAAGGTATCAACATAGATGTAAATCCCATCTTGAGGTAATATAAAAATGTTTTTCCCATAGATTTAACCAAACATTCCCTAGACCATGTTGTAGTGTTATCAGTAAAATAATTCCCAGAGACACTCCAGTATCAAAATGACCCTGCCATATTTCTTCTATCTATCTAGATGAGTTAAATCCCAACTATATGGTAACATGTTAGTAAGGTTAATACATCCTAATACATCACCATGGGGTGATCTAGTGTAAATTATCATGATTAATGGTGGATCAATGTAGATATTTATCAATTATCATGAAATCAATAAAATAAAATTAATAAAAAGTATCATCATTCAATGATTGAAGACTTGTTCTATCAAATTCAAGGTTTTGATCACATCTAAAAGGTGTATATTTATTCTTCATATCATCAATTGAGGGTAAATAAGGAATATATTCATAATAATTTATTAAATACAATGTATGTTAACCGTGAATTTGTAGTTATTCAATTCAAACATACTCATTCCTCAAAAATCGTCAAGGATTTTATGCATAGACTCATTAGACACTATATTAACATATTATTTGTACTATTTAATGGATAAATTTTCATACACTCAACGAGTATAGAGGGACCTAAATAAATTATAAGGATATTGTCGGTGACATTAAAAAGGAAAATTTTTTAGTTTTTTTAGTAAGTGTGACTTTTGGATATAGAGAGTAAATTTCATAGGAAACATAATCATAATTGATGTAATTTCTTGGGAAACATGAAGAAAAGAAATTTAAGAAATGTCCATAACCTCCAGTGTGATTGAAATATACAATTTTATTGAATTATCCTAATACTAGTGATGTTCTGGGACAAATTTCTCAAGGCATTCTAGCCTGAAAAATTAGTCAACGGTGAAATAGATAATGCATATCTATATATTAGAATGTGAGGAAAGCTTCAAAGAGATAATGAAGATGATACACATTTGAATTATACTCACATTTCCAATAAGTTGAGAATTATTTGGATATAATGTTATGATTCCAGGAAATTATTGAGTTTTTTATCATGATGAATAATAATGTGATATCCTACACCTCATGGATATTGATGATCCATGAGTAGAACTACCTAATGCATGATCTATAGATATAAGACACTAGTTGTTTCAATTATAATCATGAAACACCACATATAGGGTGACATGTGTGAAATATATACCAATAATAAGATTCTAATGTATATATTAACTCATAAATAACTCATCATTTTTAAAAATATATTTTTAGATCTAATTAGGGAAAATTAGTTCACTAATAATTCCCTTTCAATAAAATGGAATAATGTAGATAATTCTCTTAGATATAGATATCCTAATACTCTACCCAGGATGCACATTGACAGAGACTATATCATGAGGTATATATAAATGTTGGATTTTGAAATCATAATGTCTTTAAATACAATCTAACGTTTTCCAATTATTTCAATACCATCTATCCTAGAGAAGATAAAAGAGGAACAAAGGGATGGTCTAGAGTTTGGAAGGAAGTAGAATATAGTAATGGAAGGAAATATAAGTGAGTTCCATATCAATGATGATGTCGTGATTTATTTTGGAACATGTCTTTTTATTCCATCATCACCTCAGATAAATAATGAGATATTGGATAATCCACATAACTCATCATTCTCAATCCATCATTGAAATACCAATATGTATAGTGATATTAGAAAACACATTAGGTTATACAATATAGAGAAGGAGGATTTGGTGTATGTCTCATGATGTTTGTCCTATCAGAAAGATATATCAAAGAGATAGAAATCCAAAGGGATTATGCAACCATTTCCAATACAGATTTGGAAATGGGATTATTTCACCATGGGATTCCTCAATGGTCTCCCTGAAACCTCCAAAAAAACAATGTGACATGAGTTGTAGTGGATTGACTCCCCATGAATACCCACATTATCATTATCCAAGACGATATCACACATTAAGAACTATATAAGATATATGTGGATGTTTTGGTGCGGTATTATTCATTTCTGCATTATATTATCTCTTATCAAGATCCAATGAATGTGCATATACTAACGAGTCATATTCAACATTAATTGAGTAATAAATTTTATTTCAGAACTTTAAACCATCCCAACCTCATATCTAATCAAAAAGGACAATTTAGATGCTCAAAGACATGTTAACATACAATTAAATGGAATTCAATGTTTGATGGGATAACTATATCCCATGGGTTCAGTTCTCATACAAAAAATGTAAACATTTAGTATTTATATTGGTTAATATGAAGCTCTACATAAAAAAATTTATAACTCCAACATGTTTGGACAAAGATGGTGAATGAAAGCTTCATGGATATGATCGAGTGAACATAGAAGTTTCAATCCATCCAAAAACAATTAAAAATATTCTCAGAGTTGAAATAGGGCCACTATGAATAGAATAAAAGTTACTTGGAGGTCAATATTAGAGACAATGTATTCATTCTAATATCAACCTAGAATATTTTCATGTGGTTTGGAAATAATGGAATATTAGACATAAGTAAATTATCCCCTTTGGCACCCTTGATCTCAAAAATAGAACTATCCTATGAGATTTCACATCCATAAAATATGGTTCATGATCCAAATGTTTTCCACATATCACTATTGAGGATGTACATACCTAACCCCTCATTTGTATTGAATCAAGTTGTGGTACAATTGGGGAATGATTTTACATATGGGTTGAAACTTGTAAATATCATAGACAGTAGGGATAATTTAATAAGAAATAAAAAAAACACAACTTCTCATAGAGTTTTGGTGGAATCATAAGTTTTAATAAGGGACAAGGGATCAGATGGAGGAAAATAGAGAAATGCTAATATAAGATTTTGTAAAATGAGATTTTGAGTGTGAAATTTTAGAAAGGGGGAATAATGTAATGACACTACCTTTTATCAATGGAATATTTCCCATCATATAAATTTGTAATATTTCAAAAAAAACATATTATGAATACAATTCATAACAAAAAATAAATACCCATTAAAGATTAATGAAATAGTTGATATTCATAGATATTAAATAACCCCTAATAATGAAATAATAACATGACCCTAGGAATAATATCTTGAAAATTTAGAATAGTAATACATAAAATCTAATAGAATCATCACTTATAAAAGTACAAATAATATTTTTTCATTTAAAATAAAAATATGATATAATTATATCGTAGTATAAGGAATATTAGTATAAAATAGATAAATTTAGTGTTAGTATTTTTTTTAAATGTAAAATATTTTCTTATATTTCTAAATTTAATATATGGAGTTTATAGAAAATTTATTTTCATAAAATAGACTCATAAATTAATATCTTTTGGTATTATTATTTTTATACATGTCAATGAGAGATTAATTATAATTTATAATTATGATTAAATCAGTTTTAATATTATAATCCGTATGTTATGATTAAATTATGATTTTAATTTAAAAATAAGATTCTAATATTTATGAAATTATTTTCATAAAATGGATCACATATTTTAATTACAAGTGTATAAAATTTTTTAGGATGTTTTATTAGGAATTTTCATTAAATTTTAGATTTTTTATTAAATTATTAAATATGGTACTTTACTGTATATAACATTATAAGTTAAATAAATATATTTTTAATCATTTATAATGTATGTCTGAAGTAATAACCATAACTTTGAACAATAATTAATTATTATAGAAATTTACTAATAAGTTTCATCATGATTTATATCCTTGATCAAAAAAATTAATGAATATAAAAAACATCTCTATAGTCCATTATTACTACTTCCCCACACCACTGAATATCCTCACTCCTTCCAAGGTTTTAAGAATTACCAAGTTGTTCTTAATCCACTTTGTAATCCTATCCCAATATTTAGGATCTAATTTTCATCCAAATACAAAATCTAATTAGCCTTAGGTGGTTCTGAAGTAGAATAAGATCAAGAGGTAAAATCAACATCAATTTTCTTTAAATTTATTTTCAATTCATTTTCTTTTGATATACTCTCCCTAATTCCCAAACCGATTGTGGAATGATAATTCTAATAAATTTTATAAACTTTAATTTGATTTTATTTTAATTGAATAATCCATCATCAAATACCTTCTCCACTATATTTAATTCTAAAAATTAAAACATCATCTGTGATTTTTTGATTTACAATCATCATGAAAGATGAATTAACATTTATCTTTAATTAATAAATTCTAGGTAATAAAACTATTAATATGGTTTAATAAGATTTTATTATACATAATATAAGTTTTATCAGACATTGGATCCACTTCACAAGCAATATATTAAATTGAATTGTATTTATTTGTGGTGGATGAAAAAACAACCAAACTGGATTAAATAATTTCCATTAATATTTTACTTATTATTACATCCTCATTCCATATAAACAAATTTCATCATCATCATTTAAATTTTTATAAAAAGGATGGTGAAAACAACAAGATGAAGGGGCCAAGTAGCCAATGACAGGAGGCATAAGGAGGCCTAAAATGATGCAAACCTAGAGCATCACTTTTAACCCAGTCAACCCCCATGGGATTTATGTAAATGAAATCAATAATGAAAATGGTATTTGGTCCATCGACATCAATAAAGGAAAAATGGTTTGTGACCTTGTTCCCCTCTCTCAAGGTGTGAAGCACTCTCGTGGTATTGTTGATCATGATCTGATATTAACGAATGATATAGTGAAACGCCCAAGGGTTGTATCCAGTGCCTTATATGTAATTGGGAAGGATAAAGGACTTGGTTTCCACCTTCGTTAAACTGATCCCTTTTTAGAGGTAGAGTTACATACCACAAAACATTGCCTTGGTCTACACTTTGAGCAAGGAACTGCGACCATGTCTATCGAAAAATGCTATGATAACAGACCCCTGAGAGTTCCAAACCACCCCACATCTCCTATGGACCCCCATGATGCAGTATCTTATAGTTTTCAATTTGAGTCACTTGGTCAATGGGGAACAAAAGACTCATCTACTTCAAGTGCAGCTTCTAACTGGGGAATTTCTCAAAATAGATTGAAGAGGGTGTCGGGAAGGCACATCCTTCTAGTTATTGATAAACCTAACCATGTTCAGAAGAAAGTAATTTTTTCTAATGATGATGGACTGGCCTGATGAATGGAACTCCTTGTAATTGGCTTCATTATGAGCCTACCAATGAACATTGCAACCCACGTGTAGGAACCTGGTGCAGGCCAAATTTTTATGGCCCCTCTCCCCCGCGCCATGGAACCATTGATAATGTAAAGACATATCAGAAAAGTTGGAGATGATGATAGCAGTAAAATCACAAATATACTACCAGACGAGCCTTCCCCAATCACCCTCAAAGAAAATATTCCCAATACTTTCTTGTGTATGGTTGGAGAAGAAGGGGCACTAAGAAGCTAGTGGAATACTATAGTGTTGAATTTTATCATCAGTGGGGAGATCCTTGTGGAGAACCCTAAAATAAATAATGTTGTGATTGATGGTGATGCCCTTATGCCGCATAATCTCATCCCAAGTATCACCTTGATTAATAGGAACTAGTGTGTGGAAAAATTCTTTAGAGGAGATTATCCATGAGGGGGAGACGGGGAAGACACACCTATCCGGTTTGGAGTTTAGATTAATGAGATTAGAACTGTCCTATTGATCCCTTTCAGGAACCTCTTCAATAAATGACGGGTGCTTTCTAGCCTCCTGGAAGGTGATCGAAGTTGTTGGAAAATCAGGGAAGCCATGAATATTCCCTACCCAGTTGTGATGCCAAAAATGAATTCCCCATGCCCAACTGTACATCTAGAGTGGGTACAACATTCATTGATGAGAGTGGAGATGATTAATTAGAGAGGGGAGGCATGACCCATGTCCTACAGCTCATTCTCTGGGTGAGATATGTGCATGGTGATCCCCCACATTGAACGCTACTCTATAACTTCAAAGACAAGGTGCCCATGCATGCATAATAGAGTGTCATGAAGACTGAAAATGTTGATTCCACCTTCTCTAAAAGGTATTTCAATCTTGTGCCAAGAAGCCCAATGATATTTCCTATCCAAGGGAGGATCCCAAATGAATCCAGTAAAGAGTTTATAGATTTTGGAAATGAAAAGTTTGGGTACATTATTGGATGAGAGCTCAGGGATGGGAATAGAAAGGAGGAAGATGTTCACCAACATTATCTGACCCCAAACGATAAGAATCTGTTCACCCAGTTGAGGACCTGGACGGAAATTATACTAATGAGGGAGTCGAAGACGAAAATTTACAACCTTCTAGAGGAAACACGGGTGACCAAATACTCCATAGTGGAGGACCATTCCTACATTTCATGGTAGATCTGGACTGAATAACTCCGAGAAGAGGTACATTTGTTGAAGATATAAATGATACCTTTTCCCTTGTTAATAACTTGTCCTCTCCAGAGATAGTAAACTTTTATTACTCTGTTAAAACATTTTATGGATCTTTTGTTGGAATTCGGGAAGAGGAACATGTCATTCGTGAATATCATGTGAGATTTGGAAGGAGGTATCATTCTTCTATGATAGGGAAGTACCTCACCATTTTGAATGATTCTATGTATCATGTTATTGATGAAATCGAGTGATGAAATTAACAGAATCAGAGGCATGGGGTCACCATTCCTTAAGTTGTGAGTTTCTATGAAGAAACCATATGTTTTCCCCATTAATGAAATTGCGAACTAGTAAGAATTGGAGAATTTAAACAGAATGGTACTACTCCACGAGGATAACCACATAATTTTTATTTCCCTACTGATGAAACCCCACTCGACCTAGTTGTAAGCTTTTCTCATATCTAACTTGATTTCCAAGTTGGAACAGTGCGTCTTTTGGTAAATGTCTCAAATAATTTCATGGGAAAGATCTGTAGTTCCCTGAATTGAATGACCATTCACTAACCCATTTTTCTCTAATGATATCCACTGAGGAATGTGAATAGACAGCCTCACATTGAGAATGATGGCCATGATCTAGTACTGGAAATTTCACAAACTCGTCGGCCTATAATGAAAGACTGAGGAGGGGTTCCTTGTCTTGGGTTAGAGAAAAACGGTCATGGAACAAGAAACTCAAGGTATGTAAACCCTTATAAATATTTCATTTATTGAAAATTTAACAATTTCTTCCACCGCATCCCACGAGGGTCTCTATAATGATGCCAGGAAGCTATCCGACCCCATGACAATTTCAGGATTGTGCCTCAACATTACCTCCTAAGTTTGGTTCTGCTAATGGATCACAATAATCCCCTCCTATGATAGAGTTTAATGATGGTTGTGAATCACCTAAAAACCCCCTTTCTCCTTGGTATATCTTTTTTGTAAGCACAGGTTAGGCCCAGCAAGGAGGGCTTCAAGAGAGGCCAAGGCCAGGCCACCCACCGTGTCCCTATTATTTGTATACATATCATCCTTTTGTAGGATGTTCAGTTTCCCACAAAATTATATTTCCTTGGTACAGGCACGGAAGAAGTTTGTATTCATTCCTCCCTCTCTTTTCCATTTATGCCTCGAAATGTCTTTATCTAGGCATTCCTAACAGAGAAGCATGCCCGCGAAGGCGTTTTTCTTGATAGATAAATCCCCAAATACTTGATCATCCCATGCCTCATCAAGACTATACTAAAGTTGTTCAACATCATGCATAAAAGAATAAATATCATTATCACTTGGAGAAATATATTTCACCCACTCTTGGATCTGTTCCATAAGGTGTATCAACTTGTTGTGAATGGCCACCCATAAAGACCCATGGGCAAGCTCCCCCCATTCGTCATTCACTAAGTCGTGGATTCCAAGGAGGCCGTCCCAATGATGGTAATACCGGAAATAATTGTGATGGAACAGAAATGAATATATGGAAACAATAATATGATAACGATAAGATAACCCATGAATCAAATTACTAACATAGTTGCTGGGAACATGGAAAATGGCTTAAATTTTGGTCATGCATCGGTCCAAAAGACTCCACGAGAAGTGGATCCCTAGTTTGTTGTTGCAACACATGAAGTAGTCATCTGAAAATCTGTGATTAAAAATAACATTGCCACAAAAATATTTAGAAAAATATAGGCTCGATTTACTCTAAAAAGGACCTCTTTCTTTCTGCTCCTCCAAGTCAACAACAATGTTGAATTCCCCCACAAAACACTATGGATGATTTCCAGGACAAATTTTTTGATTTCATTCCAAAAGTATTCCATTTTCATAGCATCACAACTACCATAATCCGAGGACACGAAAAAGGAGAGGTCACTGATTTATACCTTTTTTATGAACTAATGTCTGGCCCTAACAAGATCCACCGAGAGCCAGCTATGCAAGAAAATCCAAACATGTCTTTTGGTGGGGTCAGCATGCATGATGTCATGCAGATAGATTTTTCTGAAGATATTGTTGATTTTGGACAGGGGCTATTTATAATAATGGATGAAAATGAGATATTCCTTGTTTTTCCTAATTTCATTGGTAAGGAATTTTTCCTTTACCTACGCACCAATGACACGAGTGTTCTAAATGATAATCAGAACCATTTGTTGAATTGGGTCTTGGTAGTGGCCCCAGAACTCATGGCCTTATCCATGTTGGATTATGAGTAGTCCATTGGGGTCCTTGATCAAGATCATGTGCACACTACGCCGCCCTTGTGCACCACTGGAGTAGCAGGGGGTGCTCTATCATGAGGGTGATTGAGAGACAGTCCCCGACCATAGTTGGGAGTGCTAAAGGGCTATCGTTAATCATCTGGGCTTTGACAAGGAGATACAGACACCAGGGGAATTCTGCTGGACTAGGCACCCTGAAGGCATGGGATCACACCCTCCACACAATGATCCTCTGGGTGACAACAATCCTTAGAAGCGAACCCCGGAGGCAAAGCCATATGGCCGAGAAGACATCCCCCGTTGCGCGACCGATGCATTTTGAGGGGAGGCACCAGGGTCAACAAATAATGCGGTAGAGGAGGAAGAACAAAACAAGCTAGGTGTTTAGGCACTTACCTCAGATGCAAAGGAGGTAGGTGTTGCCTAGATTCCCTGATCACCAAGGCCAAGCTAGATAAATATATCTCGGAGCTTGTAAAGGAGGGTCCAATGGAATCTATCAATGGCCTCTCATACAGGGATTGGCATAAAGTCATAGAAACTGTAGGGAGATCATTTTCTAGAGAGGCCAGCTGAATGGTCCTGAGGAGGGTGTTCTTGTAGGGGGTGACCGTCTCGGTGGAGGTGTCTCCTAAAAACTAGTAAGGAGTGGCCCTGAAGAATAAAATGAGAATTGTTCCTTGGGAAAATCGAGTAGACGATGTCCTAGACCTAGGGGAGGGCGTCCTGTCCATCGAAAGAATGTAGATCCAGAATCGGAATAGAAATATCCACCTAAACTCTAATCCCAACACATGACATATCACCACCAAATCGGTTCTTGTCATCCGTGTAGAGGAATCCACCGAGGGAATATCATATATAATTGAGGAAACCATCGTTCTAGAAATGCTGAGGCTTGCTGGGAAGGAAGATCTGAACAACAACAATTGGGCTCTACTAGCTCATAGGAATTTTTCCCACCCATTTCATTCAAGTATATCCTCTAGTGATTACATGTATGAATTAGAATATAAAGTCAAATAAATAATTAGTGAAACTAGAATTAAATAATAATCATGACTTGGTATGTAATTTTTTTATATGGTCCATTTTTTCCAAGACACTAATCATTTGTATAGTGGATAGTAACACTAATATATATATTATCTTTATAATGATGTAATAGTCATGATAGTAAAATTAATGTCTCAATAATTCCAACTAATCATGATTGGGGTCTATCTAGTCAACAAAAAGAAATATATTAATGCCTTTCTTCTCAAGGATGATTAGGTTTCTATAACGACCTGAAATTTTTTGAATAAATATTTTTTCCTAATTTTGTGTGTTATTTTAGACTCAACAAAACTGTTTCATTTGAAAAAATGAATGTAATTAAAATGAGACCATTGGGTTTCTACCGTTATATGATCGTTGGTCAATTTGACCGCTGGAACTAAATGTTTCGATTATTGTATCCAAATACAAGTGATCTTGGTTAATTAATATAGAAAGAAGATTCGATGGCCACATCCAGTAATCTTGGGTCGATCGAAGGCCATATAACACAACTTGGGAAGGAGGTAGCACCACTGGGTTTTTCTCTGGACCAAACCCAAGCCAAACTTCATCGTGTGAAGCTAGAACGAAATCACCTTCGCGAGAAGTTCAAACTGATAGAAATTACTACTCTTGCGATGTTGGCCGAGCCGCCCTCAGATTCGCTAAACATAGCACACCTTACACTTAGGTCATATGCTGGTGTTATAAGGGGCTATGTGACAAGACCGTAGCTTCTTTGTGTAATCCTTTGGGATGAATAAATTGAGATTTCTTCCTTTAGTGATGTTTGTGAAATTTCAAATGTCCGGATAATTTTATGATGTATTTTATTGATGAATTTTGAAAAAAAGACATTTTTAAATATTTTTGTAAACCTTAAATAATTAATGATGTGTAGTGATTTTCAAAAAATGGTCTTCTACAATTATGTTCATTACAGAATTTAGAATCTAATAAGATCAACTTAATTATTAATGAATAGTAAATTATGAATAGTGATTTTATGCTTAGGATTAGTAATGAGACCAAATGGATTAGTAATCTCACTTAAAAAAAGTATTAATATAATATAGGCACCTTGATTAAGTAATGAGATTCAATAAAATAGGTAAATAAATATTTCAGATATTATTAGTCAAGTATTAGTTTTTTCTAGTGAATAGTGTTTTATAATTAAAAAGTAAATTAAAAAATTTAGAAAATTATTTTATAAAATGGATTTCATTTTTGAACTCAGATCATCGATATTATGTTAAAGTAATATTTGGGGATTTTTCTGAAAAAAATGAATTTTCGGTGAATAGTGTTTTTAATTAAAAATAAAATTAAAGATATTTAGGATATTATTTTTATAAAATGGAGTTCATTTTTGAAATTAGAGAATTGATATTTTGTTATGGTGAAATTTTGGGATTTTTCTGAGAAAGTTTAATTTTCAGTGAATAATAAAAATACAGTTTTAGAGTTTCTGTATGTTTAGTGACATCATAACTCTGTCATGATGATGTCATGAGATATTTTAAGGGTTGGCCAGACAAAGGAGATGCATTATTGTATGGGGGGACCCATGTGACCTAACTCCATGGGAAATACCATGGGAGAGCCCATGGTTTTGCGAAAACCACTTGTGAGGTGTCCCTAGGCCATTAACGCCTTGTCCCCTCACATTCCCTAAAAATACACACCCTTCCATCCTTTAGTTTTTACTCCAAAATATCCCACAACGAAGATATGGTCTCATTACCTCCCAAATATTCCCCCCAAGGTGCCCCAAGCCCTCAATATTTCAACCTTTGAGTTTTAAGAGATACGTTTTAAGGTAAGGGATCATGCCTCCCTCTTTCTTTTCAAGTAATCTCTTTTATGTCATTTCTTTTATGATCCATGCTCTTTTGTTGGAGGATGATATTTTATATTCCTCTTAATTCCCTTTTGATGGTCATATGATGAGATACCCCCTCATTCTCCTATAAATTCATTTTAATAATGTATAAGTGATGTTGTTAGGCTGTCGAATTTTTAAGGGATTCTTTTACCTTTCTCATTTTTTAATGTTCTAGTTTCATGTCAAGTCTTTAAAGTTCCTTTAAATTATGTTGGGGTATGATCTATATAACTATCATTCTGATATTTTTATTTTAATATGATGAGATACCTTATTTGATATCTTCAATTCAGTATTTTAATGTTTTAAGTGGCATCGTTAGGCTGCCGAATTTTAAGGGATTCTTTCACCCTTCTCGTTTTCAAGATCTATTTTCATGTCATGTCTTTCATGTTACTTTTTATTATGTTGTATTATTATATATATATATATAATACTGATAATTTATGTTCATATGATGAGGTACCTCATTTTATCTCTTCAATTCATTATTTTGATGTTTTAAGTGGCGCTGTTAGGCTGACGAATTTTTAAGAGATTCTTTCACCCTTCTCATTTTCAAGATCTGTTTTGATTTCAAGTATTTAATGTTTCTTTTTATTATTTTGGGGTATTATATCTATATCTATAATACTTATA
This sequence comes from Viscum album, assembly GCA_963277665.1. Classification (NCBI taxonomy): domain Eukaryota; kingdom Viridiplantae; phylum Streptophyta; class Magnoliopsida; order Santalales; family Viscaceae; genus Viscum; species Viscum album. The sequence continues at coordinate 1,063,071,728 of OY728142.1, forward strand.
TTTTATGTTCATATGATTATAGACCATATTTTACCTCATCAATTCATTTTTTTGAAGTTTTAATTGATGCTGTTAGGCTGCCGAATTTTCATAAGAGAAATCTTATTTTTGTCTTCCTTCAATGTTTTTTAATTCATATGGTATGTCTTTAAAATTTCATTACCATGTTCTTATATCAATTATATTCTGTCCCTCTACTATTTTATGAATCATTTATGAGTGGGTGACTCATGTCCCTTCTCTTTTCAATGTTTTCTAAAACCCTGTAACATAGCCATTATGCTGCAGAATTTTCCTCTCTAAACGTCTCTCTGTTTTTCTCAAAATATTTTAATTTATTAAGTGAATACTCAACACTTTTTTTCTAAATGGATATTCACATATATATATCAAAATTTTCTATTTTAATTCTGGTATTTGCATACACAAAACCCGCTTTCCTTTTTCGTGGGATTAAAATGACATAAAGATCATATCTTTAATGCAGTTTTTAAAACGTTATGATTATGAAAGGAAACCCATTTCTTTTATGTTATATGGGTTTTTTAGGAAATTTTTTATGATTATATATGTGGCTCACATGATAATAAAGACAAATCTAATGGTTCTCCCTGATAGCTCTCCAATGCATTGCGTAAAGACTTAATCTCTGGAGATGACCTTTTTTAACGACGTCTTCATGAATAACCATGGTAATTTTTAATGACACCTTGAGGATGGACCTTGGTGAAACGGAAATGATTGTCAATGATAAATGTTGTAGCCACATCTTCATGTTTTGAAATACGTTATTTTTATTATGATGTGCCACATGATTTCATTCTCATGTCTTAGAGTTCTTTTTCATGACTTTATTGATGTATCTCAAGTTCACATGTTAAATGTTTCCCTTGCTGGTCCTTGTGCTCACCCTTTATTTTAATATATGTCCCCAGGTTATGAGATGTAGTAATGAACATAGGATGAACATAAGTAGAAGCCTTTCAAGTGTTTAAGAATAATGTTTTATGTTTCCATGTTTTGAGTTCCTGTTTTCCAAGACACTAAACCTTAAAGATCTTCGGTTTTGTATGAATTAATGAATGTTTATTTGATAAAAAGGCGGAATTCCATAGTTTGTATCAAAGGATGGTTTAGTTATTTGTGGAAATTAGGATATCAAAACATTAGGAAGAAACCTATAGAAATGTTTAAATATAGGAAAGATTCCTCGTATTTTGGTGAGTATTTAGTAAGGGGTTGTCAAGAAAATACATCCATGTCTGGATACGAGCTGGTAGAGGTGGCTCTGGGACAGATGTACATAGGGGTAAAACCCGAAAACACGGCATTGAGTTAGAATCTAATGGGAACTGGTACACAACAATGGGCTTTGCTGCACTCTTGGTTACAACACTCCTGAGGGATATTCTTTGTTAAAATCATAGTCTTAGTATGAACCATTATTAAAGGAACAAAGATAAAATAAAACAAAGATTAAAATAAGAATATATGATCAAGGATAACCTATATTAAAACCTAGGGGATCACAACATATGGTATACTTTCCTTCTACAAGTTTATCCTTATTTTCTTAAAGTTTCCCTTTAATGATTATTGGATATGTATTTAAGCCCCTAATTATACATTCTTTTCATAGTTAATGGAGGGAAATGGAAAAACATGTCCCAACAACCAATGTGATAGGGAATGTGATGATTTCCCTATTAATGTGACAGAGATGACGATAGATCAAGTTCAACATATTGTGATTATGCCAAAATAGCTATCAAAAATCACAATTAATAATTGGTACCTAGTTGAATGCCCAAATTCATCAAGGAAGAAGAAGAAAAAGTCTCAACGATGTTCATATGATAAATTTGATAAGGGAAAGAAGACACAATTCTTTTTTTGAAAAATGTGTGGGAAGAGGCACCAAGGAGAATGTCACAAAGGAACTGGGAGATGTTTTTAGTGTGGGAAGATAGGGAATAAAGTATCCAATTTCTTAAAAAAAATGGATAATGTGATGAATATAGATAAGGTTAGGTCTAATGTACCTTATACTTTTCAATGTCGTAAATGTGGAGAAGTTAGAGATTATCCAAGGCAATGATCTCTGGGAAGGGATGAGAAACATGATGAGCATCAACAATCTTCGAGGAAAATGGAACTATGCAAGTCGTATGCTGAGATGGATCATGATGACTAAAGTACATGTAACTTCTTCGCAATAATTGTCTATGTCATGTTGTATTTTAGTTCGTTCTCTATGAGCATATCTTTTATGTTTTCTAAGATCATCAAGTCACTACCTAAGATGATTTTATATCATTAAGGAAAAAATATATTGTTATGTACCACATGTTGATGTCGTGAAGCAGTTCTTCTCAAAAAATGGTGATTAGGGGATTAAAATATGATTATTATTTTGGAAGATGTTCACTATTTTGGGAACCCTATTTGATCGAGGTAAATAGATTACTACGGTATTTCCTTTGGGGATTAATGGTTGACTTATATTTTGAAGAATAGATGAATTTAAGGTAAAAATATGGTAATATAGGTTACATATGTAAATTATTAACCTATCTTGTGGAAAATATGTTTTGGTTTGTTACTTTTGTTATAAGATGACAAGAGTGGTTGATGTTGTTTGGAGATGAACGATACAGTCTCTGTTGGAAGACTATGTTATGAGATCGTTTTTATAATTTGTTTTCAATCTTAGTTTGGTTTATTTTGAGTAATTTTAAGGACAGTTATTTATGGAATGGTCTATGATGAACTTTGGGTAGTACCGTGGAATTTTGAATATTTAAAGAAATTTTCCTTCCTATGGGGTTATTTCTTTTTAAAGAGTTGTTTTATCTTACCTGTTCTCATTTTTGGATAATAGAAGAAATAGATAGGTAATATTTGGTGGATTAAGTGATTCTCTAGAAGATGATTATTGTGCTTTGATGAGACCAAGTAGTTTTGAATTCTCATCGTTTGGAGAAAATATTAGTTTTGGTAGAAACTTATTTAATGATGAAACTCTAATTGAAGGTAGGTATATTTCCCTGTGTTTTATTCTTTGTAGTAAATGAATTCCTCAAAACTATGAAAAGGAACATAATACAAAAACCTTGTCTCTTAAAGTTTCCAACTGGGAAATCAAATACCGTTTAACCCATCATAAGTTTGTGATTTTCTTATTGTTAACTTTCTCCAAATCATGTTTTCTATCACTCTCCCTCAGAACGTGACCCTTTGTTTTCTCCTCCATGTCCATGTTTTCCTACATGGAATCCTAGTATGGGTTAACTCGGGTGACCTTTTTTACTTCTCTTTATTTCTTTTAAAGTAATAGTGTTACTGACTCTTTTTCCGATGTGGGACTTTAAATGAAATTTCCAATCCCAATTTTAAAAATTGCAAGGATGAAATTTCTTAAGGGGGAAAGATTGTAACGACCCGAAATTTTTGAATAAATCTTGTTTCCTAATTTTGTGTGTTATTTTATTCTCAACAAAACTGTTTCAATTTATAACATGAGTATAATTAAAATGAGACCGTTGGGTTTCGAATGTTACATGATCATTGGTCAATATGACTTCTGGAACTAAACGTTTCGATTATTGTCTCTTAATACAAGTGATCTTGGTTAATTAATATAGAAAGAAGATCTGATGGCCTCATCCAGTAGTCTTGGGCCAATCAAAGCACATCTAATAGAACTTGGGAAGGATGTAGCACCACTGGGCTTTTCTCTAGACCAAACCCAAGCCGAACTTCATTTGTGAAGCTAGAAAGGAATAGCCTTCACGAGAAGTTCAAATTGATAGAAATTACTACTCGTGCAATATTGGTCGAGCCGCCCTCAGATTCTCTCACCATAGGACACCTTACACTTAGGTCATATGCTTGTGTTATAAGGGGCTATGTGACGAGACCGTAGATTCTTTGTGTAATCCTTTGGGATGAATAAATTGAGATTTCTTCCTTTAGTGAAGTTCATGAAATTTCAAATGTACGGATAATTTTAGGATGTATTTTATTGATGAATTTTGAAAAAATGATATTTTAAAATATTTGTGTAAACCTTAAATAATTAATGATGTGTAGTGATTTTCAAAAAATGGTCTTCTACAATTATATTCAATATGAAATTTAGAATCTAATAAGATCAACATAATTTTTGATGAATAGAACATTATGAATAGTGATTTTATGCTTAAGATTAGTAATGTGACCAAATGGATTAGTAATCTCATTTAATGAAAGTATTAATATAATCTAGGCACCTTGATTAAGTAATGAGATTCAATAAAATAGGTAAATAACTGTTTCAGAAATTATTAGTCAATTATTAGTTTTTTCTAGTGAATAGTGTTTTTTAGTTAAAAATTAAATTAAAAAAATTTAGAAAATTATTTTTCTATAATGGATTTCATTTTTGAACTCAGAGCATTGATATTATGTTAATGTAATTTTTGGGGATTTTCTTGAAAAAAATGAATTTTCGGTGAATAGGGTATTTATTTAAAAATTAAATTAAAAATATTTAGAAAATTATGTTTATAAAATACAGTTCATTTTTGAAATCATAGAATTGATATTTGGTTAAAGTGAAATTTTGGGATTTTTCTGAGAAAGTTGAATTTTCAGTGAACAGTAAAAATACAGTTTTAAGGTTTCAGTAAGTTTAATGACATCATAACTGTCTCCTGATGATGTCCTGAGATATTTTAAGGGTTGGCCGGACAAAGGTGATGAATTACTATATGGGGGGACCCATGTGGCCTTACTCCATGGGAAATACCATGGGAGAGCCCGTGGTTTTGAGAAAACCACTTCTGAGGTGTCCCTTGGCCATTAATGCCTTGTCCCCTCACATTCCCTATAAATACCCTTCCTTTACTCCTTTAGTTTTCCCTCCCAACTCTCCCCCAAAGAAGTTTGGGTCTCATTACCTCCCAAATAGTCCTCCCAAGGTGCCCCAAGCCCTCAAGATCCAAACCTTTTAGTTTTATGAGATACGTTTTAAGGTAAGGGATCCAACCTCCCTCTTTCTTTTCAAGTAATCTCTTTTATGTTTCTTTCATGCTCCATGATCTTATGTTGGAGGATGATCTTTTATATTCCTCTTACTGTGCTTTCGATGTTCATATGATTAGATACCCACTATTTATCTCATCAATTCATTTTAAGAATGTTTAATTGACACCGTTAGGCTGCCGAATTTTTAAGGGATTCTTTCACCTGTGTCATTTTTTTAAGTTCAACTTTCATGTAATGTCTTTAAAGTTTCTTTTTATTAAGATGGTGTATGATATCTATATAGATCATACTGATCATTTATTTTCATATGTTGAGAGACCCTATTGATCTCTTCAATTCAGTATTTTGAATTTTTATGTGGCGCCGTTAGGCAGCCGAATTTTAAGGGATTCTTTCACCCTTCTCGTTTTCAAGATCTATTTTCATGTCATGTTTTTCATGTTCCTTTTTATTATGTTGGGGTATGATCTCTATTTCTATCATACTGATCTTTTATGTTCATATGATGAGAGACCCTATTTTATCTCTTCAATTCATTATTTTAATGTTTTAACTGGTGCTGTTACGCTGTCAAATTTTTAAGGGATTCTTTCACCCTTTTCGTTTTCAAGATCTATTTTCATGTCAAGTATTTCATGTTCCTTTTTATTATGTTGGGGTATGATATATATATCTATAATTCTGATATTTTATGTTCATATTATGAGACACCCAATTTTACCTCATCAATTCATTTTTTTGATGTTTTAAGTGACGCCATTAGGCTGCAGAATTTTCATAAGAGAAATCTTATTTTGGTCTTCCTTCAATGTTTTTCAATTAATATGGTATGTCCATAAAATTTCATTATCATGTTATTATATCCATTATATTGTGTCCCTCTATTTTTTTATGAATCATTTATGAGTGAGTGACTCATGTCCCCTCTCTTTTCAATGTTTTCTAAAACCCTGGAACAGAGCCGTTATGCTGCATAATTTTCGTCTCAAAATGTCTCTCTATTTTTCTCAAATTATATTAATTTATTAAGTGAATACTCAAAGATATTTTTCTACAGGTGTATTCACACATATATCAAAATGTTCTATTTTAATTCTGGGATTTACATACACGAAACCCACTTTCCTTTTTCGTGGGTTTAATGTGACATAAACATCATGTCTTTAAATCGGTTTTTAATACGTTATGATTATGAAAGGAAACCCATTTATTTTATGCTATAGGATTTTTTTATGAAATGTTTGATGATAAAATATGTGTCTCACATGATAATAAAGACAAATTTAAGGGTGCGCCCTGATAGCGCTACAATGCATTGGGTAAAGACTTAATCTCTAGAGATGACCATTTTAACGACGCCTTGGTGAATAACCTTGGTAATTTTTAATGACACCTTGTGGATGGACCTTGGGGAAACAGAAATTATTTTCAATGTTAAATTTCATATCCACATCTTCATGTTTTGAAATATGTTATTTTTATTATGATACACCTCATGATTTCTTTCTCATGCCTTAAAGTTCTTTTTCATGACTTTATTGATGTATCTCAAGTTCACATGTTAAATGTTTCCCTTGATTCCCTTGCTGGGCCTTCTTCTCACCCTTTCTTTTGATGTATGTCCCTAGGTTATGAGATGTAGTAATGAATATAGGATGAACATAAGGAGAATCCTTTCAAGTGTTTAAGAATAATGTTTTATGTTTTCATGTTTTGTGTTCCTGGTTTCCAAGACACTAAACCTTAAAGATCCTCAGTTTTGTATAATGTAATGAATGTTTATGTGATAAAAAGGTAGGATGTTATAGTTTCATAAGAAATGATAAATGTATAACTCAAAGGGGAATTCCATGCACTAGCGCACAATATCTGATCATATTACAAATAGAGTGTGAAGTTTAACCATTCCATAAAATTTTGATTATCTTGGAAAATTTTTTCCATATAAATCCAAATGATAAATAAATATGAAGTTAATATATCAAAAATTTATGATACTTTTTCATAGGATACAAGAATAACACCAAATTCTCTTGAAGATGTGACCCCCTATTTATCATGTATAGGTTTTACTATATATATATATATATCATGATCGATTTATTTAAGATGAAAAAACACTTCCCATCTAATACCTGATCATTTTGAACTCAATATCTTGAGTCATGCCTCCTCAACCATGTCTGCATCTTCTTTAAATTACACCAGATGTACTCCAACATCCAACCTTGCATGGAGTTACTGATCCAACTCTAGAAGGTGGTGATAGTGGAAACCCAATTAATGTAGGAATATATTGATAAAAAAAACCCCTTTGAAGAATACCAATTCTTCCAAAAGATTAGAACTCAATTGGACCATGGTCACACCATGGCTTTACTTGACCAAAAGTACAATAATGATGGAATATGACATAACTACTGACACAAATACTCTGACTACCAATGCTCTGGTGAGAATCGTCTAGATGGTGGTTGCAATAGCTAGAATAAATTCAATTGTATCTCAACATATAACTAAAATTACATGTACTATGTCCTTCCCTCAAATTACTCTATGTAAAAAAGGTATGTTACAAAAATCTAGATAATGTTTTAAAAAATAAAAAAAATTACATAGGACAATAAAAAATATATATAACCATTTTAAAAGCAAATCTCTCTAGGAAACTCATTAGTATGAAAGGATGGTATAAAACACTGAGTTTTTTTAAATAGAGATGAAAAGTATATATATATATATATATTTGGGATCCATAATTTAGATTAAGGAAATAATTATCTCTTTCAGATCATAGCATATTCAGAAATAATATACTGTAGAATATAGCTTGAAAATCTAACTTGACCATATCTCGATGATGGTCTGTCTATGTTATAATTTTCAAAAAATGATTCAATAAAATATATTTCAAATAAGTATAAACATTTTACCTCTTGAAAAATGGTATATCTTGGTTCTAAAATATTTATAGAATGGATTTTCAACATGTATCAGCTTCTTGTGAGATGTCATCCCTTGAAAATGTGGGCGTATGCTACTATTGAAGCTCTAATATCATCTAATAAGATGTTCTGGTTTGATATAGATCATAATAAATTTTATAAATATACCATATGATGAAAACTTGAAAAATTGTATCAATTCCCATTTCATGTAAAATAACATGTCCCACATGGGGATGTACTAGAATCATAGTACCAACCACTTCAGAAACATGGTCGATTCCAACATTAGAGAGTTTATATTGAAGAAATCATGGAGGAATAGCTATAAAAAATACAGATAATTCATTTACATAATACATAGGATGGTAGAGTCACTAATACAATATTATGATATGTAAAAGACTTGATATATAATAATCAAAACACTATGCTTATTTGAAAAGGATTTTTTGGGTGTCATATAAGACAAATATAAAAAACATGGGATATTTCCTACTAAAGACTACTATGGTAGAGTTCGGTCCATGTTCTCTATTTTACAAAATGCTTTCAGAATACTGTTTTCCAATGTTACTTTATAGACGAAATAATCAATCAAATTATAATAAGAAACACAAATTAAGGGAATCCATTTCTATTTAAATTTAAAAATATAATATTCATAAATAATTTATTATATATGTCATTAAATTTATATATATTCCAAATTCATGGTAGAAATAACATTAATAACCTTTGTATAAAGTACAATGATTTATAAATTGAAATTTTTGTTAAATGTGACTTCATCATAGATTTTCTGATTGGTATATTAGAAGGATCACAATTTTTTTATAGAATCAAAGAACCCCTTTAAACCGCATTTCAAATATATATAATTGTAACCAAATAATGTTTCTTCTTGGGAAACCAATAGTTTAGGATAAAAATAAATATAATATGCTAATTAAGGATCCCTAATCACAATATAAATAAAAACCATATAGGATGACATAGAAACATTACTTAATCCCAATATTTATTCCTATATGAAATGTTATCCCAATTTATAATATATAAGTCATTGAAAAAGGAATATGCAACAAACGATTCATGTAGTAAGTAAACATCGCATAGAATAATTCATGACATTTAAATCCTCATGTGTATATTATGATACATGTGAAGCTACATAATGTCCATATCAAGCAATGTTAAAAAACAAATCCCATAATAATAATGTGTTTCATAAACAATGTTTGTCACCCCATGGTGAAATTAGTGCCACTATAGAAGGAATAATCTAGAATAGTGAATCATATATTATGGAATTCATATTTCCCCCTTCCATGGGTTAGATAATTCTTGGAACTTCCTCATCACAATATTCCTTCACTTCATAGTTTTTTGTCTTATAAAATGATTAGTAACACAAATAGAAGAGAAATAACTATTATAAAAATTTGTAATGTCCTAGACATGGTTCACTCTTATGAAACTCATCATGGTTGGTCACATGACCTCGAAAATTAACCCATATATATCAAAGGCTAACAAATTGAAATAAAGGTATAAAGTGGTATAGTGGGATATTATACCATCCTAATCAGAGTGGCACAAATGTGAGATAATGAATAAATTTTTGAAATGTAATAATGATTGAGGGATGTAAAACCTTGAGAGTGAATTAATTAAGAATCCATGGTATATTCATATACAAAATGATGAGTATTTCATTGAGATTCACAATGGTCTCATCGATGGAACTCTTCACGTCGATCACACCGATACACGATTCACATCGGTCTCACCGATGAAATATTTTACATCGGTCTCACCAATGCATGGTTCACATCATTCTCACAAATGCATGGTTCACATCATTCACACCGATGACACTATTTACAGAATTGTAAATCTAGAAAAGTTTTTGGGATAAGTCACTTTGACCTCCCATTACACCTAAGACACCATATTTCAGCAATGGAGTGGACTAGAGAGGTCTGGGCCATTACATCGTATATCCATATTTTGAACATATAATATTCAATTGAATTTTTACAGGACTTTCTTTGTTCATTAATAAGTTATCCAACTTGGTGAGAACCATGATTTCCTCTCTAGGGGGTATTATGTTACTGATTTAAAATTTTAATATGAGAAACAACTACTCATAAATATCAATATAACAATAAATTTTAGAAAATTATTTTTTGTTCCATTCTAGGAGATTTTCCCTAAAAAGTTTTACTATCTCAGAAAACCTCTAAAGGGGGATCCATTACGTTTTCATGATTATAAGGAATTAAATCTCGAAGAATCAATCAGTATAGTAGTATTTATAAATAAGTTATAGATATGAATCTTATATTAGATATGAATAAATTAATTAGAAAATATTTTTTTCATCTAGAATTATACTAACAATATTCCATCTTGTGTTTCATTTCATATCATTCTTATTACACATCATGGATTCATGGGGAAGGTAAACATAACAAGGTGACATAAAATTCTGGTTATGGATAAATAAAATAGAATAAATCTTGAATTGATGATAATATTCAATATGGAGAGATAAAAACTGAAGACACATACCATAATACCAATAAGTTGGGAAGAATATGTGTAAAATTATGGAAAGATAAAATACCTGAAAAAACAAAATATAAAAAAATTAGATAATCATTATTCAATATGGAAATGTATTATATCTAAATCACATGAAATATAACCAATGAAATAATAAGGAAATGAATATATAGATATGTCAACACAAAATCATATGGATAGATAATAACGGATTCAAAGTTAAGGTAATATTTAATTATTTTATGTTATATATGAGCTACCTAAAAATCTATAACATTAATATGATTCAAAATGAATAAAAAAATATAGGTGGAAAACTACTTAATTATCAAAAAAAATCTATCAAATGTAAACTTGTCAAATAATCAAGGGTTTTATGTAATGTTCGGGCCTTATGCATCATTTGTAGTCTTAATCATTCCTCATATAAAACAATGAAAATAAATAATATCACATTTCAAATATTTGAATGAAGTAGAAGACAAGAATTTATCAATATTTTTCCAAATAATCAAATAACAATAACTGTGAAAACCATATGAAAAATTGTATACAGTTTATGATATAATCATATCAATGAAAAGTTATATATATATATATATATATATGTAAAACACAATTTCTGATGATAATATGTAATTGAGTATTTCATAGGGGATAACAATGGAATCAAGGATGTGATTCTTAAATCTATCCTTGAAAAAATTTACCATAAAACGTCTATCGGAGTAAGAAGGATGATATTGGTACAAAATATCCAATGTCAAGTAAATATAAAGGGTTTTTGTAATTAATGACTATAAATACTGTAAAAAAATTTAATATAATTATTATGAAATATAACCTTTTTCATGAAAATAAATTTGAAAAACATTTTCTTTGAAAATAAATTTTGAAAACATTTTCCATATAAAGAATCCTTCTAAACATGTAGAGGATGCATCACCTATTAAATAATTTTCGAAAGCTTAATGAAATTTCTTTTGAATTTTTTTATAAAATAAGGCATCTTGAGGAAAAAAAATTCTTAGACAAATGGGATAATGTTGTTATTTTTTAAAGAAATTTTATTAAATTATTTTAATTAAAAAAAATTACAAAATGGTACTATTATTTTATAATGTTCATGAATAACTAGAGTATAATAAAATAAATATGTTTGTTAGAAAATAATCAAATAGTTTCATGTAATTGATATTTAGGTGTAAAAAATATCATTCAAAATATTATTTTAAATTAAAGACCTGAATATATTATAACACAGAATTGAGAATCAATCAATGAGTATATTTCTTATATCAAATTTAAATCCACATATGGAAGTAGAAATGCATCAATATATAGTCAAATTCCTTATTCATATATTTAGAAAATATTAATTATAAAGATGTATTATTATAAAGAATGAATTTTTTTTAATAAAATTCATTCCAATATCATAAAATTTAAATCAAATACACTTGAATGAAATAAATAAAATTAAAACTAAAAATATAACTAAAAATGAATTAATAATGACATTATATGATAATGTGGAATTATATACACCATATATATGAAATTTGGTAAACACCCATAAAGTTGTTTTTTCAAGAGAAAGTAAACATTCAAAAAATGAATTGATATTGAACAAATAATCATAAAAAATGTTATCAGGGAGAATAATCATTAAACATTCCAAACTATCCAATATGAGATTGAAACATTGGAATCATAATGTAAAAACTATTAATAAGATTAACTGAATCATATAGAATCCTGGGAAAAAATATAATCAAGATACAACATTTCAAGGTGAAATATATACAACATATAAATGAAATATGACGTATACCAACAAATAACTCTTAATAAGATATAAAATTTGACAAAATCCATTACATGCATTTCTATTTTTGGGGAATGTATTTGACTGGTTATATAATTGTTTTAGAAATTTCAATAAATAAATACCATTCACATATTTATAATATCATATATTATATTATTAGAAAATATTATTAACTATTTGTTCAAAATATATCATTATTTTCACTATTTCATGTGTTAATTTTTGTGTTTATTGAGTAAATCATAACTTCTTAATTGTCGTTATTATTACATAGATCATGATTTAATAATCTATAATATTTACACCATGTTGATACTATCACATACTATTAGTATATATTTAATTATAAAAATCTATTATGTTTTGGGATAAGAAAATAAATTCACTATTCATAGAAATGGTAGGTCGCACGTACACATAAATACTACATTCTTTTTTTTTAAAATCGGAATAATGAAAAGAAAATTTTATATATTTATATTATAATTCATTTATCACATATATATTGTAATTTTTATAAATTTTTATTAAAAACATCATTTATATGTTCCAATTCTCGTATTAATGAGTCACATCGCTTTAAGGGGGTGGTAGTCCACACTTCAACAATTGAAGTTATCATATTTACAAAAAATGGAAGGCATAATGTTATAAGGTATAAAATAATTAAATATTTATAAAAAAATTATAAATAATATATATATTAAATTGAAATATAATTTCCATCATATTTTCAGTCCATGATACGTGGTAAATGAATAACGAACAACTTCGTTTTTCCAGGTGGTTGTTCGTCGTACACATAAATGGTGATTTTGTTACCCATTATGTAGAAGTCTGTGTACGTGTAGGAAAAACCCTTAACATAACAACATATCTATATATTGTGTACACATTTGTTTCTATATAATCTTTTACAAATAAAAATTTAATGACTGAATAATGATATAAAATTAATGTTCTTGATGAAGGATGTCACCACTTAATCAGGTAAGTCATTTTGGTTTGAAACAAAGGGATTTCTTGGATGGGTTTATTCCCAAGTTGATGATTATGGATTGAGAGGAGGGATTTATTTGAGTTATTTTTTTCACATATTTTTTGATAAAAATTTTAATTGGAGTTATGAGTAAGTGAGAGGATTGAGTGCTTCTTATAGTGAACCAAGAGTGGTAGTACTATATATTTTTAAATGGTGAACTACACCAATTTTCATCCCATTGAAATTGGATTGAATAATTTAAAAAATTATATCCATGCGATTATTGGGTATAATTAAGTGTTCTAAATGAAATTTATAAGAAATTATCAGTCATTTTAGCTCTTAATATTATATTTTAGTCGTTTTTAGTGTCAAATTTTCAAGCAATCGTTGTAATTAATTTTAATCCCTTTCAATAAATATTTTTATCAATAACATAATTTATCTTATGAGGCATTATTAATTATATTTTTTCCAATTATATAATCAATTTTCCTAATTTTCAATAATATAATCATACTAAATTAATTTAATTTTAATATCTTCGGTGAGAGGACAATTCATCTTTCAAAAGTAAAACCATTCCAAAGTTTCATATTTTTTTGAATACACTTTTTATGCAAATTTTTTAAAATGAACTAAATTAAATTAAATTATTTAAATGTTATCTCATTAATATTTTAATTGATTTAAAATATAATTTATCATTATAAATATATTATATTAAAATTCATTTTTGAAATAAGATGCATTATTTTTCACTATTCATTTAAAAATGAAATTTTAGAAGAAGAATTTAAAAATTTCACCGTAAACTAATATTTTGGATCCTGATTAAAAAATTATTTATATATTAACATATAAATTTTATAAAAGATAATTTTTTTTTAAAATATGTCACACATTAAAATAAATTAATTGTTTCTTTATTAAAATATTTATTCTTATGCAAAATATTGGAATTATTCGTATCTTGTGCTTATAAAATCTATTTCATGAACAAAAAATCTATTTTTTTGAATATATAAAATCAATAATTATATAATATAATTAAGTAATTTTAATTTATAAATATTATTATAATAAATTATCATTATGTGAAAAATAATTGTTTCCTAGAAAACCAATCCCTTTATATTCAAGTGGTTCAAATATTAATTTCTAATACATTTATAAAAAATTATTTCATTATATATTTCCGTAACATATATATATATTAATAATTTAGATAAGAATATTCGCAACCACTAATTTAATGGTTATTTTATATCCTTTGATAATATATTAATAATTTTGATAAAACTCAGTACTGCATGGAACCGAAGGTATCAATTAATGATTTTAGTGTGTCCCAAAAAATATCTCAACATTGCATGCATTTAATTCTATATATTGATGTTTTAGAAAATATTATTTATATTTTAACGTCTGGGGATATTATATTCCCTTACACAGTTGGTGTTGCGTGTTATACAAACTATCGAATACAATGTTATTTCATTATAATTTGTAGGAATTACATTATCCCCACCATAAATTAACTCCATCCTAAAAATTTATATACAACATTGGTGATAAGTGTTTTTATATTTCCAAATCAGAAATCCCACATGATTATAAGGTTCTGTAAAACAACATTTATAAAAGAGATAATTGTAATCAAAATGGTCACATGGTCTAAAATATAATTAAGTATCTATCTAGGATAAAATTATTTGAAAATGGTGATACATACATGAAGAAAAATTATAAACAATTATAGAGAGTGATTGAGTTCATTAATTAAAATCTTGAATGATTAAATTAATTTATGGACCTCAAGGACATAACGATATACTTATTTAAAATACACATATTTAATAAAAATTAAGGTAACACAATTAATTTTTTTAAAATTATTTTTCTAATGTTGACGAATTATTTTATTGGCAATGAATATATGAAAATATACCAAAATGATATATGTTTATAAAAACAATTTTCAGCCATTATTTTTTCTTCGATAAATTTATAATTCATCTATTACTTCATAAAATTTATATTTAAAAATTAAATTTTATACCTCAACCAAAAAAGAACACTATAGAGGGTTCTTAAGGCCCATAAATAAGTGAAAATTCAAACTACTTTTCTCTAACTAATAAATATAACCAAAATAGATAATTAATTAATCACTAAACTTAAAAAGTGTTTCTAATATATTATCATTAATATATGTTCACTAAAATTTTCAACCAGAAACAATTTCATATTAATGAGATCATTGAGTATGTAAATGTTTGACATGAAACATTTATCACTCTCAAGTCTTTGGTTCAAGCCCCACTACTCGCCATTTTTTATTGATTTTAACAAAAAATCCTTTTTCGTTTTCTAAATCAATTATAATATATTTTCCAAAATAAATTTGATGGACATCCTGAAATAATATCATTCACGTAATAGACTTTACACTTGGGTTTCAAATGAATCCTCAATAAAAAAATACTTCATCTATTTTATTTCAATATATCTTTTGTTGGTCAAGATATTATCCATTATATAATGGGATTTTCTAAAATAAATAACCATAGTGTGATAATAAATTATCATTTTGGAAAAACCACCTTATATTTGTTATGTTGTTTGTATAATGGAATATTACCTTCAATATAATACACATGAGTTTCTACATGGTATATTTATTGTCATTATCAATTAAAATCATTCACAATGGTTTCTCAATATTATTTGATATACATTATGCATATACCCCCGAATTTTAAAACCAAGGTTGTAGTAAGGTACATTATCATGAACTTGGATATGCAGAATGAGGCCTGACACACCACTTTATAGTTATATCTTTTAGGTACATCTATTACATGAAAGCATCCACTTATAGTGTCTATACTGTGATTTATTTCTAGGAATACATCATAATTTATACATTACCAAAATTATTTGATGTTATTCAAATAATATCCTCAAATTCTACATTAGGGATATGTTCTTTAAACCATTTTTTCATAAATCTACTTCCCAAGGATTCTACTAAATTTATATTGATACAAACTATAGTTACATGAACCCAAAATTCCCAGATAAGGTTCCTAATACTATATATTATAATGATTCCATAGAATCATATCCAGAGGTAATTTCGACATTAGTAGTGTTGGTAAACTAGATTCATTAAAGTGTTTTGTATTACAAATAAATACACTGATTACAACATTATTTCTTTTTATTTGAGTATAATAATAACTATATTTCATCTATAATATCATTTAATATCATTCTTAGTACACTTATTAGATTCATGGGGAAATGAAACATAATAAGGGTGATCTCAAATTATTAGTAAGGGTATATACAGTTGAATAGATAATTAATTAAACTGTATAGTCAATATGGATGTTTAATAAATGATGAAAAATTCCATGAAACCAATTAACAATGAAATTTTTTGTAAACAATATTTTAAGGTAAATAAAAAAACATATTCCATTCAAATAACCACATAAAGAAACATCAATATGGAAATGTAATAAATTGAAAATGCTTTCAATTTATTCATTGAAATAAGAATAAAATTCAACCATAAATATGATGATAAAAATTAAAATCAATAAATAATATATGAGTCAAATTAAGGAAATTATTAATTATTGGACATCATGTATGATGCACATGTAATCCAATACCATCAAGCCCATTCACAAGACTATTTAAAATTACATATACAAACCTATTTAATTTTTGAATCTAATTTGTCTCATGAGACCCGATAGATGCATCGAGAGAATATATAAATCCTAGCCCCATCCATCATTTACACCACTAATAATTCCTCATATCTAATAATCAAAACAAATTATATGTCATATCTTATATCCATATTAAATAGAAGATATAGATTTCTCAAAACATCTCGAATTAATATACTAACATTCATTGTAAACCGAATATTAAAAATGATATAAGGTTCATGGTATAATTATATATATGAAAAATGATATGGATATTTATAAGAGATAAAATATCTATTGATCATTTCAAATTTAATATTTCAAGGGGTCTAATAATGGAATTAGAAAAGTGGATGTTATTAATATCCTTATCCATATCAATCATAAATCATCAAGATGAATAAAAAAGATGGTATTAATACAAAATACCCCACATGAATTAAATTTAAATTATTTTGGTCATTGATGAATATAAATAATATAAAATAACATTTAAAAAATATTTTTCGAAAATATCCTTTAGTTTTGAAAAAACATTTTAATAAAATTTCAATGAAATTAAATTTTTGTTGAAAAAAATTAAAATAAAAGTTTTAAACATGGAATGAAATATTCAAGGAAATCAGGATTTCTAATTTGTACAAGTCATATGAGGTAAAATGAACATTCATTTTTCATGATAAAAATGGTATAATTTTTTTAAAAACATCTATATTTCTTTTAAAACATGGGTAAAAGACAAAAAGTGTAAAAACATATTAAAAAAGTAATTTTGGAAAGGTTAAATTATTTTAACCATAGGATAATAAAAAAGATTATAGTAAAATGGATAAAATCACTATTGGAGTGGAAAAAATGGTACCATAGAATACAATTATGGGTTTTCTTTTACAATGATGCAATAATTTTGTCTGATTCAAATTCATGTATTGACAATCTCAAACAAAATTATGTGTATTGGAAACCCTGAAAAAATTATAATGCTAAAGTGAGAATCAATAAGTTGGTAGATTTTTTGTAATGATTATAAATTTAAATAAAGAAGTTAATGTACATAAATATATAGTCAAGGAAATTATATACATAATCAGAGAATATTAATGAATCCAAACTATTTTTATAACCCAATGAAAAGAAATTTTCTTATAAAAAATATTTTCTACTTGGTAACATTAAACTCAAATCTCCTTTGATGAAATAATTCAAATTGAAGTTCAATCTACAATGATGAATGAATGAATCTTGGTATTATATTACTGATTTGTAGTATGTACACCAAATATATGAAATTAAGTGCACAAGAGTAATGTGATTGTTTAATGATTATGTTGAGAATCAAAAAATTATGTGATATTTCAATGATAATCATTAAAAATATTATCAAAGATAATAATAATTAGTTGTTCCAGATGTTCTAATGAAAATTGAAAATTTTTAAATAAAAATATAAATTAAAATAATTTTATAATATCATGAGACTATATATATTAATGATATAACATTTAATAGGAATGTATATACACCATATAAAATAAACTAGGGTCATAACAATAAATAAATATCAATGTAATGTATATATAGATGAAATCAATTTACTTGTCATTCCTTTTCAGGTGAACATAATGAAACATAATTTATTTTGATCTTAAACATTTCCATAACTAATTACATTATCATAATCATATTTATAATATTATATATTATCTTGTTAAAAAATCTTATTACCCGATTGATAACTGCCTTTAATTATCTAAACTATTTCGTGTGTTAATTTCCTATATTATCGATTGTGTTTTTACATATTACTTATTATCACTCATATATTTAAAATGATTTAATAATATACTAGATGAAAACTATTATAATATTCTCAGATATATTCAGTATATATTTATTTTGAATAATCTATAATGTTTTGAGATAAGATATTAAATTAATGGCTTTTGGAGATGGTAGGTTGTACAAATGCATGAATGCCGCGTTCAATTCTATGTAATATTAAAATAATGACAATAAAATTTCTTATATTTATATTATATTCCTAGTAACATATATTTGTGATATATGTTTCATAGTTTTTTTCACAAAAATTCTTTATATGCTCAATGTATAGTGTGAATGATTCATATCACCTTGAGGGGGCTATGGTGCACACTTCTACAAAAGAATTTGTCATATTTATATAAAATGGAAGCCATAATGTTATGTGTTATAATGTAATTGTATAATAATAAATAAATTATAAATCTCATAAATATAATATATAAATAGATTTCACATCATAGTTCCCAACCATTCGAGGTTGTAAATGAAGAATGCACTACATCATTGGGTGAGGCAATAATTTGTCATACACATAAACTATATTATTGTTACCAATTATATGGAAGTGCGTGTAACTGTATTTCAAAATCATAACATAATAACATATCAATATATACAGGATAATTATATATTTATATAATAATTTACTATGAAAAGTTGAAATAATATAGATATAAATAAAACTAAAGAGTCCAAGGAAGGATGTTACCACATGATCGTGTAAGTCCTTTTGATTAGATCTGAAGGGATTTAATGGATGTATATATTCTCAATGTGGGGATTATAGTTTTAGGGGAGAAATGATGATGATATTTTTTACATATAATTGCCAATTCAAATTAGTTTTATTAGGTTGGGTAATTGGGAGGCTTGAGTTCCATTTTATAGTTGTGGAGGTGAGGCACTCTTGTAAGTTTTGAAAAAGGTAATTCCACCTAGTTTTTATCAATTGAAAGTGGATACAATATTGTACCTATGCCGATAAATGGGATAATAGTGTATAAATATGTCTATTAAATGGTATTACTAGTTTTTAAAATTATTCTTATGCGAGTTCATGATGAATTATTATTCTGAGCATCATTCCTTCCACTCAAAATGAATTAACAACCTACAAGAGGAAGGATAGTTCAAAATTTTCTCTCAGATATGAGATCTCCAATACCCTAGAACCTTCTTTCCATAAAACTATCAAAATATCCATCCCAACAAGACCATCCCATTAACTCCTCGAAGGCTTGACACACCCACGTCAGCCATTCACTATCGAATATGAGATGCCCCACCGATTCTGTTTTTTGATCCTCAGAACAACGACATCGTAAAGACATCTAGATGCATACCCATTGAATATTCTCCTTAATAGGTCATGTATTCTTGCTAACATTTTACAATAGAACAATAATATTATAATGTTCCTCCACAGACCATAGGGTCTTCCCACAAAAATCATGAATATCCTCATTCCCCCTAATACGAGAGAAATCATTGACAGAAAAGAACCCAGATGATGAACCCATAAAAATGCATCTCTCAAGATCGTCATTTAAAACAATGTAATCAAAAATTGTTTGTTGATTATCATCCATAATAGACTGTATAAACCTAAGATGAGTACATGACTCACAAAAAAATCATATCAGGCATAGGACATCGAGGAAACCACAACCTGCCTATCCTAATTTTATGTTGACAGAAGTTGATGTTCCCTTCCCCAAAATTCATCGAGAAAGATTCTGGAGAATTATAATATAAGGGGAAAATATTATGAAAATTATCAAAAGCCAAAACCTCTTCATTACCTCCTCTAGTCTGCATTTTTACTATATGATACTTCCCCACAATGACCTCCCTTCAAAATCACACCAACTTTCTTAACAAGCATAATATCCCTGGTCCCCTCAATATTGCAAATATTGATACCACATTTTGAAAGGGTCCTAGAATGATTCTTCCCCAACTCCTAGTGATACCTCCATTCTATATGCTCATCCCCAATGAATGACAAAATCAACCTTTTTAAATTATCCACCAGCCACTAAGGTACATTAACTAAAGAAATATCATGCAATGGGATGGATGCTATCACACTGTTATAAAGAGTTATGTTCCCCCAAGGATAAAACCTTGTTCTTCTATGTATATATACACCTTGTGTTCCTGTTAATTATCTTATAAAAGTGATGAATTCAAAGTGAATGAGGACTTTACAGTACTCCATGATATTCCATTACAAAAAACCCTCTAATCATGCCAATCCAATATACAAGTTATCTAATCCTTCAATTCATGACCCTATAGCCGATGAACAGAAAACACCTCTATAGGTTAACAATCGGTCTTCTCCAAAGACAATATTCTTATTATATATCATTGATTCCCTACATTGATCTCATTATAACATTAATAAATAGAATAGTGTCATCAATGAACATCACATGGGAAATACTATTTTCTAAGTACTGATGGTGGTAAGGAATAGTCCTACCCAATAGTATGCATTGGTTAATGTACCTACTCAAAACTACATAGGATATAATGAACAATGTATGGGGAAGAGAATCCCCTTGTCAGAGACCATGAACTAAATTGAAGAAATCAAACTACTTTCCCATGAAGGATGTGAATAGGAAATCTAAACTAATAAATAAGAAATTAATATTAATAACCAATGAATAAAATCCCATGGGATCTAGAACCATTAATAAAAAATCACATTCCCACCTATCATACACTTTTCTCATATCCAATTTAATACACATATTACTCCAATATTTTTTATGTTTATTTCACTGGTCACCAATTTCACCACACTAATAGATCCCTCAATGTTCCTCCCCTTAATGAGATTATGCTTCTCAAGTGGTAACCAACCATCTAGTCACAGATCTATCTTTTTGTTAATAGTTCAACAAATAACATTATACTATACATTGTACCTACTAATAGGACAATACTGGTCCAATGAATCTGGATTACTCACCATCAGAATAAGAATGATCTTGTTCGTACATGCAATTTGTGGTACATTACCCCATGAAAATAATCATCAATATGAAAAACAACATCGTCATCAAGTATATTCCAAAAAAATCGGAAGTAATATTTTGGAATAATATTATTCCCCGGAGAACTCTCGATGATGAGGGTCCAAATCCCCTCCCTCAACTCCTCTTCTTTGGGGATCATCCACAAAAAATCATTAATTCCCCACTCACGCTACGAGGAATGGCCTCAAATATTCCTAATGTGTCCCTCGGATAACCATCTCCCCTACCTAGAATATGGACATTTAAATGTGTCTTCAAATGATGATCTTAAAGAACACCAATAAAATTTCGATCATTAGAAAAAGAAACATATTTCATATGAATGTTTGGACTCATAATTCCCTACATATCTTTAATAAATACATGAAAGAAACCCATGTTACTTTCCCCATCATGTAGCCATAAAACCATTGAAGCATCCATAGCCTTGCACTCCTACATTAACATATTTCCTATCATCAGATAATTTTTAACTATATGATATACAAATATATTCTCACCCCATTAAATTTTGGACCTCCTCTCCATGCGATCTATATCCTTATAAATTAACTCCAAATTTATTACAAAATAAGGAAGACTCTTACTCGAACTATGCAGGTCATTTTTTAGTCCCCTGATATTATTGTGAAGAATATTCCATGGGTTACCTCTCAAATTATTGTTCCAGGACTTCTTAACATCATGAATAAAACCTGGATCCTCCACCTATGGTTAGTAGAACTAAATGAAATCCTCTCTTGTAGGCATATATGACAGAGAAACCTGCAGTGTAGAGTGATCAGATAAATTCTAGAAAATATGGGAAACCTTAATATCTAGGATATTGAATGGAATGCATCATCTAGTGAACAAAAATCAAGAAAACACCAGGTAAATCACACTCCAAAATGATTATTACACAGTGTATTCCAATACCCTTCAAAACTAATATTTTACTCCTCATATATTAATCATGTTTTAATGATCACATATCCTATTCAGTATATAAACCTGGTTACCTCTTGGTAATCTATCTCACCTAAAATGTACATTTGTTTAGTAAAATCTATCCAATGATATTAAGTGAAATGCACTCATTTCAGTTACTGTACACTATCTTTTGATTTACATTATAATTTCTTTGACAAATGAAAAAGTCTAACCCATTCTTGTAATATCTCTACCTATGTCAGAATACAGATACATGGATAAGTCTGGGACACTGTGAGTTTTCCAGAAGTTATGTTTTTCGAGATATGTAATTAGACACTGTTACCATGAGACATTAGGAATGAGACCCCATGAACAAGACATCGTGAACCAGACACCGTGAACCATGGGGCACCGTGAATGAGATACCGTGAACCATGAGACACTGTGAATGAGACACCGTGAACCATGAGACACCATGAATGAGACACCTAGAGCAAGACAACACAATCAAAACACCGTGAATAACACACTGTGACCAATCCGGACACCATTTGTAGAAGGCACCGTTTCCATGACATAATATGACATCGTTTCTTAATCTGCTTTATTGTTTTTCAGTTTACTCTCTGACGGTAATATTTGAATATTTTAAATTCACTGACATAATTAATGTTTCTTTGTATAAATATCACCTAATAGTACGAGGTACGATTTTCAAAATACATTCAACCTGTAGACTCCAACACATCCAATCAATGATAAAATTGTAGTGTTACCCAAAAACAATATATAGATGAAAGTGTAGAAAACAGAAAAAGGAATATAAAGATAATAAAACTCAGAGAATTTTTTAAGAAAGAATTGTTACATTCAACTCGATGTTGCGGAAGAACACAAAAAGAATAATTGAAATATCAGAATTGAGATCATCTTAGCATTATCATACATCACAAATAACACGTGTAGGGTCTCTCTGAATTGCGACACTATGTTTTCCATACGAGGACTTGATTTCTGCATCTGCTTCATCTTAGAAATCCAGACCAACAAATACTATCACTCGGAGCACTTCTAAAAATATTTCAATATTTTAGCTTTGTTGTGTATCATTTTATTATCTTTCGAGTAGTGTATGTGTCTGTATAACAAGACACTCTATCTCATTCATTAAACTAAAAGATACAAGATGTCCTTTCTCAAACATCTTTTTACACTTGTATTCCCACAGATAAGTGTGGAAGAGGTCCCTGTGTGTCATGTTAGTTTGTACCCACAACGAACTGTGGAAGAAGTCAAGTGACTTGGATAGTCTTGTGTAGTATGTTAACCCCGATCCAGGGTATGGATTTAGTTTATTTATATAAATGGCTTGGTGGAAGGTGACCGCCAAGTGGAGTGGATTAGGTCTCGACATGACACTTAACCACTTGTTTTATATTTGTTGTGCTACTTAATTTAGTCTTCTCTATTTTACTTCTATACAGTATAATTCATAATTCAATAAATTATCATTGATTTTTAGTCTTGGAGAGAATTTATAATTTTTTTACTTAGTAGAATAACTTCAAAAGTTATCTTAAAAACTAATCATATGATTTGTGAGAATTAATAAATATTCTACGAAGTTATTCTAACAGTCAAACTTTTATAATAGTATAACCATGATTAACTAGGCTCTCTGTAACCATATTGGGAATCCGTTTTAAGAATACTTTTAAACCTGAAATTTTTATACATACTCAATTAACCACCCCCACCCTCTTGAGTAATCTACTCGGACCAAAATTTGGTATCAGAGGCTATTTATTAAAGACCCTATTGAACCTTATTCAACTGTCACTATAGTTTTACTTTAAATAACTTTAAATTTATATTAATTATAAATTTCAATCTCATTCAAAGTATTTTGTTATTATAGATAATGGATTGGAAGGTGCTGCAACCGACAGACCGCCATCCTTTAATGGAACCAACTATTCTCAACTGAAAATTAAAATGAAATGGAATTTAGAAAGTATGGGTTCTGATATTTGGTCTTCCCTTTTAGACGAATCTAAGATTCCTACTATAGATAGAATCACTTTAAATGAACCTACCAAAACTTCCTATAAGAACAATTGCAAATATTTGAATGCTTTATATTTCTCTTTAGGAGATGATGAATTCATTAGAGTTTCATCTTGTAAAACTACCCTTGAAATTGGGGATACCTTGTATATTTCACATGAAGGAACTTCTAGTGTGAAGTAAATGAGACTTACTACTTATACTATTAAATATGATAACATTAAATTGAAACCTGGTGAGCCTATCTATGACATGTAACTCAGGTTCAATGAGATTGTGAACACAATGATATCCCTTGGAAGAGAAGTCACTACCAAGGAATATATCATGAGAATTCTCAGATATTTTCATAACTGATGGAGAGGAACCTCTATCTCTATAAGTGAATCATGTGACATTATAAAGCTACCTATAAAAAACACATTAAGAAACTGATGATGTATGACGAATAACTGAAAGTATACAAGTAAGAGGAGGATGAACCAAAAAGGAAATATATTGCATTAAAGACCACCACCTCTAAACAAAAAGGCAAAGGGAAGTTGGAAGCATCGGCATAAAGTTCCAGTAGTGAACATTCATTACCTGACAATGATGAGGAGATGGATCAATTAAAAAGATGATTAAATAGATTTCACAAGAAGAAGAACTTCTTCAGAAAGCCTTTCTTTAAGAGAAGATATGAAAAAAATGGAAGTTGGAAGAAGGATTGGAAAAGAAGTGACAAGACTGATGAGAATTTCTGCTATGAATGTAAGAGAAAAGGACATATCATGGCTGACGTCCCAAAGCTCAAGTACAAATAGAGATACTAAGACAATGAAAGGAAGTGTAAAAGGTAATGAAAGCAACCTAGAGTGCTTCTAAGGATAGTTCATGTGATTCTAAAAACATCACATGATGAACATGATAACAAATCCAATATCTGTTTTATGAAAAACACATCTGAGGTAACACTAGACTCTATACATAATTAATACTATTCTAGAGATGAGAGTGACATTGAAAATATAACTAATGAAGAAATTTTTTAATACTATAACATGCTTGAAGAAACATGCAATAAACTAAAAGAAAAATATAAATCATTGATGAAATATTATGCTCTTACTGTGACTGTTAAGTCAGAACTCACTACTGAAAAAGAGAAAAATTCCCATCTTCTCAAAGAGAAAAATGAATTAAAAATGTATAATGAGAAATTGAAGAATGGATTAGAAATGATTACCAGTTTTAAAAATACTCTTACTAAAATTCTAAGTAAAAAAATTTACCCTAAATACAACCTTGGCATTGTTTATCAACCTAGAAAAAGAAATCATGATAGAACAAGAATTCATTATAAATCTTGAACATATAGTTTTTCTCCCAGTTTGAGACAGAAATAAACTACTTCACATTATGATACAAATTCTACTTTTTTATGCTTTTCTGGGCCGAATAATGTTTATTTATCATATACTTTACACAATGCTTATAGGAAACCAATGAGGAAGATATGGTTTCTTAAATAAATTATGCTAATGTTACTGGACCCAATGAAGAATGGGTACCAAAATCTATTTTTGAATGATCTTCTTATTAGAAATCTACTTATAGAGTTCCTATAAAATTTTATAGTACTTGGAAAGTGGGTGATCAAGTCCCATGACAGGAGACTACTCATGCTTCAAGAACATAATAAAAATCGATGGAGGATATGTCACATTTGGTGACAATGATAATGGAAATATTATTGTCCTGGGTCAAATAGGTAACTCTAACTGAGTTTTGACTTCTAAAGAACATTTTTTTGATTGTTTTAAATATAATCTTCTTAATATCTCACAATTATGTGATGATGGATTTCATGTATGATTTGAGAATTATTCTTTCAATGTCTTCAATTCTAAAGAATAATTAGTGTTTTTTCACTATGAAATGTAAATGTCTATTCTGGTAACATAGATTCTTTAGATTTTCAAAATACATCATGATTAAGTGTATTTCATAAAGAGTCTTGGATTTGGAATATGAGACAAGGGAACTGTCATATTCACTCCATTAGAATTTTAACTAGAATAAACATAGTCAAAGACCTAACCAAACTTGAGATTCCAAATGATAAAGTGTGTAATCTCGATAAAAATGGAAAACATCACAAAATATCATTCAATAAAAACAATGATGTGTCAACTTCTCAACCTCTTGAACTGGTTCACATGGATTTGTTTGGACCATATAGAGTTTCTAGTTTAAATGGGAAGAACTATTTTTGTGTTCTTGTAGATGTATTTTCTAGATATACATGGACCTTCATTCTGTCTCACAAAAGAGAAGCCTGCATTAATTTTACTAAATATGCCAAGTCTGTTGAAAAAAATACTAGACATAGTATTTAATTTAAGATGTGATCATGACCGTGAGTTTGAAAATCAAGTGTTTTAATTATTTTTCTCACAAAATGGCTATATTAATAATTTCTCTGCCCGTAGAACACTTCAACATAATGGAGTTATAGAATGATGAAATATAACTCTGCAAGAGACATCTAGAAAAATGATTAGTGAATATGATCTACTTATTTATTTTTGGGCGGAAGCTGTAAATACAACATGCTACATAATTAAAAGAGTGTTGGTCAGACCTTTTCATAAAAAGACTACTTATGAGCTATGTAACAATTGAAAACCCAATGTTAAATACATTAATGATTTTTTTTGCAATGTTTATATCCTAAACACTAAGGAAAATATTATCAAATTTTCATCCAAGAGAGATGAAGGAATATGTTTAGGATATTCCATTTATATTCATGCCAATAGAGTGTTCAATAAATGAACTAAATATGTGGAAGAATCTATCCATGTCAAATTACATGAAACAGATCCACATGATCTTAAAACCATTCTAGAAAACCGAGAGGATGATGTATCACATATCAACATTAATTCAAAATACTCGAACAATTCGTTGAAAGAATCTGTGAAAACATCCAGTTCTAGAAATTCCGTAGACTCAAGTCATAATAAACCTAAACCTATTGATGAACCTTAAATCACTAGTCCTTCCTTATCTGGATCTCTTAGAACCCTTACGAACCATCACATAGATATTGTTGTTCAAGACCTTGAAAAATGAACTAAAACTATAGCTTCCCTTTGAAATTATGTTGAACGTCAAGTCTTCTTGTCACAACATTAACCTAAAAAAATTAGTGATGAAATCAATGATGAGTTTTGGGAGTTTTCTATGCATGAAAAACATAATCAGTTTGAAAGAAACAATGTTTGGAAACATATAGAAAGACTGAAGGGAACATTCAACATAGGAACTAAATGAGTGTCTAAAAATATGGTTGATGAATATGCTAACATATTTAGATACAAGGCTAGATTGGTTTCATAAGGCTATAGTAAATAAGAAGTAATTGACTATGAAGAAACCTTTTCTACAGTATCTATACTTGAATCCATTAGAATTCAGCTTTCTTATGTCGCACATCTTAATTTCAAACTATATCAAATGGATGTTAAGAGTGCATTACTAAATGGGTATATTGTTGGTGATGTCGTTGATGCGCAATATCCTGGATTTACAAATCCTCAATTTACAAATCCTAATATTAAATTATAAAAAAATTTATATGGTTTAAAACAAGCTCCAAGAGCCTGGTATGATAGGCTGAGTACTTTTCTTATTTCTAAAGGTTTTTGCAAAAGGAATATCTGATCCTACCCTTTTTATAAAATTAATTTCCAATGATGTTTTAGTTGTTCAAATCTAGTTTGATTACATTATCTTTGGTTATTTAAGAAATTATTCATGTAGTGAATTTTCTAAAATGATGGAAAACAAATTTTAAATGATTTTAATGGGTGAACTAAAATTATTTCTCATTTCTGAAATGATTCAAAATAATTATGGTATTATTTTAAATCAATGCAAATAATCCAGAGATCTTCTATTTTTTTCATTGGACAGCACAAAGTAGTGACACTCTAATGAGTACCACGTGTATGATGTATTTTTATGAATATGGAAAATCATTTTATCAATCAACATATAGATGAATAAAGGGAAGTTTACTCTATTTAACTGATAGTCGAACTAGCATTATTTTTAGTGTGTGTATGTGTGATCTTTTTCAAGAAAATCCTATTTAATCCCATATAAATGTTGTAAATAGAATTTTCAAATACCTCAAGCATACACACAATCTTGGAAAGTTCTATCCTAGAGAGTAATCATTTGAATTAGTATTTTATTCAGATGATGTCTTCAATTTCTATAAGTTAGATTGAAAATGATTTTCTAGAACATGTCACCTTTTTGGAAATACACTAGTATCAAGGTGTAGTAAGAAACAAAATTTTGTTTCATTGTCTACTGGAGAAGCTGAGTACAGAGCTACTAGTAGCTGTTGAGTGAAAATTTTCTGGATAAAACCAACATTAATAGATTATAGATATCTATTCTCGCATGTACCTATAAATTGTGGCAACACAACTGCTATTAATATCTAAAAAATGTTGTTTCACACTCTAGGATGAAGAGTATTGAGTTAATAAATCACTTTTTTGGAGATCATTATCAAAAAGGTGATATAACTCTGAAATTCATTGGATATGAATATCAGTTTACTGATATATTCACTAAACCATTAAATTCTGAAAGAATAGACTAAATTATACATGAACTAGGCATGATAAACCTTAAGTAAATTTCTTACTGTTTTATGTCTTAATAATATATATATTAAATATTACTCACCCGTGCATTCGCACGGCAATACGTTCAATGCTTATTTTCAAGACGACAAAACTATATTTCAATGTTAATAAAGAACATGAATATTTAATATATTGAAAACAAAAAATATAGTTACTTAATATTGGAATACAATTGGACAAAATATAGAGAATTCAAAACAAATAAGGAAAATAAGGAAAGGAAAATAACATAGTATAATTTGTAGGAGAATATTGAAAACAAATTAGATAATAGAGGAAAATATATAAGGAAATGAAAACATAAGTATACCAGCACTGTAAAAAATAAAACATACAAATTCTTTATGGAGAATATAAGAAAAACATATAAGAGAGTATATAAGGAAAATAAAGAACATAAATATTGAATATATTGAAATAAAAGAATTTTGATATTTAATATTAGAATACAATTGTACAAAATATAGATATATCATTATGATACTAAAAACATTTAGGATAAATACATTTGAACATATTTATGAGAATAAATAAGGAATTAAAAAATATTATTTGCAGGGAAAATTTAAACACATGAATGAAAAGAACATCCAAATGGACATTGGAAATTCAAAATATACAACATAAGTATTAATTTTTTTATTTCTAGAACTGTATAAATAATTAAATGTAAGTTGAATTTGGATGATGTCACCCAAAAATTATGTCACACTGTACTAAATGTAAGTTGAAGTTAAAGGATGTCACCTAGAAATTATGGCACACTATAAAAATATCCATCTCCAAAATCAGGGAACAAACTGTTCTTCATAGAAAAAAATGTTTAAAATAAGAATACCAGAATTTGCATAATCTAAAAAATGAATGTTAAAATAAAATAAATAAGTAGAAACCAAGAAAAGATAATGTCAACAGTGCATACACCGTGATTTCCAAAGAAATTTTATTTTTTAATCTTTGAAAATAGTATATGTGATTGGTTTCACATAAATCCATGATGGAATGGTTTATGATATAATGATTAGAATGATCAGACATGTGTTTTACCCCACAAATTATGAAGTGTAATCCTTTTATACCCTACTAAACTTGAAAATTTAAACATATTCGTTAATTAAAATAGGTATTCAGCATGTTATGAAGCTTGCAGGTGCATGACATGTTATAGAGACATGAGAATACCAACTCGGAAAAATTACAATTATAGAGAAATTAAATTTCTATTGTAAATTCACTTTTTGATGCATATGTAATTAATTGAATGGATTTTCGCAAAATAGAGTGTGTGAATTTAAAAATAAATAAATAAATCTGCCTATTTGATGGCATATGTTCTGCATGCAAAATTGGCATGTCAAGGAATGTTTTAATGCACTATGAAAATGGAAATGGAGAAATCTGTTTAGAGAAGTAGAATATTGTCTAAACGAAAAATTTATTTCATTTGATGGAAAACCTGATATAGAGATAACTATCAAATGCATTCACAAGTTGATAAAACAGTTGAAAATTGAGTTATATAACACTAATAAAGAGCACTTGTTTTTGAAAGTAGAGTATAACACCAACAAAAAAACTAACAATATTTGATCAACAAACATATCTTTAAACATCACATATCGATGTAGGAGAATCCATATCAACATCACATAAAGATGATGCTTCATCACGAAACTGTAGAAGATATTAACCTTTTCAAAAAAAAATATCGTCAATAGATAATGAAAGATATGTTTGTAAATTTCATGTTATAATATATGAAAATAGAACATACGATTAACAATTGGACAGATACCTAGCCAAAAGGTGTACATATTCTACAAAAAAGCCATGTATGTCACTCTCTGAGAGAAAATAGGCCAATTAGAAAAATAAAACAGGCAGAAAGTAGATTTTGATACATTATGAACTAATATGTGAAGTAATACACATGAAAAGAAAGTTTTAAAAATTATATGGATCAGAGAAAACAAATAAATAGGGAACATATGTCATGCAGTATCTATGTAATAGGCTCCTTCATTGCTTCCACATGCTAGAACAACCATGTGTTCTCCTTCTATAATAGTTGAATCTGTACATAATGATCAAAAAATAATTTACAGAACATGGAGAAACATAGTTTAATGACCAATAAAAATGTATCATGTTACCTTGCGTGATTCGTAGTCATTGTGACAAAATAACACTAATCCATAAATATTGTTACAATGAAAACTAGTTTATAAGTACTACGATGAATTGTATATGAAAATTTCAAAAAAACACCCATTATTTAGTTTATATAGATGTATTTATTGTATAATACAGACCAGTTGAAAGTGGTGTTTTTCCCTTCTATGAATAGAACAATAAACATAATAAATTGAAAAGTCAAAACATATCAATGGACATATAGAGAACAAAACCTACAACATAAAGAAAAATGCAAAATCCAAATTGGTTGCCACTGAATGGAAACTAGAAGCTATCAGGCCATCGATGGTGGACTAGAAAGGTGTATGAGGAGATAAGAATGTCCAACATCCATGGGATATGCATATCAAAAAAGTAAAAGCACAAGATCAAGCACGGCGCTGATGAAACTCATCAAGCATAACCCTATAGAAAAAAACACCAAAAACCTGCATCCATGAACAAAAAGAAGATTTCATCACCACAAGAGTGGATAACCAGATAACCAAGTACAAAGATTCCATAATCAGATATAAAAATTGGATTCCCACCCAATTATAACTTTATAAGAGTGTCTATCCCCTCAGTATACTGTTTCTGAGTTAGAGACTCTACATGTACATGAGAAAACATTCGATTAACCCTAACTCATAGTTTTTATATATGTTCAGAAACCCAGAACATATTAAACTATATAGGGGGAAATGGGGAAGATATGCAAGGATAGCCACCGACACAGAGAGTCCATGGAGAGGATCCATGAGACATCCATATGAAGTTTTGCAGTGAAGGGGTCACATAACACCAAAAAATAATAGGAAACCCCAAATAAATCCATAAACGTAACAAAACATTAAATAAACCCCCCATCCTACTGCCTGAGAGGATGAAATTTACTCTATTAAAAGGGATGGAATTTACAGAATAAAATCATTTATTGAATACCTGAATATTGGTGTGTGTTTTTATATTAAATAGGATGTCATTTCCTCTGTTCAAAATAGAAACATCGCCAAATTACCTAAAAACAAATATATTAATATATATTCCAATTTTTAGGTATACTGGTCATTAAATAAAACTCATATGTCCATATATTTGTAAAATCACATACCATGAAAATGTAGTTGAGATGATAATCACCCCCAATATGATTCTTTAATAAATAGAGACAAGAAATAGAATGTACTGGTACATATAAAACCCTAATGAATGATATAATAAGAAAAGGATGACTCAGAACAATATTCATATGTACAATTGATAATATAAAGAATACACATATCATACCTCAAATTATATATACCACCTGATTACCTAAAAAACGAAACAAATATATTAATATATATACCAATAGGTAGGTATATCAATCATTTAGTAAAACTCATATGTCCATATATATGTTACTTCTCATGCCATCCCCTGGTTTCTTGTTTAAATAATCATCATATAACCCAGGGTGCATGTTTATAGAATCATAGAAAATCAAGAAAATTTTGTTGAACACATATAGTGGTAGGAAGATGGTAATGTAGTTGGACAAATTTAGAGGTACTAAGGAAGGATTCAATATAAATCTTCTTCAATCCTTCTATATCCCTTCATAAAAAGATTCCAGAAGACATTAACTCTTTTTTATCACATATAAAACTAGTATTTCCCTATAGTAAACTCATAGAGAAAGAATATGTAGCTGAAAATATGATCACCCCCCATTTTAGTCTTTAATAAATTGAGACAAGAATGGAAATATACTGGTGCCTCTAACTCCCATATTAATTATACAATGAGAAAAGGATGACTCTGAACTATATTCATATGTAAAATTGATAATATAAAGAATAAACATATCATACATCAAATTATATGCAAAATTACCTGAATATCTTAAAGAGAGCATGTGATCCCCTGCTCTAAAATACATGATCTGCTACTTTTAAAAATGACCAATTCATCCAATAAAATACATGGCCCATTGATCTAATAAAACAAATAGTCCACTACTCTAATGAATTACATGATCCACTACCCAAAAAATATACATTACCCACATGCTCAAATTCAAAACATGTTCCACTTCTCTAAAAAATGATTCATCACTAAAACAAAAATTATGATCCACTAGTGAATGAAAATAAAAGATCTAATACTATAAAAATGGTCCAATGATCTAAAACAGTTGATAAGAAATGGATGGCTCAGAACTATATTCCTATTTACAATTGATAATAAAAACAAAACACATATCGTACCTCAAATTATATACACCACCAAATTCCCTGAAAAACAAAAAGAATATATTAATATATATACCAATCATTAGGTATACCAGTCGTTAAATAAAACACCTATGTCCATATATATGTTGTTTCTCATTCCATCCACAGGGTGTTGTTTATAGATTCATCATATTGCATAGGTTTCATGTTTACAGAATCATAAAAAATCAAGAAAATGCAGTTGAATACATATTGAGGTAGGAAGTGAGTAATGTAGTTGAACACATATAGAGGTAGTAAGACATGGTGCAAATGAAATATTCTTCAAAAGCTCCAAATCCCTAAATGAAAAGATGCAGGAACACAATAATTATTGTTGAACACATATAGAACCAATGTTTCACTATAGTAAACTCATACACAAAGAATATGTAGTTGATTAAATGATCACCCCAAATATGAATCTCTAATATATAAAGACAAGCAAGGGAATATATTGTTATGCCTAACTCCCAAATTTATGATACAATAAGAACAATATGAATCATAACTATATTCAAATTTACTATTAATAATTTAAAGAATACACATATCATTCCTCAAATTATCTACACCATTACCTGAATATTTAATTTTCCATTATGCATCATCATATTGTCCCATGTGATGGCACTATGAGTTTGGAATAGGACACCTAGACCTGATTGGGTGATTTCTTTGAAAAATTATCCAGCTATAGGTCATATGGTCTGCAAACTAAAATGATATCTTTCTAATAGAGGTTCATCCACACTACTACCACAGTGATTGCAATTATCATAGTGGTAGGAGAATTAGGATCCAGATATTGTGTAAATAATTATGAATTTAATTTCCAACATCCCTAATATAATAATCTATAGATAATATGAATATTGTGAAATGATTGAATACACATTTTATAAAGAAATATAAAAATTGAAAAGCATGAAATATAAATCCCTTGGATCTAATTGTTGATATGTTTTGTAAAAGTACATGGTACAGTTTTGAAATACATGATTGAAATTTGATATGTAGTAGAGTTAGAAGAAAGTAATAACATATACAATAGAAAATGTTCCACAACTCATGCATTCCATAACAACAAGTCTGTTCCCAGAAGTTGAATATCTCCTAAATCAAGTTACAATAGAAAATTCAGGATCCACTACTCAAATTAAATAAATGTTGTAGTCCTCTAACAAAATCTTCTGTTGAAATAAATTAAATGATACACTATTAAAAGAGATTACATTATCAACAACTCTAAAATACATGGTCTGCTACTTTCAAAAGTTATCAATTGATATAATAAAACACATGATCCACAGATTTAATAAAACACATGGTCCACTGCTCTAATGAGTTACATGATCCACTAACCAAAAAAATGCCTAACCCACATGATCAAAGATAGAGTTGTTCGACTTCTCTAAAAAGGATTCATTAATAAAATAAATTACATGACCCACTAATCAAAAAAGCACAAGATACACTAATATAAAAAATGATCCTCTACTCTGAAACATGTCAACTTAGATCTAGTAGTAGTAAAAGAAACTAATAAGATTTGGATGTGAAGTGCTTGATAAAAAATATGAAAACAATTCATGAAAATAAAGCTATTGTACATGGGATTTTATTTGTGATGGGTTATAGTTGTGGAATAAGAAGTAATAATATTTGAGTTGAGCACCTACACAATCATCATATTTGTTTACCTGTAGATACTAAAATAATTAAAATTATGAATACATAATATATTTGAGTAATATGGAAACACTTCAATATGAAATCAAAAAATATGTATAAGAAATCTAAAAAAACACTTTTTATGAATAATTGGGAAACACTTCAATAATAATTATAGAAATATCTATGTATGCCTTATAGGGAAAGACATGTAAATCTGAAAAACAAAAAAATAAAAATAATGTGAATGGTATTTGTGTTTGGTAAAATAAAAAACCGGATTCAGACAAATCTCCTTATCCATTGTACTTTTAATCCTTATCATTTATTGCATTGCACATTGGATAATTTCATAACTATGTACTACATGAATTCAAACTAGCAGCGCTCTACTTCTTCTTGCTGATAGAGAAAGAAACATTTCAAATAATTTATATGAATGGATACTATTTAGTATCATTTGAATGTAAACATGAATCATTTAGTTGAGATAAAGTTTTATTATATCAGGGGAATACCATATCACATTTTAATCAAGATAAATCACATAATAGAATGTGTTTTCTTTCATTGAAAACCTTCATAGATTCAGTGGTAACATTATCATCCAGTGATAACCCATTCTATCAATGAAGCAAAAATCATTATGATCCAGAAAAAAAACAGAAACAATATGCAAAATTTAAAACTATCAATAAGCTAATGAAAAATGTAATAAAGATTTATTTTTATAAGAAAAATAATTTCAGAAAAAAATGCCTTGTAGAAGTCTGTATAATGTTCTTGAATAGTGAAATCATTAGTGTTTGGGTTGGAAATTCCACCATCTAAAAAGAAGCTATATTTATTAAAAAAAGGATATAATGAATACATAAGAAAAATTAAATAATATAAATCAGAAAACCTCAATAGACGGGACAATGAAATCATGAAATAAATACTTACCCATATGACTAAAAATGTTCTTACATTGGGACATCAGCTCATTGTAAAAGAATGAAAGAAATAACTCCTGAAATGGGGAAATTAATATCCATTTAAAAAAACCCTGATCATGAAATGACTGAGAACCACACAAAGGACATACATTGGATGAAGGCAATGTGTGAATGAAACCAAAGGAAGGAAAAACCATAAACAGGAAAACTATAGACGGTTGCTTGAGTGAAAAATAAATGTAGTCCCATACCATCAGAGAATGATGAATCACAGAGGATATAAATTGTTATAGATGGTGGCATAACCATGCGATCCATAATCGAGTAATATATGAGTCTCTTGCGAGTGTTGAAGCTAACCACATGTTATGTAGGCAGGGTTGATGTTAGCGGGGGATTCCGGGAAGGGAAGCACGAGGGAAAGCGAAATGGTAGTGGGAACCGTAGGAGATGACGCCAAATAAAACTAGGCTTCAGGTTTGGGGGAGGGGATTTGGGAACCATAGATGATGGATAGGGAGGGGTCACTGGTTTGCAGGGGGAGACTCGGGGGATAGAGGGGTGGTTGATGGTTTAAATGGCCATGGAGGAAAACGTAGGGACTGTGAGGAAGGAAGTAGAAAAATGGAGAGGCAACGTAAACCCAACATTGGGATCACCAATGAATATCAAGGAGGAAAAATAGAGGTGCAATAGAAATTGTAGACTGGGGAGCCAAAAATCTCGATGGGGATCCCAACGGAGTGGTGGGAAAACCGACCAAATGGAATGCGGTAGCATTGGGAGACACTGAGAAGGTGACATGTGTTCGAAAAAAATCCTGATTTAGTATATATATATATGTGTCTTGTTTCAGTCTCAAAATTAGTATTTCATGGTTAATGACTGACAATTACTTTCTCTAATAATACAGTCTCCTAATTTATAAATCAAATTTTTTTATTGTAACAATATAAAACATTTTTTACTGTCTCACCAAAAACCACTTGTTACTGTCTCACCGCAAAACAATTGATGTTTTCTCACCGGGAGAATCAGTTAATGTCTCATCGTAAGAGTGTTTTTTTATTTTATTAAAAAGTTAGAACCCCTATCATGGTAATTACGTATTTCATTCTTGTGAGTTTGATTTTACGACATTTTGTATTCCTAAATAATAAAATAAAAGGAAGTTTCACTCGTTCTTAACTTGAGCACCATTCTATTCTATCAAACGGTAACCCTTCTTCAACATTTCAAACCTTCTCTCTATCTCTCGGTCCTTTGGTGAATGCCTAGGATGAAATGTACTTTGTTGTTCACTCTTGAGAACATATTTCAATGAAGAATAAAATCCAGCCTAAGTTAGCACCCGAGGGTCCTCTAAATCCAAATCTGGTGAACCGATCTGTAGTACCTAAAAAGGAGATATGCCCAAAGTGGCCTCTATCATGTAAGTCTCTAGTTTTGAATTTATTAAAACATAAAGGTTGGATATAATGGTTTTTAAAGGAAGACTTACCTATCTACCTGAATCTTTTTGCACAATTTTATTAGTTTGTACAATTTTCATTTGATTCAGAAAGAGGCTATGTTGTACGGAATTGGATAAATAGAAAGAGGTGCTATTTTTCTTCGAGGTTATCGGTTGAATGCCTTAGGATTCCTTATGAAGGTATATGTGAGGACTATTAGATAGGATGTTCACCTACTAGTGAATTCATTATTTTGGAAGATTCTTTGAAACTTTTAACTATATATGGAACTAAGAGGAGAGTTATCGCTGCTGAACAGGATGAAGAATCTAGATATTTATTTAGGTTTTTTGAGATCTTGATTAGCCCCAGAAAAGGTGATTTTGCTATAATTAAATATTAGGATGTATTTTTTATTCATCTTTTGAAAAGTGGACATAAGATCAATCTTTTTAATTATTTCATACACCATATGTATGAATTTATCAAGACCACATCCAAGTCAACCTCCCTATTCTATTCTTGTCTTATCTCAACCACGCAACATGACAAAGGATTTGATAGACCAAATGAAGAAGTTATCAAGGATCATGAGTTTTGTCTTTCAAAAGTCATTATCAAAAGGATAAATATAATTTGGAATCCATGGATAAAGGCATGGGAGGAATAGAATGACATGATCTATGAAATGATCAATCGAGTGAAAAATACCTCAAGACCAAAAGGTATTTCTGATCATGGTTTGGAACCAGATGATTTTTTGAGTAATAGGAAGAAGATTGAGAAGATGTTGTTGAGCCTACCAGATAAACTGTTTTTGATAAGGGAGACAATACTCTTGTTCCATTTGTAGTAATTGAAAAAGAAATCGATGCTCCTAAAGATGTTGCTGATCTGGAATATCAACCTGAAGTTGAAAAGAATTTGTTACCAAAGAAACTGAAATGGATGCTATGGAAGAACATATAAAAGAATAAATTCCTATTATGTAAGAAGATGACCTTGAGGAAAATTATGTTGAACAATCTATTATTGAATTCATTCCTTCGGTTGGATAGAGGATCGAGCTAACTTTTCTATTAGCAAGACATGAAATGGGTGAAGAACTAGGGGATGAATTCATGTAGATAGATCAAGATCTTATGCTTCTCAGTCCTGTAAAGGATGCCACTATTGAGGGGGAGAAGCCCCCTAATATGTAAGTTTTTGTAGTGCCTATTCCAATTGATCCAATATCATTACACATATGATATAAATTTCTAAATTACTTTGTTGTGAATGATTCTCAGGAAGTCCCAGTGAAAGGCCATGACCTCTCCACTATGTTTCAGTTGAAAATGACATCTGGTCCTAATGCATTCTATTACAAAGAACCTAAGCCTTTCTTAGTCTCAATCTCTAGACCATCCTCAGAACAACCAACTTTGGTATGAAAGGATGACCATAATGAATTTGGAGCTACCCTTCTGGCTGGGGTTGAAAAACACCTGAATAACCAACCAGCTCCTATAAAAAATATAAGTGAGAGTGATTCCTCACTGTTGTTGGAAAAATTCATTTGTAGACTCATCCCAAAAATAATTACTGATATTCTGGAGCTCATATTTTAGAGTAGGATACTTAGTAATGAAGTAAATACTCTATGAGGTATGATTGAAGATATACATAATTTGATGAATTCGAGATCAGATCATGTTTATCATTTTGTTGAGCCTTTTGATCCTCAAACCCCATAATATATTTCCCCTTTTATTCAACCATATTTAGATTCATTATATGAATAGGTTGATAAAAGAAACAAATAGGTAGTGAAAGTGATGTGTGAACCTGTTTTTTGTCATAACAAGCTCACTGATGAGTATAAGGGGTGCCTTCAAAAAGTGATAAATTAAATGAAATCTCTTACCACTGCTGTCACTGCTTCTAAAGACTCTGGACAATCATCTCAACATTCATTAGCTGGTGACCTTCTCAAAACAGTGGTCATAGAAGAACTTCAGACTCTGCTAAGTGGTTTCAATAAAATTCTCTATATGAAGTTATCAAGAATAGTGAAAGATTTCTTGATCTATTCCAAATCCATTCCCAAATAGCTAGTGAAGCTCATTATGAAATTTCCAATAATGTGGATTTCTAATTCAACCAAATCATCTCAACTACTGACAAGACCAATAATTTCAAGTACCTTTTATAAAATCTCAGCATTCCTCCTGTTACTCAAGCTTTCAAGACTCAAGTCCAGAAGCTCATAGAGTTCACTTGTATTTTGGATACATTTATGGAAAACAATGATGACATTGAGAGATCCATTCAGTATAGTGGAGATATCATTAATGATTTTATCAAGATTATGAGGCCAGATCTGCTTGTATAGAGTACTGCCATAGTTTCTCCAGCAACATCACCTCTAAGACCTATCTTTCCTACCTTTACCTCGGCCTTAGCCTCCACCACTATGTCTGTCAGTTCGGTACTGAGTCTGGTCATGCTTGTAATCTTTTATAAAAAATTGCATCAATCTTGTACTATACCTATACTGACTCCCTCTATCTTTGAAGGTCTTCCTTTACCTTCTCTGTCAACCAGCTCACTCCCTTATTCTATCTCATCCTCTGCTCCAATTGATACTTCTTTTGATGTTGTGGCTAAGGGAAAAGAGAAGACCAGGTGGGGATATAGAATAGTGATTACTCTCCATTAATAGTAATATTGTTTCATTTACTGTTTTTACTAAAAATTTGTTTTTATCTACTGCATTGTGCCATTTTTATTTTCTACTCATTATTCACCATTTTTTATAATCCCGAAAGTGGGAGAAATCCCTATGTATAATTATCTATGGGAGAAAAATCAATATATGTTATATTCACATTGGAAATGTGAGGATGTATCAAATTTACACTCTAAATATACATGATTTGTGATCATAAAAAGGGGGATATTGTTGGAATCCTCATGTATTAATCATGTTTTAATGATAACAAATACTATTCTATCTATTAACACTTTTACTTATATGTAATCTATCTCACATCAAATTTACAGTTGTTTAGTAAAATCTATCCAAATTTATTATGTTTTATAGATATAGTTTTGTTGTTGTGCACTATATTTTGATTTAATTTATTATTTCTTTGAAAATTATTATTTCTAACCAATTCTATGAATATATATTCTTAATTATTAATACAGATATTTGGATAAATCCAAGACACTGTGTGTCTGCCACCGGTTATGTTTTTTTGGCAAAACAAAAAGTCACTGTGACTATGAGACACTGTGAATGAGACACCGTGAACGAGACACCATGAACCGAACACCGTGAACCACACACTGTGAACCATGAGACACCATGAATGAGACACCATGAACCATGAGAGAAAGTGAACGAGACACCATGAACCATGAGACACCATGAATGAGACACCATAAACCATACACTGCAATCCAGACACCATGAATGAGACACTGTGACCAATCTTAACATCGTTTAATGGATACACCGTTTTCATGAGATACATTGACACAGTTTCTTAATCATATTTGTTGTATTTCAATTTAATCTCTAGGAGTAATATTTTATGATTTTAAATGAATTGTAATAATAAATGTTTTTTTTATAATTTTCAAAACATATAATGAGGTACAAGCTGTAGAATACGCGCAACATATCGGATCCAAAAAAATCACTCCAAGATAAAAGAGTAGTGCATCCCAGAAACAATATATTGATGAAAGAGAGGCAAAAAACATAAAGAACGATAATGAAGAAAACACTTGGATAATTTTTGAAGAAACAATTTTCACATGAAACTCGACACTACTGAACAATTTTCAATGCATACTTGAATATCAGAATCAAGAACATATTTCCACTATCAAACATCACGAAGAATAAAAGTTTGATCGGTATGACATGAGACACTATGTTTTCCATACGAGGAAATTATTTCTTTATCTATTTCTTCTCAGAATTCTATAGTTGCAAAGAATAACAATCAGAGCACTTCTATTTTTTTCAATATTTCTCCTCTATTGTGTATCATTTTATTAGAATTCTAGCTATTTGTGTATTTGTATAACAACACACTCCTTCTCCATCATTAAACTAAAGTTACAAGATATCATT
The DNA here is from genome assembly GCA_963277665.1 of Viscum album. Taxonomy (NCBI): domain Eukaryota; kingdom Viridiplantae; phylum Streptophyta; class Magnoliopsida; order Santalales; family Viscaceae; genus Viscum; species Viscum album. Next base: position 1,063,114,015 of record OY728142.1, read on the forward strand.
TCTCGAACATCTTTTTACATTTTTATACCCATGGATAAGTGTGGAAGAGGTCCCTGTGTGGCTTGGTAGTTATTACCCATGAAGAACTGTGGAAGAGGTCAAGTGACCTAGACATTCCTGTGTACTGTTGTTAACCCCGATCAATGGTGTGGATAAATTTTATTTATTGAAACTGCATGGTGGTAAGTGATCACTTAGTGGAGTGGATTAGGACTTAGCACGAGACTAGACCTCTTGTTTTATATCCGCTATGCTGATTAATTTTTCTACTCTGTTTTAATGATTTACTATATAATTCAGAAATAAATAAATTCACTTTTATAGTTAATCTTGGAAGGAAGCTATAATTGTTTTGCCTTAGAAGAATAACTTCAAAAAGTAATCATAATAATTGATCTTAACATTACTGTGAATTAATCAATCTTCTACGAAGTTATTTAAACATTCAAACTTACATAACAGTATAACCATGATTAACATGGATATATTTCTCCTTATTAGGGAATCCTTTCTAGAATACTTTTAAACCATAAATATTTTTATATACTCAATCCACCCCCCACTTGAGTAATATACTCTGACCAACAACAAACATCCATCAAAACATTACAGGTTATAAAAGACACAAAATATTGACTAGAATATCAAGGGAAGGCTATGCCTCCCTGCTTCAACTCTGGAAAAGAAACAACATTGAAATCACTGACACCATCCATGGATTATTATGAAGACTATAAGAGCACAAATCAGACCACAAATATTCCATCGATTGAGCATCACATTTTTAATAAACATAGGAGACAAATGAAATATGTGCTCCAATAGATATATTTATAGTAATATACTGATCTGACAGTGAAAGATACTCCACAGAAAAATAATCTTTGCAAAAAACATCCATCTATGAGAATTATAAGGACCTATTCTAATTGGGATTTTGACCATTAAACATTGATAAAAATCCATTAAATGAGAGGCAACTAGTTTAGGTCCAATAATAGACACCATAGAATCTAAGTGGTTCCACAACTCAATTTCTATGAAATATAAATTCACTCATGCACCCATACAACGATCGTTCCATATAATTAGATTAAAATTTTACTTAGGTAGACTTGGATTTATCCCTTGATCCAATACCTTCAAAATTTTGAAACAATATAGAAGAAACATCGTCTATCTATTTATATTGATATATAGTATATCTTCTACACGACATCCTTTAATGACCAACCATAGGCGTTCTGGAGTAACAACCTCTTGTGAAAAGCCACACATAAAAAAAATCTTTTTCCACTATGATAGAACATTAAAATATTTACTCATGGATAATAAATCCCCCTTATCTAATTCCCATCCATGAATTAGATTTTAATATAGAATAATTGATCAATCATATTTTTATTTAAGATGAATATACTAGAAGTTTACCTCACAAGAAATGTACAATTCTCATCATATGTAATAATGGATTTTTTACCCTTCGACTTTACTTCACGGAATTCCTTTTTTATTTTCATATAAATATTATTTGGAATATTATTATTGAAAAAAAAACATATTTAACACCTACCAAAAAACATAGAAAATTTATTCCAATTAACTCGGGTTATTAATTAATATGCACGAATTTGGTTTCTTCACCTCCAAAAAATAAAGAGTAAACAAAACATCTCTTTATTGTGAACAACAAATGATGGATAATATCCTTTAATTAGAAGTAATACATTTCTTAGAAACATGTTGATTAGAAAACCTATAAAAACATGAATATCACCTACTAAAGGACAAAAAAATGTTCCCCAATATTTATAGGTTGGATGATCAACACGAATCATTGTTTTGGAATTTTTTATACTAATGGAATTAATAGTTTCCATTCCACGTATTATAAAATTTGGTTTCTTAAGAGGAAAACCATGTAATTTCTCATCACATTCAACATTTAATAATTTTTTGGTATAAATCTAGTAACTAAAACAAAAAAATCATTATTTTGATTGGAATATTTAAAATAGGAACCCTCATAATATTGTAAAAAAAATTATTGTATTTATAAATCACAACATCATATTTTGTATCTATACCAAAATAGTATTAAAAAATGTTATTCATGGTGACCATTAATTCCAATATGTTAGTAAATTTTATATATAAAATGTTAATTAACCATAGAATATTTCTTAAGAGTTACATAAAAGGTGTTCAATATAGTTATATTCTCTATGCGGTAAAATGAGGGTAAAGATATACAACACCAGCTATGTTGGGCGGTTTCCCCTAAATGCATATCTTCTAAATCCATATCCACTTTCATTATCGACAAATGGAATTATTTTTCTATAAAAACCACACACCATTATTTCTCATAAAAAAATATGTTCTCATATACGTAGTATTATCTTAGTTGTTCTTATTAAATATTTATCATCCCAATTTCTATGGTCAAAAAACCATTCTTTAATAAAAAATAGTATTCCCTATTATTTTCATACATATGTTTTAAGTATTGTTTGATGGATATAAAAAATATAACATTACAATAGAAAATAGAATCATGTTGATTTTTTGTCATATGATTGATAGATTGAAAACCCCGTTATTACTAATTTATTTACATAATATACGAATATGTTATTAAAAACGTGATCCCTTATTAGTTGTGTCATGTGTTATAATATTTTTCCTAACATAGAGCAAGGATACATAATAATGGGTGGGAATATATTATCCATAATGAAAATTATGGGATATATTAATGTTCATATAAAATTATATAAAAATAAATGTAATTTAATATGAGATTAATATTTTGGAATCCATATGCTGAATTTTATATATCATAATCTTGAGTCTTGTCATAATGCATTGATGATCATAACGAATGAATAAAATAACAACCCAAGAACATGTTATAAGAAATCATTACATTTTAATAAGAAACATTTTTTTGGAATACATGTAAGAATGGAAATTCATTTCATTATTCATGGATCATATCCAGGACTGTCATAGTGGATTGGTTTCGATCACAATAGTATCATATCCAAAGTCAAGGATCACATCCAATTACATCATAGTGGATATTATAAATTAATAAATGGTTTAATACCCCATTCCAGTTCTTATTATCCCATCAGATATCCATAATAACACATTGAATTGGAGGGATGTAAAATTAATGGTCCAACAATCATATAATTAAAATAATAAATAAGTATTCCACAATTTTATAAATCATTCATCACATATCATATCCCGTTGAAAAAAATGGTTTTCAAAATCATTTAAAGAGCTAATAAAAATATAACATCTATAAACAAATTTAGTTTTATAAAAATGTCAACATCACAATAAAAAAACATCCAAAAAAATAATATGAATTGTAATAGTTAGTAATATAAATAATAAATCATAAGATACAAATAATTTTTCATATTATATAAAAATTATCTATAAAAGATCACTTTGAAATTTTCATGATGAAAATTTACTTTTTACCATGAAATGAGATATTTTTAATATGATTTATTCCCACAAATTAATGAAAAAATATTATTTGAAACTAAATTATTAAATTTTAAACCATGTTTTAAATTATACTGCAATTGTGATGATGGAAAATCTCATTAATGTCATGAATGTTCATGTAAATATTCCTAGAATACTTTTTATAAAAAGTAAAATGTTCCTCACTTGGAAATTGAAAATAGTATTCCTTATAAAATATTTTTATAAACTAAATCATTGTTAAAAAGGAATTTAAAAAATATAGTGAATATATTAAAACCATTCTTCAAATAATATTTAGAAAACCCATATATGGAAGGAAAATATTATTTAACTAAAGAGTTAAATCTTGAAATTTTTCATTAAATATAATAAGTTGAATGGAAATCATATAATATCCAAATGTAACTTGAGTAAAAGATATTTTTTTATGTTTATAGATGATTAAATCATAAAAATATATTATATTATCTTTATCATAAATAATCATGAGAAATTTTCTGATTGTAACTTATACCCATATCACATTAGTATCTAATCAATAAAAACAGAAATTAATAGATAACCTATAATGGATATATAAATAATTATACATTTATTTAACATATTTATAAGATACATTGATTTGTATTATATACACCATATAGAAGAAATATTGTGAATATATCATGTGTTTCAAAGAAATAAATATGAATGAAAAGTACATAACTCATGTTTGACTATCTTCGAATGTGATCTTACATCATTATATAAATTTAAATTTAGAATAAATCAATACCACAATAATTAATATATTTACAATATCATATATGATCAAACTACAAAATTACAATGACAACTTATTAAAAATTCCTTATTAAAATCATCATTTAATGTTGTTAGATAATTTTTTATGAGAATTTCAGTTTAGTAGTTTTGTTCATTGTAAATTTATCATGGATTCATAATCTCCATAATATTAATCCAATGTTACATAACTAATATATTAATTATTTATATTTTCATTCATTCATAAAGGGTTGATATTGAAAAATCAATAACAGCATTCATTGAGAGGGTAGGTCGTGGGTACACAACAAACCAATTGTTACATTTCATTGGATGGATGAAAAGAATGGTAAATAATAATTAAATGTTATATTATTTTTATTGTATAATATACATAACATCTATTAATTAATTATATAATTATTACATTAAATTTATAGTTGAATCAAAAAATGAGTCACAATGCTTTTTAGAGGAGATAATTCACACGTACGAGTGAGCGATGTAACTATTTTCTAACTAATTTAAAGGAAAGAAGGGTAATATGAAAGAATAATTCAATAAGAAAAAACATATAATAAATAATACATATAAAAATTAAACCCATAATAATATCTATACATAATTTTTGGTGATGGAAAATGAATTGTAACATTATGTGGAGTTTATAGTCCACACATATACAATAATGATACATTCAATTTCCATTTTATTAAAAATATTGTGAATACAAGTGGATTATGAAACATAATAACATTTTACTATATTTATGTTATATAACATAATATTTTAGGATGAATTACACCTGTTTTGGTGGAGGTAGAAGATAAAATAAATTGAAAATTTCATGTATGATGATTAATAGTTCATCAGTAGTCCTCATTTAGATCCATTCATAATTATCACTGGAATAATATTTTTTGAAAAAGAGAACCTCCAATTAATAGTTATTGAAGTTGATAAAATAATTGGGTATACTATTTTTATTAAATATCATTCAATTTTGAACCAATAAGTGAATTTAATGGTTCCTTTTATATGTTATGCAAAAGATACACTTGGAATTACATAAATGATTTAAATATCAATAATGTATTTTTCATGTATAATGATTATAAATATATAGTAATTTAACGAAACATTCTATAAATTAAATATATCATTATCAACTAAAATTTATAATGGATTGGGGTAATTTTTAACCATAAGTTTTTGATCAAATCCCTCTTTCAATGAATTCCTTTTAACTGAGATAACTATTATTTAAAATATAATGTGTTATAAATCAACAAATAAGGTATAAACATTCATATAAATCATAAAAGTTGGTAATTTCAACTAATTCACATCATACATGTCAACATTATTTTTTATTTATTAAAATATAAATTTATAAAATATTTTTTGTAAAATATTTTTAATATTAATTTGGACACTAGTACCTTAATATGACATCAAATATATCAATATAGAGTTTAATTTAAAATATACTAAATTAAAACATATATAATATGAATTATTCATGAATATAATTTCAGGGGAATAAAAAATAACCTAAAAATTTACTTATATTTTTTTTAAAATAATTTAAATGTTTCTTCTAATACCGGTATAATCATTTTGTTGACAGGAGTAAGAATTTTAGGTAATTCTATAATCAACAAAAATCGTAACCTTGAAAAATAAGTAAGAATTAATATTTAAAATAATCAATTAGAATGAATCTTCTCCCCTTTTAATTATTATATAGATTTATTTAATATATTAATATCAAGAGTGTGACATATTGGAATTTTCTGTAGCTAAAATTTTAAAATCATCATTTTAGATGGAAATGAAACAAAAATTACATATATTAAAATTTTATATTTATTTTTGAAAATTTATCCTGAAAAATAAAATAATGTCACAATTTGTCAATATTTAGAGACCATATCTCATGGTTTTACTGGGTTTCCACATTTTACCATTACCTAGGTGATAAATTTTTACCAAAGTTACTATTATTATTTTAAAAAATACAACTGAACGATTTAAAAAATATGAACCTACTAATTCCAATCTTGTTCTTATATTATGTGAATGAAAGAGTAATTATTTTAGAATATAATTTAAATTTAATTCCAAAATATAAAATTAATATAGTTTTCTAGAAAAGTTTTTTTCTTATTACAAAATAGTTTTTATACAAAAATACTATATAAAATATATAAAAATAGATTTATTTATATTTTTAAAAATATAAATTAACTAATTAATTATTGTAAATAACATTATAAAATATATTTTCATTTAAATTATTTAACATAAAATATATTCTTAATGAAAAATCTTTATTTTTTATTATTCAATTAAAAGTAAAACATTTTGAAAAAATTCAAAACTTCAGTATATGATTATTTTTAAATTATTATTTAAAAACTATAGTAAATTTCTGAAAATATATATTCTTAAATTAGCATAAACTAATTGTATAATTTTCCCACAAAAATTCAATAAAATTAATTTTCATGGAATAATATATTTTTAATGAATATAATAAATTTTCATATATTGGATATATGGTTATCAATATAATTTATTTATAAATAAATTATATATATATAATTATATTTCTATTTCTATAAAAGTAGATATGATTTTTTACATATCACATTTAACAACTCAGTTATGATAGTATAAAATATTATGGTTCCTTTAAATGTGGGGATACATGTATCCAAAACTATCGATGATATTAAAATTAATTAAAAAATATATATCATAAAATCTTGTGGTGTTATGTTTTACACAATTAAAATAAAATTTCCAATTGAAATTTAATTATTATTATTATATAATAAATGGTTATATAAGTTTCTTGATCTCATTATGTTCAAAGGTCTCTTCATTGAATTAATTATTCACTAAAAGAACATTAATCAGATTACTAATCCAATTATGTATCCCTTCTTCTCTATGTTCGAATACTTAAATTGGTATTACTAATAATAAATATCATGCCCTACTAGTAAAACCAATGAGTTTTTCAACTGTGACAGATCATGTATGTACTTGCTTGAATGAGATATATAAAAGACATGGTGATCTAGAGAGAGGTTTTTTATATGTAACTGTTGATAAAATGTCATCCATACTCGATCAAGAATATAGAAGGGGGAAACATAAATAGGGATCATATTTCCATTATTTATGATTCTCATAACCTCCTCTAATTGGGAAATTATGAGTAATATTTTCTCAATATCATTTTATTACAATTCTACGTATCATTTACTACATAAAATTTATGTTCCCTATGAGATTCGTGAACGTGTAGCTGAATGGATTTCTTTTTTTCTTCCATTTCCCATGATAAACCTATTAAAAATTGGTATCTTTCTATATCTTCAAACAAGTATATCTGATTTGAAAATTATTTTCATAGATGGATTCATAATTATTTTTCTGAATGATCATGTGAAATATATTTGTTGAATGAAAACATGGTCAAAGGAAGGAGTTCCCCACAACCACGTAAAAAATCCATGTAACGAGATCTAAAAATGTCTAATATGTTCTAAATGGTTCTATTAGGATGAAAATATATATATGGATGATAATATATACTAAATCATGACTCTAAATCCAGATTATGATGTTGAATTCCATAGAACATCATTGTAATACGCATATACCAATAAGATATATTGAAATATGGTACTCCATGAAACCATCACACATACATAGTGTATACACTGTATTTCTAAAAAATGAGAAGTATTCATTAATATAATTTGTTTGTAGTAAAATTTTATAGTTATCTACTCTAACCAAAATAGAATGATATCATTTTAACATTTTGTTGTGTCTGCTGAAAAAATATCTGGAATCTTTTTACCATTTACATTCATGTTTCTATAATATTGGTAAGACGACATTTAACATTCATATCTAATACTAAACCTATTGGCAAACAAATCATCAATATACATAATATTCAATACCTCTTTTAATGTAGCCCATAGTCAATACGCTTTTAGTCTTTTATACATCATTGTAAATCCAAGATTAATAGAATATATTTAACCATGTGTTTCATACAATACATAATTATTCAAATATAGTATGGATAAGTCACATATAATGTTTATGAACCATAAAATTACATCACAATCAAGGTAGTGAACATCTTTACCATCCATTACATATCTACATCTTCTTTCTTCTCCTATTTAATCATTATATGGAATTATGGTTCAACATTCAGTTGAGAATGATAACATTTATCTCATTAAATTTATGATTTTCCATTCCATGAGTTTCAAATCATGATAAATTAGATCATATGGGATCATCATTATAAATATGATAGAATTATGCATTAGAATCAAAATATATTTCCCTTTGGTATTCATAAAAATGGTGGTAATGTTTGGACTATTCATTTTCTATATCAAATCCAGACATTATCTCTTATAAATATTCAATATTTTCAATGTGGAAAAATAATAAAAACTTTTTCATTGGAATATATATTAAATATTTATTAATAATGTTAAAATATCCATATCATAAAATAAAAATATTCCAAAACTATCTCCAAACCAAGTGATGGTTAAATTTTCCCCTGAACTTTTATTTATCATGATGAAAAAGATATAACTATGTAATTTTTCATTTTGAACCATCCCATCACCTTAATTAGTTTATCACAATATATCATAAACTAATTTAAAATATATGGTATCATAATATATTCTATTATGACTAACCTTCAATTCACTTCATAGAAATTGTTTTCAAACCCATCTATCTTATGGAACATTACAACCGTTTAAGATAACACATTGATTGGATTATGGTGCTATGTGAAATTTTCCAATAATGATTAATATTATCCACCAAACCATGAAAACTATATATCTCATCCATATTTATTGGTCTAGGCCCACAAACATGAACATCTATCTTTGATGGTTACACCGATGAACCATCTCATTTGATTACATTACCCAAAATTTTGTCTTTCTAAATCTAAAATGCACACTTGGTAAGTTTTTCATAAAACTTATCCTTTCATATGATGTTCAGTATATTCATTAATTTTTATTAGTTCCATTGTTAAATATTTTAATATATAAAATTATAATATACAATTACTTCACAAACCTAATTAATGTAATCTGTAAAGAATCTATTCATAAAGTACAAGAATATGTGAAGAGAATTAGTAAAACGAAATTAAATGACAGTAAATTAATCATATACATACCACATATGGGGGGATTTCATGAGTATGACTTCACATTTTACCCTCAACTGATAGTATAAAGATTGACGATTAGTCATAAGAATATATTCAGAATCTCATAATTGAATGAAAAAATCAGGAATATAGGGTTTATGATACATTTTCATTATATTTTTATTGTTTTTTTATCAATAACATATGAATATTTCTATTCATATGACATTCATCATATCAAAAATAAATAAATCACCCCATTATGGGGGAAAATAAGAAAAAAATAACCTTTCATTATTCTATGAGAGTTTCTTCTTTAATACCTATAACTCAATTGCATATATTCTATGTAGAGTCTTCCAAATAGTTGAATCATAATGTATGAGTCCTTTTAAAAACTAAACTACCCAATTTGGAGGTTGAATAAGAAACTCATCTAGAATAACTAATCAAATTATGTTAAAACACGAATATCAATAATTTTTTGATTCTCCTTAACCATCTATGATAAAAACACACATGTAATAGGATTTTAGACCCATATAATTGATGTAATTTTAATTAGATATTAATATTTACCATGGAAAATATCAACGATTGTTGGTATATTTGAAAAATCAATCATGAAATCTCTTAGATGGAAATTTATGTATAATTATGTAATGAAATATAATCCATTTCCAAAATAATAATGAATTCCAGTAGATGAATAATGTTATGAATTTTATAATGTACATTGTAAGAAACATAAATCATATAATAATAATAATTTAATTGAGATTCGGTCATCACAACATCGTTCTTTCTCACATATTATTCAACATTTAATTACATGGGTGGTATTTTGATACCATAATCTAATTCATCAAATATAGATGATTGGGTAGATATAGAATCGAATAATGTAATTGTTATCTTAGATTAGAAGGTAATTTTTCCTTTAACTACTTCCTTTTCACACCCCACATATTCCATAGTGATCACATGATATTTATCTTATTCTCTTGGATTAAGATGTTTCTAATGTAGATCATTGTCATTATCCTTCTTATTTGATCACTAGATATAATAATTTCCATAATACAAACATTCGAAACACTTTGTTGTGGGTGGTGCATTATGTTGTAATTTTTCTCCAAGACTATCTAAATTATTATTCACATTACTTTGGTATTCTATCTCTGGATGACCTTCCTTACCACACAGAATACATTTTTCTATCTATATAATATAATTTCATATTTTTTTATTTCAACATAATGAGGATAAATAAATTTTATTCTTCTCCCTCAAATTATATTTTATAATTTATATTTATTCAAAAAAAATTCATATGAGATCAATAAGAAGATTTGGTATCACTATTCCCTTTTCAAAGATTTATAGCAGAAAATGATACTATTTTCTTATAAGTATAATTCCATTTGGAGGATTGTTTATGTCACGAAATAGTTGATCAATATTATATTCATATTGGATGATAATACCAGAATCAAACCATGGTAAACATATAGAATTATAATCACAAGAACTAGTGGATTCATTAACCTTCTACTTTAGCTCATGTAATACAACATCCATTTTCATATGAACAATATGAATAATGTACACATATTAATATTCTTTCAAATTCATCACACTTCATTTAGATACATTCATCCTATTTCCTTAGGTTCTAGATATGACTCCATGATTGATACTCATTACCATAGAAATGACTAATAAAACTATTAATCAGTCATGTTAAATATAATAAATTGATATAAAGTCTTAATTTAGTGGTAAAGATCCATTGATATAAAATTAGTGAATCTATAAACCTAGAAAAAATAGTCACAAGAATCCACATAAAGCACTCAATAAATTGTTGTTCCAAATACAACGTGTTTGGAAGATTAACATAATTTCTAGATTAATTTTATTTCTAAATCATTGAAATAACATTAAAAATAATTTCTACAATAAAAATTCTTTTCTCAGTTTGAAAAATATGGAATAGCCAGTCAAATTAAATATTAAAATGTTTTCATTGGGTATCATTTTTTTAATAAAACCAAAATTTATAGCATGAATACAAAATAATTATGGTAGATCAAATAATAATCCAAAATAATTTATTGGGTGTCTAAATCATGACACCTTATTTCTTATTATGACACCTTATATTTATCCTAATTCATTATAGGTAACAATTTCTTAATATCATTCATAATTTCTCAAAATGAAAATGAAAATTAACCTATGAATATCCCCCGAGTGAATCTTACTTGGTTCCCAGTAAGGGATCACTCTCATTCCACTCGAATGAAGGATGAGATATACTGGATTGACTATTTTTTTGTTATTATCCAAAGATAAATCTACAAAAACGCACATCTGCTTTTTTTATATAGAATCAGATGTTTATTTTGTAAAATTGTTCTCCTATATTTACTATAACATTGGGCGTTCATCTTCACATATCATTGTTTGAATGGTTCTCCCTAATGTTTTTTCAACATATTATGAATTTAAAATATAAATTTATTGGAAAAGAACAACAAATATCTGTAATATTCATACATAAATATATCCACTTATAATATTAATATTCAATACATTACAATATTATCTATTCTAGAATAATATAGTTTCAGTATCTCTGAAATATGGGATACCTAGTTTTTTTCATAAGATATCTATGTCATTTAAAATTGTTTCTTAATAAGTAGAACCTGTATTTGAAACAATATATAAAACTATTTCTTCATAGCACATAGAATGGAAAAATAAAAATTGGTGAGATCAAATGATCAATATAGGAAAACATGGGAGATATCAGTCATAACATAATCCTAATATAAGAATGAGTGTATGAGAAAATGATATTAACAATTTAAAATCATACTCTGTATATCATAAATCATAATCTTGAGTAATAGATTAATCATATCTAGTTTGTAACCAATGAATCAGAATGGAATCTGATAACATTATCCATGATATAATACCATTTGATTTAGAATTATGTATGTTGAATACACATAATTATAAAAAATATTTCATTTATTATAGATCACTAATAAGAGTAACATATTCAATTGGTTTAACTTCACATTACATTATATAAATAGTCATGTTTCACTCCCAATATCATCATAGATGAAAATTTCCCTTACTTAAGTAGGATCACTGTAAAAACCAGACTCCATTAACCAAAATTCAGTGGTTAGTTTTTTACAATACTCTAGATACAAGGGATCAATGTCACGACCCATCCTCAGGGCCCGTGCCGTGACTACCCCAAGCCCGCCTTCTAAAGGCCAGGGGCTGGCGACTAGCACCAATGGTGTAAATACTGATAACTGGGAAGGCATTGCCTTTATAAAAGGAAACAAAACACCACAGAGTACAAGCGGAAGTAATACACTAAGTACAAAAGAAAGTGCTGAATAGTAAGTAGGCCAGAATACAAACCCAACTGAAAGTACAACTACAACTGAAAGAACATAAAATAGAAAAGAAAAATAGCTGGAAGAAAAGAAGAAGCTCCTCGGTCATCCACCTCGGATCCTACATGAAGGGTAGGTATAGATAGCACAGCATCTGGACCATCCACCACGGATCCTACCTGAAGGGTAGGTACAGATTGCGCAGCTCCTGGATCGTCCGCCACGAATCCTACCTGAAGGGTAGGTACAGATAGCCTCCACAATGCACTTGCCCGTCAACCTCCTGCGAGTATCTTCTCGTCGTGAAGTCCACCTCCGGATACTGGCTCGTAGTGAGGTCCACCTTCGGGTATCGTCCAGTCCTCGAACACTCGGCCTCCGTCAGCATTGCCCGTCGTCTGCAACCAACACAACGAGGTGCAGGAAAAGCCCGTGTAGGGTTGAGTATAATGATACTCATTAGGGACCCCGTGACCCTCAAGGTCTCTCTAAATCCAACAAGGATAACCACAAATTAGAAACACAATAGATAAACCTTACTTAGGTATAATCCCATACTTATACCTAAGTTATCAAGTAACACATCTCAATAATGAGGAAACACAAAGTTTATGCAATCAACGGATAACCACTACTTAGGCATATGCCCATACATATACCTAAGTTATCATGTGACCCATGTCAATCATGAGGTAAACACAAAAGTCATAGACTCAGCTCAAACCAAGATTTTATTTATGATATCGAAACCACGTCTATTGGAAAACTCCTCCTCTGTCGAGTACAGTGGGCCTGTCACTACAACGAAGTGCATCCCACTAACCTTGGACTGATGAAGTACTCCACCTGTTTATTACTTTGGTCCTCCCGCTACAACCATGCGCTTCCCATTAACCTTGGACTGCAGAAGTACTCTACCTGTTGTCATGTCTCAGTCAGCTACTAGGTCTCTGCACTCTGTTAGCTCGTCTCTGGGAGGGTCCACTCAACGAGCTACTAGTCGATACTCCAAGTATCACAATCCCCATGAGATGTATCTCAAAGGACTGCCTCGTCATAGGGGTCTCAACGCAACAGATGGCGCGTCAATCGGGTGCCCGGTCTGTGAGTTATTAGCCTTTTCGTCCTAGGGGCCCGGTTGGTTTCGTGTGCAAACCAACCCGACTGTATCACAACCGTACCCCAAACTCTCATTGGGTATACTCATAGGGACATTTTCTCAACGTGATCACCAACGCCGCTGACGGTTCGTCAAACGGACGTCCGGTCTGGAAGTTATCGGCCTTTTCGTTCCAGGGGCCCGGTTGTATTTCAGGTACAATCCAAATCGTCCACTATCCAGTTGTGTCCAAACCTCAGACGAAGTGTGCCAAAAGTTTCATCTCATCAAGAAGAATCCAACAATGTCGACGACTCGTCAATCAGACGTCCAGAGCTCAAGTTATAAGGGTTTCAGCTCCTAGGGCCCGGTTAGTTTAGGTTTCGAACCAACCCGGTCGTACTCAAAGTTCTCCGAAACCTTTAGTGTAATATATCAAAACGGACGTCTCGATCCAAGGATCACATCGCAACTGACGGTGTATCGATCGGAGGTCAGCAACCCAACATATGGGAAAAAGACCGGAAGTGATCCGAAAATGGGGGTCTGGGCCCGGCCCGGCCCGACCCAACCCCCATGGGTCGGCCCAAACCGGGTACGGGGACGGCCCAATAGGGCGCGACCCGGCCCGGTGCGGCCGGTCCCGCCGGCACGGGCGTCGCGCGCGCCGCGTGAGCACAGAAGGGTGGAATCGCCACCCCTTCAGACCAAGCGGCAGACCCGCGGGGGTCCGCCCTTTGGCTTTGACCGGGGGTCAAACCCCCGTTTTTTTCAGAATTTGGCTGGCCATAACGGCCAGCCAGCTCACCACGGGACTGGTTGGTCCCACCCTTCAGTGCACCGGCGACCAGCGGTTCGGTCACCCTCCCTTGCTCTGCCGCAGCCAAAGGCCGCAACCTTGGTCCGACCGGCGCGACGCGTCGGCGCCGCGCCCCTCCGCCGCGGCCCGACTCCGGTCGCGGGTTCATTTGTCCTCAACGGCAGGGCATGACAGCTCCGCACATCTTTTACGGTTCTTCATTGTTTCCGCACGGTGCAACGGCACCGCGCTGCCTTTGCTCGTGCCGCAAAAAGATCAATCATCAAAGGGGGAGGAGGGTCGGCCGTGTTCGTGCGGTCCGACCTCCTCCCATTATTACGATAACAGGAGACCCAATATAAAAGACGTAGAATGGAAAAGGAACTTTCACGAACAAAATTCCAACCCCTACCTTTGATTCATCAGGGCATGCGTTCGTCGCGGGGGAAGATGATTATGTTGCTCACCGCACGCTTCCACTTCCGAGTTTGTGCGTCTGTGTGTTGACGACAAGGAGGGATGAAGGAGGGTCGTCGGAGAAGCACCACGTCATAAAGGGGGGGCTCCGAGGAAGAAAGGCCAAAGAAGGCCGGGGATGAAGCGTCATCGGCATTCCTCGCGTTCTTCGCAGGAGAAAGAAGTTCTCTCAAGCTCTCCCCCAAAAGGCACAAGAATGTGCCAAAATAATAGAATATAATCTATTATTCATGGTGGCGGAAATTAATTAACTGGGCCCCACGTAAATAAGTTCACGATAGTGGGAACAATTCATAATTCAAAAAGTGTAGAGGCTCCACCAAATTAATTGCCCGAGTGGATGACATAATTAATTTGGGGAGTTTCGAGGGGGTTTTAGGGGCCTGGGTGGTCCCCACCTAATTAACAAGGAGAGGGTCAAGGAGTTTCCTCCCATTAAATGGGGGGGTTTGAGGAGGTTTTATTCACCTCCATTAAGAGGGGAATTAGTGTCCAAGAGGCTCTCCCTAATTAATGGGGGACAATTGAGAGATTTCCTCCCCTCCCATTAAATGAGGTGGTTAAGCCATGTGTGGACGTCATGTCATAACCTCTCGTGGGAGGTTATGCTGCTCGGGTGGTCCCCACCCTAATTATCCTCCCATGGGATGTTAGGGTGTGGCTGTCCCACCACAAACACCCTTGTGGAGCTTTTAACCAACACTATCCACATGGCGTGGGTTCAATAAAGATAAAATAAGTTATCATTTATTTTATTTTATTAATCCACGTGAATCCCAAAAACTAACTCTCAAACCTAATCATCTGTCGTCGAGGCGAAAGTCTTCTTAAGGGGAAACTGGCGCTGAGAGTTCAAAGGTGCCCTTAGATTTCGATTCCAAGCATCAGTTCAAAAGATAGAAAAACCCTCTCATTCGTTTACTGAATGTACCCGAGATAATCTTCAGAAAATGATTCTGGGCACACCGGGCCTCGGAATCAGGTGCCGTCGGAAGCCACAGACTCGTAAAATTCCAAAGAAATTAAGAAAAAAAATTCCTTGAAATTTCCAAGTCTTTACAATCAATTCATAAATGATAAAGCAGTGAATTATTCTTGAAGTTCTATGTAAATTAATGATACCTATATTACATTGGGGAATGAATACAAAACATGAAAATAGAATATTATTAGCATCCTTAAAACTCATTCTAGGATTCATCATCATATAATGGGGAAAAGAAACAAAATAAGTGTGACTTAAAATTCATATTAAGGGTTCTTTTGAATAGAATATATAATGAATCAATAATTAATAATCAATTTTGAAAGGTATAAAACTGAACTCACAGTCTATTAAAATTATAAATGAATAATCTAGGTTTTCTAATAAATAATAAATATGATTTTTTAAAAATAATTCTATTTGATCAACAATATGAGAAATATATGTATCCATGGATAATAACAATGAAAAAGTCTCATGGATAATAAATACCCAATTTTTAATTAAGAAAATATATAATATTACATTTCATGATCTCAAACATCAGTATATCTATACGTTCAAGAACTTTCATGATATTTTTTTAGACTATGTGCAAGACACGATTTAAATTGGAGAACAAATTAGTCTCTTGAGACCTACCAAGGAATCATGGTGTAGTAAAATTCTAATACCCGCCCATTATAACAATTAAAAATAATTCTTCAAATACCTGTTGATAGATTGATTCATTAACAATTATCCTTATAAAAATATTTGAATTTAGTAATATATATGTATTAACCACTATTTCCCATATTATTTAAATAGCATTCAATGTAAATAATGATTGTAAAATGTCATACAGTTTTGGAAATATGCATATAAATTATATAATAATAATGTATTTATAAGATAAAAGTAATGTATATTAAAAAATAATCCTAATTAAGTGTTTTTCTAGAGATAAATTTTACAATAATAAAATTAATCAAGAAATAAGAGGTGAGCATCAATTAGTACGAAATATTGATTTCTTCTATTCAATAATATCCTTTGATAAAATGAAGGAAATTGTAGTGAAAAATAAAATAAAATACAAATATATTTATTTTTAAAACCATTGAGACCATATAGATAATTATAAATTTCATAAAGTATGAATTTGGTAGATGTTTGTTATCTTCATAAACAATATAAAGTCGCACCTTTTTACTTTTTCTTCAGGAAGAACATTTGAAAATTACTGTTAAACATTAAATTCCATTACAATTGTCCAAAATAAGATAAATGTGCTTATTAAATTTGTTTTTGAACAATTGGTCTTAGGACAAATTATTTTTGAAAACATGTAAATATAAGAAAAATATATACGATTTAAAGAAAAATTAAATTATTTTTTCTTTGGTTTGTTTATTTCCATGATTAATATACCAAATAGTGGAATAATTGGATGGAAATATAGTATAACAATAAATATCTTGTTAATGAGAATATTATTTGTTCTTATGAAGGTAAAATAATATATTTTTTTATTTATGAGAGTTAGAGAAATTATTAAACATTGTTATATTGTAAAATGAATTCTAACCATATTTGTAAACATTCAACATGTAACATGTTGAATGTATAAATAGGAATTTAACAGCTAAAAATCATTAATAAATAGTTATTAATGTTTAATATATCAAATATTTATTTCAATCATGATATATATTGTAATAAGATCATATATACAAATATGTCTTAATAAAATAGAAATTTAAGATAAATCCATTACCGCAAAATTTATTTATGTTTGTCATAAATTAAAAAGTAATATAATTGTTTTAAAATGTTATTAATTTATTATATAACCATAATAATGTCTTTAATATCATATATTTTTCTCTAATGACATCTTGTTTCCCATTCATCAATTTTCCTTTATAATTTTTATTCTTTCAGGTGTTAATAGTCTTGTTTTCTAATGCGTGTTTTGGCATGATAGTTATTTTTATTATGTATAAGAGGTACATATATAATCTCCATGAGGATATTATTGTTAAAAATACAATATTTAATCATTTGAATAAATTATTATTTCCATTCATGAATTCCGTTTTAGGGAAATGAATCACATCACTTCATGGATGTGGTAAGCCACATGTACGCATGAAAAATAAAAATATTCACAGAATTGTTAAATGGTAAGGAATTGGAAGATATATTATAGTTATATAGTTTTCAATGTGTCGTATATATGATTAATATTCATTATTTCTATCATTATTCATATTTTTATGAGTTAGTGATACAAAATAAGTTACATCTGTTCTTGAGGACGTAGTCTACCGTACTCAAGAGCAATGGTTTTGTTTATCATTTGATGGAGAAGAATGGGGTTAAATATTATTCCATATACATATTGAAATATCATTATATATGATAATATTTTTATTATATTACATGTTTAATGATAAAATTCAATGTTGTAAAATATGGTACTAAAAGAATAATCTTTATTTAGTCGCCTACATTCTCCTAGATAAATCTTTTTATCTCTTCTTAATGACCATATGGATGGTATTTGGTAAAAAGGGACCTATAGATAGTTTATAAGGATATTGTGGAAATATGTTTCTGGGATTTTGATGATATAAATGGTTCTATAGGAGTGATTAAGTTATGGAACTAAGCACGCTTTGATAATTGAGGAGTGCCAATTTTTTGCATATATAAAATTATTCAAAAATGGGAAGTCAGTCTCATAACAAGTTCCTATAGAATATATTATTAATAGAGTGTCCCAATATAATGTTAATGAACACATCCTTCCAGTAATATAATAATTTACAATCATTTTATTCCATTATCATATATGTTTAATTACCTTTAAAATTTAATTTTCATAATGGTAACTTGTTTTTAGTCATAGGTAATTAATCAATAATGATAACAATGGAATTTTAATAATTACCTAATTTATACCTTATAATTATTATTATGAATTAAATTTATAAAATATAAAATATGTGTCATTGTAAAAAAATATTATCACAAATTCATGTAAGACATAAAACTAGATTAAATAATTTTCACATATTTTATTAATAATTAATAAAAAAATTAATCTTATTTTCTAATATTTAATATTCTGAATAAATATAAGGAATATATTTTATTAAATTCCAATCACAAAACTTTTAGAATTTATTTTAAAAATAATATTGTAAATCCTATCAAATATTTATTTTAGTGAAATCGATTATTCAATTGTAAAATTAACTAAATGACACGTAAAAAAAATTAGATTTATATTCAGTTCCTACGTATTGAAATATAATAAAAAATGAATTTCATTCATTCATAAATAAATATTATTATAATAAATTCAATTGGATAGTCATTTTGTTATATAAAAAATCATTTTCTTATAAAAAATATATTCATGAAAAGTACCCCTTTTACATCTAAAATATATTATTAATATTTCAATTAATTCAACTTGTGAATAATTTATAATTATAAGAATTATTAGAAATTATTATGAATAAAATTTATAATATTTTTAATATATTTATTCAATTATTCAAAAATGGTTATTTATACGAGAATATTTCTAGGAATACATTCAAAAATTATATTGACATAATAAGATCCAAATTCATATTCATTTTTTAAATTATAATTTTATTCCATGAAATACTATAGTATTATTTTTATGCTAATTTTATATATATATTACATTGACGTAATATAAAATATTCAAGGGTTTTATAAACATCCATCATATAAAAAATATTCCCTCCAAATTATAATGGATGAAACATTATATATTCATGAGGTTAGTTCTTCATCAAAACATCCTCTAGTTTGGAAGTTTATTCTTCCACATTCTAATTTATCAAAAGTTCCATTATCGGTAATTTTATCCATATTTTCTCAATAATCCCTCCCTATTATCTTGAATCTGGTTTTTCTCTTAAAATTAAGTGATATTATTTCCAATTATATTTTTTCATAGGTGAGCACGTGTACTTGTTCAACCAAATACTCCCTTAACATTGATATATGAGACACACCATGTTATTTTGATATGTTGGATGTAATTTTCAAGTTGTATTCCCTAGATCCAATCCTTTAAAACTTTCATTGATTTTTATGTAATATGGGGTCACATTTACCTTCTTATAAATCCTTATGACACCTTTTTTGAGAGTTTCATTTAATAAAATGTGCTTTACCACTTCAAATTCAAAACCATTTCTCCCGTTGTCTGGAGAATTGATTTTCCTTTTATATGGTGATTAAATATCGGGAAAATACTATTATCCATATTCATTTTTAAAAAAATTATTTAATATAATTACATACATCAATTCTACAACCTCATAAAACCATGTTTTGGTATGAGATCACATGTAATAGAAGGCTGCATCTTATTTCATTTGAATACATAGATGGAAAATATTTTTATAGGAAAAATCAACCAATGGAAATATTTATCCCACTTACTATGAAAGACATGTCAACAAGAACACGATATATATTTAATTGTAACATTATTTCATTTATTATATATATCAATTTTAGAATGGTAAGTGGAGATCAAATGAATCTCATTAAGAAGATCCTTCTAATGACTCCTCAAACATTACTATGTAAAACATGGATCATGATCAGGAAAAATAAAAACTTTTCTACCATGATTTCTTACTAAATAATTAATAAAGATATACTTTAGTATATCAAGAGGGAAAACATTCTATTATATTGTAAAATATTTTTATTTTTTTGGTGATAAAATATGACCCTTTTGCATCATTATTTCAAGGATACATTAGCTGTCCTATGGGAATTTACCTAGTAATGTCATGCAATTTTCACATAAAATAGGTTGAGTATACATGAATACTCTTATATTTTCTAAAATACCATTTATTAATTAATAATATATGTATCTTGATATATAATCTATAGTTTCCTACTTCATGTTATCCAACTAAAAATGTTCATGATAATCCATCTAAATTATGGTTCTATTAGGGAGTATAGATAAATTTGATCTAGGATCATCATAAATAAATTCCCATTTCATCCCAACTATATATAAAAATATAACCCATTTTAATGTTTTGGAATTACATAATCAAAAATAAATTCTTCATACATGCCATAATTTTGAGATTTAATTTTCTTCTAAATGTTTCATCATTAAGCAGACAAAATTTTACATTTTCCAATAAATATGGTTTCATAGTAATTTGAAAATGTAATGATGTCTACAATTTATTAATTATTAACAGTTATGTATACACTAGATCCAAAAAATAGGATACTTATTAATAATTAGTTGGTTTATAAATCTATAAAATAACCTACATAATGAATTTTCTTTCTTATGAAATTTCCCAGGGATGTATCATATTGAGAAATATTAATCCTTACTTTTTTTATGCCATATCCTTTGACTAATGTTGATCATTATCTATGACGATATATATTTTAGGATATTATCGTCTACATATATAACACATTATTCACAATAGATATAATTTCTATATATAATCAATGAAATATTACATCTATAAATCAATATCAGGTTTTCATAGTTTTGTTTAGGAGTCCATAAATACCTTAAAGTCTATGATATTATTTAATAATTTTGAAAAAAAGGATTAAAAAAACTCCATCATTCAAATCAGCACTAAATATCATAGACCCATCATCTCATCATGGTATATTCAATATTCGACCGTTGAAAAATATTCTGTTCAATTCATTAAAAAAAACATTATCATTCCCCTATTAAAAAAACCTAAGAACTTTATGTTAATATCTTTTAATGATTTATCAATCCAATCAAAAATCTTGTTCAATCGTGTAACATCCCCTCATTTCTCCTTGGTAGGAACCATTTTCTGTTTAAATTCATTTTAATCTCTATTAATGTTACCCCAATGAGTAAGGAGTGATTGAGGGTGTATAAGGATTATATGGATCTAAAATCCCCATAAATTCAAAAATTAAGTAGGCCTCACTATTAGTAAAAACAATTCCACCCTACCTCTATGGTCTCTACTAACCGTGCAAGGTGTGGAAGGTGGGGCCTAGGGGCCACACAATTTGTAATAAACCATAGTTCCTATGTTTCAAGACCATGAATGACATATATAGTTTTATAAAGTTGAATATCATAACGTTTCTTCATGGATAAAGAAAAAATGCACCTAGATGTGTGAGGTTACCAATGGAGTAGTGTCTTAGCACATGGTTGGTGTACAGTTTATCCAACTGTGTTGCCAAACTATCCATCATTTCATGTGTGGAAGAAATTATGATCACCCATTTTATGATTTAACAATGCCTTATATTTCTTCTCTATTTGTAGTTGTTTCTTCTACCCCTTCATGTACAACCTCATCCCTTCGTACAACTATTTATTGAGGTAACACCACCATCTGATACACATTTTTATCATCGTTGGATATTTCGGGTTACTAGAGGTATGATCTTAAATACTCACCATTTTATTTAATGTTATTTCCATCATATATTTTAGTATATTCATGAAAGAAAATTTTCCCTATTGGAACAGAATTTGAGGATTTACCAAATATCTTCTATTATAGAATGAACCAAATTTTTATGTTTGACAGGGTAATTACTATAAGGGTATGGTTTATGGTTTAGGTTAATTTACCTCACTCATTGCATTACTTAATATGAACTATTTTTTCGTGATCCAGATCTTTTCAGTGACACCTTATGATAACAAATTAAATTTCATAGATGTCCATATTGTGCCATTTTTTGACCTATGACTATATTAAATCAACCCATTTGGTTGAAATCCTTTATTCAGGCTAATTTACAGGTGTATTCTATCTTAGATTCTTATACACCCCTTTGCTCAATTTTTTCTAGAACCCCTTGAAGGGAAAAACCATATAATAAATTCTTGGAGCTAATCATCTTAATTGAATAGGGTGATAAACAACTGATTAGGCCCATATACCTCATTAAATTATTGAAATTGGTGAACTAAGTGAATTGTTAATGTGATTATTCATTATAAAAAATTACATATGGATTGTTTTAATAAATAACATTTATAATTTAGAATCACATTTATAATGCATGCCTTTTAAAATTGAATGAATATATGCATGTGAAATAAATCATTTACCTTATGACAAGGGTTATAAAAGGGTTCCCTACTTATTGAATCATGGGATGGGTTTCTAGTTCCTTAGATTGAATTTATTAAAGTTTTGTAATCATGGTGGGGGATTCAACAATTATTCCTAGGACCTGATCTCTGGGCATTACTTCTATTTTTAAATCAAGATGAGTGACATTGTTTCCATACGGGAGACCCAATGGTTAGGCTTTATGGAATGATGGTTTAACGTTGACATGAGAAATTATAAGGCCCATACATGTGATTTAAATGAACGAATCATGTTTTCATTCATCACATCATCACTCCATTCCTAGAATGTCACTTGGGATTTCATACATGGGTCACCTTGGATGGACTCCCTAGTCATATGAGTTATTATGATCCCCCTGATTGATACATGGAATTAATTTAGAATTGACATGGATAGAAATATGGGGATTTTTAAATTTTTTTATGAAATTGGTTATATTGAATTAAATTAAATTTAAAAATTAAAATAATAAAAACCCTATATAAATGAAATTAGATGGATGTGTATTATAAGACCAATTACAGTCATTGTGATAGTTAATATTGTTGTAAGTTTCATTGATGACATTAAAAATTATGGATCCCTCTATTCACACACTCTGGTGTAAAGTGGATTATATAAAATTTTATGGGATTCTTAAAGGATCCTAGTCTTGTATATATTTTTTTATTTTTTTATTTCATTCATGAAAAAATTTATTATGACACACAATTAATTTTATATTTCATGACATGGATTCATCTAGACAACATAGGTGGTCAACTACATGTATTTTTATCTCACACCCTACATGATTCGGCTTTGGCACACAATAATACGACATGCTTACACGTAAAAATAAATGGATGTGACCCACTTCCAATGCATGATTCACATTTATATGTTATAGATTTGGAGCAGAGGACTAATCTTATTCTTTGGTTGATAATAGTATGTGTATTTGGAGATTTCGTATATTATATTTTCATGTGGAAAATTATTGAATCCCCTAACTCCATTTCATGTTATTTTATACCAAGATAACTATGATCATCACCATATTTTGACTTTTTATTATTTATCTTCTTCCATTTTATTTATTTATCAGGGAAGATTATTTATTTCATTTTTTTTATTGCCTATGGTTTTATCTCCTTATGTAGTTTATTATTCCATATATATTTTTTCACTCCACACCTATCAATGAGGGTATAGTTAACACATGGAGTCACATTAGGCCCTCGCTTCGAGTCAACATCCACTTCTGTATAGGGAGGCACACATGATGCTATGTGTCCACCATCTCAAGTCAAAAAATTGTGGAATCTTTGATGGGTTTCTAGAAAGTGGTATTGGAGCTTAATTTATAATTTTTACTACACATTATGTTATATGGGATACTTGGAAAAAATGGATGTTGGCACTCAACATGTTCCTAAGAGTAGCTACCCCACATAAAGGTGAAAATCACATTACCTATGGTGGGGAAATGTTGTTGTGTATTTACCCTAATACAACTTCATCAATTTTCATAATTGGTTGATGTTCATGATTTTTTTATGGTCTATATTTTTATAATTTTTGTTTATTAACCCAAGGTAAAAGATATAATAGTTTCTAATCTCAAACATCCTAATGGGATCCCTATGATAAACTTTTCATGGGTTATTTCGTCCCATATCTATCAGTGTGCATTGAATTAAGTGTGTGTGATTGTGTGGGTTCCTTATATATTATTACATGTAGTTTTATAAATTTTTCCATGATTACATAATAGGATCTATTGAACAATAATGCCATATTATTTAGTTTGATTGTTGAGTTCCTATTTTTTCTCATCTAATCAAAAAACCGTACATGGCCTATAAAACCATATTATCTAGTGTAATGTCTAGGATATGGTTCCTAAATGTGCCAAATTTCAATTTATAATGACAATCAGTCCATATAAATAGTAATTTCTATGATAATTAACAATGTAGTGAAAAAAATACACAATAAATAAGAATTAATTTTAAAAAAACTACTGTATA
The DNA here is from genome assembly GCA_963277665.1 of Viscum album. Lineage (NCBI taxonomy): Eukaryota > Viridiplantae > Streptophyta > Magnoliopsida > Santalales > Viscaceae > Viscum > Viscum album. Next base: position 1,063,139,501 of record OY728142.1, read on the forward strand.
ATAAAATGATTGTCGCTAGATGAATATGTAATATGCAATGTAAAGGTTGCTTTCCCCTATACATTTCATTTGACATTAAATATACGGAGAGCTCTATAATGATGTGTGTGACCAAAAACATGACACATTTGAATATTTGAATGTATGTTGTATCACTACTGATCTTTCTTCGACCATTTTCATACCACCTTGGCCATACATATGAATCAGGTAGATAAGTTTGTTTCATTATAGAAAATACTTCTACCTATCCTCTCTTTACATCATTCGTTATCTGTTTTAAATAATATATGAGGAATGTTCGAGACATTTTTAGAGTGGTTTCATTATGTTGACATTTTGTTGAATGTTATGAAAGTGGTGAAAAGAATTCTCCAAAGGTGGTGGGCCCCGATCCACCCATGATACCCCCTATAGATCCATGTAATCCCCCTTTTTTATATCCACAAAGGGAACTAATTCTTAGTTCAGTGATAGTTTCTTCTTGTTATTGATGTCTATCCATGGTGCTCCCTAATCTAGACCTACCATAGAAGCTATAAACCCATAGTTTTAACAATAAAATTCTCCCACCATCATATGCGATGGTAGCCCTCACATTGTATATTCCATGATAGAGGCCAATATCTCTATCATTGTGCATATTGAGACACCTCCCGAGAAGATGGTCAATGTCCTGACATATATGCGATGTGATTTCACTATTCTTTGGTGGGATGGTCAAGCTATGGATGGTCAGCATTAGGGTATGTCCTAAGATTACTTTTGGACATCATTATCTGACTATTTATTCGATATACCTTGATAATAGACCATGTTTCAGAGTTCATGCCCCATCAGAAAGGTGACATGTTCGTATTGGGAATAGTCAGCCTGCTTCACTGAAAAGTGATGTTTTTTCAAAAACATTGACCAATGATGATATGGAAATAATGAGTTGATTTTAGCACGGGATTACCCAAACCATATTGACTTAGGTGTAGATCATTATTATGAAAATAATTTCATAGATAATTATCCAGAAGATATCATTGAGTGGAATATGTGGGAATCGAATGATGTAAAACATGGTAGTTTAGTTTAAAGGAAGAGTAATGGTTTAACCAGTTCCAAGAGGAAAATATTTGACATTATGAATCATGGTAGACACAACCATTTTTCACACACCTATATATTTTTGGTGTGTCACTAGTACGACTGATGAGGCCATAAAAATCCCCAGTGGATGAAGAATCCTATTATGTTCTGGTCTTCCAGTAGGATAAGAGACCTTCAACAGTTTGGTCGATCATTTCCACCAATCCTTAGTGTGTGAGATACTACACTAGATATACCATTAGGTGTAGTATTATAAAATCATAGTTAATGAAATGTTTTTCTTTTACAAAACATTAGGTCCAAGAAGGTGGTCATGGACGATACATTAAGGATCAAATTTTAAACTTCAGTACAGTTGGCCTTCCATGGCTAATCTTGTAAAATCTGATGTTCGTGCTTCTGGTGACATTCATGCAGTGCAACATATGAATGAGGAACAATGTTTAGGTCCATCTACTGTTATAGGAACTACACAGGTGCCCTCCACATTATTATCATCAGTGTTTGATAAATTTGTATCACACAATTTTTAATCTAGGGAAAAAATATGATTTGGGATTTGTGATAAATTACTCTATGGGAATTAAAAATCATGGAACCATATTATGGGTTAGAGTAGATGATATACTCTATTTTTTGGAGTTCCCCATTCAGATAGTCGATAACCTATTTATGTGGAGATTCTTTTTCCCTGAGATGATCAGTTTCGACGGCATTCTCGATATGTAATGGCAGGTGCCTTATTGATTGTTGGTGTATCTATATCGTCATTGAGAATATTTTATATCACTTGAGGTAAAAACATATATACATATTGGTTAATAGGATACCTATCGATGTTGAGTTGGATCGAAGCATAATTAGCAAGTTTTAGCGACATCCCAAAAGTCCATTATCTTTTTGAGTGATCATGCAATGCATCTATTTTATTTTTTGACTATTTTGGATCATTTTAGGGACATAATTCCCCATTATCTATCTATATTAACTCTTAAGAGATTGGTTGAGTTCATTGTTGGTCTTGTGCTAGGAGGGGAATCAGTGTTAATTCCTCTTAATACTATAGAACCTACCAAGCCCTGAGAACAGAAGAATCAACATTATGTTATTGAGGCTATGGTTTTTATCCAAAACAACACATTTTCAGGGGTTCACCATTCCATATCACCAAGAATGTTGATGGTTCCCTTATATTGTGAATGGATTACCACTGATACAAATATCTCATTCTAATGAATGCATATCCACTTCAATGTATTGACACCCTCTTCAACCATATCTGTGAAGTGACTATATTCGAAAATATTTATTTGAGTTTGGGATATCATTATGTATGAGTGAGTTAGTCATTTATAACACATTAATCATTATAATGAATTTATGAATTGTACGAGTATCTATTTATGTCACTTGATCTAAAAAATGTTCCTTTTGTCTTCTTGGATTTGATGAATCTGTATATCAACCTATACATTGATTTCTATGTGGTTGTCATCATAGATGACACATTAGTTTATTAGAACTATATACATGAACATTAAAATCATCTTGAGATCATTCCATGTATTCTAATATGGAACCAACTACATGAGAATCTCAATAAATGCAAATATTTGATTAGTAAGGTTCACATCTGGGGTCATGTCATATCAAAGAAATTAATACTAGTTGACCTAGAGTATGCGAGTGGTGTGTTACACAAGGAACATCTGATAAAATATCTTATATACAGGGATGCTTAGGACTAGATGTCTACTACATGAATTTCATCACGGACTACTCAAACATGATACTATTTCATATGAGCTCAAGAAACAATGGTGTGTAATAAGACTTGATTGGATATCAATAGTTGTATTTTTAGGAGTTGAATAGAATACTAACACCAATACTAATAATGATTATACCTAATCTTGATAGAAGCTATACTGTTTACTGGGAATCATCAGGAATTGGGCTGGTGTAGTTATGATACAAGGTAGTCCAGTTGTATTTCACAACTTTCACCAGTTAAGACATCATTAGAGGAACTATCCAACACATTACCTCGAGCTATCTGTCAGGTACTATGTTATATGATGTAGGAGGAATTTTATTTTGAGGGAGTTGTTCATTGTTAACTTGGATTATATATATATATATATTAAATGCCTTTCATCAAAGGGATACATTAATATATGGTAGAATATGTGGGTTGAATTAATACACTCACTAAACTTTTATATTAATTACCAACCTATACTGTGAAACACCAAAGAATATGTCTTGTACATGAAGTCTTAGAAGGAGGATTGTTATGGAGGCCAAAATTTATTGTAAATTAGTGGATATGTTCTCTAAAATGAATCCTAGGGTTATAGAATAACATGGGAAGCTATATTAGTTAGCACTAGAAGTTAAATCATCCCTTTTGGAGTGGGTTATGAAGGGGAAGTGTTCTGATTCTAAGGGCCTCATTTTGAGGGAGAGCTCACAGGAGATAACATTCCTCCTAGTTGGGTTGTTGAGGGATGTGAACCCCTACTCTTTAGTGGAATTATATGGGTACCTTATGATATATAAGAATATTTATTTAGGGAATCACATTACACATTATGGTAAGTTCATCAATTTATTACGAAGATGTATAGAGATATTCATCATCAATATTGGTGGCCATATATGAAGAGGATGATTGAAGAGATTATCACTCCATGATCAACATATAAAAATATATAGATGGGGAACTAGTGACTTGTTGGACATCTACAAAAACATTGTATTAATTAGTGGAAATAGAACAACCTCACCTTGGATTTTGTGATGGGTTTGTGTAGATACTCTCGAGGTAGTGATTTAGTATGATTGATAATCACCCATATCACTAATGTATCACACATTCTACCAATATATGGAGCATCTCTTTTGATGATCTAGGACGGAATTGTATAAAAAATAGAGTACACCTTCATGGTATTCCAAATTAAATCCGTTTGGATTGAAACACATTATTTACATTTCATTTCTAGAAATTAATTCCAATGGCACTAATATCCCAGGTGATATTAGGTAAAACAAATCACCCATAGACAGAAGAGAATTCTGAGAGGATGATACAAGTCTTGGAGGATATGATTTAGTAAAATATCTATGATTTTATAGTTTAATTGGAAAATCACACAACTATGGTTGATTTTTCAGCCCCATAATCACCCATTAAATGATTTATATGGCTCAATATGAGTCCCTTTACAGTCGATTATGATGTTTGCCACTATACTAGATATAGGTAAGTAAGGAAACTCAACTAGTTCCTAATATTATTCAGGAGACATTAAATATCGCCTAAATGATTAATATGTATATGGATATATCTTAGTCTTGGATGAATTCATATATCGATCATCATGGTATACCTATATAGTTTGAGGTGGGATACCAGATATTTCTGTGCATGTCAAAAATATTGGGTCATGGACAAATATAGAGACATAGAAACTGATCGAATTGATATTTTTTAACTTTTGATATAGTGTAGACAGTTGGGATCTTATCCCATTATTTTTAGTTACCTTATATATATCATTCCATCCATGAGGTCTTCTATGTATCTCATCTTCGATAGTACCATCTCGAACCATGTCATTCATCCCACCCAATTTATTTGAAGATAACTAATTATGTGTCTTTCGAGGAGAATCTGATCTGTATATTTGATCAGACCATGAATTCCTACCATGGAATCTCAATTAATCTAGTCTGTATTTTCCAGATGAACATATGCATACAGAATGAGATCTGTGAGTGGAAGGTTTATGTATAAGTGTAGTTGATGAAACTTTTCTGAAATGTTGTTTTACTTACCTAGTATGGGAAAATGCAGGGAAGAGTTGTCTTAATGCTCTAATATTGTGATTTCCTAGAATTTGTACAAGGTATAGACCATTTATTTCATTTAGAAATCCTAGGTTGGAAAATTTTCATGTTACCCAAAGGAGTCACAGTGGAAATGATATCATATTAGGATTGTTCAGAGCCTATAACCCCAAAAATTATGAAATTAAATTTGGTTGTAGTGTTCATTGAATCTATGAATCCCATTCTACGATGTATATAATAATTTTGTAGGGTATATTTGAGGATTCTGGGGGTACACATGGTTTTTATACTATTGTGCGCCCCTTAGTCCCAAGACCATGCATGCCATCTGTAGATCTTAGTAGTGGAATTTTTCATGCTTTGTGTAGGGGCAGTCACACCATGTGTATGTTTGTACTCGTTTCCCATTAAATATGTTTCTTTGTTCACAGTTAACATAAGGTTGGGCCAACCTTGTGGCCAAACCATGCACAGATTTCTATGTGGTTAAAATTTTTGTTTTATGCAACTATATTGAATTGACACCCCTCTTATTTTCCTCCTTCTTCTCTTCTGTAATACTCTCCTCACTCATTTATAAGATACTCCCTTCCACCACCAAGTGATCATGATAAATCAACTATATAAATTTTTTTCATGTCGCCAGTTCTATTCGGAAGCTAGAGTTAACCTCTTTGATCACAAACATTATATTTTAATTTTATTCTATCCTATGTTGCACTATGTTGATGGAGGATCATTTAACATATTATTGGGATTTTGATTACTTCTTCGATATATTTGGATCTAGATCAAATCAATGGTCAATAATGGATGATAGAAGACCTATGAGGATAAGGGATTTTATTAAGGTCATTTCACCTTATTTCATTAAAATATATAATATGATACATTCTACATTAAGATATTTATTTATAGAGATTCTTATTAATTTTTAATTAAGTAAAATAGAAATCCTTATCATGACCTCTGTGAAATGATCAAGTGGTGAATCAAATGCATGAGTTTATCACCCTAACTCATGGAGTCAGTTTAGAATATTCAATAACTAATGAATATATACACCTTTGTTCTAAATTTACTAACACACCTTAAAGGGATAATCCCTTAAATAAATTCATGGAGAAAATATTTTGATGTAAATAGTGTAATGAATAATGGTTTAGTCCCATATACACCATGTCATAAATGTAATGGATGATCTAATTTGAATTGGTCAAGTGAACATTCAATACACCTAATTCAAGAAATTGTTTGTGTAATTATATTTCCATGACAATTGAAAATTCAATTTACAATGTATGCCTTGTTGAATTATATTTTTGTTTGGAAGTGAAAAATTATCTTTACATTTTACTAAGGGTGATATAAGGAGTTCCGACATAAGGAAAACTAGGAAGGGATCCTAGTAACAGAGTTACAATTTACTAATGTTTTGTAAACACACATGAAGAAATAATATTTGTTAAATGTGATGTTCAATTGTTATTTCCTTTTTACCAATAAATGAGTGACTCACATTATTTATGGGAGGATATATATATGGTATAGATGGTAAGATGGTGGTATCATTCTAGAAGAGAGAATCATCCCCTACAAGAGATACTAAGGATGGCTTTATAGGTCAGTTCATAGTATCCTAACACCATGTTGTAACTTACACTTGGGACTCCATTCATGGTTTACATTGGATGGTCTTCCATGAAAATTTATTTTTATTGACCACATGAGTAATTAATGGAATTATTTTTGAATTCACATGGATGTGATCAGGGTGAATCGTTATATATTTTTAAATAGTTTCAGTGGAATTAAAAGTATGTGAATGATTTAAAATAAGAAAATAGCCTTTTAAATTTGATTCATATGGATGTCTTTGTTAATCCCGATCATAAGTATATAGAAAATACTTCTTATTATAAATTACATTTATCAATATATTATCACAAGATCATTTCCTTCAGATTCATTGGATTACCCAAAATAAGTTTGAATTGTACATGTGTCCTAATAGAATGTAGAATTCAACATTTATCTATTTGTTTATTTTAGTCATTCATTTTTATTTTATGACACACTTCTCATTTTATAATTTTTTATACGGATTGAGATTGAAACTGTTGTGGGTTCCCTAATGAGATTATATATCACACAACTCTTGGGCCTCCTTTTTCAGCCAAGAAAACATTATTTTTTCACGTATGAATTAATGAAATAGTTCATCTTCTAATACCTCAGTGGTAGTTCTAGGAAGGAGTTCTGGAGCAGAGGGACAAGCTTATGATTGGGTTTGTAGTAGTAGTTTTTTATCATGTTTTTATATTATTTTATAATTTGGTATATTCTTGTATCCTCACACTCCCTTGAATTTTTTTATAGCTACATCAGCTTTATAATCCTAATATTATATGTTTTTATTAGTTATCTTCAACATGTTTATTTATATATTTTTAATTTATTGTGTAAATGATTTTGTATATTTTATATTGTTTATATATTATAATTATATTTCCTTTTCTTTATACATTTATCTTACCCATTATAGTAAATGAGGATACAGTCTCCTCATGGATAGAGCCTTGTCCCGTGCATCTACTAGGTAGCCTATGGCATCCAGATTGGCACACATGAGGTATCCTGAAATCCTCTTCTAGTCACCGTTATGTGGAATCTGGGGTGATATGCTAAAAATCGTTAATAATAACCTACATATCAAATAAAACTACATACTGTGGTTATTTTCCCATGTCTAGAACATTCTCTGACTAACATATTCTCTATATGATCAACTAGGATTCCATCGTTTGTTAAAATATTCAAAAAAAATATTATTACTGAAATAGATATTCGAACATCATAAATTTTTCATATTACACTTTTTATATATGTTCCCCATGAATTAAACTAAACCTATTATCATGGTCCATATAAATATAATAATTAACCACGATATAATCTATAAATACATTAAACAATCATTAATTATTAATTAAATCCATAAAACATTATGGTAAATTAGTGAATCAAATGATATTACTATATAATCTCAATGTTCATACCTAATTATGAAAATTTTCATCAATTTGTATCCCATCACATTTACAAAAAAATATTTTTAACATCCCCCTTTTCATGTCAGTTTTTAGAACCCACTTGAAAATCTCTGAAAATCGATTTTTCACATGATTTAGTATATATATGAAGTGAAAAATATATTTTCCAGACTTTTTCACATCATTTATTAATAACTGAAGTAAAAAATTAATTTTCATGAATTTTTCATGTCAGTTATTTAATAACTGATGTCAAAAATGTTATCAAACATGTAGTTTATTTCTCATGATTCGATTTGAAAGGTCTCAGATCTCAAATGGAGTTACAGATCAAAAGGTATGGGCATCAAAAGTTGATCATATCTAAAAGATGTCTTAGGGAAGGCTAGTTTCTGAAGGCCATAATGTTTAATCGGTAGCTTCATTTCATCTTCGTGGCTATTCTAATAGAATATTGGGAAATGAACTACTTGTTTGTAAACATTTTTCACATCGGTTATTAAATATCCTATGAGAGAAAGTCATGAAAATTCATTTTCCATGTTGGTTATTCAATAACTGAAGTGAAAAGGTCATGATAATTTATTTTTCATGTCATTTATATAAGAACATATGCTAATGATAATTCTAATCTCCCACCAACATGGAATTTCATTTTTTATACATCATGACATAGAAAATTCCGATTAACACCTAAAATTTTTAATATAGATTTTATTATTTTATGGACTCAATTATATGTTTTCATTATCCTTGTATCATAATTTAATGATCATTTCCATCAAGAATCATCATTCCCCAAACTCAACTTGTTGGATCTTCAATGTGAAACAATTATTTAGTCTTTCCATGATCATGTTAAGGTATTTTAATTATATATCAATGATTTGTGGTTTTTATGATTTGTTTTCTTAATAGATATATCATTTAAAGTTCATTTTTTCAACCATAATTGTTCCACCAATACAACTAGTTTGATCTTCCACGTGAATCCACTATTTCTTCATTCCATGATATCGTCAAGGTATTCATAATTATTATTCCATGATCTATATTTTTAGGAGTAATTTTCTTAATTAATATGTCATTTAATGAGTATTATTTTATTATAATTATGGATAATTCTTTATATCATTGTAAAAAAACAAATCCCCCTTCAGATTCTAAAATTCATTCAAAGACACGCTATAGTTGGATTATTTGATCTTTCCTCGTAAAAATTATATCAAACTTATGATGGTCATTACATTTGATCCCTAAATGCTTTTGAGAACTACAACCAATAAAATTAAATCTTATGAAATTATCTTCAAGATGGTAAACATTTTTACACCAGTTATTTAGAAAACAATTCTAAAAATGACATGAATCTTCATTTATTAAAACCGATGTGAAAAATGGATTTTTAATAGCATTTCTGGAAGGTCTATCATGAATTTTTTTTATAAACCAATGTTAAAAACCCTAAAACCCAATTTTTATCATCCATTATTAAATAATAAATGAAAAAAATAATTTTAACATTGCTCCCAATTACATCACCTCAAAAAAATGCTAAAAAAATCAATTTAAAAAGTTTTTTGTACTAGTACATGTTTAATAGCAATATATGATAACAAGAAAAGAGGTAAATCAAGAAATAATATTGATCTCAATGAACTTGATTGAATATTCCATCAATGTGAGGAAGAGGATAATTTTCATTTATATAAATATTATTTATTTACCAGCAATGAATTAAAAACATTATGAATTCATCATAAAAAGTAGTATAGGGGATCCCAGTTATAAAACAACAAGGAAAATTAAAACCTTATCAAATAAATTGAATACTTTTTAATTAAAATCAACTACTTCTACAATATTCATTCTATAAGAAGTTTATTATATGTGTCTCAAATATGGGATTAATAAAATGGAACACGAAAAATTACATTTTATTGGATTCCTAGGTAATACCTTATAAAATATATCAATTTATTCATGTTCAATAAGTAAATACAAAATTTAAAGATTAAAATATCTATCCATTTAATATTTTCTTCTGCCATAAATATCTCATCTACAAGTGCCACTAATGGTGGAGCTAAATATCACTCGTATGATAAATTATATGTTCTGATGATATGTAATTCCACATCTTCGTCATGAATATTAATTTTCTTATAATTGAAATAATATTTTGTATTTTTTAAAAATATATTCTATACAATGTGTAATATAAAATTAATTAGTATGAATAATAATAATAAGCAAAATATATAACTTTTACATTTCGTTTTGGGGAGAACCGTAATTCTCATATTATAGGGACAATTCCACAATGAGTTCTGACTATTAACTGCCTTCACAATGTGATAGGTGAATATTTAATTTTCATGAAAAAACATATATTATATAAATTAATTACATGATCCATAATAAAATAATTCATTTCCCAATTTGGAATATTTGATTCATGTACCTTGAACCATATCATCAAGTAGTTCCAACATAGATTTAGTTGTCCCATAAGCATTCCCTTCTCCCACTGTCCTCATCCACGGTACATTAACATGATTCTTTTAGAATTAGAATTAATATTTCCTTATATATTTAATGGAATCACATTGGGAATAATTTATTTTTTTCATCCCAATGAATTACTATGAAAAATAAACCCTATCATTAGACTTATAAAAAACCCTGATTCCCATTAACAAATTCTAGGATAATTCATTAAAAAAATTCCTGATGTTAATTTATTCATATTATTGAAAATATACTTCAATGAATTCCCTATACTAAATTTTAAATGAGCCCTTATTCACTAGATTCACACAGAATATATAGGATCTATAAAATATATTCATGGTTTTGATGGAGCATGTATTTATATAAACATATGATAATAAATTTTAGATGATCTAGCTATTATTGGATACTAATATTAACACCATAAATGAAATGGGAAACCATACATTATATAATGAATATAAAATCAGTATCATATCTTTCTAACCTTGTATAGGTAGATTTAGTGTACACGTTAACTTTATATTCCATTTTCATCAATCTTCTTATCATTATAATCATTTAAATATCTTAATCATGAGGATAATATATATTTTTCACTATGTTTCCATTGAATCATTACAGTCTATTGGTTTCATTTTTTCTTCCTCCATAGTATTTTGGACCAATAAGAACCATTGATTAAAATATCCCCTTTTAAAGAGTAATATCATTATAACATTTTCCCTTTCATCACATCCAAAGAGGATAAATATATTTTAAATGGACATAATCCATTGATTATCTTCCATTAGATATGTAGTCCAAATAAATAGAGAGGCTTATATCGCATGAAGTGGTATCAAATATGAGACTGACATTGTGTAGTAAAATATTTCTTCATTCATGAAAGATCTTTTTTTTGAATTAGTAAGCGACCAATATATATCAACAATGTGATCAGTTCAAGTACCTGGTGTATTTCCGTGCTCAGGAGGATAATATATACATTGTCCATGATTATTCATATCTTTATTTCTTGTAGATTCTAACAGCAATAAATTAAAATGAATTAATTATTTCATAATATTGTATTTTTTAAATTTTAATTTAAAATTTAAAATATTGTGTAACAATTAGATTAAATTTAAAATTTATTCATTTTTAATCTCAAAATAATATATTTTGTTCCATTAAAGGAATCATTAAATTAAAATATTTCATAATGGTTTATAAATAAAATGTGAAGTATCCTATGTATATACACTGGGATATTCAAAACATGTTCTCAGTACAGATCATATTCATTCCCCTGGAGATGATTGACTGAAAACACAATGCACCATGTTAATAGTTTTTACTCCTATGAAATGTTGTAAAAACTTGATTTCCACTTGTTGTTTCCATAAAATATTTTATTTCTAGGAAAAACAAAATATTCTCTAAAAACAAAAAAAAAATTATATATTTTTATAAATTTATCAACAAATTCAACCACAGTTTTATGTTCCTACATCTATTTTTATTTAATATAGATCCATATAATTCTACTAAAATTTCTATAATACCATCATTAACAACCCCAACATTAGTAACCCAATTCTAGTGGTTTTATTCTTACAATAACATAAACAAAAGTGATAAAATACCAAATGAACATTTATTTTAGTATTATTACAGTCCTAGATAAAAACCATGATATTCATTTTACATACAGAAAATAATATAATTATTTATTAAAGAAAATGGTTAGTATTATATAAACCAATTTAAAGGATTCATCTTTATATTATAGGGACAGAATTCAATGTCTGTGTGCTCTGAAATACCTATTAAGGGATATATAAAAAAATAAATATGGTGATCTAAACATATAAAAATAAAATCCATGTAATTAATCAATTGAAAAAAATTATGTCAATGTATAATGTCGTTAACATAATATCATGAATAATATTAATATAAATTTATATTAAATAAAATGCATGATATTGGATGATATGTTATTTAAAATTACTATATATTTACTATCAATAAATTTCATTGTATTTTTAAAAACTATTTGTCAAAACCAATTTAGAATGGGAAATTCATTTTTCTCACTACACAAAATGATTCCATAAGGTGTCATAAAATTTAAATCCCACCAATAATATCATGTCCAAGTCATTCCTCATATATTTAATGATCAATTTAATTAATGAATGATATTACCTATAAAAAAATATTGACATCGAGTCAAGAATATGGAGTTTTCTATATTTTTACTATAAATATTATCACATTCAATGTGAATAACAAATTTTCACATGTCATATTGTTTAGGATGTAATAATATCAGTGATACAATGAAAATATATATTTAATAGAAATTTTAAGTCTATATGAAAACGATCATAAAGAATTGATTATCTCATGAAAAATAAAATAATCACATAAATAATCATGAAATGAGAGGTGGACATATGTTCATCAAGTATATATGTTTCTATGATAAAATCACATCATTTTGAAGGATATTGTAATTGAGGGTAAAATTATAAAATAATAATTAATAAAATAGTTTTTTTGAAATCAACAAAAAAATATATAGGAGAATATATACTACGCTAAAAATTGCTATGACCTAAATGTCCACTGCCATCATATACATTAAATAGACATTGGTTTTATATTTTCCACAAGAAAATTTAAATACTTGTTAAATATTTTCATTAAAACCATTAATAAATATAAATAATTATATAAATGGATATTTATAAAACCATTGAGTATATAGAATTACTACTGAAAAATTATTTTGGAAAACACAGTCATAAAGATTTTTTTTTTGATTTATTGTGCAATAAAATTGGTTTCAATTTTAGATTTATGTTTGAACTATCAAAATAAAAATATTAGAGTATTTGGATGAAAATATGAAATCTCAAAAAATATCAATAGTATATGAAATTTTTTTTATCGTAAGAAATTAAAACGACTAGGATTCTTCACTAAGAGTAAAAGAAATCCCAAAATAATATGTTATTGTAAAACATTCTCTTACCACATTAGTAACATTTTAATTTCTACATAATGAATGAATTAAAATAAATTTTAACATTAAAAATCATGAATAAAAAATTATTCATGTTGAAAACATAAAATAGTTATTTTATACAGAATTTAATGTTCTATATGTGTATGTTAACAAATATTTCTTATTAAATTGGTAATTGAGATGAAATCAATTACAAAAAACATCATTTTTGTTGAACACATTGTAACATAATTTATAATTGTTCTATAACATCGAATAATTTATACAATAACTAAATTAATGATTATAATATAACATATTATCCTCTTATAACATCATACCATGAATTCATTAATAATATTTAAAAAAATTAGTGTTTCTAGTGTAATTTACACTGTTTTTTGGGTGTTTGTTATCGTGGATGGTATGGTTATTATGTATAGGGTATAGCTCCATAATCTAAAATTTTTATTATTATTTAAAATTAAATTCTTAATCTTAAAATTCAATTTTTTAACCATTCATGAATGTTTTATTTGAAAAATGAATCACATTACTTTGTGAAGATAGTGTATCCTACCTATGCACTATATAAGATATAATTAACTTATTGGGTAAAAAAAATTAATTTTATGAAAAATGGATTATAAATAATTAGTATCATGACATATGTATGAATTATATTGATTATTTCCATAATTATTAACATCCACATGAGCTGGTGATGGAAAAAAGTCCATCAACGATCATGTCTATCATAGGCCTCAATGATTGTATTGTATACAATTTTATTGACAATAAAAATGTTAAATATTATGAAATAAAAATAATAATGGATCATTATATGTGATATATTTGTTTTATTTCAATTTTAGTTTTATTAAATTATTGATGATCATAAAAGAAGAATGAGAAATAAAGTCTTTTGTTAATACGATACCATTTTCCTAATGATTCCTCCATTGAATCTCTTCAAAATAACATTAGGGTTGTACATTTGTGATTAATAGAACCTAAATAATATTTTTAAATATTATTGGGATATATTTTTAATGTTTTGGTTGATCAAAATTTCTTGAGATTTGTAAATATATGAGGAGAAGGAGTCGCCTTTTATAATGTAGTAATTGTTTTTTAAATAACAAAAATTATTTCATAATTGGAAGTCATTATAGCCCATGTGAACAAAAAATTCATATATAATTGATTTTTTTGAAATTTTTAGTATATATAATCCACAAAAAACATGATTAAAAATATTTGATACATTACATTCCCTTTTTCTCTATGTTTTTATAATAATACCATTTTATTTTCACCAAGGTAATTAGTTTTTCAAATTTATAAATTAATCATTTAATCCAAAAATATAATGATAAAAAATAGATAATTTTTAAGTAAAGAATCTAAATTTTGAAAAAAATAATCAAATAAATTTTTGATGTGTATAGAAAAATAATTTTAGTAGAAATGAATGTAACACAGAAAAAAAATATTTTAACCTCAACTTTGTTAATTATATTTTACATTTTTTACTAATAATTATTAAAAATAATTAATATGAACATACAAAAAATTTATCATTGTATTAAACTTTTTAATTTATTTATTTTAATTTAATTCATATAAGTGTTAATATTTTGTTTTAAAATTAATCTGATAATCGTGTTGAAAATTTAATTTTCAAGACATTATATTTGTTCAGTTCTATGATAATCTCATATTAACAATATGATGAGTGATATAAATTATATGGATTTAAATTCATATATATTGATATATATATTATATATATTATTTTAATAAATAATAATTAATGTTTATTTTAATTAATCAAGAAAAATAGGAATTCTGCCTTTTTGAATAGAAATTATTGTTTGAAAAAAAATGAAAAAATTTCAGAAAAATACACCTTTAACGTCCAAATGATTATATGATTATTAATTAAAATATTATTTCTTCTAAACTTATAATCATAAATTTAATTAAAAAATATTCTTAATTATTGGTGAATAGTTAAATGCAACATTATTGATTATTCATAAAAGATTATTCTTCATGGAAAATTAAATAATTAATTCTAGGATTTATTTTACTATGTAAGATCAAAATTTATACTCAAAATATCAAGTTATATTTTCTATGAAATTTATTATAAAATATTCATTATATTATTATTTATGAAACTAAAAAATTCACATACTATAATTGAGGCTTGAGAGTAAAATTCACTCGCGGTTGTATTTCTTATCACATCTTGTGATATCTATTTTTACCCAATATATTGGTCATATATATATATATATTCAAGGCCCACCCAAAAAATAATTAAATCAAAACAAATGATTTAAAAAAATCATCATATATCATAAATCATGAAAATTAATTTGGTTTCAAAATCAATTCAATATTTGATAATTTTATATCCCATGGAGAATAAATAGATTTTATAAAAAAATTAATTTTCATTTTATAAAAAAATTGAGAATAATAATTGGGACGATTTTACTGAATAAAAATATCTATTAATGTATATGTAATATAATAGTTTTTATCATATGTGAAAAAGGACATTAAAAGATATCATGGAACATTTTGTTAGGAAGATTGAATTTTTACATTAAATAACTTATTTATAATATTTGAATTTGAAAAAAAAGTTATTCCAATTAATTTCCCTAAAATCTACCATATAATGTTATTAGAAAAATTTCAATCTCTTCATAATTCATGAAGGTGATAAATTTTATTTATGATGTGTATGTAAGAATAAATCTTAATTCACATTTTATATTCAAATTAAGTTGTACATCAGATAGAAAATTGAAAAATTCATTTTAAACCATTATATATATATATATAATGGGTGAAAAGTTCAATAAAAAATTTGATGATTATTTTGTTTATATTATTTATTTTATATAAATCATGTTTATGGAAGAAGAAGGATTTAGGACCCAAGAGATAAATGAATTCAAAATTACATAAAAATTTTCATTTAGTATATTTAATGGATAAATATTGGATAATGTAATGATGACATTAAATCTAAAAAATAACCCAAGGATAAAAATTAATATTTTTCTTGATGGGATGATCCTAAAATTTAATCATTTGAAACTTATTAAAAACTACATCGATAAATAATGAGATAACAACATAAATACTATTCGACATTAAAAATGTTGAAGTCAAAACATCATGAAATGTATAAAATTATATTCATATGTTTATAGATATAAATTTCAAGATAATATTGATATTATATATTCATGGTTTCTATATGAAAAAAAATAAAATTAATAAGTTGAGAATATGTCTTGTGAATCACATAAATTAATTTGTGAATAAAGTCACATACCTCAATATTATCTCTCTTTGAATGCACTCTAAACTTCGTTATAATAAATTTAAATATATCATAATTATATACCATATTCATGTTCATGTTTATAATATCATATATGATTCACATATAACATTGAAACATCTATTTATTATGATTTTATTATTAAAATGATTGTTTCATGGTGTGGAGAATTTCATTTTTCTTTTGAATTTTAGTTTGGAAGTTGGTCTCCTTATAAAATGATCATTATTACATAATATTATTATTTTTATAATTATTTCTATATAAATATAAATATTTTATCTTTTAAATATGGAGGGTTAAAATTGAAAAATATTGTGTATTGAGCTGGCATGCTATATGTAGGACTCAACTTATTTTTTAACTTTAAGAAGATTGGATTGAAATAATTATAAATTATAATTAAAATTTAAATTATAATAATTATTATATATATTAATTATATCAATAATTATTAATATAGATGTAAATATTAAATGAAAAAATGAACAACATCTCTATGTTGAGGTGGTAGTCCACACATATTCTCGAGTGACATTGTCATTTAATAACAGATTAGACGTTAAGATAGTGGATATGTTATTTTAATTATATAAGAACTATTTTACTATAAAAATAAATTAGAATAATTAGACCTATCATTATAACCATCCATTAATGGTTCCAATAGGAAACTAATTGTAGCATTATGTGAAGGTGGTAGTCCACACATGCAACGATTGACAATTTCTCTTTCCATATGAAGCAAATATGATAAATAATTGTTGTTCCATAATGATAAGAATATTCTAAAGTACTTATGATACTAAATTTTCTTTTTTTATATGGAATATATTATATTTATATGATGTATAAAATAAATAAATTGAATGATGTCGAGATGGATAATAACATTATCTTCGGTTTCCTCCTTTTGATCCTTTCATAAGGGTCCTATAAAAAGTATTCCACGAATTATAGGATATCTAATTCACATCATCTAATGTTTATATGATAATTTTTGTGGGGATTTATTGAACTATATTGTTCAATGATGTATAAAAAAGATGTATGATGGGTTTTATTATTGTTAGGGAATGAATTAAAACAATTTGAATGAATTTAAATATTTAAATAAAAATAATTTATTTCTCATGTATAATGCATCCAAATAACAATGAATTATAATTAAAAGTGTAGTAGGATGAAATATTATCATCCAAAAAATTTAGATAGAATTTTGGGTAATTTTAACCTTATATTTTTATTCAACTCCTTTACTAACTAGTTTTAACCATAACTATGGAAATGATTTTCTCGATCATAATGGGTTATAATTTAATATATAAGGATAAAATTGGATCATAAATGGATATTAAATGAAATTTTATGCTATAACTCAACCAACTTATACAATTTTACTTTTTCTATGATTTTTAAATTGTTTAATAGAAATTCATTTTTTATGAAATATAATTAATTCTATTTTTTGATTTTGTTCACCTTATTTGACATTAACGACATCATGATAGAAATATATTTTTAATATAAACATTTAAAACATGCATTTTATGTTTTTATAATATTTTAAATTTTTATGGAACTTTATATAACCTAATATATATTAATTTTAGTTTATTTAAAATCAGAGACATTTACTTTCTGCATCTCTCAAAAGTATTATGTGGAAATAGAGTGTTCATATAAGGTAATTATTTAATCAAAATCAAAATAATTAAAACCTGAAAAAAAAATATTTAAAACTTTAATGAAACCCATAGAACCATAAATCTACTCTTTTTATCCTTCTTTGATAATATCAGTGATATTATAGTAAAAAGAGTGACATTAATAATTTTTCATTAATAAAAATAATATTAAAAAATTATAAATTGAAAATGAAAAATTGGTTATATATTAAAATTTGAGATTTATATGGCTAGATATCACGCATAAGATGAAAATGGAACGTTTTGGGTTTATTTTTAGAAATTACTATATTGTTTTAACATTTTTTAACCCATTTAACCTTTTTTAAAGTGATTAATAATTTCCAAATTTACTATTCATAATGACTAAAAATAAAATCATCATATTTAAAAATATTTTTAAATCCTAATTCAAAATATTATATTCATTTATAGGACTCAATTATGGAAATTGAAAGAATGTATTTTAATATTAATATTGTAAAATGTAGAAAAATCAGTTTTCTATAAAAAATTATTTCTAATGAATAAAATGTTTTTACACTATAATTCAACATAAAATCAATTTTATTAAAAATAAATAGATATTTAATATTACTGAATAATTATACTTTAAATAAATTGTAATAAATTTTAACTTCTAAAATTTATTAAATTAATATTTATCTGTTGTTAAAAATCAATATGTTTCATGATTATTCAAAAAATAAATATATTTAGAACATTATAAAAAAACACACTCAAACTAAAATTGAAAATTTGAATTCAAAATTTCATTTTATTTTTGATAATAAATTCTACTAATGTGGAAGAAAAATATTTTCTTATTTTCTCTTAAAAAAATTAACCCCTTTTTGAGGGAAAAATGAATTTATAAAGAATATAAAGGATTTATGAAAAAATTATTACTTTTTTATTAATAAATATTCATTATCTAAAATTGTTATACTAATTTTATTGAATATATTTATATTCCTATTCACATTCCCAATTTAATGTCTATTATAAAATTATATACTATATTACAGTTAATTTAGACACATGGTGGCGTTTTTTCCAATATATCAAATAAAATAAAATTATTTGATGTGAAATATATCATAATTTAATGGACATTTATAAACCTCTTATATGAAATTCCATGAACATAAATTAATAAAAATTATCAGAAAAATATATAATAATATATTATTTCATATTAAATCACATATCCAAATTTATTCATACACTTTAGAAATATTCATTCACTACAAGGATTCATTTTCTTTTCAGTATCGGGTGTTTATAGTTTCTATCAAAGGTAATTAATTTATTATTGTTGTGTTCATATGTATTATTACATAAAATATAATCACTAATATATCATCTATGATACATTAATAGATTTTCCAAGATTTCCCATAATCTAATAATGTCATTTTATGATAATTTGGGTTACAAAACATTATGTTGTAATAAATAACAATTGTGTATATTTTGTTTCCTAATGAATAAAATGTAATTAATTAATTAATTTAATATTGATATAAATTTATTTTAATGAAGAAAATAAATTACAATAATATTTATACCATGTTAAATAAATAAATAAATTTTTATTGTCATCCAAAATATAAATTTATACTAATATTTTATTAGGTGGTTTTGCTGATCAAAACATGGCCATTATCAACATTAAGGATTCCTTTTGAGCTAGTTTAGTCATAATATAATTATTCAAGAATAATATTGTTATATTATCTGATAATTAGTTTTATATACTTAATTATAGGTATTTATTAGATGAATTAATGGATATGAAGATGTTACACAACTTGAATAAGAGATCATCTTCATAGTATGCATATTTTAATAGAATAAATTAATGGTGATAATTTATTATCAACATTTTTAATGGGATAATATTTTTTTAATTAAGTAAAAATATTGGAAATATTATAACCTTTTTTACCCTTTAATTGCATAGGTATATCTAACCATGTATGGTAGTAATAGAAAAATATTATTTATGTCAAGGAGTTAGTTGATGGCACATATCATGGAAAATGTTTTTATTTTTCATTATGGATGGGTTTCTTGAATAAAAATTGATGATATAATTCAATTTTTATAATAAATGTATATAATGAATCCAAATTTCATGATATTTTTATTTTTGGAATAAATATGAATGAATAAAATTTAGTTGAAATACATAGTAGTTAGTAATACTCACAATAGGGATTTCTATTTTCCTAGATGTCTCATTAAATTTAAGGTTATTGAATAAATATGATAGAAGAATAATTTTTTAATAGAATAGGGTTCTAGGGAGAGTGGTATATCATAATTTCAAGGATAGTTTCTAATTTATGATGTACTATGAGGTGGTGATGATTTTAGAATTTAATAAGTAAATGTTATAGTAGTTTTTGGGAATGCATTTTTTTTTAATAATACCATATCACAATTCATGGGTTAATGGGTAAAAAGATTAAAAAATAAGTGGAAACGTGTATTGTTTTATTAAAATATCGTCAATTCATTTCTAAGAACCATTTTTAACATTTTTGGCCATTTACACTATGTTAAAATAAATTTACACCTTTTTATATTGACATTAGTAAATAATTTCTTACCATTGTATTTATTTTAATGGAATATATTATGATTTAAACTTTTTACATTTTTTAATTTTTCCTGATTTAACTTTAAAATATTCAAATTTTCTTTTTAAATATATCAAATGTTAATTTTAAAATTAACACACTTAATCGAGCAAAATGAATTTTTTTAAAAAAATCGTTTTAAAATTTAAATATATATATAAGATAAAATAATCACGGTTACATACTTTAGTGAAATAAATTGATTTATTATAAATCGAATAAATTGTATGAGTCATCCATTGATGGAATAAATGAATCCTCACTATTATAATATTTGACTTCATGAAATGAGATGTAATAGTATTTATATTAATTTAACAATTTAATTAGTTATAAAATAAATATTATTTAGATTTTATATATTCAAAAAAAAATTAAAATAAATTAGTTTTATTCTTAAATTCATGTTTCATTATATCAATTGTTTTTTATATATTTTCGGTTATAACTACTAATTGTTAAAATAATTGAAATTATATTTTAAAAAATTCCATATTTTTATTCTAAAATTATCCTTATTAAAAATTATCATTATTTAATAATAATTAAATATTTATAATATATTTGTGGGAATTAATTAATTTTATTAAATTTCAGACTCCAAAATTTATAAATTATTTTTATAATAAAATCCTAAAATATACTGATAATTATATTTTATAGGAAAATGACCTTTTAAATTATTAACTACTGTTAATTATATTCAATATCATTAACAATGTAAATTTTTTAACCAATTATTAATATCAAAAATAATTTCTCATTAACCATATGTGTGTTAAAAAATAGATTGGTATTTCATGAAATTCATTTTAAATTGAAAAATAATTTTGCAAATAATATTTAATTTTATTAGTCATTTTAGATAATTTATTTAAATTTCATTCATATTAAAAGTAGTATTTTTCACATTGTAGAACTATATCATAAATGGGTTAAACAAATTCATTCTATAAAATTCAAAAAGAAGGCTTCAAGCATCATAT
Source organism: Viscum album (assembly GCA_963277665.1). Taxonomy (NCBI): domain Eukaryota; kingdom Viridiplantae; phylum Streptophyta; class Magnoliopsida; order Santalales; family Viscaceae; genus Viscum; species Viscum album. Next base: position 1,063,161,714 of record OY728142.1, read on the forward strand.
TTCAAAATTTGTTTCTTATCAAAATAAATCATAGAGGTCATGTATGTTAATTATTTCATACAGAGCTTGATAACTAAACGTATTTATATTAAAAGGTAATAATATATTTTAATTACAGGGTGTCACATCTAAATCGTAAAATTTCTATTTTTAAGGTCAAATAACTATTCAAATTATCAATTTACTATCTACCTCTTAAAATATATAAATATCATTTGGGTCTCATATTTCTTATACAAACATCATATTTCATTCATTCATCATTCACATTTATTTTTTTCATGGGGTTATATATATATATATATATTCAATTTCAGGTCAATCTTTAATACCTATTCTTTTTTCAACACTCTAGGGATTTTCATTAGTGGTCAGGTACAAATATTAATATTATAGATAACTATTTTTCTATTTTGTATCAAAATTATATATAAAATTCATAAACACATATTTATTATCTAAATTTACTGTTAAATTTTTTAAAATAATATGTTCGGTCCTTTACCATTAGGTGTATTTTTTCATTATAATATTTTATTATTAAATATGAAATGTTTAAATTATAAGGGAAAATCGTTGATAAAATTAAATGTAGTTTCTTGTAGGTAATTTTATCCATGATTTTTTTTAGAGATCAAATTTAGGTTTATTACTCATCTCTTTTTCTTTTCAGTCTATGGACTTGTATAAAATAAATCATTGGTGCTATTATAGAACATGGTATTCTAATAATCCATTGGACATTTGGTCGGAGATAGTATTAGTGTTAAATTATGTTGATTGAACAATGTAAAATAAAAATATATACTATGTTTTAGTGTTTTAATTTTGGTAATTTATATTATTCATTTCATTGATGTAGTTTGGTGATACATGCATTAAAATTTAGAAATCGAGTTTTTGATTGTTTATTGCAATATATTTACCAAAAATTTTATATAAACCATTGAAAAGTTAAAATCTAAAAGATCAATATTTTTTTGTGTGACATTATGTTTCATGCAATATCTTCTTCTAAAAAGATAATATTTGTATTTTTTACAGATATTCTTAAGGAACACCTAATCAGAACTGACTACATTCTTTTTCACACACCCCACATGCACAACAGGGTGTTTGTAAAACTTGTTTTATTAGATGTATGGATTCTCAATCAATTATATATAGCTACTGTGTATTTGAAATACATAATTTTGGGACTGCACTGGTGAGTTGGTGGGATATTTCCCACTTTACCCATGGAGATAATTTTTTTTGTCATATGTATATTTCTTTCTATTGGATTATGTACATAGATCTTGGGTTTTTTCTTGTTATGTATTGAATTTACTCTCATTGACGCTATTAGGAAATATTTTCCCACTCATATACTATATAGTAAGAATTTTTTGTATATGGATGAATTTAGTTATTCTTATAGGATTTTTTTGGTCTCTGGTTCCTTGTAGAATGACTATATTGATAAAGAACTCCATTCAGGTCTTATTGTAAATTGTTCTTGAACCTATATTCATTGATATTTCAAGGAATATTTTGGTATCCCTTTTCATTTTTGGGTATATTGTTTTAAAATTATATAAAAGACTCATTATTTTCCTTTCTTATTTTATATATTTAGAAATATTTGTACACTATATGTTGATTTTATTAAACATGAGATGGATTTTTTTACCAATATCTACCACAAAAAATTTTCACAGAATTTCATGTTACATAGATGGTATGGGACAGTCACATTATATTATTATGATTAGGATTTTCATTGATTTCATTGTAGTTTTATTTTATTTTATCTTCTCATTCAATTATAGTGGAGAGAATAAAGGGTTTATACATAAAATTTTTATATAGGAACCTAAAATGTTCAGGCTGGAGAATAATCATTCTTTTAATCACAATTATAAAAATATTGGAAAATTAATTTTATATTAACCAAAAAATATTTAATTGTTGTCTATAGAAATTATTTATATTTCTAAAAATTTTCTCAAAATCTATGTTTAAATGATTAATTTCAGTTATTTAGTTTTTTGGATTCATATATATATACATGGCTTATTATTGAGGGGTGTTTATAAGAATGTGATGCATTAGTTATGATAATATGATAATTCTTTTGATTAAAAATCATGAGTATGATCATATTATTAGGAATATATGAATGATTATTTTAAATTAGGGATTATTTTTATTACAACTACTATATAGGTAAAAGTTACTTAAATATACAACATAATATCCTTAATAAGGTGAATCCAGTGGGTGAATGAGAGTAATATACATTAATGATTATTCTAATGCTTTTACTAATGTCATATTCATATTGAATTTTCACTATGTTCTTAAGGCTTTGGAATGGATTCCTTTACGTGCTCAAGCCACTTTTGCACTTATCATCCATAATTCTCAGTTTTGAAATAAATAATATTTTAATTGAAATGTGGTAAAATAGTGTGAAAAAGAATATATTGAAAGATCAAAATTATACATGATATATCTAATACATGAGAATAACGAAATGAGAGGATAGTTGAATTTGTATATGGGGTACTGGAATGAATATGGCTATATTTCAAGGTGTGGGAAAAAATTGATGAACTATTCTGGGATGATAATTAAAACATGTTATTAGATTAGAATTATCATTATACACTAATGATATATAAATATGAATAATTAATAATGTTCTGGAAAATACATATAATAGTTGTGTATAATGTAAAAAAATTACTAACAGTCTATGATTTTCATAAAATTATAATATATTTAATTTTATGAATTATTAGAGGCATTATATATAGGTCTATATAGAATATTCATGGTCATGTAATGAATATTTATCATTTTATAAGGTATGTTATGTAAACGCGTGAGCGTCTTTTTCAATCCTTTGATCATGTGCTCAGATTGAAAATATGGGGACACCGTTGAACTCAGAATGGTGAGATTTGCCTAAAAATGCCATAACTTTGGCTGGCAAGGGCCGAGCGGAAAATATATTTCTCAAACTTTTCAAAAAATTAATAAAATCATTTAAATTAATTATATTATTTCCATTCTCACCGTTGAGTAGTTGACGACGATGTTGTGGTGCAGTGATGAGGCACCAAAAGGGTGAATTAATGTCTTTCATTAATGGCCCTTATCAAGCAGTGTAACGATGAAAAAGAGGAAGTGTAACAACGATGTTGTTTCAAATATGAAATCTTGTAACGATGGGATGTTGGAGCATAACTAAAGTTTTGTGATGTGTTTTTATTTTAATTGTTTTATGTGTTGGTGGGATGGGGATTAATTGGTGAGGATCTTCTAACGAAGCACTAACAAACATCCTCATCTATGAAGTACAATGAATGCTAGTGAGACTTCATCATCTTCAATATTCCTCGAAGAACGGAACCAAAAGTGTTGTCAACTTCTTGAAACATAGAAGAAGAATTCTTCTTCATTGAACATCAACATGGTAGTTGTTTATGTGTTCTATGTATTTGATAATTTCTTCCTTGTTCATGAAAATTTACGATGAACACAGATCAACCGACTACAGGTTAATCCACGAATCACTTGTTCTTGTGGGTAGATATTGTGTGGCTTTTTTATTTGGGGGTTTTCAATATGCGTTGTTATCATCATTTTTATCCCCACGATTAAACTATAATGCGGAGGGAGTGGTCCTACCCAAACAATTCCCGGACCCACTGCCATAGTTTTTATGGGTTCATTCATCAAAGTCCACCGGTCAACTAGTCGACAAGGTGAATTCAAAGGCTTCACAGTGATGGTGGAACTTTATGGAGATCTTAGGCCCAAACTGCTCCAAAAATGGACTATCGGAGAATCTCTGGTGGCATGTTGAAGGCATCGCCTTCATGCTAGCGACTAGTGGTTGTGGACATGGGTGTACGGTGGCGGCGCGCCTATCAGTCCTCGTCTGGGCCCTCTGGCGGCTGGCATGCCACAGTCCATTGACGGAGGTTAGAATTGGCCCTGAATCTATGGGGCAAGTGGGGACTGGATGTAGGGTAGCTGCTGCATTCTGGCTGGATGGTGGACCCCATGATTCCCTTGTTGTCGGCCCTTGGGTTGGTCAGCCGATCTTGCAACGGTGGGTCTGACACATGGCCCAGTAGGACGAACCGACACTGGAGGGATGCACCCACACCCAGTGGGCCAAACCCGCATCGTTATGGCATACATGAACCCTTTGGGTTAGGTCGGATGAGACCGAGTCACCGAGCGACCCAATGGCCTGGACCCTCAGCCAAACCGGGCCATATCTCGCGAGGTCCATTGGGCCTGGACCACAATCTAGACCAGACCAGACTGACCCCAACCAAAATTGGGTCAGGTATAGTCCTTATAATTGAACCATGGTATGTGGGACCCCTGTCCGGGGTATTCTGGTCAGTCGGACTTGGTCGGACTGGGCCGAGACGCAACTGGCACACCTATTTACTAAAACACCAGTATATTGCAAATTATGCATATTATTGACGCTCTATCATAGGAACATGGACCCTTGTGACAAGGCGGTAATTCTGAGATACTCTACATGAGTTTTGGTGAATGTTGGACAATGACTGGGATGGATCTTACTCAAATCAAATTGGGCACTTTTTGCAGAAAGGGTCATAACATACAGACCGAACATCCAAACGACCTACCATCTGTTGTGTTGAGACCCGTATGATGAGACAATTTATTTAGGATACACTATGTGGATTATCATTGCAGTTGAGATACGACCGATGATTTGTGGAGAAGAGCCATTGGAACTCAAGCATCCTAAGTGTAGGAATCATGTGGCTCGATGTGACGTGATAAACATATAGTTATCATGTGTAAGTCAGCACTGAGTGATCATGTGTGTGTCATCACCTATAAATCATGTTTAGGCTAGAACCTTGTGATCCTCTATATGTTATCACTTAGAGACCATGTGTGTGTCAACACATAGAAACACATCATGGATCAGTAACAAACCCACTTGATAGAATAAGATGATCTTGCTTTACCACATTTCTTTTTAACTTCGTTACTTAAAGTATAACTTGGGTGAGATGCATCTTTTACTTTGTTCTATGTGTTTGAGAACTTCCATGGTGGTATTACCTCTGTGGAATTTCCATTGTGGTGTTTTACTTCATGGATTGTTGAGAGACCATTGGGGGTCTCGAGTTCCCTTCTGTGTATTTTTATATTCACCCATGCACTGGCTTCCCCCGCACATGTTGTGTCTTTTTGAGAAAAAAATACAGTTTTGACTGGGACTTTGGGGAGCCAAGACTAGATAGTGCTCAAAGGTGGATTGATAGACGTGTTGTACCACAACAAAATCAGACAGAGAGATATACCAAATCTTCTAGTAACATCCTTGGCGGATGACCTCCAGATCTTGTACATTGCTTGTTGTACTTTCCCTTTAGTCGGGATTGTTTCTTAGACACATTACTTTTAGTTTACACACATTTCTATTAGTGGTGCTACATTATGGTGGTTGTATTACTTTTCTTTCCTTCATGTTTAGCTTGGTGAAATTTTCCTATTATGGGTGTGAACATATTTAAAGTCAATGCCTTCTCATTTTAGGATATTCCTTTCCAGTGCTAGTTAGAAGCCCCTAGCCTATGGAAGGCTAACATGGAGTATCCATGGAACAAGCCCCGGGGGAAGGGTCGTGACAAAGTGGAAGCATTGGGTAGTTGGGTCTACTCGATGAACTAAGAGTCTATATATTTTCAACGGTGGAAATAGTGTTATGTGTATTGAGTTTGGAATTCAATCTGGTGAGTCTGGAATTGGTGCGGCGACCAATGTATCCATACACCAGGACCCTGAATCATATTATCCAACTCAGTACATAAAAACACTGATTTAATGTGTTATGGAAATGTTTTTCTCTTGATCTCATTTGAGTCATCTTACCATCTATATCATATTGATCGTGGAGAATTTATTTGTCTACAAGTTGCCTCCACTAAGAAATCCATCCATGATTTTATTGAGAGATCAAGAAGATGGTCTACATAGCGATGAAGGGTCTGAGCATGGAACCCTTATAAAGATAGATCCTTCTGGTGGTGTGCCAACAACCCCACCACCCATAGAGCAGTGGTTGCTACCAGACACACAGCAGACAGTGCACTCCGACTAAGTGTGCTTGAGGAGTTCTATTTGTAGAGGCCTATAAAGTTTTGAGGTGCGACGGATCCTCATGATACTGAGGATGGGGTGGATGTACTTACATGGGTTTTTTTTCCTAGTTGTGACAGTTACACACTAGATGGTGAGTCAAGCCGCTAGCATTTTTCAGTGAACAGAAGGGAGATGGTGGAACATGACTCTCCATGGTGGAGTTTGTACCAGTGATGCAATGTATAATTCATATTCAGAAGATAATGAACCTATATTTGGGGTAGCATAACTATGTCCAAGTACATAGAGAGGATTATCTACCTTTGTAGGTACTCCACCAATATTGTGTGAGACCCTTTATTTTTGTTCAAGGCCATTGTGTAGGGACTCCGATGAGAGATTAGGGCGTCGATGTGTTTTATCAAAATCCTAAAGAATTTTAGAGTGCTAGAGAGATCCATACTAGTGTATAGAATCCAAACCAACCATGCACCAATAATGAGTGCCACCACCAAATGACAGGTGGTCGAGTCATCTACATCAGGTAGAAGGAAGAAAACTTACTAGCCCAAAACAAGCTAGACCATCGGAGGATGAGCAATGTATGTAGGGTCAAAGGTGTAGAGCTAGTGAGGTCGATGAGTTTATATGAGGACTATAGTTTTTTACTGATGATGAGGAAAGGGTCACATGGCTTGTGAATGTCTGAATCCCAGCATAGATGACCAATAGGTGGTCAAGGGATCATTTTGAACGAGATAGAGTTTTGAGCGAGGAGGTCCTCAAGGTGGAAGATATGACAGGGGATCCGGTTGAGAATAGATAGTGGATGATTTTTCAAGGTACTACAACCACTATGCCTAGGATGTCCACCACGAGCTCTGGGAGAAGGTGGACAGGGGTGGGGCTAGCTTCAGGCAAGGGAGGCCTATGAACATGACACTCCGGAGATGATTATAGGTATGATATGTGTCTACTCAACCATATCTAAAGATATCATAGACATAGGTTCCTATCACTATTTCTCTACCACGAACCTCATTCGAGGCTCGATGATTCTGGTTGAGTCGTTGGTTCGATATGTATGATTAGAGACACTTATGGGAGGGGGTTTTATGAGTACATACTAGTTTCAAAATTGTGATATTACTCTAGGAGGAGAGAGCTTCATCTTGGATCTCCTACTATCAGCTTTGAGGCCATAGAATGTCTTCTTTGGTATGGATTGGTTATCCACAGTCCATACTTAGATCGACTATTTTTTGCGCAATGTGTCATGTGTCCGTGAGGACGAGACTAGGTTTTCCTTAAGCTAAAAGAAATGAATTATTGTATCATAGGATATAATTTCTCAGAGGAGGATGCAACTGATTACTCACTACTATTCTGACCTCACCCTTAGTGCTATAGACATGGGGAGTTTGATCATTTCTATAGTGGTGGATGAGTATGAGGATATCTTTCTAGAAAATTTACCAAGAGTACCTCATTGCATTGAAGTAGACATCTGCATTTAATTTTACCCATGAATGAAACTGATATCTACACCTTCATATCGGATAGCTCTCATAGAGCTTTATGATTTGAGGGTAATGCTGGAGGACTTCTAGTGGAAGGGGTTTTTAGGTCCAATGTTTCTCCATGGGCAACCCGAGTCTTGTTTGCCAAGAAGGAACACAGAAGCTTCATGTTGTGTGTGGAATTTCGAATCCTAAACCAGGTGACTGTGAAGAACAAGTATAAACTACAGAATATTGATGACCTCTTTGATAAGATAAAGGGAGCGATGTGGTTCTCGAAGATCAACCTTAGATCAGGATATCATCTACTTCATGTGCGTGATGAATATGTACTGAATATATAGATACTATTTTGGAATAGACACTTTGACTTTTTGGTGATTCCTTTCGGCGTTATCCATGCCCAAGAAGTGTTCATGGGACTCATGAACAAGATCATCCATCATTACATTGATTTTTTCGTGGTATTCTTTATTGATAACATCTTGGGGTACTCAACATCCTAGGAGGAGCATTCTACACACCTATGGATAGTTCTATATGCACTCTAAGAGCACTATCATTATGGTAAGCTATTGAAGTGAGAATTCTGGAGTGTAGAGGACCACATTATAGGAAAATTTATCTCAAATCCGGGAGTTGTTGTGGATCTAGCGATGGTAGAGGCAAAACTTGATTGGGAGCCACCCAAAAGCTTTAATGAGGTGCATAGTTTCTGGTGACTGGCCAGATACTACTAGAGGTTTGTTGCCAACATTTCCTGAGTAGCAGCACCTATGACATCCATGACTAAGAAGAAAATACTGATCATATGGACAAATAAGTTCCAGCTGAGATTATAGTAGCTGAGTATAGCTTGATTAGTGCTCCCATCTTAAGGTCCCCAGAGGGGGGAATCGACTATGTGGTATACTATGATGCATCAGGGACCAAACATGGTTGTGTCCTGATGCATGATAATTTTGTAATAACCTATGGCTCATGGTAGTTGACGCAGCATGAGCAGAACTATTCTATCCAAGACCTGAAATTAGCAGCAGTTTTCATTTCATTGAACATGTGGCGGCACTACTTGATGGTTCAATAGTTAATTTCTACTCTTACCACAAGAGCCTCATGTATATATCCTCACAGAAGAACCTGAACCTAAGATAGCAGTGTTAAGTGGAGTTCATTAAAGACTGTGAATTTAAGAAATTCTATACTCCTGGTAAAGGGAACATGGTGGCAGACGTACTCAAGAGGAGGTCTGATTTACAGCTGTTGAGTGAGGTGATGAAGTAGCTAACCATGATGTGGATATCCTTTTCGGATAGTGATGGAGTAGCTCACCTTTAGTCTATGACTGTCACCCCACCCATCTTATTGTAATGACACGAAAATTCCATGGAATTTTTTTTCATAAATTCATGGTATTTTTATGAGTCTGTAAAAATTAACGGCACTTGATTCTGAGGCCTGGTGTTCCCATAATCAATTTTCGAAGTTTTCCTCAGGTATGTTTAGTAAAAGTGCGAGTGGGATTTTATAACTATTGAACCGGTGCTCCGAATAGAATTCTGAGGGCACTGGTGAACTCACAGCGTCAGTGATTGCTTATTAAGAGCTTCATCATAGTTCCATTTTAACGTTATTGAAAGATAGATTTTGGGGTTTCTTTAATAAAGTTAAATAAAAATAAGGCAATAGATTTTTTTTCATGGTTGTTATAAGCACCAAGAGGAGGTTTGTGGTGGGGTCACCACACTATATCCTCCCATGAAAGGTTAGGGAGGTGGGGCCCACCCGCACATAACCACCCTTGGGAGGATATTGTAATGGCCCGGACCTCTCCGGCCCACTCCATTGTCAAAAGAAGGTCAAGAAGTGTTCTAGAGGGTAAAATGGAACTTTCCCACACTTTCCAGAATTTTGAAAATAGACTCCGTGTATTTTGAGTACACGCCGTGTACCCCCTTTCCGGTTATACCACGTGTTGGAGTCGTATCGTTACCGTGTGCAATAAATGGGTGCACATTGTGTGACCAGTTCTACACGTCGTGTAGACCTTCCCCGCGTACTCGTTACCAGTCAACGGTCGTGTACCGTGTTGGAGTCGTGTCCTTTCCATTTGAAATAAATGAGTACACGCCGTGTGTCTAAACTACATGCCGTGTAGTCCCTCCCCGCGTATGCGTTACCCTCAAACCGTGTGTTGACCAGTCAACATCCGTGGAGCTGTGTTAGAAGCCACGTGGAGACCGTTTGAAAGAACCGAGTACATGTCGTGTACCATAAAGTACACGCTGTGTACTTTTTCTTTTCACGCCTATAAAATAAGGGGTCCCCTCCTCCTTTCAACTCACCCCTCTCCTCCCCTCTCCTCCCCTCTCCTCTGAGCAGATCTCTCTCAAGAGACTTGAAGGCTCTTCCTTCCATAACTTCTTCGTCTGATCTCTGATTTAATATCCATCAGCGGCCACGAGATCGTAAAGACGAGGCAGAGCTTACGAGCTTGGATCCATTGTCTATCCTTCGGAATTTCCATTCCGACTTCCTCCCGAGGAGGTTTTGTCGGGACCCATCAACAGTGATGGACGCTGACAGTAATTTTCTAAGTTGATCCGGGGGAGCGCTGTGATCGGGAACCTATTGAGGTAGGGATCTTACCTTTGTCTCTCTCCTTTGTGCATCATGAGGGGTGGGTATCCTCTTGTTTTCGTGATATACGGTTGAACCATTAAATGAATATAATAACTGGTTAAAGAATGGGGTTGGGAAGTTTGTGATTGCTGTTACTTTATATCCTATGATATTGTGTTGTGAATTGAATGAGCTTCTACCTACTGAAAATCATGGTTGTTGGGGGCCTTTTCTTACACAATTAAATGTTTCCCTATCCTTCTAGATTTTCTTATGGGTGGAAACCTTTTGGAATGTGGAAATTGGTTAATCATGTAAAGTTGGCTGTTTAAAATCTGGAACCCTTGTGTGATCACCCCGGTTGAACAAAAATGAAATAATGAACATATAGAGGTTTGCTTGGTTATGTGGCATGTGATGGAGGTGTTTTGTGAGTTGTTGTGGATCGGGTGAGCAGTGAGGCTGCGGTTGGGTTGGTTGTGGGTTGGTGTGAATGTTATGATGGTGATGGGAAGCAGGGCTGTAATAAATGGTATTAAAGGGATAATAATGGTAAACGGGCTTCGGTGTGGTTGTGGTGGTTGGCAGAGGGGCTGCAGGGATGGGATTGTATGTGAATGAATAGTGGGTTGTGAATAATAAATTAATGTAGAAGAGTTAATAAATGGTGGGGCGTGGTAATGAAACGGAAATAATAATCAATGGGGTCGGTTTGTTGATAAGAAGGGATTTTTTGTGTCGCTCATGTTTTTCCTAACATGATTTGTGGATGGATGGGATATGTTTTATGAACGTTTGATGTGGTTGGTGGTGGATAGTTTCCCAGTAGTTAAGGAACTAAATAAACTATTTCTACTGAGACATGAAAACCTAAGGGGGTTGGGATTGTTTGTTGTATGCATACTTCGTGGTAGCAGTGTCGAGGCACGTGCTCAGTTTTCTATTTAGAAGCCATAGGTTGGGTTGTGCGTTTGGTATCTATATATATATATATATCTATATCTTTTGTGTTTTATCGCACCCCACCCATGTTGAGCACATAGTGCCGAACACTTCCATTTTTATGGGAGAGGGTGTTTTGCCCTTAGTTACTAGCTCTTTCCTGCCCCTTCTCCCCTAGGTTGTGATGTATTGTGGCGACCTTACACCTAAGAGTCATTAGTTAGGTTTTGATTGGGGTGGTTTTAGCCCAAGAATCTTCGGGAAGGTTTTAATGTATCCCAAGAATCTTCGGGATGAGGCCCAGGTGTGTGCGGGTGAGATACGTAGTTGTGAGGCCCAGGTGTGTGCGGGCGGGATACGTGGTTGTGAGGCCCAGGTGTGTGCGGGCGGGATACGTGGTTGTGAGGCCCAGGTGTGTGCGGTCTGGGAGAGTGTGGCAGCGTCAGGACGTTCATTATTAGGAAGAGCATCCAACTAAATGGAAATGGTGCGGGGTACCCAAATACTCGTGTTCTTATACTACTACTACCTATTGTGATTGTGTTTTGGTGAGTGTGGCTGGTGAGGTTGGGTGGATAGAATTCCTTGCTAGGTTTCTTCTGTTCTTCTCACGGGACATTAGGATGTCTCCCCACTTGTGCACAAGAGCATTAGGTTTCCCTACTGAGTATACCTGTATGCTCACCCTACGTTTACTTTTAGGTTTCCAGGAGGACTACAAGGGCCGTGCGGGACCCTACCAGTCGGACAGTTGGATTTGTTGTTGTTTTTGTACATTTTTTTCTTTTGGTATTATACTCTGAGCTTTCTTGTACCTGTACCTTGTTATAAAATTGTTTAAACATGCATGTGGGATTGGTTTGGGTTTATTTCTATACACTTTCTCTTTCCCTTTTTGGTGGTTGACTTGTCCTACTTCTTGATATTTAAAAATAGAAAGGGTAATGCCTCCCATATTTGTGAAAAACTCATACCCTTGGTGCTAGTCGCCACCCTGGGGCCTACTGGAGGCGGGACTCAGGGGTCATTATCTCCCTTTCACCATTACCAGCTCAGGAGAGACATCTTTGGTGGGAGGGGGTCATGACAGAATGGTATCTGAGATGATGGATGAGAGATAGGATGGAGTCTGGGGTTAGGCACAATAAGAATTGCATGGGATAGTAGGGTGACAATGTTAGTTAATCTTGGTGCGTGACATAGGCCAGTGAACACCGGCTAGGACATGGGATTTTAGGGCCCCCCATGATCCGATGCAAGGACTCTGAGCCTACCGAATGACCAAGTGAGCCTAAATTGATTGCAGGGTAGAGACCCTAGGTAAGTTACATGCATCATCATGATTGTGTTTTACTTGATTGGGTGTTCTGGGAAAGAAATTGAAATAAAATGATAAATATAAAACCCTGAGTTTTCCTTGCTACTTGGGCTTAGGCCATCCTTTTTTACAGTATAGCTATGTCACCTGGACGTCGTCCCTGGGTGGCTCAGACGGCCGAGGCCCAGCAGATTTAGGCGGTCGATCAGCTGAGGATTGACCGAGAGGAGGAAGATAGCCAGTGGCAGAAGACTCTTCGTTCTTTCCAGCGGCAGACCCTCAAGAAGTACGAGGGTAGTACTTCGGATACGGAGACAGAGGGGTGGCTTGAGGAGCTAGGGATCGCTTTTACCTTGATTCGTGATCCGAGGGAGTACTGGGTTCTCCTAGCAGTCAGTCAGCTAAGTGGTGCGGCGCGAAAGTGGTGGACACTCTACCTCTGAGATACGATAGAGGCAGAGGATCCATGGGCTGACTTTGAGAAGGAATTCCGAGAGGAATTCCTTTCTTTCAGGATCAAGGCGGAGAAGCGGTAGGAGTTACTCTCCCTTCAGTAGGGGAGTATGACGGTATGAGAGCTGGGGATCAAGTTCAAAGATCTCATGCGCTTTGCTCTGGATCTATTTCCAGACGAGGAGTCTCGGGCAAGACATTTGGAGGAGGTGCTCCGTCCTTTGCTCCAGCATGTTGTCACCCCCTTCACCCTTCCGATGTACATGGCAGTACAGAAGAAGGCAAAGGTTGTAGAGAGGATGCACTCGCTGGGAGGTGCACCCTGAGAGGGGATCCACCCAGGTTCGTTGAAGGGGAAGGCGGTCAGCAGCAGGTCTCCTACGACGGGACCTTCTAGGTTCAGGCCAGTGGGGAGCAGGCCTCAGTAGTTCCAGTTCAGATCATCAAGTCCTCGTCCCTTTTTCATGAGCCCAGGACCGAGGTATTTTTCTTGTGGAGGTTTCGGGAACGTTCAGAGTCGGTGCCCGACCTGAGCTCGGTACTGTGGAGGTGGGCAGGTTCAGTGCCCACCTCAGCAGCACCAGTTGCCAGCGAGGCCCTTCCAGTAGCAGCAGGACCATGCTCCTCCGAGGGCAGACTTTGCGGGAGGGAGCCAACCCCAGGGTGCTCCTCAGGGACCTCGACCAGGGCGTGGTCGAGGATCTGGATGATATCAGAGAGGCAGAGGAGCTGGGCATGGACAGTTTCACGCAGCAGAGTTGGCAGCTCCAGCGGGACCCGAGGTGGTATGAGGGACGATTTGTTTGTTCAGCACTCTTGTTTCTGCTTTGTTCGATTCTGGCGCCTCTCAATAATTTTTTGCACCTAGTCTAGCCCATGATTTGGGACTAGTCGTAGAGAGACTTTCTGTACCACTGATACTGAGTACACCAGTTGGGGGCCAGACCAGCATATCTTGTGTTTGTTGGGGATGTGGGATGACGTTGGGACCACATCGATCTAGTGGAGACCCTTTTCTGTTACAGATGCAGCCATACGATGTCATCATAGACATCGACTCGTTGTTTTCTGTTAGTGCTGTTATCGACTACTTCCGGAGGAGAGTTGTGTTCTCTTACATGGATGGGAAGCGCATATCTTTTGTCGGCGAGAGGAGCTTCCAGGCGGGAAGTCGGCGTGTGGAGCCTCTCCATTCCTTGTTGGGCGGGTTATCAGTGGTTACAACTGATATAGAGATGATGGATGTCCCAGAGGTTTTTGGGGAGTTCCTCGATGTTTTTACTGAGGATATTGGGACTCTACCCCCCGACGTGACGTTGAGTTCGGGATAGACTTACAGCCCGGTGGCAGTCCGATTTCGATGGCCCCTTATCAAATGGCACCTTCGGAGTTGCGGGAGTTGCAGATTCAGATTGACGGTCTGATGGAGAAAGATTTTGTTCAACCCAGCGTGTCTCCATGGGGTGCTCCAGTTTTGATTGTAATGAAGGAATATGGTGGTCTCCGGCTATGCATAGACTACCGAAGGTTGAACCAGGTAACGGTCAAGAACCGTTACCCCCTTCCAAGGATAGATGATCTCTTCGATCAGCTGAGGGGAGTAGGTTGGTTTTCTATGATTGGTCTACGATCAGGATATCATCAGATGAGGGTGAAGGACAGTGAAATCTCGAAGACGGCTTTCAGGTGCAGGTATGGGCACTTCAAGTTTTTAGTGATGCCGTTTGGAGTTAAAAATGCACCGGCTATGTTCATGGGACTTATGAACTTTGTCATCCGGGAGTTTCTGGACTGGTTCGTCATTGTGTTTATCGACGATATCCAGATATACTCAAGATCAGAGGAGGAACACGTTGAGCATCTCAGGGTAGTCTTGGAATTCCTTCAACACCACCAGCTTTATGGGAAATTGTCAAAGTGTAAGTTCTTGACACAAGAAGTACACTTCCTTGGGCACATGGTGTCTCAGCATGGAATGTCAGTGGACCCGTCGAAGGTGGAGGCAGTTGTTTCTTGGGAAGCACCCAATAGTGTGGCAGAAGTTCGTAGTTTCCTGGGGCTAGCAGGTTACTATCGGAGGTTCGTTTCAGACTTCTCTCAAGTTGCTGCTCCATTGACAGCTTTGACGAGGAAGAACCATGCCTTCTTATGGAGCGAGCAGTGCCAAAAATATTTTTACTACCTGAAGGAGAAGTTTGTAAGTGCTCCAGTTCTCAAGTTTCCAGAGGAAGGGTTGTTGTATGGGGTGTTTTGTGATGCTTCTCGCCTTGGTATGGGGTGCGTGATGATGCAGAAGAAGGGTGTGATCTGTTATGGGTTTAGGCAGTTGTGCCCTCACGAGCGTAACTATGCCACCCATGACCTGGAGCTTGAAGCAGTAGTGTTCGCACTGAAGTTTTGGCGAAATTACCTCTTTGGGGAGTGCTTTGTGGTCTTCTCAGATCACAATAGCATGCGTTAAATCTTCTCCCAGTGTGACCTGAACATACGGCAGCGGAGATGGGTCATGTTTCTCTAAGACTATGACTTTGAGATATCTTACACTGAAGGTAAGGGCAATGCTGTGGCTGATGCCCTGAGCAGGAAGTCGCATCAAGAAGTGGTTCGGGAATCTGCTGATGCTTGGAAGGCGATGGGAGAGTTGTCTGCCTTGAACTTGGATGCCATGGTAGAAGGTGTTAGATGCTATTTGTTTCAGATGACGGTGCATTCCACCTTGATGCAGCAGGTGGAAGAGTCTCAGTGGGGGGAGTCTGAGGCGGAAGTGATGCGGGATCGTGTCGATTAGGGGAATGCTGCAGAAGGATGGTCAGAGGACAGCCGATATCAGATGCTTTTCCATGGAAGGTTTTTTGTTTCGGAGGCGATGCGTGAGGGAGTTCTCCGTGAGTTCCATAGATCTAACTTAGCGGTACATTTAGAAGTTTTTAAAATGCACCGAGGCTGAGGGAATAGTTTTGGTCTCCCAGGGTGAAACGGGCAGTGGCGGAGTTTGTGGCTAAATGCCTAATGTGTCAGCAAGTGATGGTTGAACACCGTGTTCCTAGTGGTTTGTTGAATCCTTTAGATGTCCCCGAGTGGAAGTGGGATGAAATCTCGATGGAATTCAAAAAAGGACTACCCAGAGCTCAGGGAGGTTATGATGCTATCTGGGTAGTGGTGGATCGACTGACGAAATCAGCTCACTTCTTAGTAATCATGGATTCGGGCCTGGTGAGTACCTTAGCACAGAGGTACATAGACTAGGTGGTGCGTTTGAATGGATTTCCGAGGACTATCGTCTCAGATCAGGATACTCGGTTTACCTCACGAGTATGGAGGGGGTTACAGCATGCTTTTGGAACCCAGCTACGCCTTAGCACTGCTTTCCACACCCAAACCGTTGGGCAGACGGAGCAGACTATCCAGATGTTGGAGGACATGCTGCGATCATGCATTCTGGATTTTGGAGGATCATGGGTAAGACACTTGACTTTAGTAGAGTTTTCCTACAACAACAGCTTCCACTCTACTATTGGCATGGCACCATTTGAGGCTTTTTATGGAAGGCCATGTCGTTCACCCATTTGTTGGGAAGAGTTTTGTGAGACAGGTGCTCTTGTGCCAGAGGTAGTGCAAAGCACCACAGAGAATGTCCAGCTTGTATGTGAGAGGATGAAAGTGGCTCAAGACCGAAAAAATTCTTATGTTGATCTTCGAAATAGGCCCTTGGAGTTTGAGGTGGGGAATCATGTGTTCTTGAAGGTTTCCCCTCGACGGGGGCAGTAGAGGTTTGGGAAGGGAAGCAATCTCTCACCTAGGTTCGTCGGACCTTTTGAGGTGCTGAGGCGAGTCGGCAAGGTGGCATATTAGCTAGCCCTACCACCTCAGTTGGAGAAGTTTCATGACGTATTCCACATCTCCCAGCTTCTTCGTTACTTACACAATGACTCCCACGTTATAGACTGGGGAGAGATAGACATGGGGGACGACGCGACCTTCGAGGAACGCCCAGTCAGAATCAAAGATCATAAAGTTAAGGTTCTTCATGGATGAACCATTCCCTTGGTTTCTGTGTTTTGGAGGCATGGCGGCCTCAAGTAGAGCACTTGGGAGCAGGAGACCCCGATGCACGCTCAGTACCCGGAGTTGTTATGACTTGTGTTTTTCCTTGTTCTTCTGAGCTTGTGTTGATGTTATACTTTGTACCCTTGTTATATGGAATTCTTGGCTTGTAAGTTGTGAGACATTTTGTTTCCTTATTCCATGGTAATGTGTAACATGTCCGGATGTGTGGGAAAGGGGAAAACCTAACCCTTAATCGAGACACATTAATGCGGATGCGATTAAACCCGTGCAGGTGAGTCAGTGCTGCCTAAAGCGGATAATATCTCGACATAGGAGAAGGAATTCCTAACACATGTGATTAGGGTTGTTGGTTGGGTTCCTATTATAATGAGAACCCTAAGAGGTATCTTTTTGGGTTCCAATGGGTTCTTTTTTTAATTATCAGGGACGAGAATGTTTTAAGAGGTATCTGATGTAATGTCACGGACCTCTCCGGCCCATTCCTTTGTCAAAATAAGGTCAAGAAGTGTTCTGGAGGGTAAAATGGACTTTTCCCACACTTTCCAGAATTTTGAAACTACACGCCGTGTAGTTTGACTACACGCTGTGTACCCCCTTTCCGAGTATACCCCATGTTGGAGCCGTATCCTTGCCATGTGCAATAAATGGGTGCACGCCGTGTGACCAGTTCTACACGGCGTGTAAACCTTCCCCACGTACACGTTACCAGTCAACGGTCGTGTACCATGTTGGAGCCATGCCCTTACTATGTGAAATAAATGAGTACACTCCGTGTGTCTAAACTACATGCCGTGTAATCCCTCCCCGCGTATGCGTTACCCTCAAACCGTGTGTTGACCAGTCAACGTCCGCGGAGCCGTGTTCGAAGCTGCGTGGAGACAGTGTGAAAGAACTGAGTACACACCGTGTACCATAAAGTACATGATGTGTACTTTTTCTTATCACACCTATAAAATGAGGGGTCCCCTCCCCCTTTCAAATCACCCCTCTCCTCCCCTCTCCTCCCCTATACTCTGAGTAGAGCTCTCTCAAGAGACTCAAAGGCTCTTCCTTCCATAACTTCTTCATCCGAGCTCCGATTTACGGTCCGTTTGTGGCCATGGGATCGTAACAATGAGTTGGAGCTTCTGAGCTTGGATCTGTTGTCTTTCCTTTAGCCTTTCCTTTCCGACTTCCACCAGATGAGGTTTTTTCGGGACCCAACAGAAGTGACAGACGCCGACAGACGTCTTCTAAGTTGATCTGGGGGAGTGTTGTGATCGGGAACCTATTGAGGTAGGGATCTTAACTTTGTCTCTCTCCTTTGTGAATCATGCGGGGTGTGTATCCTCTTGTATTCGTGATATACGGTTAGACCATTAAATGAATATAATAACCGGATAAAGAACGGGGTTGGGAAGTTTGTGATTGCTCTTACTTTATATCTTATGATATTATGTTTTGAATTGAATGAGCTTCTACCTACTGAAAATCACGGTCATTGGGGGCATTTGCTTACGCAATTAATTGTTTCCCTCTCATTCTAGATTTTCTTATGGGTTGAAACCTTGTGGAATGTGGAAATTGGTTAATCACGTAAAGTTGGCTGTTTAAAATCTGGAACCCTTGTGTGATCACCCCGATTGAACAAAAATGAAATAATGAACATGTAGATGTTCGATTGGTTATGTGGCATGTGATGGGGGTGTTTTGTGAGTTGTTGTGGATCGGGTGAGCAGCAGGGCTACGGTTGACTTGGTTGTGGTTTGGTGTGAGTGTTATGATGGTGATGGGCAGCGGGGCTTCAATAAATGGTATTAAAGGGATAATAATGATAAACGGGCTTCAGTGTGGTTGTGGTGGTTGGCAGCGGGGCTGTAGGGATGGGCTTGTATGTGAATGAATAGTGGGTTATGAATAATAAATTAAAGTGGAAGAGTTAATAAATGGTGGGCGTGGTAATGAAACGGAAATAATAATCAATGGGGTTGGTTGGTTGATAAGAAGGGCTTTGTTCTATTGCTCATGTTTTCCCTAACTTGATTTTTGGATGGAAGGGATATGTTTTACGAACATTTGATGTGGTTGGGGGTGGATAGTTGCCCAGTAGTTAAGGAACTAAATAAACTATTTCTACTAAGACGTGAAAACCTAAGGGGGGTGGGGATTGTTTGTCGTATGCATACTTCGCGGTATCAGTGCCGAGGCACGTGCTCAGTTTTCTCATTATAATCCATAGGTTGGGCTGTGTGTTTGGTATCTATATATATATATATATCTGTATCTTTTGTGTTTTATCGCACCCCACCCATGTTGAGTACTTAGTGCCAAACACTCCCATTTTCATGGGAGAGGGTATTTTTCCCTTAGTTACTAGCTCCTTCCTGCTCCTTCTCCCCTAGGATGTGATGGCTTGAGGTGACCTTACGCCTAAGACTCTTCGACTAGGCTTCGATTGGGGTGGTTTAAGCCCAATACGCTTCGGGTAGGTTCTACTATTTCCCAAGAATATTCAGGATGAGGCCCAGTTGTGTGCAGGTGGGATACATGGTTGTGAGGCCCAAGTGTGTATGGGCGGGATACGTGGTTGTGAGGCCCAGGTGTGTGCGGGCGGGATACGTGGTTGTGAGGCCCAGGTGTGTGCGGGTGGGGAGAGTGTGGCGTCGTCAAGACGTTCGTCGTTAGGAAGAGCATCCAACTAAAGGGAAATGGTGCGGGGTACCCAAATAATCTTGTTCTTATACTACTACTACCTGTTGTGATTGTGTTTTGGTGAGTGTGGCTGGTGAGGTTGGGTGGATAGAATTACTTGCTAGGTTTCTTTTGTTGTTCTCACGGGACATTAGGATGTCTCCCCACTTGTGCATGAGATCTTTAGGTTTCCCTACTGAGTAAACTTGTATGCTCACCCTATGTTTACTTTCAGGTTTCTAGGAGGACTACCAGGGTCGTGCGGGACCCTACTAGTCGGACAGTTGGAGTTTTTGTTGTTGTTGTACCTTTGTTTTCTTTTGGTATTGTACTTTGAGCTTTCTTGTACTTGTACCTTGTTATAAAATTGTTTAAACATGCATGTGGAATTGGTTTGGGTTTATTTCTATACACTTTCTCTTTCCCTTTTTGGTGGTTGACTTGTCCTCTTTCCCGATCATTAAAAATAAAAAGGGTAATGCCTCCCATATTTGTGAAAAACTCATACCCTTGGTGCTAGTCTCCACCCCGGGGCCTACTAGAGGCGGGACTCGGGGGTCATTATCTCCCTTTCACCATTGCCAGCTTAGGAGGGGCATCTTTGGTGGGAGGGGGTCATGACAAATATTTAGCGTGGGGACCAGACAGGCTTTAACCCCTTATAACTCTAAATAAAGTGGGGGGGGGACCCTTGAACTTCCCCCACTAATTAAATGTGCCAACCAACTTATAATTAATTGAAACCCCTCATTTAATTAATTCAACTTTTTAATTATTTTGAATTCAGGCCAACAAAAAAATAATAGAAAAAGCTATTATTTCATTTGGTTAGCAATTCATTTTGGTGGGACTTGAGAGAGAACTTCATCCTCACAATGAAGAATGCGATGAACGCTCCATCCACCGAAGGTCGATGAACACCATCATCTTCCTTGTTCGTCCGAGGAAAGAAAGGGATGTGTCACCGATGAAGAACGTCGACGCCATCCTTGACTTCATCGTTCCTATCTTCAACGAAACAACACCGCCTTTTCCCACAACTTCATCAATGAACAATCGTCAAGAAAGGTATGGGGATTTGAGTTGTTTTGTTTAGGTTCTACGTCAATAATATTTTGGTTTTCATTATACTGAATGTTATCAACATAAAATGGGGTGGGGGGTTCAGACCACACTAACACAGCCGACTCTCCCCCTTTGGTTTATCTTGTTTGTTGATGATAGAGGAACGGACCACAACGAACAACGGCGGTCGACGACGAGACGACCGCGAACGAAACCAGTGGCGCAAAGGCCGTCGGGTCGCCATGTGGGTGCGACACTACCTTGCTACCCGGAGGAGATACGTGGCCATGATGGCTAGCAAAGGAGGTGCACGGTTCCGTCATGGCAAGCCAAGTATCAGCAGGAGGATGTGACCAAGCCGGGCCGCTGAGGAGGTGCGTGATGTCGTCACGCCACGCTGGTGGTGTAGGACCACGGACAGGGCGGGCCGTAGCGGGAGAGCAGGGGTGCGGTGTCGTCGCTATGTGCTAGAGAAGGCCAGTGGCATAAATCCACAGTGGATAGGGGAGGGAGGCCGGCTGAGCCGGTCGCCGGTGTACTCTATAAAGGCTGGACCCTTCAGGTCCCGTGGTTACAGGGGTCGGCGCCATGCGCCGGACGTTACGAACAAAGGGGGCGTGAAATCCCCCCCCCCCCCACAATGTGGCAAGCTAGGCCACGCAGCTAGCTAGCCGTCGGGCCACACTGCGAGCCAGGTAGGGCCACATGGCCAGCCGGTCTGGGCCACACGGCCAGCCCGGTCGGGCCACACAGCCAACCGGGTCGGGATAAACGGCCTGCCAACTGGGTCGGGCCGCTTTCAGGCCGGGCTGCCTTCAGGCCGGGCTTCCCCTTAGGATCTGGTCAGACCAACAGATTGGGTCAGACCATAGTCCTGAACTGGGTCAGGTCGGGTTGGGTACGTCCAACTTGGTCAGACCGGACCCGAACCGGTCAGACCTGATTACAACTAATCGCCCATAACTCGGGCTACGAGTGTCCGATCTTCGAACCGTCTATAGAGACGAAAATAACGGAAAACTAAGACTCCTTTGGAATATTCCACATGAGTTTTGGACACAGTTGGAGTACAGTTAGGTTGGTTTGAACCTAAAAACCAATCGGGCCCCTGGGAAAAAATACCAATAACTCACAGACCAGGTGTCCGATTGACGTGAAGTCTATTGCGTTGAGACCCTTATAAAGTCAAGGTCCATTGAGATACTTCCACGTGAGACTTTGTGACATTTATAGTTTTGACCTGTATCTCATGGAGCGGATCCTCCCGAAAGAGAGCATATTGAGTATGGAGACCTAGTAGCTGACAGAACTGATGACTGCTTCACCGATTCGACTCGGAGTGATTTGAATAACCCAGTGGGGAGCACCTGGTAGTTGGCAAAAGACCCATGGAAGAGGAGAACTCGGTATTTGGTGTCATAACCGCGGTACTCAATAAGAGGGGTACCTCTTCAGGCTATTAGGGGGAGCGCCCGGTATTTGGCGGCAGACCCACAACGGACAGAGCACCTGGTAGTTGGCAGCAGACCCACAAAACTCGACAGGAGGAGTACCTCAGCAGTCCAAGGTTAGTGAGAAGAGACTTAGTGTCACGACAGGCCCATTGTTCTGGATATAGGTGGAGTTCTCCAGCAGCAGTGGTTTCGTTATGAAAAAATCTTGGTTAGAGCTGAGTCAATGACCTTTGTTTTTTCCTCATGATTGAGATGGGTTACTGGAAAACATAGGTTTATGTATGGTAATATACCTAACTAATGGTTATCTATTGACTCATAATTTTTGGTTTATCCTTGCTGGATTTTTTGAGACCATGAGGGTCTCAGGGTCCCTACTGAGTATCGTTATACTCACCCATGCATGGGCCATGCCCAAACCTCATTGTGTTGGATGTAGACGAAATAAAACACTGACGGAGGCCGAGAGCGGCATGACTGGATGATACCTGATGTGGACCTCACGACGAGATGGTACCCAGAGGAGACTGACGGACGTGGAGTGTTGAGGAGGCTATCTGTACCAACCATTCATGTAGGACATGTGGAGGACGATCCGGGAGCTGCTAGTCACCTTCCAGCTGTTTTCTCTTTTCCTTGTACTTTACAGTTGAGCTTGTATTTCCGGCCCCATTACTTTTCAGTGCTACTTTTGTGTACAGTTTCTACATAGTGTTTTACTTCCAGTTGCGAACTCTATTGTGTGTGTTTACTTTTGTAAATCCAATTCCTTCCCATTTTAGAGATTAATGCCTTTGGTGTGATTCTTCATCCCCTAGCCTATGGAAGGCAGTATTGGGGTAGTCATGGCACAGGTCCCAAGGATGGGTCGTGACTGAACGGTATAAAAGGAAATCAGTTCTACTGTAGAACCTAGGACACTGAAATTTCTTTTCTGTGAAGAAATAGTTTTAAGGGTACAAAGTGTGGTTTTTAGTTTAGGGAGTCTAGTGTTGGTGAGGTGGATGGCTTATCCATACACCAGGGCCATGACTTCTGATTTCCAACTTAGTACATGAAAACACTGATTGCTTGTGTGTTTTCAAAAGTTTTCTTCAAGTCAGCTCAAACCATGTCAGCTCACCAGTTATAGTATTTTGATTGTGTCACATATGTTTCTTTCAGGATGCCTCCCCATGGACGACCAGCTAGAGCCCTGAGATTTGAACGTACTGACAGCCCACTGAGCGACGAGGCCTCAGTACAGGGTCCTCTTCCAGTTGAGGCACTAGCGGTACTACAACACATTGGGCCACCGATGCCACCTTCCCGAGCTCTAAAGAGTTCATGCCACATGAGAACGCTGCATTAGTTTCAGTGACATAGGCCACCCAAGTTCAGGGGAGAGGTGGACCCACAGGCATCAGATGATTGGATGGAGGTTGTGGTGAGAGTCTTCATGCTAGTAGGGACACCAACAGACATTATAGTTATCCTTGCTTCCAGCCTCCTTCAGGAAGCAGCAGGCTGATGGTGGAGCCTGATGCTCCGGATGCATGACAAGGCGACAAATATACAGGTAGACATCGAGGTCCTGTTCCAGGAGGAGTTTGTATTATCCATCTTTCGAGCGGTGAATATATAGGAGCAACTTCATATGCAGCCAGGCATCTTGAGTGTAGTTCAGTACTCAGTGAGGTTCAAAGACCTCTCATGCTACTCCCTTGATATGGTACGCGACCCATTCTTCAGGGCCCGAACCTTTGACCAGCGACTCAAGAGAGAGATTAGAGCTTCATTTATCTCCCACAGAATCCCGATGCAGATGTGGGTGTTGGAGTGATCCCTCAGAGTGGAGAGTTTCCTTTTTGAGTAGTCTCCAGCATTGTGACCCACCACTAGTCAACTTGCAGTGGATTCTTCTCTAGCTAGAAGTAGACAGATGACACAGAAGTCCAAGAGGACCAGACCCATAGGTGGTCGACTGCACGACTCAAGATCGGTTGTGCAGGGCACCTAGAGTGGAGACAGAGCCAGACATGCCAGGAGAGTACAATGTTACTCCTGCGGCAGGCTTGGTCACATGGATCGTGAATGTTCGACCCGTCGTACTGATGATCAGAAGACAGTACAGGGAACACTTAAGCAGAGGCAGAGGTTCGGTCGAGGTGGTCTGTAGGGCATAGTTGGACGTTGCAGAGGAGCTCGATATGCAGCTGGCAGTGGAAAACAATATGAGGTGCTACCGCAACCACCACCAGGAGGTCCACCCAGACCGCATGGAGCAGGTGGACAAGGGAGAGATCAGCTTTAGGAAGTTGAGGCCTATGACCATGTCACTCCAATGATAATACAAGGTACGATCTGTGTCTACTCCACCATGGCTGCAGTTCTTCTTGACATAGGTGCCAGTCACTCTTTCATTTCCATTTCCCTCATTTGGAGCTCGGAGATTCTGATGGATCCGTTAGCTTGATCCTTACAGCTAGAGACTTCTACGGGAGCAGACTCGATAATTACGCACTAGGGCCGGTAGTGTGTGATTACTATAGGAGGTGAGAACTTCGGCTGGGATCTCCTCGTAGCGGCGTCGAGACCTTACGACGTCATCTTGGGAATGGACTGGTTATCTATAGTCTATGCTCAAATCGACTGTATTAGGCTCAAAGTGCACTGTGTCCTCATGTATGGGACCAAGTTCCCCTTCACTGGCAAGAAGGGAACATTTAAAGCATATGACAGACTTAATCGTAGGAGGGTGTAGTCGATCACTCACCAGTTGGCTTGCCACACCCTCAGAGTAGTTTATGTGGAGATTCCGACTTATCCTGTTGTAGTGGACAAGTACGCAGATGTCTTCCATGATGATGTTCCAGGACTACCTCCTCATAGAGAGGAGGACCTCTACATTGACATGTACCCCAGGACGACTCTGATATCTACTCCAGCATATCGGATGGCTCCTGCTGAGCATCATGAGCTGAGGGTATAGGTGGAAGAATTGCAGGGGAAGGGATTCATCCAACCCAGTGTTTCTCCCTGGGCAGCCTTGATTTTGTTCGCCAAGAAGGAAGATGGGAGCCTGAGGCACTATGTCGACTACCGTCTCCTGAACCAGGTGATCGTGATGAACAAGTACTCAGTTCTGAGGATTGACTATCTCTTTGATCATCTCAGGGGATCATGATGGTTCTCAAAGATAGACCTCAGATCAGGTTATCACCAGCTCAGAGTTCGAGAGGAGGATTTTTAGAAGATGGCCATCAGTTGTCGGTATGGACCTTATGAGTTCTCGGTTATGCCCTTCAGTATAAACAATGCTCCAACAGGGTTCATGTGTCTCATGAACTGGATCTTCCAGCCTTACCTCGATCGCATCGTCGTAGTATTCATCGACGACATTCTGATCTACTCGACTACTGAGGAGGAGCATGTCTACAATTTCCAAGTAGTACTGGGCACACTCTGAGAGCACCAGATTTATGGTAATCTCTCAATGTTCCAGTTTCTAATTCGAGATGTTCACTTCATGGGGAACATCATCTCGGAGGCTGGAGTTGCAGTGGATCCAGCAAATATTGAGGTAGTGCTTGCTTGGGAGACACCCAGGAGTGTGACAGAGGTACATAGTTTCCTGGGCTTGGCTGGATACTATCAATGATTTGTTCTAGACTAATACAGAGTTTCAGCACCACTATTAGCCTTGACGAAGAATGTGAAACCCTTCGTGTGGTCGGAGAGATGCCAACAGAGCTTTCAGGAGATGAGGCAGAGGTTGACTGGTGCCCCATTTTGAGGCTTCCATAGGAAGGCATAGGGTATATAGTCTAATGCGATGCATCAGGGCCCAGACTCAGCTGTGTCCTGATGCATGAGTGAGCTGTGATCACATATAGTTCTCGGTAGTTGAGACAGAATGAGAAGAACTACGTTACCCATGACATGGAGTTAGCAGCAGTGGTCTTTGCCTGAAATATGATGCAGCACTATCTGATGGGTGAAAGTTTTACCATGTACTTTGATAACGAGAGTCTCAGGTATATATTCTCTCAGAAGGACCAAAACCTGAGACATAGATGATGGCTTGAGTTCTTCCTGGACTATGACATTGAGATAGTCTATACTCCTAGGAAGGGGAACCTTGTTACAGATGCACTCAACAGGAGGACTGACATTTAGCTCCTAGGAGAGGCGACAGAGCCGCTATCAGCCTTACAAATATCCTTTGTGGATTTGGATGGAGCATCCTATCTTCAGTCTCATACTGTCACTCCTCCAAATTTTTAGTGATTCAGGAAGGTGCAGCATGGGGATGCTGAATACGAGACATGAAGTGCTCAGATATCTACAGGGCAAGAACCTGATTAATTTTTTGATGGTGGGGAGGACGTCATCCTCTTCAGAGGACGTACATTGGTACCAGTTTCACTTAAGGTGGTGGTGTTGAGGTAATTCCACACTTCCCTACTAGTGGAACATCTCAGGGTGGAAATGATGTACTAGGACCATCGACAACAGCATTGGTGGCCAGGTATGAAGAGGCAGTAGAGGAGTTTGTCTCATGATGCCTCACTTGTCAACAAGGGAAGGTAGAGCACCTTCATCCCTTAGAGGTCCTAGAGTGGAAGTGGGATGGGATATCCATGGACTTTGTGACGGGTCATCCACGTACATCCAGGGGTCGTGACTCGATTTGAGTGATTGTCGACCGACTCACCATGTCATCCCACTTCCTACCGATCAGAGGTCAGGGCTCAGAAAAGAGCTTGGGACACCTCTACATGTAAGAGATTGTTCGTTTAATGAAGTACCTACCTAAATTGTCTCAGACCGAGTCGCACAGTTTACTTTCTGGCTATGGAAGGGGTTGGAGGAGGCGTTTAGGATGTAGCTACGTCTGAGCACGGCCTTCCATCCTTAGAAAGATAGTCAGATTGAGAAGACCATTGATACCCTCGAATACATGCTCCATGCATGTGTCCTCGACTTCGATCGTAGCTGGGAGGACCACATGCCTTTGGTGGAGTTTGACTACAACAACATCTATCACTCCACCATTGGTATAGAACCTTTTGAGACCTTGTATGGTCAGCCTTGCAGATCGCCACTATGGTGGACAGACCCAGGGGAGTCAGCACTATTGCGACCATAGATGGTACGAGCTTCCACGGAGAAGGTGCAGATCATCCATAAGTGGATGAAGACTGCACAGAGCAGACAGAAGTCATATGGTGATAGTAGACGAAGACCTCTAGTGTTCGAGGATAGCGACCACATCTTTCTACAGGTCTCACCTCGATGAGGTTTGTAGAGATTTGGCTGAGACGGCAAGTTACCTCCAAGTTTCATATGACTTTTCCAGGGCCTCAGCAGAGTAGGTGAGGTGTCTTACCTCTTAGCTCTTCCACCTCAGTTGCACCAGGTGCATGTTGTCTTCCACGTATATTAGCTGAGGAGATACGTGCATGACCCAACCCACATCATCGACCATGGGGAGGTGGACATCAATGATGGGGTGACTTTCACAGAGCT
Organism: Viscum album; assembly: GCA_963277665.1. NCBI lineage: Eukaryota > Viridiplantae > Streptophyta > Magnoliopsida > Santalales > Viscaceae > Viscum > Viscum album. Next base: position 1,063,189,472 of record OY728142.1, read on the forward strand.
TCTAGTGGAGATTGAGGTTCGAAGGGAGAAGGTCCAATGTGGATGGTCGATACCTCTAGTGCACATTGGCAGGCAGCACGGGACCATCCAGGAGAGCACATGGGAGAGGGAGGCTCATACGCGTGCTCGGTACCCTCATTTATTTCCATTAGTGTGAGTTGTAGCTTATGGGGATGTAAAACCCTTAGGTGGGGAGAATGTAAAGACCAGGAAATTCCGTGGAATTTTTTTTTTCTTAAATTCATGGGATTTTTATGAGTCTGTGAAAATTGATGGCGCTTGATTCTGAGGCCTGGTAGGCCCGGAATAAATTTTAGATATTTTTCTCTGGTACGTTTAGTAAACATGTGAGCGGGATTTTAAAACTCTTGAACCGATGCTCAGAATCGAATTTGGAGGGCACTGTTGAACTCGCAGCATCAGTGATTTCATAGTAAGACATTCATCGCAGTTGCCTTTTTACGTGACTGGATGATAGATTTTTGGGTTTCTTTAATAAAGTTAAATAAAAAAGGCGATAGATTTTTTTATTTCATGGTGGTTATAGGCTCCAAGAGGAGGTTAGTAGTGGCGGCCACAACACCATAACCACCCAAGAGAGGTTATGTAGGTGGGGCGCACACGCACATAACCTCCCTTCTGAGGATATTTAGCGTGGGGATAACACGAGCTTTAACCCCTTGTAACTATCCATAAAGTAGAGGGAGACCCTAGAACTTTCCCCACTAATTAAATGTGCCAAGCCACATATAATTAATTGAACCCCCTAATTTAATTTATTATAATTTTTATTTATTTTGAATTGAAGAAAACAATTAAATAATAGACAAAGATATTATTTCATTTGGTTGGCAATTCATTTGTGTGGGACATGAGAGTGAACTTCATCCTCTCAACAAAGAATGCGAAGAATGCTCCTTCCACCGAAGATCGACAAACTCCATCGTCTTCCTTATTCAACCGAGGCATGAAAGGGAAGCGTCACCCATGAAGAAAGCCAACGCCATACTTGGCTTATCCTTTCCTAATGTCATGAAATGATGCTTCCTTTTCCTGCGAATTCGTCAATGAACAATGTTCATGAATGTTAGGGGGATTTGAGTTGTTTTTTATCCATTCTACATCGTTAATATTTTATTATTCTTTATGCTGAATGTTATGAACATAAAATGGGGGGTTCGAACTGCACCAACATGGTCGACTCTCCACCTTTGGTTGATCATGTTTGATGACGACGGAGGGACAGACCGCGGAGAACAACGGCGGCCAGCAACGAGCCGGTCGCGAAAGAAACTGGCGGGGCAAATGCCACCAGGTCACCAAGAGGGCGTGGTACCGCCTCACTATGTGGAGGAGAGTCACGACCACAATGGGCCAAGGCGGAGGCACACAACGTCGTCACCCCGAGTGGAGGATTAGTAAGATTCCATGACCAAGGTGGGTCGCGGCTCCGTCGTGCCGTGCCGGTGGTGCAGGACTTCGGCCCGGGTGGGCCACGACGGGAGAGTAGGGGCACAGCGCCGTTGTACCGTGCTGGAGATGACCAGCGGCCTAAATCCGCGATGGAAATAGGAGGGAAGCCAGATGAGCCGGCCGCCGATGCACGCTAGATAGGAGAGACCATTAGGGTCCTGCTATTACAGGGGCAGGCGCCATGCGCCAGATGTTACGAACAATGCCACCCCCCCCCCCCCGTGTGGCTTGTCGGGCCATGCGGCGTGGCCAGCCGGGCTACACGGCCTACCCGCCGCGGCCAGGACCCGCGGCCGTCTGTCGGGCCCCACGGTCGGTCGGGACTGTCCCCACGGCCCACCGGGCCAGGCCACACGGCCAGCAGGGCCAGGCCCCACGGCCAGTCTGGCCGGGCCCCACATCCAGCCGGGCCAGGCCACACGACCAGACAACCGGACCAGGCCACTATCGGTGTAGATGAACGAAGCTTGATGTACATGGACATTACAGTACTTTTCTGAAATACATAATACATAACAAAAACAGACACACAAGGACCGTAATAGTTTACTGTCTTTGGAAACTCGGAATATAAACTTCTAATCTTGTTGAAATATCTTCAACAACTCCCATAACGATCTCCCCCTTTTTGTTTCCTTACCTAAAACCTTTCTTTTTTTATTGGGGAAAATAAAACATAAAAAGGGGGAGCTCAAAATCTCAGTATGTTCAAACATAGATAACATAAAACAATCCATAAACATTTGGAAGCAAAAAAAGTTGAACATGAAATTTAAACATCAAAATCTTGGGAAAATACATAAATCGTGGAAGTAAGTAAGGAATATTTCATAATGGAACATCAACCATGATAAAATATAATGGGAATAAAACATGTAATTGTGGAAACCATTTAGAACATGTTATGATTTCCATAGTAGCCAAGGCATTGCGGCCAAGACCATCTTAGTGGACAAAGTCCCTTTCTGAATCGAGTTCACTCCTCGTTTCAGTCCTCTAACACTGAACCGGATTAACTTATCGTTCCAACCATTTCTATCTGATGAGATATAAATCTTTACCCAATGCATTGGAGGGAGATATAGGTCCCACCAATCTCATAATGAAATCATTCTTACTTGTTGCACAAAATAAACATACATCATTCATAATAACCCAACGAATAAAATGGGTTTCATAAACATCATCCCATCATCACATAATCCATATAAAAGAAATGGATAGCATTTCATAATAAGAAAAGGGAAACCATGTAAATCATAGAGACATGATACTTGAAACATACACATATGAAATAATGTCATCTTAGATGACAAATGGTTTTGATAAAACATTTTAAATGAATTCTTGAGGAAAATATCCTTTCTTCTTCAAAATCATTCTCTTTTCAAAAAAATGTCATTCAATTTTAAAAGAAAATGATTTCTTTTAAAATAGTCATGAAATCTTTTGGAGGAAGCTTCATGAAAATATGGCTTCATAAAACCCTAAAAATCCTTTCATGTGGTGTAAGTTAAAAAAACATTCTTCTCGTACTTTTGTCGGAAAAGTAAAAAAAGTACCTTGTAAAAGAAAGATTCCATACATACCATGTAGTAAAAGTCAAAAATGTGTAAAAAGGACTTTAAAAATACATGAAACCATTTTTAGGAAACATGGACTTGGATGATAACAATAACCCCAGTCAATAATTAGGAATAAACAATCTCAGATAAGAACGAGATTGGAATAGTTATCCCTTACTTTAGGTCTGATATGCTTTGTACGGATAAAAACCTCCTGTATAATGATTTAAATAATGTCCTTGACTTATTACATAATCATATTCATTGTTATTATATCATATATGTTTCACTTATGACTTTATATTACCCCTTTTTTGTAAATTCCATGTTAAAGCAACGTTTTGGGTAAATTCATTTCATTTATCGTATGTGTTTCGACTTGTCGTTCTTGATATTATTACTTATATCCTGATTTAAATAATTCCAGAATGTAAAAAATTATTTATATATGTTATATATTCATCATATACATATATATTATAGATCTATAAAAGGAATTAAATACACCGTTCATGGAGACGGTAGGTCGTACGTACGCATGAACACTGTTTTCGTTTCCTTATTGAATTGAATGAAACTAAATAGATGAAATACATATACATATACATAAATATAGTAGCATTATTATTTCATATATTTCATTATTATTAATTATATAAACTTTATAATAATTCATGCATGGTTAACATGGAGAATGAATCTCATCGCATCGTGGAGACGGTAATCCGTACGTACGCACGAGCGATGATATCATTCCCATAATTATTGAATAGAATTGTAGTGGATGGTATAATATATCAGAATCAGTATGATGTTATAATAACTATATATAGTTATTCTTTACACCATTATACCCATCCATGTAAGGTGTTGGTGGAAAAACAGATTACACCACGGCGTGGAGATGGTATTCCGTACGTACGCACGCGTGGTGATTTTGTTTTCCATAGGATTGATAGAAGGTGAAATTTGGTTGTTTCATATTTATAATATCATATTAGTATATTAGGGATACTTATTTTATTAATTCATAATGAAACTACTAAAGAAGAGGGAGTATAAGAAGAATGGAACTTGAAGAAAACAGTAGAAGGTATTACCTTTTTCTCGAAGTGCCTCATTTAAACTTTCTCTTAGGGCACTAGAGTTGGTCTTTTGAGAAGACCAGTGCCTCTAGTAGGTTTATAAGGAAGTGGGGAAGTGAAATGGGAAGGTTTTTTCCAAGATTAAAGGCTCAAAATGGTGTGAGGAGGAGAGGGAGGAGGTTCCCTTTTATAAGGGATGTGAGGGGCACCTTTGGAAATATAAGAAATATTAGTTTATATTAAAGCCCGACCCCACATAAAAACTTCCAAAATGACTCATATCAGAAGATTAGATGAGATAGGGTTGTAATATCATCAACCAACAAAATTTATAGATTTTGGGAATTTATTTTAAACATTATCAACTTGATTTATCCTTATATCTCAATTTAATTTTGTTTGTGGTAATAATATTCTAAATTTTAAATTATTTTAAATAATTACATATGTGTTTTGAATTTTCCATAATTTGACATTTTATGAAATTTTAGACCATATAAATTTAAATTTATAATTTTTAAATATTTTTGTGATTTTTAAACAATTTTATAATATGTTATTTTTATAAAATTAAAATAGTGTCAATCTTGACACTATTCATTTATTTGAATATAAATAAACAATATACAGAAGATATGTTCTAAATAAAATCTTTAATAGATTCATAAAATTTCATATGTATCTAGAAAATAAGTGGAGCACATTAAATAGTTTATATAATATTTTTTTTAATATTTTTAAAATCAATTATTTGATATTTAAATCAATAAAATAATTTCAACATCACTATTGTGTCATAATTAGTGATACTTATTTAATACCTATAAATTATAAATAAATTCATATGATTTATATAATTCTATTAGCCTTCAGGATACTATTAATGTTTGAATTTTATTTATGTTTATCACTAAATTAAAATTATTATACTTAGAAAAATTTAAGAAAGTGACATGTTGTCACTTTCTTTGGTTTTAGTAATAATTAAATTATTTTCATGTAAAAAAGTCCATTAAATGAATCTAATCTGACCCTTAGGTGATATGGGTCGACTTTTAGTCATCCAATAGGATTTTGGTAGGTGTTAGGGTAATTTTATAATCTTATATTTGCACATAATTACCCGATTTACCTTTAATTATGTAAATAAAATTTATCGTAGTTACTATTTATAATGCCCAAAAATAAATAGTAGCTTATTGAAATAATATGGACCCACTGATTCCAGATATGGAATCCATTTTTTCAAATTCAATACACAGAAGTTTCATAAATTAAATTAAAATTAATCCCGTTGTCAAATGAAAACGGGTTTTTGTTTAAAACATTGCAAAAGATTGAATGGATTTAACCTAAAAATCCAATGTAAAATCAATGCTAATGACATAAATTATATTAAATGGTAAAAATATATTCTATTTATACTTTAAACCTATTAAATAATATAATTTAATCATATAAATTATTACGATGAAGAAAGTTGTTTTTAATTAAAATATAGCGTGTTTTTACTATTCATTAAAATATGAAAGTTATCAGAAAAATATAAAAACTTTATCCAATGTAAATTTTTATATCTTGATTCAAAATAAGAAGTTTATTTTGTAAAATTGAACTTATGATCATGCCGAAAACTATATTTAATGTGGGTGCACCATCAAAAGGCGGCAAAACTGCATTTTCTGAAAAATACTTATTTTACCCGAAAAATTTATTTTGTTCACATAAAATGTTTTAGAAAATTTATAAGATGAATAATAATGTTATAAAATTCAAAATTTAGTTAATACTATTCATAAAGGCTAGTTATTTATAATATTTTAACCATATATCGTTGTTTAGTGAAACCCGGTATTGCGTAAAACAAACGCTATCGAGGAAGGTTGCGATTGCGTGTAATGAAAGTCATGTCAGGGTTGCGTGTAGTGCAAGACTCCCTTGTTGTTTCGTATTATAGAATCCAAACATATTTCATTTATACATTGAATATATATATATACACTCAATGTTGCGTAGAATAACTTCTATCAAATGAATTTGAAATTGTGTATAACACGATCCAAGAATTGTGTTGCGTATACTGCAAGCTAATATGGTGTTACGTATAACTCAAGATAATCTTGGTGTAGCACATGACATCAAATAAATTAAAAATAATACTTATCATGAAATCTCAGTTTGTTACAATCGGGAAGCGCCACCTTCTATCTGGGCCGCCCCTTCGGGTCGGGTCATACCCAAGGACTGTGTTGGACCACAGTTCGGACCCGTGTTGGGTCAGGTCGGATCGGTCTAACTTGGTTGGACCGGACCCAAACCCATCAGTCCCGAATACACCTAACTGTCCATAACTCTGGCTACGGGTGTTTGATCGACGAACCATCTGCGATGAAAAAAAATCTTGGAATGAGACTGTTCCTTTGGCATATCCCAATTTTGTTTTGGACATAGTTGGAGTATGGTTGGGTTTGTTTGAAACTAAAAACCAACCAGGACCCTGGGACGGAAATGCCAATAACTTACAGACTGGGCATCCGACTGACGTGTCATCTATTGTGTTAAAACCCCTATGATGTTGTGGTCCTTTGAGATAATTCAACATGAACCTTAGTGAAATTTTGAGTATCAACCAATATCTTGTGGAGCGGATCCTCCCAGAGACGAGCATATAGAGTGAAGAGACCTAGTAGCTGCAGACTTAATGACTGCTTGACCGATTCGACTCGGAGTGATTCGATTAGCCGAGTGAGGAATGCCTGGTAGTTGGCAGCAGACCCATGGTGGATGAGCACCTGAATTTGGTGGCAGACCTGCGGTACTCGACAGGAGGAGTACCTATGCAGGCAATTAGGGGGACCACCCGGTATTTGGTGGCAGACCCAGAGTGGACAGAGCACCTGGTAGTTGGCAGTAGACCCGTAGTACTCGACAGGAGGAGTACCTCAGCAATCCATGGTTAGTGAGAAGCGCCTTAGTGTCCAGACATGCACACTTTTCATCAATAGAGGATGAGTTCTCCAGCATCCGTGGTTCCGTTAATGAAAAATCTTTGTTAGAGCTGATTCAATGACCTTTTTGTTTTTCTCATGATTGAGATGAGTTACTAGATAACATAGGTATATGTATGGGAAGATACCTAAGTAATGGTTATCTATTGATTCATACTTTGTAGTTTATACTTGTTGTATTTTGTGAGACCATGAGGGTCTTTGCATCCCTACTGAGTATCGTTATACTCACCCATGCATGGACCATTCCCACGCCTCATTGTGTTGGATGCAGATGACGGACAATGCTGACGGAAGACGAGAGCGCCAGGACTGGACGATACCTGGAGGTGGACCTCATGATGAGACGGTACCCGAAGGAGACTGATGAATTTGGATCGCTGAAAAGGCTATCTGTATCTACCCATCTAGTAGGACCCATGGAGGACGATCTAGGAGCTGCTAGTCACCTTCTATATATTTTGTCTTTTCCTTGTACTTTACAGTTGGGCTTGTATTTCTGGCCCATTTTTTTCAGTGCTACTTTTGTAAACAGTTTCTTCTTAGTGTTTTACTTCCAGTTGCGTACTCTGTTGTGTGTGTTTACTTTTATAATTGCAATTCCTTCCCGTATTAGGGAATTATGCCTTTGGTGCTAGTCGCCGACACCTTGCCTATGGAAGGCGGGCTTGGGGTAGTCATGGCCCTGGTCCCGAGGATGGGTCATGACATTTATAGGAAGTTAGGTGCGAAAATCTTGCTGATGATGAATGCGGGACCCTACATGGTCAGATATCATCAGGAAATTCTCTTGATGGATTTTCAATAGGTGGGGAACACATCATACTTTATAGAGGACACACCATATTACCAATGACATTAAGGGAGGATGTGTTGAGGAAGTTCCATAAATCCCCTTTTACAGTACATCATGGTGTGATGATGATATATCAGGATCTCTAACATCTTTACTAGTTGACATGAATGGAGATATCGATGGCAATGTTCCTTTTAGTATGCCTCGCCAGTCATAATTAGATGGTTGCGAACCAAGTCATGAAAGGATTGACACAAACACATGAGGAACTGATGTGGAAGTGGGACAATATCTCTATTGAAATCATGATGAGGTTAACACGCATGTCCCAAGGCGAGTAATATATCTGGGCGATTGTTGACCCGCTCACTATGTCGGCTCACATCCTACCAATCTGGTACCAAGAATCAGAAGTGGGCTTGGGGTACCACTACATCCATGATAGAGTGTTTCTTCACGATGTTCCTTTGATGATCATATCAGACCCTGATGAAATATTTACATAATGGTTGTGGAAGGGGTTGTAGGTGGTGTTCATGACTCAACTGTTCATGGAAATTGCGTTTCACCCCCAGAAAGATAGTAAGATGGAGCGGACCATTACTACCATGAATGAACTTATTCATGCTTTTGTCCAAAATTTCATTTTCAGTTGGGAGGACCAGATTCCACTAGTGATGTTTGGGTACAACAATACCTACCACTCCACCATTGGAATAAAACCACTTGAGGCTTTATACGGGTGGACTAGCAGCTCATCTCAATGCTAGACAGACCATGGTGAGTAAGCACTCATGGGTCCTGAATTTGTACGGGCGACCATTGAGAAAGTGAAGAGCATCTAGGAGTGGATAAGGACTATACAGAGTAGTATGAAGTCGTATTCTAATATGAGATGGAGAACCATGGATTTTGAGGATGGAGACAATGTTTTCCTTTAGGCCTCACCCCAATGAGGATTGTGGAGATTTCGACGAGGCGACAAGCTATCTATACGGTTCATTAAACCTTTCTAGATCCACTGCAGAGTTTCAATGTGGAATAATGTCTAGGACTTCCCTCATAGATGCATTGCGTTCATAATTGTTTCCATGAGTCATAGCAGAGGAGACAGGTTCTTGATCCATCACACGTCATCGACTAGGGTGAGATAGACATTAAAGATGGGGCGACCTTTGCGGAGTTCCTAGTAGAGATATAGGATATATAGGATTTGGTCCTATGTGGGTGGTTTATTCCTCAGGTTCTTGTTTTGTTGTAGAAATTGAATCTCACGGAGAGCACATGGGAGCTAGAGGATCTGATGTGTGCTCATTACCCCCATATATTTGATTAATTTTGTTTTGGCTTTTGGGGATATAAAACGCTAAGGTGGTAGAATGTAATGTCATGAATATACCATAATTTTTTTAATTTTATAGAATTATTATGAGACTACAGGGCCTGACGGCACATTAATCTATTTTTTGGTGAGCACAGAACAAAATTTAGAACTTTTTTATGGTAGGTTCAATAAAGGTGGGAGTGAGTTTTTCTAACTTTTGAACTGGTGCACATATCAAAAATCTGAAGGGACCTTTGAACTCAAAACTCTAGGATCGCCTATAAATTACTTATCCTTGGCCGAAAAGGGCCACGAGGAATAGTTATTTTTTAGACATTTTGATAAAAATAAAAAAATTTAAAGAAATATTTTATTTCTTTTCACACCGTTGAGTAGCGGAAGATGACAATGTGGTTCAGTGACGGGATGAAAACAAGGAAAATTAATGAGGCTCACTAATGGAATATATAATAGAGTGTAACTATATAATATAGGAAGCATAATATCGACATTGTTTCATTTATGAAACACATAACGACACTACGTCACAACATAAATCAAATGTTGTGACATGTTTTCCTATTAATTGTTGGATGTGTTTGTGGGATGGTGATTAATCCGTGAGGATTTTCTAAAAAACCTCTAATGAACATACAGAGAAGAATGAATCATGTCAGTGAGACTTCATCATCTTTTGCATGAGTCAAAGAATGGAGCAGAATGTGACATTAACTTCTTGAAACCTCAAGGAAGAACGCTTCATTATCGAATGTCTAGAGGTAAGGATTTATGATTTCTAAGTATTTGGTGATTTATTTCCCATTCAAGCGGTCTGTAAGGATAGAACAACACCAAGCGGGCCAGACCTACACTAGAAGTCCAGACCAGCACCCTTCAGGTAGGGCCAGATGAGCCCGGGTCGCTTTGCGACCAGGGTGGCTGGACCCTTGGCCAAACTAAGCCAGGTCCAGCGAGGCCCATTATGCCTAGTCCACTGGCCAAGATGGACCATACTGACCCCAACCAAAAATGAGGTAGGTCTATTCCATCAAATTGTACATTGGTATGTGGGAGCCCCAGGTCGGGTTGGTCAGGATGGTCCAACTGTGAACAGACACAACAAGCCCACTGTTTACTAAAACGCTCGAATCTGGAAAATGTTTTGTCTGATTGACACGTCTTTAGTGGCGTTGGGAAACTTGTGACGGGGTAGTACTTCTATGATACTATATTTTATTTTTGGAAGAAGATGTCATATGGAAATTTTGGTTCATACTATAATCCAACTGGACCCTTTTTAAAAACCTGCCTATTAGATACAAACCAATCGTTGGAATGATGCACCATCAATTTCATTGCATGCCTTACGATGAGAAATTTCATTGGGATTACATTATGTGTGTATTTGTGTTTGTTGTGATACCAATGATGTATTAGAGATCAGAACCTTTAGAACTCAAGTGTTCTATGTGAGGGAATCTAGTGGGTGACTGTGGCGTGACAGATGAATATTTATCCTATGTTGGTCAGCACGTTGAGATCCTGTGTGGGTCTCCACCTACCAATCCTGTGTGGTTTAGCACCTACAAATCCTATGTGGGTTAGTACCTAGCAATCTTGTGTGGGTCAGCACATTGAGAACCAATGTGGATAAGTAACATAGCCTCCCAAAAAAATAAAATTTTCTACCTTTCCAACTAATCATCATTACTTATTTATTAAAGTTAGTACTAGGGTGAGTTGCATCTTTTTCTATGTTCTATGTTTTAGATATCTTTCTCTGTGGTATTAACTATGTGGTATTTCTGTCGTGTTTTTTTCCTTCGTGGATTACTAAGAGACCTTTAGGGGTCTTTGTGCCCCTATTGAGTATTGTTATACACACCCTTGCATGATCTTCTCCATCACCTGTTGTGTCATGTGCCGATGACGAACATCATTAACCGAGACTTTGGAGATCCATGACCAGACGTTGCTTGTAGGTGGATCGATTGACATGGTGTTCCACAATGAAATCCAAAAGAGATATATACCTACCCTTATAGTAGGATCCTTGGTGGATGACCACTAAATCATAAACATATTTTTTTTATACATTCCTTTCAGTTCTTATTTTATATTTGAACCTTTAATATCAGTTTACACTCATTACTATTAATGTTGGTACATTTTGGTGGTTGTATTACATTTGGTCTCTTCATGGTAATCGTTTTTGAGTTTTTTGGGTATGTGTGTCAACGGGTATAAAGGCAATGTCTTCCCTTTTTAGGATATGCCATTCTGGTGCTAGTTAACAGCCACTAGCCGATGGAAGGTGGTCTTGGGGCAGTCATGGCATGGGCCCTGGGGATGGGACGTGATAATAAATTTATATATCTCTCAAACTATAATATATTAGGGAATGAAATAAAAAATTACTAGAGTGGTTATAGCTAATTGGGTTTTTGGGATCAGATCATAGAGAATAACGAGTATATGAATAACAGAATAATTTTTTTCTGTAACTGTCAAAGAGGATAGACTATATGCTTCAATTTCACCTAAAATGTGTTGTATTCCAATAAAATGAAATGATTTTTGTATATTTTTTTTATGAGGATGATTCCATCAAATGAGATTAATGAGTATCAATCACATATCCTGATAAGAAATATTTAATTCATTTTCATGAATCGGTAATTGGATTTTAGAAGGATATCGTTCATCACCAACCATTTAATTTCATAGATATAAATCATTTTTATATTCTATTGTTATGTGGAGTAGGTTTGGGTGGAATTATATATATTTTTATCACAGACTCACATTTTTAATACGTGAATGATAGAATGAGTGACAATAAAAATTGTTATATGATACATGTAATCATTATATTGATGAGTATCTATCAAATTAAACTCAAAATTTGTGTAATATTATATATACATATATGTGGTATAATAGTGGTTCCAACTCATATTCCATATATGTTAAGATAGGAATCTAAAAATTTTCACTACTTAAAATACCCTTGATTCCAAATATGTACCATATTGTTTATTATCTATTCTAATGGATGGGGATGAAGAAATATATTATTGGGTTCATCTCGGGGTGCATTACCAAAAAAATATATAAATAAATTGCATCATATGACATATGGTATACTAAATTTTCATCCTATTACAAAATAGAAATTTTATAAGATCATGATTTATTTCATGATATGCTTTCTATGATCACCCATGGGAAAATAAATGATATGTAAAATTATATATAGATTAAATAAAACCCGAAAAAAATATAAAAAACAAATCAGTTGAAGAAATTATGAAGTAATATATTAAGGTTATTATTCAGTTTTATTTATTAATTTCTTGTATTATTTAAAATAGAGACATGATATTTACATCTATTATATAGATAATTTTATTAGTGTCACGTCTAGTTTTTCATGTTATGGTATTTATCCAGATCGATGGTAATCCCAATAATTTTAATTTTTTTGGGTGAGATTACGGTTTTTTTATTATGTACTGTAATTCATAATCATCCTGACATAGGTTCACCCAATATTTTTTGGGTGTTTTTGGAGAAAATGTTGGTTACTTCAAATTTTTCGCCAACCATGTGAAAATTTATAAATTTTAAAACAAAATATATTTCATTAATAAATCCTTCGTTTTTGAACATTTTTCACTCACTAAACATCCAAAATATCTTCCCAAGGCCTATTAAAACCACCATATCCGTTTAGACCTCTTAATAATTCTTAATCACATTGTATTTGGGTTGTTTATTTAGGTATTGGACCAGCCCGTATGCCCATTTCTAGTTTTTTAAAAAATAAATTTTTTTATATCAAATTATTTTTTAATATTTTTCAGTTCATCAACCTCTCCCTCGATACCAAAACTCCTAGGAGCACACACATTATCCATTTTCCTTTTTTCAAGATCATATTAGATGTATATTTGGGTGAAATATCTCAAGGAATCTCAAATCATCCATATTTGGTAATAAAAATTGTTTCATTCTTGATCATTCATTTTTTTCACATTCCCCCCACCCAAAATCTTCTATTTTTGGGTCATCGTGACCTAAGGATCCTATCCATTGACTTCCTTTCTATTCCCTCTCATTTAAGGGTGTGGATCTAAGGAAATATGAATATTTCTATTTTTTTCAAGCTGAGTTTCCTTCTCCTTTCTCCTCCTTCCTTATACACCTTTAATTATTTCTTGGGTCTATCTTCCTCCCTAGTCATTAAAGACATTGGGTTATGTAATACCATGACTCTTTATGGGTGTTTAATTCTCTTAGGGCTGATATTCATCTATATAGGGATTGTTAAACCTCATGTATGGTTTTTAGGTGTGTGTTTCAATTCTGTCATGGTTTCAAGGTATGTTCTCCCAAGAACATCCCTTATTATTTATGTTTCATATTTTTTTATCTCACTTTATATAAATGTATAGTGTTTCAGTACAACCTTTGGATAATCTTTTTGGTGTGAAATTTTTTTATTTAGGCCTTGATTTGTGTAAAATGGAGATGTTTCATATAATGTTGAAGACCACATGTTTAAATAAATATTCCTCTTGTTTTCACTTATGGTTTGTGATATCTAGGACTTGTTTTTTAATCATTAAAATTATTTTTCATAAAAAATTGTACTTATAACCTTTTTATTGTTAAGTATAGTTTGTTTTATTAAATTTTTCATACATTATTTTTGGGAAAGTGCCATGTTGGATCTTGTGTGTTCATGGTGTTATAAAATGAATTGTTTGACTTATTATAAATGTTAGAAGCATGTAAATCAATGTTTACGAGTTCATTATTTGGGTACCAATCTTGTTTTTATTTTTATAATTATGTGAGTCTATATTTTTAGTGTGTTTTTGTATTATTCTCGGTAAATGGAATGTTTGGCACCTTATTAGAAATTTATGGGTTTTGAATGTGTTACCAGAGTTATTGAGGGGTTTGGGTAAATTTCATATTTCTATAAATGGTGTGTTTTCAGCTATTAAGAAATTGTGTAATTGATTGCTTTGATAAATTTTATGTCAATGATGAATTCTTAAAGGACCATTTGGCATTTTTCTTGTCAAAATGGTCTTCATGTGTACATCATGTTGTACCATTTGGTGACATTTTATGGTCTATGAAATTGATTTATTAAATGGTTTTGGGGATCTTGGTACTTGTTTAATATTTTAATGGTCAGTGTTTGGACTTAAAATATATTTTTAATGGATTTTATGTGAAAAGCCTTGAAATATTTATTGAAATTATTTTTTGAAAATTTTATGTGCTTTATTGAACTGTGAAAGAAAAGTGAAGCATATTTTTAGTCTGTTTATGTTTGTATGAATTCGGAGTGATATTTCCTATATAAAAATTGTATTTGATAATATGTGGAACTATTTTGATCACTAATGGGAAACCAAAGTTACTAGGTGGGAGGAAGTGTAACAGTACACTAGTGATCTAGAGTGATTTCATCCCTCTTTCACATAGCAAGTTTGATGACAAAAAAACTAACTAAACTATGATGATGTTGTTGGAGACCAATAGTTTATGGATATTTGAAACATATTAGTTCATTTTTCACGATTATGGAAAAAAAATTTGGTTACTTTTACACAATGATACGAGGTTTGTGGGTCACACAATGAACTACTGCCTATGAGTTTTCCCTTGGCATGTGATCATTTACTATTTTGTACTTACCATTGACAAACAGTGTGTTTATTCATAAATTAAGAAGTTTTTGTGTTTTATTTAATATTGAACATTCTATAAAGTGTCCCTCTGGAAAAATGTATGTATTTTGATGATTCATCAATATGAAATTGGTTACTAGTATTTCATCATTATGGAAACATGCAACCATTTTATTTTTTAATGATTATAGCATTGAAAAAAGTATGAAAAAAATAGATTTGTATATGTTATTTCAAACCTGGAGTTGGTGTTTATTTTATTTTTTTGAAAGGGCATTGAGGATAGAATATTAGGCTAACAAACTATGTTTTAATGCTAGTGAGTATAGTTTTATTATTTTTTAGCAATTGTGCAAGATTAAGCATGAGTTCTGTCACCTTGAGTGACATTGTATCATTGTGTTGTAGGGTGACCAATGATGTCATGTGGAGTTAATTTGTCATTAGGTCTAGTTGGTTTAGCTTTATCATTCAGTGGTATTTTCTATTTTGTCGTTTAAATGATGTCAGTTCAATTTTTTTATAAATGTGTATTGGGATGTCCATTCATTCCACTGTTTCCTTGTTGTTTTAGTTTTTGAGATAAATTTCCCTTGTTTACTATATAGATGCCCTCAGTTCTTGTCACCATACTAGGAGGATCAGGAATGTCTTTCATGACTTTTCACAGAGCATTCATTGTGACTTTTTTAGGGTCAACTCTGATGGTTTGTGACAAAATTTTATCAAAACAGGTCAGATCATAAAAGACATTGCTTTTTAGATCACCCTTGTTATTTAGGGGAAGTCATGGAAGGTGGAGTTGGAGTTGTGGGACTTTTGGGGTAGGTTTTGGAAGACATTCATGAACTTTTTCTCATTTCTATCCTTTGGGTTCCTTAGGATGTCTGGTTTTATTAGTTTCTTTGGTTATTAATGATTGTTTTTTGATTGGGATACAACATGGGGAGTTATAATAAATTCATACAAGAACTATCTAGCCTAGTAAATCCATATGGGGATAGGGAATGGTCCTAAGAAGTATCCATGTGATGGTTGAGTGTTTTACATATGGTCGAAAACCATATGGTCATGTCTCCCATCGATACTGGTTTCCTTTTTGGGTATCATAGAACATTCATGAATTATGATTTTTTTAAACACCATGTTTGATAATTTTTTAAGTTGGTTTTCAAAGCTTAATATATATTTTTTAGATAATGCTGGGTTTTTTTGAAAAAACAATTGGGGATAAAGTGGAATAATTTAACGGGATCAAATTTTGTTAATCCAAACATCTGGTTTTTTGAAATAAAATATTTGTATGGCATTAATATTTTTAAGATGATTCTGATAATTAGTTTAATATTGTATTTTTTGGGTTATTGAAGTGTGTTTGAATCCGATTAATTGGTTTTGGAAATTGGTTTTGAGTAGTTGGTGTTTTTCTAAAAAGAGTTTTGGCCTTCGTGTCTATCAGATTTAGAAAAGAGACCATGCTGAATTTTAGAAAAATTGAAAGGGATGTTTGAATGTTATGCTTATTTTTTAGTTGTGTTAAAATAAATTAAATGGTTCTATATCAAATGGTTATTGAAAAGGTGTGTTTTTTTAGATGATGAAAAATGTTATGAATAATGGGAGAGGATTTTGATAGAGACCGATTGGATTTCTTTTTCATGATTGGTAAAATGGTTTGTTGTGTGGAAATATTAAAATGATTTTTGACATGGTGGATAGTGTACCTCTAGATGGTACATGTTTTTTGAAATGGGTTTATTTTTTTATCTTATAAAATGATGATGTTCTTTATATACATTGGTGTTTTCATTGTATCAAACATGCTTTGTTTTGTATAGATATATTGATGGATGCCTAGTATAGAATAGTTGTTGGGTGACATGGTGGAACGAGAATGTTATTGAGAGTGAAACATGATGAAAACCCATTGGATAATGTGAAAATCCATCATGCATCTTTTTTCAAAATTGATTTAGGCCGAAAATGTGTTTTTTTGTGAAACTATGCTCATGATGGTTTCTTTTTCTAGTTTTAGATGTGGTGTTTTATTGGTATACACCCACATGATCTGTATGTTACACTATTGGTGTGTATTGAGAGGAGATATTGTTGGTGGATTGGTTTTGGAGAAATTATTAGTGGGTTTCTAAAGATATGTTAGATTTTGTGATGCAGCCATAGGTGGTTCTCTGTTAGCAAGGCATTTAGTTGACTATCCTACGGATTCATTTCAAAAATTAAATCCTAATCTTAAGATGATGCCATGACTCATTTGATGTAATAGAGTGGTATTGGGGATTTAGTCAAATTGATTCCCTGTTGTGATAATTCGTTCAGATATAGTTGTTGTATTTGGTGATGTTGATGTGTTTCACCGTATAACTTTTCCATTCTGCTCGTTGTTCAGAGTGAGAGACAATGGTTCTATGTATCTATGAGTCTTTATAGAAATGAAGGTGTGTTGTTGGAAAGTGAGTTTTTTGGGAATTTTTGATCCTTATCACTTAGATACAGCGTAGTAGATGCTTTAATCTTTAGGGGCCCATCTGTTGGCCTTGGTGTGAAGATTTTCAGGCATTTAAGAAATCACTAGAGGTGTGTGTGTTGGGGGGATCATATAATCTATTTCCTTCACCATTGTGGAAAGTAGATTTTAATGTTTTTTATGGTTTCTCATAACAATGATTTTTTTGGCAATGAGCTTGGTGGATTTACCCCTCATGCAGTGTCTATGGATAGCCCTTCACGAATGTGGTTTTCTGATCAATATCTATGGGTAGACCACCTATGAGAATTAGGTGCGGTATTTGTTTTAATTACTCGAAGGTGGTGTGTGATGGGTGGTTCCACTATTTATTTTTTTGGTTTTAGTGGCCCAACCATTGGATCACCTCCCCCCGAGTGGTTGGGTTTTTTGATCCATTCTAAAAGTGTTGGACTAGTTCTTTTCTCCTCTGTTACGGAGTGGGTCGTTTAAATTTTCATATTCTAAACCTTTTAACAACAGTTTTTAAGATTTTGTGGGATAGTATTGGTGGGCCTATGTAGGTGAGGCCTGATTCTAGTTCATGTTTAATTATGTCTTGTTCATTTCAAGTCGGTCTCTAATGGTGGGGAGACCCACAACAGTTCTCAGAGATCTTTCGTTTAAGAATATTTCATTTGGTAGATGTGATGTAATGGGGGGAATCATTTTCCAACCTCCCCCAACCATTAAGTTGGTTTCCATTAGATTAATTTTGTTTCGTGATCATTGGTTTTATTGGTATAATGCCCTATAATATGGTTCATGTCTTGGATGTGGATGTGGTGGCTTGATCTTTTAGTTGCTTCTTAGGATGTAATTAAGAGTTGTTGTATTGTCTGAGAAAGAGGATTATGTTTTGTTAATGGTGGATTCTATTTCCTTTTATTTATAGATTATTCCATGTTGATAAAACATCAAATGGTGATTATCTTAGATATGGAATGTGTTATGCATTATTGGTGGTGGAAGGTTTTAATGGGGGGGAGTATTGTAAAAACTGGTTTTTCATGCCTTGGTTTCGATTCAATTCATTAGGTATCATAATCCTTTTATAAGGTGTTGGGTGAGTTTTATTTTGAGTTTTGAAATTCCATATATGTAGACACATCATACAATGTGTTCCTTCTAGTTTGTTTATGTGTTTTTTAGGATAAGGGTGGTTACTTCATGATTTGGGCGAACCGTGAGCAAATTTCCAGATTTAAAAATAATTTTTTTTTCTTTTATAACACCTTATTTTTTAAAAATTATTTACTCCATCCTATTATGAATTACCCTACACTGAATTATTAAAACCAATGTATAATTTTGGACCCCTTGTTAATTCATAATCATGGTGGACATGGGTTATTTATTCAGGTATTGGTCCTGCCTGTGATCTCAATTTGCAGTTTTAAAAAAATTAAAATTTTCCTTTATATCATTTTCATTTATTAAAATTTTCTATGATTTCACATCCCTATCAAGTCCAAAAACCCTATATATATCCCCATTTTCCTGGTTTCCTCTTTTTATATCATATTAGTCAGGGATTATGGAAAAATTTCTCAATGCTTCTCAAATTTTCAAAATTTAGTGACATAGTTTATGTTTTTTGGAATCATTCATTTATTCCCATTTCACCAAAATAATCATTCCCTAGTTCTACTAGAACTAAATAGATTATTTATTGAGTTCCAATCCATTCCCTCTCCTCTATGGTAGTGAAAATAAAGGATGATGAAGTGTTTTTTATATTTCATGGGGAGTTTCCTTCCCCTTTCTCCCCCTTCCACCTCCTCCTTAAATTATTTCTTGCCTCTCTATTCCTACCTGGTAACGTACGACCATGGTTTCTTTTATGTCATGAATTCTTATGGGTATTTCATTATTTTAGGTCTAGTATTCTTAGATATAGTGTTTGTGAACTCTCGTGGAAGATTTTCCGGTGTGTGTTTTCATTCCTCTATGGTTTCAAGATAGGTTTACCCATGCCATTTCCATTATTATTTAATTTTCACCTTTTCTTTCTTTTATCACCTAATATATATGTTTAGTGGTGCTATATAACCTTTGGATAATCTTTTTCGGGTGAAAACGGTAATTTAGGCATTGTTTTTTGTAAAATGGAGTTGTTTCATATAAACGTGCACACCCATTGTTTAAATAAATGTTCCACTAGTTTTCACATATGGTTTGTGATGTAGATGACCTAGTTTAACTATTTTAATAAGTGATTGGAATGAAAATTTGTCTTTTTACTCTATATAATGTTATATTTTTTTTATTATTAAATGTCACATGCCTCTTTTTCGAGAATGTTCCCGGTTTGCTCTTTTGTGTTCAGGGTGTTATAAAATTAAAACTTTAGCTTTTGCATAATTTTGGAAAACAAGTAAATAAATGTTCTTGGGTTCATTATGTGGGTTATAATCTTGTTTTTGGTTTTATAATTATGTGTGTATTGGTTTTTAGGGTGTTTGGGCATGTGATCTTAGTGTATGGAAATATTGGATCAAATATAAAAATTGACGGGTTTTGAATGAGTAACCTATGTTTTTGAGGTGTTTAATTAAATTTTATATTAATAAAAGTTCTGTGTTTATTCCTATTTTTTAATATTTTAATAAGATATTTTCATTAATGTTTTTTTTGTGAAGAAATCTTAAATGCTCGTTCAACATTTTTTTTGTAAAAATTGTTTTCATGTGTACTTTAGGTAGTATCATTTGGATCCATTTTCTGGTCAATGAAATTCATTTATTAAATGGTGTTGGGGCCACCAAAAGTGGTTTGATTGGGTAATGGTGAGTTTTTGGCCTTAAAAGAGCCTTTTGAATGAATTTTATGTATAAAGACTTGTTATACTTATTGTAATTTTTTAATGAAAATTTCAAGTGTTTTATTGATATGTGAAATAAATGTGAAGCATATTTTTGAGATGATTGTGTGTTAGTTATTTGGGAAGGAAATTTAAATGTGACAATTTTATTTTATAATATGTTATACCTTATTAGGAACTAAAGGGAAACATGAGTATCTAGGAGGGCCGATGTGTACTATTATTGAAGGGATCCAGATTGATTTCATCCTTGTTTCATGTAGCATGTTTGCTGATGAAAACACTAACTAAAAAATGATGATTATGTTGGGGTCCACATGGTTATGCGTATTCATTCCATAATACTGTCTCATGCGAGAAACAAATATTTTTTATGGTTACTTTAAAACTGAGATACGGGGAACCTGGGACGCACAATGAACTAGTGCCATGTGGTGTTCCTATGACTTGTACTAATTGGCTATTTTATACTCAACTTCATATTATTATGTGGTTGTTTCATAATTTTAGCAGGATGTGTTTTTTATTTAAATTTATACATTCTTTAAAGTGTCCCTCTTGGTAACTATTTTTAATTTGAAGTTGTATCTCTTTGAAATTGGTTATTGGTATTTCCTCCTTATGAAAAAAATGCCACAATATTATTTTATAATGATTATATAATGAAACCATTTTTGGAAGATATACTTTTATATATTTTTTTTAAATCTGAAAATTGATTTTTATTTTATTTTAATGGATGTGCACTATGAATAGAATATCGGGATAACCTACTGAGTTCTAATACTAATGCCTATGGTTTTCTTCTATTTTTTAGCCTTTGTGTAGGTTTCATCTTGAGTTTGGTCTCCTTGAGTAACATGGGATCATTGTGTTATAGAGTTACCAAATATATCAATGGATTTAGTTAGTCATATGGTATGGTTGTTTCAGTTGTATCATTTAGTTGTACTTTCTATTTTTCTATATAAATGATGTTCATTAATTTTTTATATAAATTTTTATTAGGTTGTGCATTATATTCCCTTTTTTAGTTGTTATTTATATTTGGGATAAATCATTCATTTGATTACTATATTGATTCCATCGATACTTGTCTCAATCCTCGAAGGATTGAGAATGCCTTTAGGGATATATTAGAATTCTGAGTGACCAGTTCATGGACGAATTGGGATAGTTTGTGAGATTTAGGCATTTGTAATATAGGTAACTCTATGTGAAACTAATTATTTATATATTTAAGGTAACTCATTGAAATTTCATCATTTTTTATAAAGTATAATTTCTCCACGGTAGAGTTTATATTTAATTACAGTTAATTGTTATCTATTCAATTAGTTTGATAAATAATATTTTATGAATGAACCTGTTGATTACCAAAATATTTGATGGAAAATAAATATATGAGGAAACATATGTAAATCCTTTTTATCTGATAATCAAATGTGTTTAGTTGGTCATGCAATTTATGTGAATGGATCAAATAATTTATTATTATTATTTATACCAAAAATTTCAACCACTAAAATCTATCACAAAATACAATGTGTTATATATCTTAGTAAATAGAATATTAGGGTACCAAGGGATGCTGGAATCAGATATTATTTCATTCATTGTGATTTTGGAGCATGTTAGGGAGGTATTATATTGATTTTCCTTAGCCCCTATGATCATTTTGATATATTATTTTTTGATGTATATAAATTATAGATGAGTGAGATACATATATATCAAATAATTAACTTTTACGTGTGTAAACTATTATAATCTTTTTTACAAAATTACTGTTTGGTGAAAATAATATATTTTGGTAAATTGACTATATTGGAGAATAATATTCATTATATCAAGGTAGTTTAGAAGCTCAAGACTATTTTATAAAATATCTATTATAATAAAATTTTTATATACATATTCATTAATATTTATCATTGGTTATTCTCTGTGAAGTGTAGATCTAGGGGGTAGAGTATTAAAGACCCCTGTTTTTGGATGAGTGTTAAAAACATAATTTAATTTTTTTTACAAAAATATTTAGTGATATTTCCATATTATTATTTTTATCGAATTATAAAGAGGAAAAATTTTGATAGTTAAGGGGAGTTAGATTTTTTGGATCTTATCAAGATACCACTAAATCTATAGTGTGTCTTTTGCAAAGTATTACGAGATATGAATAACAATTATTTAACTATCACAACCATGAAGAAAATAGTACTCAGAAGTTTGGAATATATTACCATTAGAATGACTATTTTCCACCATAATTATAATTTTTATATGGTTATTTTAGTTATCTATGAACATGGATTATGTATAATATCATGTTATCATTATATATTATTATACATAAAAAACAATTCCCTTGTCATTATTATCTCAGGCTCTCCCTTATTTAATTCACTCTTTGATACTCACTTCATGATGTAATTATGATATATCAATAATATTGGGATATATAGGATAATTATAAATAAATTCCTATCCTAATTGTTTTTATTAAAATTCTATCAATATAGTTTCAAAATGATATCCATATTCTATATATTTTGATATCTTTAGAAAATGTTCACGAATCCATTTTGTTTTTTGTTGATTTTTCTTCTTTGAGGGATTTATATTTACACATGTTAAAATTCATATATTTAATGTAACATAATTCATTATTTATAACATAAATATAAAATTAGTAAGATCCCAAGATATATTTAGGCATAATGTCTTTTGTTAATTAGATATATATCACAACAACATGAAACTTGGTTATGAAAACAATATTTAAAAACTCCAAAACATGCCCTAATATTACATTAATTATCTAATCCTGCAGCACATAACATGGGGATGTACATATTAAATGGGTGATCTATAAATCATATGAAAGGAATAATGAACGAAAAATATAATTAAAATAATAAATGTGAGTCATAAGGCATAATGAGGTGGCATATATTGGGTATGAATCATAAACTTGAACAACCAATCATTTTATAAGATAATAACATCATGGAAACATATGAACGTGGAAAAAACATAAAACAAGACATCATAAAAATAAGTAAAGGATAAAAACAAAAAATTCATAATATAATATTCATAGGATAACCTTTCATGAACCGTAAACAATATCTCATGACATAACATAATTTCTCAGTGTATTGAAGGCCCATATATTTTTGAGCCCACTCATTACATTCATATATTCTACATTTATGTCTATTCCATATAGATAAAACAAAAAATTAATTTATTTCAACATTTTTAGTCTCATTATTATGTTTTGTGGGTCACATACATAGGAGTACTCAATAAATTATATAAACATATATATGTTTGTATAATCTTGATGGTAAATATGAATGGGTACTCACAATAAAAATACATTGAATTAAAAATAACATGTTAATTTATTCGACTTTACTTGGGTATAGATCGGTTCATAGTGGTTTTTAATTTTTTTAATGTTCTTTTATAGCTAAATTTTCATCATATAAATATTAATGGTATTTTTAAAAAATATTTTATCCTGAAAAATTGAAAAATGGATATAACTTAAAAAAATACAAAATAATTTTAGGGTTATAGAATTATTTTCCATGAGTGTGTTTTTAAAAAATCATGGGATGATACTCTTAAGAGTTTTGCAAAATTATGGGAGAAAATTATAGTGGGAGAATGTTGGGTAATTAATTCTAAATTAAGTTTTAATGAAGTTGAGTGTGGTATTGGGTTGGTATTTATTTCAAAATAGAGGGAATTTATTTATTCATTTCATTAAATTGGTATTATAATTTATTTTATCAAATAATCAAAAGAAGAACCCATAATATAGTTTAATCCAATTTATAGTGTTTAAAATTTTTTTAATGTAAAATAACTGAATTTATTAATACAAATTGAATGGTTATGTGGATGTGATTACTTTTCTTAAAAATTTTATTTTTTAAAAAATTATAATATATGTATTGTCGAACTCATTAATGGTTTATAAATTGTTTAAAATATGGTAGAAACTTATTTCAAAGTAAAAAATTTATTTTGTCATGTATACAATTTATTTATTTTATTACAAAATGTTCAGTGCGTTATTATATCAAAATAACATTTTTATATTTATACTATACATAATTTTAACCAAGAAAAAATTATCATTTCAAAAAATTCATAAAAATTAAAAAATTTATAATTTTAGCCAAATTATTTTAAAAAACATATTTTTTATAAATGATAGTTTTAGAAATTCCAAAATTTTCCATTTTTAAAATAAAATTATATTTATTAAAAATAACTGGTTTTTTTTGACACTAACCTCATTCTGACCCTTTTAAAGAAAAATTTAATTCATTAAATTATTGTATCATAAATATTGAAGTATTTATTATATAATGTAAATATTTTTTTTTAAAATAATAGTTTTCTAAAAAGAAATCAATTTATTTATAAAAGAGTGTTAGTTAAAACAGTTCATTTCCAAAAAAAATATAATTTTTTTTCTTTTAAATAATTAATTATTGTCAAACAAATTATAAAATAATTTTAAATGTAATAACAAAGGGAGGTAAATATAGTATATTTTTCCTTAAAAAAATGTATAAAATTTCATACGTTTTGTATCCAAATAAATAATCCTTTATTATGTCAGTGTCTACCCTTTGTCTAAGTAGTATGATGGTGTCAAAATCATTGGGTGGTTCAAAAAATAGGGATTGGCTTTGATATCAAAAATATTGAACTCCTATCATAGATTATATTTATTCATAATTAGGAATAAAATTGCTGATTGGGCTTTATCAAGGGAGAGTCCAAGATATGACCACTCCCTCAAAATATCTAATAAATTGGAATCAAATGATAAGAACATATAATTGTATGACTTTACGTTATATAAATGTATCAATTAGGCATTACCATAATTCTTAATGTATATAAATAAAAATTATAACTATATAAAATATATATTATGAATGGTTTATATTTCTAAAATTCTTTTAAATCCATGAGGCAATATATATATATATATAATCCCAAATAGTTCATGTTTTTTCAATAACTATATACTATTTACTCAATAAAATGAAAGTTTAATATCTAAAAGTTGATTTCATTACATTATTACCCATTAAAAATTTTCTTCCCCTAAATATGATTTTTTAATGTAGATCAAATGAGGGATTATTTTTCATCGCTTCTTCTGGTATTGATGATTCTTATTCAAACTTGGTGTTCCACCACACCACATTGAATTGGTGAGGTAACTTATTTCATAGAACATTTTCTCTACAATATAATATTTTCATCGGCTATTCCACATATAAAATATTATTATCCAAGGATACTACCTCTTGAATTAGTATATATGAGGATTCCAGAATATAATTCCCCAAATAGGTATATATTGAGATCATCACACACTTATTAACGGTTATCTGAGAGTATTATCCAATTGGCCACAACACCTTTGTGATCATGGATCTCAAACGGTATGATGTATCTTAATATAATCATTACCACATTTCCCGACATATTTTTTTCCACTTATATATATATATGCATTTAAAAAACATATTCTCATTAAAATTAAATTTTAGGTATCATTGATGATTTTTTTTTGCAGATATTCTTTCGATGTTTTCTATATTTCATATAATGTTTACGATTTTGATAATTACCTTTCATATATTATATAATATGTGTTCCCAATATCTTACAATATCAAAAAGCATCCCATAACACTGGATTTTTTCAACATAACCAATAAAAGTACTCATAAAATTCCATTAGATTATTATAATAGACACTATTTTTGTTATAGAATTATTCTACAAGAAATTGATGATCATAAAATCCTTATAAAACTATTAAATATCATCTCATAAGGTTTACAGTAGTTGGAGTGGTTCCCTTAGTCTGAAAATTCATGAGACATCTATGAATCTCGTAACCTAGAGCTGGTGGTTCCCATTTATAATGGTATAGATACAAGGGTTCGAATTCATAAGGGCATATCAATTTATACACAAATATCTAGATAAATATTTCATACTTATAATAAATTATGGTCAAAATATAAGACATAACAAATATAAATTATCGTCATCATTTAAATTCATACAATTAATTTATCATCATATCTTCTGGATAAGGAACTAATTATGAAGATATAAAAATTCCCATTAAGGGTTACATATAGATAAATCTATCATCAAGCATTATGGAGTAATAAATAGACTAATATAAATAACAATAAAAATATTAATTTCAATAAATAACATGTGTATCCAAATTGGATAATGACTAATCAAAAGGGATTGGTAAATATCTAAAAAAGATGTTATTTAATCAATAAATAGATAATAAAATACATCCACAGATAAAATATATGAAAATAATATCATTAAATATAATAAATAAATTATAATTATTTAATTTCATAATACTAGATTTCCTCGTCTTAGAAATCCTTTTAACTACACCATGAATACCATTAAAAACATAATTTAAAACTATTAGTAAAACCATATTTAAACTAGAAACAAGTTATTTTCATGAGACTTGTATATGTATCGAGGGTATATATAATTTTGGGCTCTACCCATCACTTCATATCTAAATTATTCTTCATATATAAAATAATAAATTTAATTCTAGAACTATATCCCTTCTTAAAAATTAACAATATAAACTACTGAATAATTATTTTTCAATATTTCCCAAATAATACAAATAATGTGAAATTAAATTACTATATAAAAAATTTAAAATTATATATACTATATAAAAATCAATTTTTAAACAGATATAAAATTTTATGTGAAAATTTAATTCCATTGAAATATTTTCAAAATTATTTTATTGTACTAGTACATAGTTAACAATAATATAATTAATAAGGAAAAGAGTGGTTAGAACATGTTTATATGATATATTTTTTTAGAATAAAATCATGTAAATTAGATATATAAATTAAATATGAGTTAAAAAATAACATAATAAATCATAAACAAATTATTTGGAAAAACATTAAAAACCTGTAAGAGTAGCTAAAATTTGTAAAATGGTTATTATAAAAAAGATGTTGGTAATCATTGTATACCTTAAATTTAAATTCATTAATGATTTTTTTTTGCAAATTTTCAATTCAAAAATATTATAAATACTCCTTTGAAGTAATTCTTGAATGTCAAGAATATTTTGAAATTTCTATAAAAATTCATTAGATTAAATGAGAATAATTTTGTATAAAATTTTTTGAAAACATGGATATCAAAGAAAAATTATTCTTATTGAAATAGAAATAAAAAGATTATTCAGTTATAAATTTCATTTCTTTATTCGAGTACCAAATAAAAGATATATTAGAATAAATGATGGAGGACTATCATTATCCAAGGGATAAAAAATTTATTGTAGCATATGATGTTTAAAATAATATGATTCCGTTAATGAGGGGAAAACCAATCCCAAAAGAAAACAATAATGTAAAATGGATTTCTATATCACTGGTGAAAAAAAATTGAAACCAAATAAAATAATAAATATGAAATTAAATATTATTAATAGTGTAATAATATGAATTCATGTTAAAATCATTAATGGGGTAGTTTGTAAACATCATAAAACGGAATACTTTTATATTAACATATATGTCTCAATGGTATGGAAATTTACAGCAAATACCATACCACTTCATTTATTATGGTCCAAAATTATTTTCCCATATTAATAATGATTGTAATTAGATTAATAATGTTTACTTTAACCACATTCATTATTATAATATCATATATTGTCATCTTATTACATGTTACCACCAACTCATTAACAATCATTTTTTTAATGTTTTTTCCTTATTTTCTATAAGGACCCAGCCTTCAACCTTACTTAATCTTGAGTTATTACAAGATTACACATTGAGGATCTTTTCAGGTTTAGAGTTTTAGAGAATTAGATCATAAAAATTGCATTACATTCCACATTTAAACAAAGTGGTTATATAAAAGACATTATTCATTCTTCCCGTCAATAGAAACATATTTAAAATAAAACATGAATTCTTTCTTGACACATCCTTGACACTATCATCACATAATGTACCTTTCCCTTGACCTGTGAAAAACATTTAAAAACTTGGGATGAGCATAAAAAGCTCAGTAAGGGTTATAAAAATATGGAAAGGAAACATGAGTTCATATATACATGAGAATGAAATCATACTTTACCCATAAAACATAGGAACTTTAACATACCTCATCAAATCATGAATAAATAATAGAAATCATAAGACATAAAATGTAACTTGAGGCATTCATAACAGTCTTACATAGGGAGTAACCCTCTTGGTTACGTTTGGAATACCCATCATAGTATATTACCTAAATATCTTCGGAGAAACCTTAACGTTTCACTCCTTCGTGTTACCCAATTCATTGGAGATCTATATCGGGCTCACCCACCCTTAGTTTATCACGGAACCACCTGTCTTCATAACAATGCCCAAGAACCATAACATAATCGTACCACATAATACATGCATAAAGGAAACATAAAATTTCCACCTTTCAATCACAAGATATCAATACTACACATTGATATAAAAACATTATGAAAACCATTTTCAATACCAAAATAAAATAAAAGTAAAACATGGTATTTATTTTCCTTTTAAAAAAGGTATGGCTTGTAGAGGAAGCCGAAACTCAAATAATGGTCACGACGGCAGAGAAGTCGTTGTCGCCGCATACGTACGACAAAAACATTCCCTTTTGTCATTTAATAAACACTTCGTATAAAAAATATTCCTTTTGAATAAACGTAAAAGTCAAAGGGGTTTATACACCATATAAAAGAAGGTTGTGTATAAAACAGAATATGCCTCAATTAAAGGAGATTGAGACGAAGTCCCTTACAAAGATGGTATCCTTGGTTTAAGGATAAATGAATTACATAATTATGTGTGAAAAACGAATACACAAAATATATGTGGATATTAAGTGTAAAATAATCAAAGGTCATTCACACATATTCAAAGGATGACATATTCAATAACTACATGTTGAACCCAAAGAAATCGAAATTGGGTTAAGAAGTTCCCTTGACAGCCTAACGTCGTCACATCAAAATGAGTTGATGAGAGATAAAAAGTGTATCTCATCACTTGGACATAAAATTTACATCAATAAGGATATCTGAGAACATATCCCAACATAACAATATGTAAATTAAAAGACCCAACAAAATAAGTCTTTTAAAAAGAGGAGGCTGAAAGGTTCCCTTACCGACTTGGGTATCTTTCAAAACATACACCCCATGAAAGAACGACAATACATCATTGATGTAAATACTCATAAAACGCAAGTATATTACAAAAATAGTAGAATAATGGGCAGTACATACACCACTCAAAGGAAATTGTGGTAATGTAGCATAAATCTCATGGGAATAAAAGTGAGATGAAAAAATACCTTACGAAAATTCGGCAGCCTAACAGCGCCACATAAAACTTAAAAAAATGGATTGATTAGATCAAATAGGGTATATCATCATATTAAAATAATGTTTATAGAAAGAGGAATATAATGTAACATCCTCCAACATAACAAAGTGGAGCTTAAAAGAAGTGACATAAAGGAGAGTACTTAAAAAAAGAGAGAGGTTAGATCTCTTACGAAAATTCAGCAGCCTAACGACGCCACTCAAAACATCCAAAATGGATTGATGAGAGAGAATATGGTCTCTCATCACATGAACATAAATATTAAAGTAAGATTAATATAAAATAACATCCCAATAACAAGAAAGATGAGCTTTAAAAGGTTTGACATAAAAGAGTGTACTTAAAAAAAGAGTGGAGTAGGATCCCTTACCTCAAGTCCAACTTGTCTTGTTCGTTTCTTTATATTCCTGAATAATAAACTTTAGTAAATTAATAATTGCCTAAGTACCTACTTTAGAGATTATTATTCAGTTCATATAACATATTATAATGTTATAATAATTGTTTAATAATGTTAGTTCATATCAGACGTTTTTGCCTATTTTTGGTACATGAGTCAAAAATGAACTTGTTTGAAAAAAGATTGCCCATGTAGTTATAATTAAATATTTTCCAGAATAGTATTAATGATTAAAATATCATATATATCCAGTAAATATTCATTTTATACTATTCCATATCATTTGGAGATAAAAAACGAAAAGCACCATTAATGGAGACGGTAGGTCATACGTACGCATGAATGCTACTTTCATTTTTTGTCATATTAATGGAATTAAAACAAAATGAGACAAATATATATATGTTATAATCCCAGAATGATATCCATAATGTAGATGTAATATATTAAATATATATCCATTATATATATATGTAATTATAATATTACATAATATTTTGAGATAAGAAATGAATTGTACCGTTCATGGAGACGGTAAGCCGTACGTAAGCATGAACGCTACTTCCATTTCCATTTCATATTTAATGGAATTAAAACATAATGATACATAATAGTATTTTAATTCCAGTATGGTATCATATATAATATCATTAAATATATCCTTTATACGTACCACTTATGGTATTAACGAATCAAATCACTTTGAGGGGGTGGTAGTCTGCACTTCCTTAAATGAAGATATCGTGTTTACCCATAATGGAAACCATAAAGGTACACCATAAATGAAAAATATACAGAAGCTTAAGTAAAACATAAACATATTATATATCATATATAAATATAGAGTCATATTAATGGACATCTTTGAAGGTGTTAGAAGAATGTTGAACAATCATCGTTTCGGGAGGCAGAAATTCGCCATCCACGGAAACAGTATGTTCTTTAACCATTTGATGTAGGTTTGTGTAAGTGTATCTCAAATACTTCTTATAAAAACATCCTAGTATATTTAAGATAATTTATTTGTTACAAAATAAATGAATAAAAATTGTTTAGGGGGTTGGAGAAGCAAAATAAAACAAAAGGACACAAGTGAAGACATTACCTTAAAATCGGGTAACTCCCTTTGGTTTGAGCTCAAAGGATTCCTTGGGAAGACTTCTGCCAAAAGTGAGGCATCAAGGAGTAAGAGAGGGAAGTGGAGAGACAAAATGGGCAGGGGTTGGCCAATCCAAAGTCTTTGGGAGTGTGGGTAAGGAGGTAGAGGTGGAAGCCTTTTATAAGAGGAGAGGAGGGACACTCTTGTAAAGTTACAAAATGTTACTTTGTTTTCAAAAGGGTTTCGGATTTTAAAGGTCCCACATTGATGTATTTAGAGGATAAGGTGATAAGGGTTCGAAATCCAATCATCCAATAGGTTTTTGGACATGTTTAGGTCTTAGATATTACATTATCTTTCCATTGTTTTATATCGTTAAATAATGTGTTCATCGCTGCATCATCATGATGTCATAAATACTTTAATTTATTTAATGTATAAAAATTATAAAAAAAATACTATTATGTAGGAAATCTTTTTAGAATTCCAATTACTATTTATAGTTAATAATATGACTTGTATAACCCCATGTAAAAATTGTTTTAGTAAAACATCTCATGTTTGTGTCATTTTTACTTTCACATTAAATAAAAAGATATTTATGTCATTTTCCAACCAAAGTGGCTCCATGGGGTCCCCAAGTTGACCCATTGATTGTCTTGGTCGGCCATTAAACATCCAATGAGGGTAGGACATGTTTCTAGGTCATTTCAGTTTATTAAAACATTATTTTTACCATAGACTACACTAATTACCTCTAATCGCGATTAAAAACTTAATAAGTTACTATTCACCAAAAAATTATTTTTATCCCATTGAACCACATTTCACTTCTTAATGACAACCATGTATGTCGGATTTTTGAAATTCAAAACACTAAGATGGAAAATTTTCATTTAAACGGAAAAATCAGTTTTTATAAGTACCACTTAGTGGTTTCACTATTCATCAAAAATTGAAGTTTTTTAAAAAAATCCCAAAAATTCACCCTAAGATATATTTGATATTACGAATTCAAAAATGAAGTCTATTTTAAAAAATTTAAAAACATATAAGTCACATTAATTAATTTAATAATTAATTCCCGCTGTCAGAGCAAATAGCGTGTTTTTATGAAACAATAAGTACCAAAAGATTGACACTAGTTTAAGACTGATTTCTAAGTGAAATTAATTCCAACGAACACTATTGGATTTAATGGTAAAAATATATTCTAATTTCACTTTAAAACCAATTCAAAAGATAATCTAATCATATAAATAAATTAGATTAAAACGAGGTTTTGAATTAAAATACAACATTTTACAATATTCATTAAAAATGAACTTTATCGGAAAGATACCAAAAATTTACACAAAGTAAATTTTGATGTCCCAATTCTTAAGAAGAGTTTTATTTGGTCCAATAGAATGTATAAGAGTGAAAAAAATTATATCTAATGACTGTTCTCCATCAAAAGGCGATAAGTGAACCTTTAGTGAAAACTAGGGCATATACGCCTAAAATTGAATTCTTTCCGTATTTTAAGCCTTTATCTTTTATTGGATAAATTTAAAAACATTTAAAAACATATATAATCAAATTTTAGTTATTTCTATCCATTCTCTCCAATACAATGGCTACATGTTTACTACCATTTAAAATAATATTATTTTATTATTAGAGTGCAACGTAAGATTCCCAAGAAACTCGTTGTTGCGTGTTGGGTACGCCATCGATCATAGAATCCCCTTTAAAGTCATATTAATATTTTATTTAAAAATATGGATAAATATGAAAATTTCATATTCTTTATTTACCTGGGGTGTTACATCCTTCCCCCCTTTTGGTAATTGCGTCCTCGCAATTTTTAAAATTGAGCTTGAAAACATCTTTGAAAGTCCCACATCGGAACAAGAGTCGGTAAAACAATCACTTTATAATAAAGGAAGATAAGTACATAGGTCACCCGAGTTAACCCATACTAGGATTCCATGTAGAAAAAACATGGACAAGGAAGAAAAAAAGCAAAGGGTCATGTTCTTGAGGGAGAGTGATAGTAAACATGTCTAGGAGAAAGTCAACCATAAGAAAATCACAAACTTGTAATGGGTTAAACGGTATCCGATTCCCCAGTAGGAAAAGTTAATAGAAAACTTTTTTGTTTTAAGTTACTTTCTATTGAGGAATTTATTCATAAGGAAACATAATCCCTTATCATGTTGACTTTCAGCTTTTACTAGATTCCTTAATCAAACTCATATTTTTTCCAAAAGACGAGTATTTAGGGAGACTTGTTCGCATTAAGAGTACTATAATCAACTTCTAGAGAATCACCTAATCCACCAAAGAGAACTATATACTTCCCATGTCTTTAGGCTTTAACCAAAACCAAAACCAAAAAGGCTAGTACAAGTTAAGATAATCCAGAAAAGGATAACCCTTTAAAAAGAAAATCTTTGCTTAATCTCAAAAATTTGTCCAACAAAACCCAAAGTTCAACGAGGACCATATGATAAACAATTTGTCCATAAAATTCTTCAAAGTTAACCAATATAATATTGAAACCCAAATATTTTAAGTATTTCGTCACATAGTCTTCCAAGTTAAATGGTAACATTTATCTCCAAACAATATCAGTTGCTCTTATTGTCTCGTATTGAAAAGTAATTAACCTAATCACATATCCTCCATGATAGGTTAATAAATATCCATAGATAACCCAAAATAAACTTACTCTTAATTCATATAATCATATAACTAAAAAGAATTAGTCAAACTAACCAGGGACTTCACATAGTCTAGTGGTAGGAGACAAATACCAGTCACACTTTGGTTGTGGGTTTTATTCCCGCATATTTGTCCGACGTGACGGGTAGTCACACGGTCTGCGTGTTGTCCTTTTTCCAAAACTATATAATTCTCAAATCATTCCCCAAAAAGGGATAAAATCATAAAAAATAACCATAACATATTTAACCTCAATTTTATCTCATGCCTTTCACTTCCATCATAACATATAGTAACCCATAATTACCTCAAAAGTAGGGATCATATAAACCCAAATGGTTCTTTATAACTATGTCCAGAAAAGAACATATAACTATTCCTTGTATAAAATTTTCATATATTAAACATCAAGGTTATACATAATATAAAAAGTCTTCTAATGTAACCCCATCATCAAAAGAGACTTAATACTCTTAAGAATTTCACCATAACTCTTGAAGCCCTTATATGTTGACATCTTACTCATTCAACATTCTTCATGATCCATTAACCATTCCTTTCCAACTTATTCTGAAATACCTCTTTCCTACAAACAAATCATGAATCATATCCTAAGATTCCAAAATAGGAAAACAATAGTCATGAAATAATACATACCTTTGATTGGTCATTTTCAGTTTCTTCATCCTCAATCAGAATGGCATTTGGTATTGGTAAACAAACATTTGTATGCTCTTGGTGATCCCATTCACGAAACTTCTTCATAGGAATTGTGTTTGAATAATGACCATGCACACCACATTTAAAACATTCAATTGATCCCTCAGAAAGAACTTCTTTCCCTTAACTCGAGTAAACTGGATGCTTCATTTTTTCATGGAAGTTTCTTGCTTTATGACCTTCATTTCCACATCTATAGCATATTTCTGTCCCATTGAAACATTTTCCTAGGTGTTTCTTTCCACATTTTTGACACATAGGTATTTTAACAAACTTACCTTTATGATTATTACCTATAGTTCCATAGGGATTTGTTTCTCGCATATATGATGCCTTAGAAAAATCAACAAGGTTTAGGTGGTCAATAATGACTCCAGATAGTTGGTTGAGGATAATCACAAGAGTTCTCATTTCAGCTCCCATATCATTCAGTTGCTTGCTCAAAAAAATTGTCACAGTTTCCTTCACATCCACTGTTACTTTGGTGCCTGCTAGATCCAGCAATTTACTAAAACCAAAAAGGTCAGTGCGAGAATATCAAAAAACCATCATGTACTAAATAGGAAGATAAACACTAAGATATACTTACTCATTCACTTTATCTAAAACTAGGACTCTTTCTGAAATCCTAACCATTATGGTAATGCCACTTATAATTAAAGAATACCCTAACCTCTAAAGTTACCTAAACCGACATTTGATACCAACTATATGGCCCCAGCCTTAAACCTTACTTAATCTTGAGTTATTACATGATCACACATTGAGGATATTTTCAGGTTTAGAGTTTTAGAGAATTAGATCTTGAAACTTGCATTACATTCCACATTTAAACAAAGTGGTTACATAAAAGATAGTATTCATTCTTCCCATCAACGGAAACATATTTAAAATAAAACATGGATTCTTTCTTGACACATCTTTGACACTATCATCCCATCGTGTACCTTTCCCTTGACCTGTGAAAAACATTTCAAAAACATGGGATGAGCATAAAAAGCTCAATAAGGGTCATAAAAATATGGAAAGGAAACAGGAGTTCATATATACATGAGAATGAAATCATACTTTACCCATAAAACATAGTCACTTTAACATACCTCATCAAATCATGAATAAATAATAGAAATCATAAGACATAAAAGGTAACTTGAGGCATGCATAACATTCTTATGTAGGGAGTAACCCTCTTGGTTACGTTTGGAATACCCATCACAGTATATTCCCTAAATCTCTTCGGAGAAAACTTAACGTTTCACTCCTTCGCGTTACCCAATGCATTGGAGAGCTATATCGGGCTCACCGTCCCTTAGTTTATCACAGAACCACCCGTCTTCATATCAATTCCCAAAAACCATAACATAATCGTACCATATAATACATGCATAAAGGAAACATAACATTTCCACCATTCAATCACAAGATATCAATACTACACATTGATATAAAAACATTATGAAAACCATTTTCAATACCAAAATAAAAGAAAAGTAAAACATGGTATTTATATTCCTTTTAAAAAGAAGGTATGGCTTGTAGAGGAATCTGAAACTCAAATAATGGTCACGACGGCGGAGATGTCATTGTCGCCGCATACGTACGACAAACACATTCCCTTTTGTCATTTAATAAACAATTCGTATAAAAAAGATTCCTTTTGAATAAACATAAAACTCAAAGGGGTTTATACACCGTATAAAAGAAGGTTGTGTATAAAACAGAATATGCCTCAATGAAAGGAGATTGAGACGAAGTCCCTTACAAAGACGGTATCCTTGGTTTAAGGATAAATCAATTACATAATTATGTGTGACAAACGAATACACCAAATATAAGTGGATATTAAGTGTAAAATAATCAAAGGCCATTCACACATATTCAAAGGATGACATATTCAATAACTACATGTTGAACCCAAAGAAATCGAAATTGGGTTAAGAAGTTCCCTTGACAGCCTAACGGCGTCACATCAAAATGAGTTTATGAGAGATAAAAAGTGTATCTCATCACATGGACATAAAAGTTACATCAATAAGGATATATGAGAACATATCCCAACATAACAATATGTAAATTAAAAGACCCAACAAAAGAAGTCTTTTAAAAAGAGGAGGGTGAAAGGTTCCCTTACTGACTTGGGTATCTTTCAAAACATACACCCAATGAAAGAAGGACAATACATCATTGATGTAAATACTCATAAAAAGAAATTATATTACAAAAGTATTAGAATAATGGGCAGTATATACACCACTAAAAGGAAATTGTGGCAATGTAGCATAAATCTCACGGGAATAAAAGTGAGATTAAAAAATCCCTTACGAAAACTCGACAGCCTAACGGTGCCACATAAAACTTACAAAAATGGATTGATGAGATCAAATAGGGTATCTCATCATATTAACATAAAGTTTATAGAAAGAGTAATATAAAATAACATCCCCCAACATAACATAGTGTAGCTTAAAAGAAGTGACATAAAGGAGAGTACTTAAAAAGAAAGAGAGAGGTTAGATCTCTTACGAAAATTCAGCAGCCTAACGGTGCCACTCAAAACATCCAAAATGGATTGATGAGAGAGAATAGGGTCTCACATCACATAAACATAAAAATTACAGTAATATTAATATAAAAGAACATCCCAATAACAATAATGATGAGATTTAAAAGGATTGACATAAAAGAGTGTACTTAAAAAGAAAGAGTGGAGTAGGATCCCTTACCTCAAGTCCAACTTGTCTTGTTCGTTTCATTATATTCCTGAATAATAAACTTCAGTCAATTAATAATTGGCTAAGTACCTCCTTTAGATATTATTATTCAGTTCATATCACATATTATAATGTTATAATAATTTTTTAATAATGTTAGTTCATATCAGACGTTTTTGTCGATGTTTGGTACATCAGTCAAAAATGAACTTGTTTGAAAAAATATTGCCCATGTAGTTATAAGTAAATAATTTCCAGAATAGTATTAATGATTAAAATATCATATATATCCTGTAAATATTCATTTTATACTATTCCATATCATTTGGAGATAAAAAATGAAAAGCATCGTTCATGGAGACGGTAGGCCGTACGTACGCATGAACGCTACATTCATTTTTTGTCATATTAATGGAATTAAAACAAAATGAGAGAGATATATATATAAGTTATAATCCCCGAATGATATCCATAATTTAGATGTAATATATTACATATATATCCATTATATATATGTACTTATAATATTACATAACATTTTTAGATAAGAAATGAAATGTACCGTTCATGGAGACGGTAAGCCGTACGTACGCATGAACGCTACTTCTATTTCTATTTCATATTTAATGGAATTATAACATAATGATACATAATAGTATTTTAATTCCAGTATGGTATCATATATAATATCATTAAATATATCCTTTATACGTACCACATATGGTATTAACGAATCAAATCACTTTGAGTGGGCGGTAGTCCGCACTTCCTTAAATGAAGATATCGCGTTTACCCATAATGGAAAACATAAAGGTACGCCATAAATGAAAAATACAGAAGCTTAAGTAAAACATAAACATATTAGATATCATATATAAATATAGTGTCATCTTAATGGCCACCTTGTAATGTGTTAGAAGAATGTTGAACAATCATCATTTCAGGAGGCAAAAATTCACCATCCACGTAAACAGTATGTTCTTTAACCATTAGATGTAGGTGTGTGTAAGTGTAGCTCGAATACTTCTTATAAAAACATCCTAGTATATTGGAAATACTGTATTTGTTACAAAATAAATGAATAAAAAGAGTTTAGGGGGTTGGAGAAGCAAAATAAAACAAAAGGACACAAGTGAAGACATTACCTTAAAATCGGGTAACTCCCTTTGGTTTGAGCTCAAAGGCTTCCTTGGGAAAGATTATTCACAAAGTGAGGAATCAAGGAGTAATATAGGGAAGTGGAGAGAGAAACTGGGCAGGGGTTGGCTGATCCAAAGGCTTTGGGAGTGTGGGTAAGGAGGTAGAGGTGGGGGCCTTTTATAAGAGGAGAGGAGGGGTACTCTTGTAAAGTTACAAAATGTTACTTTATTTTCAAAGGAGTTTCGGATTTTAAAGGTCCCACATTGATTTATTTCAAGGATAAGGTGATAAGGGTTCGAACTCCACTCATCCAATAGGTTTTGGACATGTGTAGGTCTTAGATATTACATTATCTTTCCATTTTATTTAAATCGTTAAATAATGAGGTCATCGCTGCATCATCATGATGTCATAAATACATTAATTCATTTAATGTCTAAAAATTATAAAAAAATACTATGATGTAGGAAATATTTTTATCTTTCCAATTATTATTTATAGTCAAAAATATGACTTGTATAACTCCATGTAACAATTGTTTTAGTAAAACATCTCATGTTTGTGTCATTTTTTACTTTAACATTAAATAAAAAGATATTTATGTCATTTTCCAACCAAAGTGGCTACATGGGGTCCCCAAGTTGACCCATGGATTTTCTGGGTCGGCAATGACACATCCAATGAGGGTAGGACATGTTTCTAGGTCATTTAATTTTATTAAAACATTATTCTTACCATAAACTACACTAATTACCTCTAATCGCGATTAAAAACTTAATAAGTTACTATTCACCAAAAATTATTTTTATCCCATTGAGCCACATTTCACTTCTTAATGACAACCATGTATGTCGGATTTTTGAAATTCAAAACACAAAGATGAAAGAATTTCATTTAAACAGAAAAATCAGTTTTTATAAGTACCACTTAGTGGTTTCACTATTCATCAAAAATTGAAGTTTTTCAGAAAAATCCCAAAATTTCACCCTAAGATATATTTGATATTACGAATTCAAAAATGAAGTCTATTTTACAAAATTAAAAACATATAAGTCACATTAATTAATTTAATAATTAATTCCCGCTGTCAGAGCAAATAACGTGTTTTTATGAAACAATAAGTATCAAAAGATTGACACTAGTTTAAGTCTGATTTCAAAGTGAAATTAATTCCAACGTCCACTATTGGATTTAATGGTAAAAATATATTCTAATTTCACTTTAAAACCAATTCAAAAGATAATATAATAATATAAATAAATTAGATTAAAAATAGGTTTTGAATTAAAATACAACATTTTACACTATTCATTAAAAAAATGAACTTTATCGGAAAGATACCAAAAATTTACACAAAGTAAATTTTGATGTCCCAATTCTTAAGAAGAGTTTTATTTGGTCCAATATATTGTATAAGAGTGAAAAAAAAATATATTTAATGACGGTTCTCCATCAAAAGGCGATAAGTGAACCTGTAGTGAAAACAAGGGCATATACGCCTAAAATTGAATTCTTTCTGTATTTTAAGCCTGTATATTTTATTGGATAAATGTAAAAACATTTAAAAACATATATAATCATATTTTAGTTATTTCTATCCATTCCCGCCAATACAATGGCTACATGTTTACTACCGTTTAAAATAATATTATTTTATTATTAGAGTGCAACGTAAGATTCCCAAGAAACTCGTTGTTGCGTGTTGGGTACGCCATCAAGCATAGCGTCCCCTTTAAAGTCATATTAATATTTTATTCACAAATATGGATAAATATGAAAATGTCATATTCTTTATTTACCTGGGGTTTTACATTTTTTGAGGATTATTTGGACATGAATATTTTTGTTCCTATGAAAAATTTATTGTTTAACCGACAAAAGAATCATTCTAATTCTATAAAATATATATATAATAAAAAAATCATATAACCACTCATGAATGTCGTACATGGAAAATGAATTGCATCCCATCATGGTGACGGTAGGTACTATGTATGCATGAGTGACATTATCCATCCATTAATGGGTTAATTTTATACTTTTTTTATTTTATAATAGTTATATATAATTAATAAATTATTACTAATATTATATATATTCATTATTTTCATTATTTTGACTTCTCATGTGAATTTTTAATATAAATAAATTACATTGGTTTACTAGGTCGCAGCCTACCATATACATGAGCGATTGTTTTGTATACCATTTAATGGAGAACAAAATGGGAAATTATATAGATTCATAATAATAAATTATATTTTTATTATTGATACTGGTGTTTTTACATTGATAGTTCTATGGAATAATGTTTTATTTTAAATTAAGAAACTAAAAGAATGTGATTTGTTAAGGGGATTTAATTCTCTTAGAGAAACTTCAATCTGATTCATATAAAATTATCTTATGGATTGTTTTTTAATAATTCAATTAACTATATAATTCTTCTAGTGTTGTTTGGAAGAATTTTATATAGTTTTTGGTATATGAAAATTTTATGTGATCTATGAAAATGTTAGAGGAGGGAGTGTTCTTTTATAAATGAGGAGGTGTGTCATTTTGGTTGATACACCGAACTCTTCAATAATTGGAATTTTATATCCACACAAGTGACTAAATATACATAAGTAATGATGTGGAAGGAATTTATGGTCAATATAAACCTCCAATAAAATAACACCAAATTATTTTAGACATGTTATTAACTTTTCATGAATGTTAATCTACTTTTTTCAGTTCAGTCTTGACCATGGTATATAGTTATTGATCATAGATAATTAATCCATTGAGCCTAAAATAAAATTTGAATTGTTAGATAACATGTAATTTCTTATTATAAATATTAAATTAAATTTATAAATTAAAAATTCAATATGTGGTGATAAAAAAATTTAACTGATATATATATATGTAAATCATAAAACTGTGTTTTTTCCATACTTTTGTTAATTAATTTTACTATCTTTAATAATGATTTTAACATAATATTACGATCAAATTTTTAATGAAAATTAATTATGAATATTTGAAATATTAAATAAATTTTAGTATCTTCAATTGAAATAATTTTTATGATTAATTTAAAAACCAACCCAACAAATCCTGTTGAATAGTAATGTCACGTGAAATGAATTTTTTACTTATATGATAATATTATATTAAGAACATTATAATTAATAACTATAAGATGTATAAAATTTAATATATTTTGATATATAGTATATGTTTTAAAACTAATTTATTTTTAATTTTCAATAATCAATTAAAATGGAGATACAATATTCATTTTTAATCATTTATTTAGGAATACGAACCAATTTTATGAAAAATACCCCTTTTACCCCAAAATTTTCTTATATTTTTTTCTATAATATTTAAAGTTAATAAGTAATTTTTTTCATATTATTAAATTTTTAATTTTTAAAATTTATAATAGTAAGATAGTACATTTTTTTATTTTGGATAATATCTTATTTAGAAGGGATAATTCATTAAAATTTAGTTTTTAATATTTTAATTATGTATGATAAAAATTAATATTCATCCAATTAAATTATATTTCCTTGGACATGAAATATTAATTTTTAAAATATAATATATTTTCATTTACATATATAATTCTCCTATATTAATTGGGTCATTGGTGTCACATTCATCCCTCATAAAAATTTCCATCATCAAAATTTTCATCGTTATTACCTTCTAAACAAAAGGAGGTTGGATATAATTTATATCAAACTCTATTATTGATGCTTTTCCCTAAATTTTATGATTTCATGAAAATAGAGTTTTAATTTTAGTTTTCATATTTCTCAATAAATTCCATCTAGTATCATGAATCTAGAATGGTTCTTCACCATAAGACATATCGTATCCCAATTATATTTTATCAAATGTGAGAACCTACCATAGGA
This sequence comes from Viscum album, assembly GCA_963277665.1. NCBI lineage: Eukaryota > Viridiplantae > Streptophyta > Magnoliopsida > Santalales > Viscaceae > Viscum > Viscum album. Next base: position 1,063,231,971 of record OY728142.1, read on the forward strand.
TAGGTATGAAATGCTTGAATAATGTTATAGGGAAAAAATTGAGTACATTAGATATTCTTGGTGGAATTTGAAACACTTGATCGACCACTCCATTCATATCCAAAGGATTACTGTGTATAGTTTACCTTCAAATCATTTTTTTAAATCATTAATAGTCATAAGCAACCCTTTATAGGATTTAATTTTTTGAAAACATGATCTCCTACGAGAAATTAAATATCCCTCCTATAGTTATCGGCATAACACTTTTCCCTACATTGATATTACTTAATATGAACTGGAATATTCTTTACCATGCTCAATTTTTCCTCAAAAGTCTCTTGACCTACATGATTCCACTCATAACCTTCATTCCAAAAAGTTGCAGAACAACCTATATTTCCATATAATTCTTTATACAACACCATTTGAAAATTTTATTGGACACTAGTGTTATATTAAAACACTAAAAAAAGGTAAATAATGATCCCACAAGCCATTAATTTCATTTTTAATTAACTCAAAATCTTCTCTAATATTTTAATAGTAATTTTAAATTGTGAATCCTTTTGAGTATGGTCGTAGTGCATAAATAAAGCTCATTATCAATATATTTTTGAAGAACCTTCTATATTTTTATATGTAATTGGGATCATAATTAGGAATTATATAATGAGGATAACCCCAATTTATTTCAAAAAAATTATACATATAATTTAATGGATATAAAGTGGTAAATATTATAATTTAGTGATGGAATGTGACGATTTGTTAAAGAGGTCGAGAATAAAACATATTTAATCATTAATTATATGATTATTTTGTAGTAGTATAAAAATTTCCTTATTATTGTCATCCTGTATTCACAGTGGAAAATGAAAAGGCTTCCTAAAACCCCTTTTATATTTTCTCACATCCTTCCCTTATTTGAAAACCGAACATCTAGACCCATAATTATAAATTAATGTCTTCCTTACATCCCTCCAAAAATATCACTTTAAATAGATATACATCTTTTTCTACCAATGCATATAAATAAATTAAATTTATGAGCATCATCCAAAAAAATTACTCTTTATCACATGTATAGATATAACACATAATAAATTTCCAAATATCAAAATAAAACTGTTAAAAATAATGTCTACAAACATTGTGTCCTTCATATAATTAGTTTTCTTTATAATATTCTCATCAACTGATTGAGAACATTTTATATTTTCAAATAATTAATGATCTACATTCATTATAAAAATATTTATGTATTCCCTAATTTTAATAAACTCACATCCATCAATAAAAAATCATTTATTTTGGGATCCCTCCTAGTATTAATATGGGATAGAAATCCATGATCATTTCACATAATTGCATATTCTATTGTATTTTCATTCCTATAGTTTTAGTGTTTTTAGAAATAATATTGTTTGAGTAGCTCAAGACACCCCATTAACTCATTCTGATATATTTATATGAAAAATGTATTTTATTCTCTTTAGATAGAGTATATCGCATATCATTCATCATAAACATAATTTCTCAATATTTTCAAAATAATGATTATAGATTCCAAATCAAGATCACTGGTTGGAAGATTCAATTCAAGATCCATTAACTAATGTGATGAGAATTCAATTACTTTGAAACATTTCATAAGGACACAACCAATTTCATTTCTTAATTCATCACCATATATTACAGTTGTATCATTTTGTGATGTTCGTGTAAAATTCGTAGCGTTTATCAATTTCACCTCAATTAATAAATTCATTCGTCACATTACATGCTCTATATAAAAACTAACACCTTTATGTGATATGTTTTTAATGGGTTATATAATCAGAAATAGTATAGATGAATAACCAATAGTATCCTTCCCAACCAAAGAAACTTTATACCTTTGTTTTGTTCATAGGTTCATGTTATTCTCTGACTAAATTCTTCTACAATGTTTCAACTATGATTCCATTCTTGTAGAAAATATTTTGAAAAACGAAACATCTTAATTATTTAATTCACACATTATTAATTTGTTGTATTACACATTACTTCGTATATACTCACAAATAAAATATAAGTGATTATCTGGGTCCTTATAGCTCACATAATGATCCAACATGTCATCAATTAATACGAACAAGAAATTATCATGATATATCTATAATACTAAATTAATTAGATCCATAAATATTAGTGTTTAATTAAAAAAATGATTCCTAAAAAAGTGTAATGCTCATACCTCAATCAGAATGTTTCATTCTTAATTTTTTCATTCATAAATCAAAAATATATAATACTTAGAAAAAATTTCAGTCTTCGAAATATATTTATCCTTGTGTAGATGGCCAAATAATTATTAAATGCAAGGAATATGAAAACCTGTTGTTTATCTTAATAGAATGGATATCCAAATAATCAACATATAGGCTCCCAGATCTCTATTTATTCATAATTTATAGAACAAGGGATCCCCTGAGTGAATAAATAGGTTGAATAAATAACTTATCACACAATTCAAAAATTTATTTCATTATTTATAATAGTTCCAAATTGTCCATTAAATTGGGTGTATTTCATATTGGTTTTGAATGTGGGATTATATCAATGTGAAACTAAACATCTAGCTATATAATATGTGTAGGTAATTTTACATTAAATATATCAATATATTACTGTAAAAAAATTATATCCCAAATTTTAATATTACGTTCTTTGTCCACTGATTCTATTTCCTATTCTTCTATAAAAATAACATTCAGAACTGGTAATTAGTATGAAACTAGACATGAATCAGATGATGATGTCTCTTCTATAAAGACAGGGGATTCCAAATCATCATCATCAATTAAAATATCCATATACTTTAAATAATTCTTTTTCTTCATATTTTTTAATCTAGTCTATAAAAAGGATGACATGAAATTCAACCATTTTTTAATAATAAGACCCATAAATAGATTATATTTATATGTCATAATGGGAACAACCTACCACATCATTGTTGTAGTGAGACCCCCACTATAGTTCTTGAATATCAACTCTATTCTTAAGGACTTAGGAATGTTTGTAGTTTTCCTATAAGAAAAGCAAGATATAAAATAAGTAAATATATATAATATATTAAATAAGTGTCTAAAGTTTAGGATATAATTAATTTACCTTCATCCACATCATCGGATACTTCCACCATACCTGTTGTGATAAAATCATATTTTTCTTCTCCCATTAGACTAATTATTAGTATATTACAATAATACATGGTGCATTGGTATAAATAATTCACAATTTATTTTTAACTAAATCACTGGATATCATTGATTTATTTCATCCAATTTTTTTATGAGCCATATGACCCTTTTCACTTCATTTTTAATAAACTGAATACCACTTCTTAAATTTCCCCAGATGTTTATATTCACAATTTTTACTTGAGTAAATTCGATTATTCTTATACTCATTAAATTCATTCCCTTTTATCAGTTCAAAAATACTCTCTTTATCTCCTTATTCCAATTGAATATGTAGGATCTATAACATTATTACTTTGTATAGATGATGCATAATAAAATATCATCATTCGATGTAACTTTTTAAGAAGTATGTTTCATTGGGTGAGATGTAATTAGACTATAAAAATACTCAATAATGAATTCTATATTTTTTATTTAATCCATAACAAACTTAGCTTACCATGAAGTGTAACCTCATTTTAAAGAAATTATAATTCATCATATTTCCTTTTGAAAATGTACTTTATCATCCTTATAGTCTATTTCTCATGGGGAAGGATTTTTCAAATAATGTTTCTTTAAAATATATTCCTTTTATGTGTTATATTTCTTCTTACTCTATAGTATTATGGTTCAATCTCAAATATTTTGTAGCAACATCCATGAGAAAATATACTTCTTGAACATACTGTAACATTTCAATGCATCCCATTGATAGGAATAACATTTCAATGGAATTAATCATTTTTTTTTGAAATAACTATAATAATATTACCACTAAATGATGATGGATTATTTTACATGAAAATTTAAAAAATTGTAAAATCACTCAATGTAATGATATAATAGTCCATTTAGGTAAGGTTGTTTCTTTCATGACATGATTACGCTACCCTAATATTTTTATTATCTCATCAGTTACAACACGACCAGTATTGGAATTATCAACTGGGGAATATCGACATTATCTATGTGTATTAATACTCTTATTAATATTATGATATTTTTATATATAATTTCATATAATGAAGTATTCCACAATATTATGTAATTTATATCATAATTTTTCCTTCTAAATGTAGTGTATCAATGAATATAAATTATACTTCTATTCATTGTCACTCTCAGTATGATAAACATTATTTTATTAGGGATATATTTTTTTAAAATTATTAATAATGGTTGGTGATGAATATGTAAACTATATTCATATTATCCAATAAGGGTGCTAAATAGTTTCATAGTAATTCTCGTTATCATTTCAGATGAGACAATCAACTCAAAGAATAATCTTCCTTTTACTTACTTATTTATCCTATGAACCACTATTCCAGAACTATATCCATTTTAGTATTCATTTAGTCATGTAATGTAAGAAAAAAAATTAATATATTTCTTATTAAAAAAATTATATTTACTTCGATAATTATCCTCAACATCCACTATAGGTCTATGATCACTTTTCTATGTTTTCTTTAACATATTTTGCAATGTTTATAAAAAAAATTATCTTATACTAGCTATAACAACTAAAACATAATAAATAGAGAGATTTTTTTCACATTATTATAATTATATATTTATAAGGGGTAATGTATAAAGAACAATCAATTTTATAGAATTGGAGATATAGATACAGACATGATACACATTATTAACTAAGGATATAAAATATAACATGATGAAATAAAATAATCAATATCCGTGAAACCCATACAACTGATTTATCTTTATATCCTATGGAATGGAAAATACTTAGGGTGAACTCCAAATAATTATATGTTTACATGCATAAAAATATATCATTAATGAATAAAAAATAATCATTATAAAAAGATAAATAATGGAACACAGTTGTCATTTAATCAATAACATGATACCCAGAATTAGATTATGAATAATCACCATGGTGAGGTATATATTTTAAATCAATTTCCTTTTTGTCAATAACATGGGAATAATGTATTTACCTTGAAATTTTCAATGTATATATATCTCATGGATAATAATAACTAAATTATCATTATTGGATATGATTAATTTTTTATTTCATAATCATAGACCACATAATATATATACTATCATTAACTTTCATGAGAAAGTTTTAAACTATTGATAAAACAAATTTAATTTTGGAAGGTTATTTATCTTTTCATGTCTTATTATGCATTGATGGGATATATAATTTTAGGCCCCATCCTACCCTATATTTCCAAATAATTACTAATATATAAAATGATCAACATAATTAATTAAAAAAATTCCTTTTCTATAAATATCTGTATTATGTAATAAATTTTGATTTATCAATATTTGTTCACCTAATTAAATAAACTTCTATGTATGTATATTATTTTAAAATATCATAATTTATTTTAAATATTCATATCCATGATGAAATAAATAAGGAATTTTAAGAAGAATTTATTTTAAAATTAATAATAAAAATAATAATTAATTGTATAAATGGAAAAACAATAAAAAAAATTACGCATGAGGTGATGTTTTTTGTGATCATATATGTTACAAATAAATATCTTCTAGATATTATCTAGATAAAAATTAATTAAAATAATAATAAAATTTTTACATTAAAAAACTTATTAAAATGTCAAATATAGTATATAATTTCCAAAAAAAACCATGTTAGTGAACAATTAATCTTTTTCAAATAATTTATTTATAACATTAACATAGGAAGAAAATTAAATTTTATTTCAACATAAATAAATTCGATATTTAATTAAAAAATATAAATTCATGATTAAGTTACCAAAATAAAGGAAAATACGTATAAAATATATAGTATCATTAAAATTAAAATTTTTAATAAAAATATTATCACTTGAGAAAGATAAATTATATAATATCATCAATATGTGTAAAATAAATCCAAAATGTATTTGAGATTTTAAAATGGATTCATACCACATTGTCCACATTAAAATTTTAACCCATTAAAATAATAAATCTGAATTTAATAATTTAAAATCATTAATAAATTGGTATTCATGATTAATACATCAATTTTGTTGTTAATACAACACATAAATGTGAATAAAATCATATTAAAAAATATATCTATCTGAAAAGTAAATTGAGCTAAAATCACTTAACATCCAACTCAATTTTTTAAATTTTATTAGAAAAAATTTATAATGGATTTCAAAATATTATTAACATACACCAATAACCTCTTTATATATATATATATAATAATATATAATTTCCCCTTAAAACACAACACTTGTTATAACTGTTTCAGGTGTCAGTTTCATTTTTTCCCTGGCAGGTTTTTTCATGGAAGTTATAGTTTATTTTTATATGGTTTCAATAAATCATATATATAGTGATATTAAATTTATAAATTTAATATTTAATCATTATATTCATTTTTAGAACCATTCATGATATTTGGACAAGGAAAATATATCACATCTCTATGTTGAAATGGTAAGTCGTACAAATGCAAGAGAGGTGATATCATTTCCTTAATGGCTAACAGGGTGAAGAAGTGGATGAAATTTTAATTCCAAATAATTAATATCATTTTTATGTCTCATATATTTTAATTACTTCTATAATTATTTCTATTCATCTGATTCGAGGAAGGAAATAATTTCATCATTCCGTGAATATTTAGTTAGTTGTACACATGAGTGATGACTTTGATTCCAATTTGATATAGGATGATATGTATATATATTATTACATAATCATATTAAAAATCTAATTATATGTGAAAACTTCGTGTTATTTCATATTATGTGTTAAGATAGAACTAATGTTTTTAAAAGACGAATGATTAATAAAGTGCTTTTTAGTACCACTTCCTTCCCTTAGAAGAACCTATTTTAGATCTCCTCTTAAAGACCATAGTTATGGAATCTTTAGTAAATACAAAAATATAAATTGTGTATAATTATTATAGGGAGTTACTTTTTATGTTTTATTTTTGAGTTAAATTTGTTGGGATATTTGAATAACTGAGGGGAGTTAGTATCTTTTATAATTTAGTAGTTGTAATTTGGTAAATAACCAAACCTCGTCATTAATTTGAAGTAATTATCACCCCAAGAAACTCCATAAATATTAAAAAAAATTAAATTAATAATGTTATGAACCACCAAAAACATTATAAATTGAAAACATGTTATTTCATTATCCTCTATGTTTACTTACTCTTACCTTTTTAATTATTGTCACAGAAACTGGTCTTTTAACATAGGTATTTAATTCATTTAGCATAAAATAAAATGAGAGATATTAAAAAATATTTTTCATAGTGAGTAAAAATATTAAATATAGTATATCAAATAAAAATTCGATTTCTTTAAAAAAAATAAGATTCACACATATGAATTTAATGCACAAAACCATTATTTAACATTAATCAAGTTATTTAATTTTCTCTGTTGGACAAATCATTGTTATTAAAAAATTAGACTGGTATTATTAACTGATATTAATTATTATGATTTAAAATATTTAAAAAAATTTAATTTAAATAAAATAATTGTAAAAATATAATTTAAAAATAATCTCAAAAATCTTTTCAAAAACTTAGGTTTCAGTCAATTCATATTTCAATTATAATGTGATCATATGTGAATTATATTAATAGTAATCAAAATGAGATAAAATTAAATTATTATAGATATATACATATATTCTATACATATTATTTAATTACTTCATCATAAAAATTTATTTTAATTAATTAAAATGGATAGACATTTCCCCTTAAAATAGATTTATGAATAAACTCTAATTTATGAAAAAATATTCATGTTTACCTCCAATTGATATTATCAATATTTATATAAAATTAGTATATACTAAATATATAATTATAAATATTTCTATAAATTATTTTAAATAAACGGTCCAGTAGGAAAAAATTAATTTTCCTTTATTCATAATAGATTATTTCTAAGGGAATTTTTAAAAATTCATAATATAAATAAATTGATAATGTATGTTCAAAACAAGTATTCATCCTGTAAAATTTGATTTATTATTAATTTATATATCACCAATTTTATTTTATTTATATTTAACAAAATATAATCGTCACTAACTTTAATTGAGGCTCAAGAGATAAAACCCGTCATTGGATGATAAGAAGTATTGAATCTCATATTTGTATCCAATGAGTGTTGAACGATTTTGCAGAACATAATGTTAATCATAGTATCTTGATTAGATATAATTTAGAGTGTCACCCATTGTTGTATTTATAATTATCTTTTGTATATACTTGTTATTTGGTCAAGTGATCGATAAACATTAATAAGTATGAGATGTGTTGAATATTTAATATTATGGACTACTACTAAAAGGGTGATATAGACTTATAATCCATTCATTGTACAATGATGAAATCTATTGTTATGATTTACAATTTCCATACTACTATGGTATATTTTTTCATCATACCCTTAGACTGTGGGTGTTCAATCATGACATGTTGGAAAAAAATACACAAGATATAGATTATGCAGTCTCCATATTCATGTTATTCTATAAAATGTTTTTCAATAGATCTCTATATATCTTAGTGATTCCAAGATAAATAGATTTTAATGAACAATGATATTCATATATAAGTTCCCACATCAACTCCAGTTTTTATTTGATATATATCTAGGTCTAAACATTAAAACTTCTTCATTAGAAAATTTGAGCTCTAAATCATTAACTACATTTTTCTACAACTCGTCGCCTTATTTTTTGGACACTAAGATTCTTTCATGAATGGATTATTTAGTAGTAATCTAACCAATAAATGATAAATTCCCTTTTATGATTCCTATGGCTTTCCGTTCCCAGTCTATTAATTTTGGATCCCTTTAAATATTTATCATTGAGATGTTTATGGGATCCATTCTATTTACTTCTTACGAATATTTTTTTCTTTATCAAAGGATAGTATTGGATTTAACATACATAGTAATTGGTAATATATAACTATCTTTTTAGGTGTATAATGATCTATTTTTTATGATCATGTAATTTATTATTTCAATATTGGTTTAAAATTCAATTTTCTCATAGTACAAGGAATGCCAAAACATCAATGTGAAGTTCACTGTAGCCAATTCTAGATCATGAATTGGTAGTTCAACCAATGGGTATATAATTGGAATGAGGAATAGGCTGTAAAATTGTAATCATTATTCATAAAAAACCTAAATCCCTTTTGAATTGTTTTATGTAGGTATGAAATAAATCCCTACTAGTGTGTAATGTGAGAACATTTGAATTGATTTTCCAATTAATTAACTCTTTATCCATTCCATTCATCCACGAGTCTTGAAAAAAATATATCCATTCAATGTAATTTGTATTTTTTGGAATTAAAATCATGATAAAATTAAAAAAAAATCAATGATAGGTCCAAAATTATCAACCGAGTTTGTATATATATTCATATAATACATTATTCTAGGCTACCCTTCCACATCCTCAATTTTGGAGGGATCAATATATATTAAATTTAAATTTAAAAATTAAAGAAAAATTCAACTTTCTCAACAAAAAATTCATATATATAATAAATACCATTAAGAAAATCTTTTTTAAAGGTCATCAGTACAAAATTCAATTTCTCTCCATGTTCTTACATTTTTTAGAGTGGATTTGAATATCTACTATAAATAATGACACAAATTTATCAAGGTAACCCATAAAGAAAAAATTAACTAAATACATAATAATAGGTATGAAAAATTATGATTCTAAATTTAATTACTATGATCTTATAGTTTTTATAAATTGTATTCAATGTTCCTTGAGGATATCCTACTTATTCATCATTATTTGATAATATCACAACTGAAGAACCACCTTATAGGTGTATTGTGGAAATGGGGATTACCAAAAAGTCATTAACTTATGGCAGTGAATAATTTTTTTTCATTTTGATATTTTTGTGCTCATGATAGTAAATTGTGTGGAACATTGACCCATCACCTATCTTGTAAAATTTGACAAGTTGGGACAATAGTGGTTCAATTAGGTGTATAAACTCTTTATCTAGATTATTTTGTAGACCCATTTTATTCACTTCAGGTTCATTAGTGGAAATTTGATATGGATAATTGGATATTAGAAAATCCTCATGTATAAGATCAAATGATAACACAACATAATAACTTTAGAGATGACAATGAAATTCTTTTGAAATCACATCACATATTCCCTTACAATGAACAAGTCATAAAGTTTGTCATTTTATTTATTCACAATAATTTTATATAGATAAAATTACTCACAAGGATATAATACTCATGTTTGGGATGAGGTTACCTATGTATAATCATCCCTATACAAGAAATTATATACTCATTGGAGGATTATTTTTCTAAAGTTTGATTTTCCCCGCTCATCACATTATGTTTTCTATATATAATGAAAGGCAATATATAGTCACGATTTAATCAAATTACACTAGAGTGGTATCCAAAAAATTTATGGGATAATTGTATGAGAAATATGGATTGATAATATCTCTTATACTTGGGACACTATAAATTCCCAATTTTTCATTTTCATTGATTACACAACTTCATAGTTTATTTTTTGTGTTTGAATATTTCTACAAAAATTTAGGGATATGAAATAATTAAGGGAACTATAATATAATAGTACATTAATAATTCTCCAATAAATTTATATCATTCATTTAACCTCATCTATTATAGAATAAACCAATACAGTTTTGATGGAATAAGGTATCCCTTTCCCTCAATTCCTTAGAGGCACTTAGTGCCATTTTTCACCAAAATCCCACAAATTTTAACATTTATTCACAGACTATCCATTTAATTAAAGTTAACACATTGTATAAATGATTATTTTTACTATGGAAATTATTTCTTATATCACATTTTTCGGTATCTCCCATTTTCATTAACTATGTTTGTGCTCTTCATACACCAAATGCATTTAGTTTTCCCCTTTAGGTAATTTATTGGATTCCCATTCTTATAATTTTCACATGTTTGATCTGGGAAATTCATACCGCTAGGATATTTCTCCAAAATACCTCCAGAATTAAATTCAATTATCCCATTAACATCTCAATACCCATGAGTCCCATGATTACCATTGATCAGTATCTCTACATTTATATAAAATTGGAATATTTCCATGTTGCTTTCAATGTATATAATTGAAAATTTATTTCAGAGACAAGACATTCTTCCACAAAATAAGTATTAAATGTTAAATATATGTCAAAAAAATAAATTCTGTATTATGAAATTTGATTGATGTTATTACATGATTTCCTAATTTACTTTTCCTCAATATGCTTGAGAGTATGGAAATACCTATTAATTTTCTATAAAAGTGTGTGAGAAAATTAATCATCAAAAACTTTTTCTGAAATCATTTCTAGTCTATCACATTGAAATATACCTTGGTATTAAAAGTTTTAGTCAACATCCACCATTGATTAGATTCCCCCTTCATATGATAAAATATTATCCCGACCATCAGATTCTTATTTTATTGAATTTTGGAGAAGACCGTTTCAATATAGATAATTCCTTTTTTCATTATTAATGGATCCTAAGATATCCCTAAAAATTTAGAGGCCTTTACTGCATAAATTAATTAATTTAAACATACTATTTATTAGGGGTTTAGGTTTTCCCACTGATATAAGTTCATATTTAGAACATGAGTTAAATGGGTATGAATTTTCATTAAATTGTTTATATAATCACCCATTGTTTTGGGTATCTTAAATGTGTATTTCTTACCACATTGGCTATTGTATTAGTTCCTACTATCACCCACTATTGACTATAAAAAAATTTAATTAGATATTAGAATCATTTAAAAATTCAACATATTAAATGTATACTATGAAGATTGATGTGATGAATCATCAATAACATATATTTGGTAAAAAAATGAATTTAATGGAATCAATCGATATTAATCATGATCAATTTCATACTAAAAAATCCCTTAGAATTTTATCTACACAATAATGTTGGTCGTAAGACAATTATGAATTTTTAAACTCATATACCATGGGATATTCCTTCTAGATGTGAATAAAATATATGTTTTCATAAACCAGTTGATGACTTAGTCAGTTCTCAAAACACCCTATTCATGGTAATTGACCTTAGGTACAACTATAAAAGATCCACATCCATAGGTTGAATCCAGATATTGTTATTTTTACATGGAAACCAGTTTTTGTATACATTACTATGATTTATGTTGTTTTATGTTAGTTTAGTATTATCCCTATGATTTTCAATATTTCATTCTAATCATAATCCCCATAATAATTAGAAATTACTCTGATACCAACTATGAAAACCTGTATCTTTACAACACCATAATTCATCATATATTAAATAAATATAAAATCAATTCGAACAATAAATATCATGAGGAATAATTTCATTTGGAAACTAGATATATAAAATAATATATTAAAACATTATAATATTAACAATATTTAGAAACTAAAAAAATCTAAAATATTACATTGATTTTATAATACATAATGGGATAACCAAGGGATTCACATATGAAACGGTTGATCTGTATATCCTAGTAAGGTAATAAAAAATTCATATCATGATGAAATTAATATATGAGGCTCATGTGAATTATTAAGGTGATATAAAAGATTTTATAATCATTAAATTTATATTTATTTAAGATAAAAGATGATAAAATCATAGAAACATAGGAATATTTAAATAACAAAAAAAAAAGAAATCATAAGAATAATACAAGAATAAATAATTAGAATTTTTTTCATACTATGCTTTGTATATCATCTAATGAACGATAAATATTTTATATTGAGATAAATTCATTACCCAAAACATTGGAAGGCTATATATTTTTTGGCCAATCCATCACATTAATCTCATGTACATGCAATTTTGTTCCACATATATCATCCACCGTGAGGATGTATTTTATCACTTTTAATTTAGTGATTAATTATAGTGGTTCATATAAATGGGAAACAAAAATAATTGATGGATAAATTCATATGGGTGAATACTCTTTAGTGGAAATGGGTATTAGTATCCACAACACAAATGCTTGTCAATGAAAATCGTATGAAAATTTTGGAAAATTTATGGGTGTAAATAATTATTAATTAAAGACATTAATCTGAATGATTTTTTTTATCTCATTACGTGGAAATTATAAGTATTATAAATGTTAGAATAAAAACATATTTCAACATGAATAATTGGAAATATAAAATTATAACACCAATATTGTTCATCAATAATGATGATTGGAGAGAATCCCTTACCATTGGAGGACACATTTATGTTCTTGATATGATATTCTTTAGATCCTGGGAACACCATGGGTGTTATTTATAGAGGTATATGGAGGGTATTATCATGATTAATGGGTTTCTGGAAAATAAGATGGTGATTTTTATATTGTATTTATAAAAAAATGGAGGGATTTTCTTTATTAATTTCAAAACATTTGATTTGGACTCAATAATATAAAATATTCAAAATAAAAATACTTCCCATTGTTTTTCTCATATTTTGTACTTTGTGTGGTGGTATCGAATATATTTTAGTCTTGTTATTGGGGAATATAAGAATAATACCCATGTATGTGTGGAAGTGATTCATGTTTATAATTAAATGATTTTAATACTGTAGAATATAAAATATTTTTTTTGGAGGGGTCATTGATGGTTTATAAAATAAATTAAATAACATCCGGACTAAATTATTTTAATGTATGAATATATAATTCTTTTAATAAATCTTTTATATAATATATTAAAACCCTTTTTCTCCATTATGAATTAATAACAATGATAAAATTCTTATATTTTATTTAGTTTTGTATCGAAAATTTGGTCATGTTGATTAATTAATAAAAATTAACCTCTAGACAAACTAAACCAAATGATTTCAATAATAATATTTATTTTTAAAATAAAAGTTTTAAATATATCTTTTTTCACATTTAAATAGAATCCATATTTACATGAAAATAATATCTTTTTGCAACATTATGAACTTTTTTACTATTATAAATAATACATTGGAATTTTTTAAATTATATTATCATTTGGAGCTAAATTATTACTATCTAAAAATATTTTTTTAGTTAAATATAATTTATTTAAAAACATTAACTTTATAAGAAAAGTTTCCTAACTGGGACATTACATTTTTTTAGTAATAAAATATTAATCTATTCATCTCAATGTCATATTTTTAACATACTAATCATATATTAATTATGAAAAAACAAGAAAAATTGATAAATATAATAATTATTTATTAAATATATATATATATAATCATAAAACTCATTTTATATATATACCACCTTATTTTTCTAGTTAATTCCTAAATAATATGGTGGGTGATGGTCTAACATTCATCGGGTGGTTTGATGAACATGTTTGAGGCCATGATCTTGATAATAATAAAATTCTCTCAAAAATAGTTTTTCGGGGTCATAATTCATTGAATCTGAAATGGGGAGTTTTTTATATTAAATAACAATGATCATATACCTCATGGATTTTTAGATAAATGGGATTTATTGCAAATGGTCCCACTAGTTGAGGCCTTTAATTCATTAATCATTGTCAATTGGAATTTATAATAACAGATAATGTATTCAAATCCAAATGTAAATTATTCAATGTAAATACCCATAATTTCCATGATTTATTTAATTAAATGGGAATTTTATGAGTCCATGAAAATTGACGGCCCGTGATTCCGATGCACGGAGTTCCCATAATGAATTTTTGATCTTTTTTTGGGTACGTTTAGTAAATGTACGAGCATGTTTTAATAACATTTTAATTGGTGCTTGGAATTGAAATATGAGGACAGCATTGAACTTGTATCTCGGATATTCTATTAAGAAGACTTTAAACTTGACGGTAGTTTGTCGAAGGTGAATGTTAATTTTTCGTTTTTTTGTGGAAGTAATAAAATAAAAAAATTGCACATTTTTATTTTATTTGTTAAAACCTTGATGTGGAAGTTGAGAAGTGCGGACCACCATACCCTAACCTCCCATGAGAGGTTATGGTGGTGGGGACCACCCGAGCCTAACCTCCAATAAGAGGTTATGGTGGTGTGGACCACCCGATGTCTAATCCTCTCCAACTCCCTCATTAATGTGGAGGAGCCTCTTGAGATTCCTTGCCATTAATTGTTCCAACCCTACTTAATTATGTTTTCCAACCCTACTTAATTAATTGTTCCAGCCCTCCCCCACTTAATTATTCTATGTAAATAATTAACCCAATTTTAATTTTATGACAACAAATTTAATAGGTCTCATATTCTATTAATTTGGGGGCAATCATTTCATTTTGGTGGAATTGGGGAGAGGAGGAGGTATTAGAGAAAGGTCACCAATGAAGAACATCTTCTTCGATGAAGATCTTCTTCTCTAAATGAAGAACATCATCCTAAACATCGACCTTCTTCCTTGAGACATCCTCCATCGGTGGACATCTTCAACAATGAAGAATCACCTCCATCTAAGAACGTTAATCCGATGAACGAGCTCTGGATCGAAGGCATGTGACGGGCATGACGAAAGTCGAAAACATTGACTTCTCTCTTCATCTTCAGAAATAAAATGAGGTAGGGGTTTATTGGTGTATGAATACTTTTTCCATGTTTTAAACTTGAATTAATTATCGGGATTGGGAATAAATTGTTGCGGGAGGTTGTAAAGTGTGATGTTCTTCTTCATGTTCTTTTTGATCCATATGCTACAACCCTAAAGCAGAGGGTGCGGGACAAACAATCATGGTCTGACCCCTTCACAAATATTGTGATGATTTGTGGTGTTGAACATGATGAAGGTGACAGCGCAACGACACCACCCTGCAATGCCCGCTGCTGCTCGACGACCTCCACACCGATCGCGGCTACCGCAGCCGCCCCAAGGTCGGATTTCCGCCCCGCAACTGGACCCCACCCTGCGGCCGAACCACCGCCCCACTGCGGGACTATCTCCCCATGGCTAGACCACCGCCCCGCGGTCTCGCGCCGCCCTCGGCCGAGCCGCCCCGAGCCAGGTCGAGACGCCCCGCACCTTTGTGGTACCCCTCGGCCGAGCTTCCCTCACAGCAGCCTCGCAGCCTGTAGGGCTGGACCCAATAAGATGGGCCACACTGCGAGCCGGTTTGACCAGAACTGGGTTAGCCCGGGGTGTGTCAGGCCGAGTCGGTCTGACCGGGATGGACCAGACCCGGGACCACTATGACCCGATTACTTTTTTTCCATAACTTTGGCACCATACGACCATTGCTGAACTTTCAGTGGTTCTAGAAATCATGGAGCGAGATGGTTCTCTTTAGTGTACCCCACTAGGGTTTTGTATTAAGATGGGGAACAGTCAGGC
The DNA here is from genome assembly GCA_963277665.1 of Viscum album. NCBI lineage: Eukaryota > Viridiplantae > Streptophyta > Magnoliopsida > Santalales > Viscaceae > Viscum > Viscum album. Next base: position 1,063,248,590 of record OY728142.1, read on the forward strand.
TGGATCAAGCACGAATCCAATCGGGCCCCCGGGACTAAAAGTCTAATAACTCACAGACCGAGCCTCCAATTGACGCTATGTCTGTTACGTTGAGACCCCTATTATGTTGTGGACCTTTGAGATACTTCTTCATGGATCTTAGTGTTAGTTGGAGTATTGACCAGTAGCTTGTGGAGAAGATCCTCCTAGAGATGAGCGAGCATAGTGCGAGAACCTAGTGGCGGGTGAGACTTGACAAATACTGACTGTTTCTTACTCAGAGTGACTTGACAAGACCGGTGGGGATTTCCTTGGTGATGCGGTATACCCATGGTGGGGAGAGCCTAGTTGACGTGGTAGAATCATGGTACACGACAGGAGGAGTACCTCAGCAGGCCATGAGGGAAAGCGCCTTGGTGACTCGACAGACCCACCGTGGGGAGGGCCTTGGTGATGTCATAGACCCACAGTACTCGACTGGAGAAGTACCTCAACAGTCTAAGGTATGTGTCAAGTGCCTCTATGTGACATGGCAGTCCTACTGTACATGATTGAGAAGGAGTTATCCAGTATCCGAGTTGTTTTTAATTGTTACTGACAATGATACTTGATACTTCCCCTAGAATAAATCCTGGTGTGAGCTGAGTCATACCTCTGTGGTTTTCCTCATGATTGAGATGGATAACATGATAACATAGGTATATGTATGGGAATAAATCTAAGTACGGTTTTCTATTGTTTTCATACATTGTGATTTATCCTTGATGGGTTTTGTGAGACCAAGAGGGTCTCAGGGTCCTAACAGAGTATCATTAAACTCACCCCTACACGGGATATTCTCTCATCTTGTTGTATTGGATTGAGACAAAAAACGACGCTTAATGAGGCTGTGGGTAACAGGACTAGACGGTGCCCGAAGTTGGACCATATAGCGTGCTGATACGTGGAAGATATGGAATAACATGGAGTGATAAGGATTCGATCTATACCTACCATTTAGGTAGGATCCTCATAGGAAGAACAAACATCAAACTTTCCCTTTTCATCAGTTGTATTGTATTTTAGTTTTTCATGTACCTTTACTGTTGGGATTTTATTCTGGCCCCCTTTTTTATGTTTAACACTCTATTGGTTATACATTTTTCTTGTGTTCATATCTTTTTGTGTGCATAGTTACGTGACTTTTCAGTTTATAAAGTCAATGCCTTCTTAGTTTTAGGGACAATGCCTTTCAATGCTTATCGCTATCCCCTAGCCTATGGAAGGTGGGATTGGGGTAGTCACAGCATGGGCCTCGGGGACAGGTCATGACAAATTGGTATCAGAGGAGTCAGATATACCGTAGAATATAGTCCTCTGATCTTTATTTTACTGGAAATATTGTTAAATTTAGTGACTATGGTTATCAGTTTAGGGAATCCAATATTGGTGCAGCGGCCGATGTATCTATACACTAGGACCCTGACTTCTAAATTCTGACTCAGTGCATGAAAAGAATGATTTCATATGTGTTTTCAAACATTTTCATTGTGATCTTTTGAGACAGCTCACCAGGTATAACTTTCAGCTCCATAAGTATAACTTATTGACTGTGGCACACCTATTTTGTTTTCGGGATTCCACCACAAAGACATAATGCTAGGGTTCTGAGAGTATCACGCACTGATAGCCCACCGTGCGAAGAGGCCTCGGTGTAGGTCCCTATTCCAGTAGAGGCACCAGTGGAGGCTCCATCGGTACCATTACCCATTGGGACACCGATTCCACCAACTCCAGTAGCAGAGTGTGCCCACTGCTTGAGCGTGTTTCACGGGTTCTAGTGCTAGAGGCCACCCAGGTTTAGGGGAGAGATGTACCCATAGGTGGATGAGGATTGGATGGAGGCTGTGGTGAGAGTTTTTAGAATAGTAGGGAAACCAGCCGATCTCATGGTGATTCTTGCTGCTGGCATTCTACAGGAAGTAGTGGGAATTTGTTTTATCATGATGCTCCAGGTTCATGATGAGGTGGCATTATTCTGGGCAGACATCAAGAGCCTATTTCAGGAAGAGTTTGTACTAGTGAAGTTTTGTGTAGTGCGCATTCAAGAGATACTTCATCTGCAGCAGGGCAGCATGATTGTAGCTCATTACTCAGTGTGGTCCACATACCACTCATGATACTCCATAGATATGGTTCACAGCCCATTCAATAGGGAAAAAACCTTCAATCCAGGACTCAGGCGGGAGATCCGGGCTTCAATGATCTCACTCAGCATCCCGATACATGCGATGGAGTTAGAGAGAACCCTCTTTTTGGAGAGTTTCCTTGCTGAACAGTAACTAGCAGTGAGACCCACCACCAGTCATCACATGGAGGAGTCTTCTGCAGCTGGAAGTAGATAGATGTCACAGAGGTCCAAGAGGACCAGACATATAGGTGGGTGACCACATTACTTAGGGTTGGTTGTGTGGAGCTCTTGAGACGGAGCTAGTCATTCCAGGAGCGGTCTGTAACACACGAGACTTTTATGTTATATAAATAATCAAAGGAATCTTTTTCTACACAATACTTTCTTGGCTTTCTTTACACGAAATCGCGACCTTCCTCGATAGCTTGCGTCATACGCAATACCGATTTTCACTAAACAACGATATGCTATTAAAATATTATTAAAACTAGCCGTTATGAATAGTAATAACCACTTCTTGAAATTTTATAAATTTTATTTTTTAAAATGGACATCATTTTTGGATTCGGAATATTGAAATTAGCCTAGGGTGAAATTTTGGTATTTTTCTGAAAACTTTCAATTTTTGATGAATAGTGAAACCACTAAGTGGTAGTTAAAAAACTGAATTTTTCATAAAACATAATTTTACCGCTTCTTTGAGTGGAATTTCGAAAATCCGAGAGACACGGTTAATATCAATGACTAAAATGTGGTTCAATGAGATGAAAATAATTTTTTTTGTGAATAGTAGCTTTTTACTTTTTTTGCCGCGATTAAAAGTAAATAGGGTAATTAAGGGTAAAGATGATATTATTATTACCCTAACACATGTCCTAATTCTATTGGACAAGTGTAATTCGACCAAAAACAAACTTAGGAATAAAATATGACCATTTAGGCCCACTTGGATTAGATTAGGACATTTATTATTAATTTATTTAAAGAAGGGTTAAAATAGTTAAAATCAATGTTTAATAAGTAAATAATTTTTAATATAAGGATATACATAAGATAAATTAGACTATAAATAATTATTAGGAAGCTAAAAAGATTTCCTACATAATGATATTTTATTTGTAATTTTTAGACATTAAATACTTTAATTTATTTATGACACAATGATGATGCAGTAATTATTTTATTAATGAAATATTGACATAATTGATGTTATAAACACAACAATAAATGTAATTTGAGACTTTTTATGAATTCTACTAATTTTCTATGTCAATATGACATGTTAGTATTGATTTAATTATTTGGTTCGAACTAATAATTCTGTTATGATTTTCAAAAAAATCAATTACTAAATAGTGTCAAAATTGACATAGGATAGTTTTTAAAACAAATATTATATTAGTAATTTTTATTTTATTCATAAAAATATATGGTTCGGCCAACTGACTTAGATAAGGTTATAATAAACAAATTGGGGTTCGTTTGGCTGCTTATAGTAAGTTTATTAACCTTATATTATAAGAACACAAGAAGACACGGTAAAAGTAAACTTATTTAACTTAATGTTAAATATAAATGATACGGTTAAAATACGAACCTAAACTTGTATAAATTCTATTGGATGAGAGGATTTCGACCCATCCCCACCTTAGCTTCGAAATATATCAATTTGGAGCTATTTAAAATGGAACTTGACTTTATAATAAAATATATTTTTAGTTTTCCCAAAGGTGCCCCTCTCCTCCCTTATAAAAGGGCACCTCCTCCCCCTCTTCCTCACACCACTTTGAGCCTTCAATCTCGGACAACCCCTGCCAATTCCTCCTATAAACTTTCCTAGAGACATCCTAGAGGTTCTGGTCTTCTTCAAAGACCCATTTTAGTGCCCTAAAAGGAGGTCTCAAAGAAGCACTTCAAAGAAGAGGTAATGTCCGTTACCGATTCTTTCATCTTTATTTCTGCTTCCACTTCTTCTTCTTTAGTTGTTTCATTATGATGTAATAACATCAATATCACTCATATACTGATATGTTATTATAAGTATGGAACAACCCTATTTCACCATCTATCCATCCTACGGAAAAAGAAATCACCGCGCGTGCGTACGTACGGAATACCGTCTCCACGCCGTGGTGTAATCTATTTTCCACCACCACCTTACTTGGATGGGAATAATGGTGTAAATAATGACTATATATGACTATTATAAAGTGATACTAATTCCTAAATAGTATACATACACTCCAATACAATTCCATGATCATATGAACGATATCATTACTCGTGCGTACGTACGGAATACCGTCTCCACAATGTGATGCGACTCATTCTACATGATCTTCATTTTGATAATGATTATATAAATGAATTGAATGAATGAATAATATATATATTAAACTAATACCATTCTGGAAATGAGGTATCTATAACCTAAAGAGAAGAATAATAATTTATTCGACAAAACACGCATAAGAACAAAAAGTTATAAACACACGAATAACAAGTAGCAATGAAATATTACTACTAAGAAGCTAAAAATATGACCATATATGATATTATAAAAATAAGTATGATTCTTTAATAAGTCAATAACATTATTTAAATCATTATACAGGAGGTTCGGACACTTACAAAGCAAGTCAGACCTAAGGTAATGGAAATATCACAATCTCATTTTTATCCGAGATTGTTTATACATTAGTATTTATTGGGGTGTATTTTATCATCCACATCCATGTTTCATCAATATGTAATATTATTTCCATCCACCTAAAAATTTTTAAATCCATTTTTACCCTTCAGTGAGTTTTTAGTAAAAGATATGAAAAAAATATTTTGTCGTTTTTCATACGAGGTACTTTTTTACTTTTCTGACAAAAGTACGAGAAGAATGTTTTTTTAACTTATACGAAATGAATGGATTTTTAAAACATTATTTCTAAGGTGCTTCCTTTACAAGTTTTCAAGTTTATTTTTAATCAACTTCTTTTAGTTTAAAATTGTATGACATGTTAAGAAAGGAAAAATGTTTTTGAAGAAGAAAGGATATTTTCCTCAAGAATGGAGTTCAAGTGTTTTATCAAAATTATTTTCCATATAAGATAATAAAGGGTTCTGTTTTTATCCCTATTGTTACATTGACTTGATTATGTTGTGATGGAATTATTTATTAATTCCTTTATCGTATATGAATTGTTTTATGATGTCATGATGTTTAAGAATCCCATTTTTATTACATGGGTTATGCAATGATGTATGGTTTATGATTTTTGGGCACACATAAGAATGGTATCATTATGAGATGGGTGGGACCTATATCTCCCTCAAATGCATTGGGTAAAGATTTTATATCTCATGAGATAGACATGGCTGGAACGGTAGGTTATACCGGTTCAGTGAAACAGGACTGAAACGAGGGTGACTCGGTTCAGAAAGGTACTTTGTCCACTAAGATAGTTTTTCCAATGAGTCTTGACTAACAAGAAATGATTCTCTATGATTTTGTGTGTATGCCACAATATTTCATGTTTTAAGTTATGATTATTGTGATTACATTTCACTGCCATGATTTATCCCATGTTATGAAATTATGATCTCTTTTTCAGGTTAAGATTTCCAAAAGTTATGTGCTTATGTATACAATGTGATTGATATTTCTTTTGTTTACCCTTACTGAGAATTTGAGCTCGCCCTTTTGTATTTTTTATTACCCCAGGTCAGGAAGAAGGTTATTAAGTAGAATATTCCAAAAAGGGACTCTAGATATGATGAAATAAATGGGAGGAAAAGTAGATGCTTTATGAACCACTTGTTTATGTTTCCCAGTTTCTAAAGACACTATACCTATACGGTCCTTTCTTGTTTTTTTTATATGTTGTAATAAGTGTGCTTCAATTCTGAAGTAATAACAATGTATGTAAAGTATGGGTCGTTATAGTTGGTATCAGAGGAAAGGTATAGTCAACCTTTGGAAACTAGGATGTAAAATCCTTAGTAAGAACCCTAAGGATAAATCTAAGCATAGAACACAATATTAGTGTTTTAGAAATGGCCATGAATAACCTAGGATAAGACCTTAAGTGTGAAATTTTATTCTTGAGTATGTGGTTTTCCTATTATAAATAGTGTTTCTCACACTATTCTTCTTGGTTTTAGTCAATGGCTGGAACCCGAAGGAATCGTGTTAATGCGGAATGCGATGGGAAATGCAATAATTGTCCCCCTGAGAAACCAAACGTTATGGGAGCTAGAATGTAAAATATTGTAGCCAATCTCACACAACTTTCTCAAGCTATAAATCATGCAGGACTTCTAAACGAGCAAAGGAAGGAGCAACATTATGTTGAATCCTTCATGAGGCAGCGTCCACCTTCTTTCAGAGGGTCTACTGATCCATTAGTTGCTGAACAATGGATTATTACTACTGAAAAGATATTTTCAGTTCTTCAATGTTCTGAACATGATAATTTCATCCTAGCAGTGTATCATTTGGAAGGAGATGCTAATCAATGGTGGAATCTTATTAAGAATACGAGGCAAAGAGATAAAATTGAGTCCATGGAATGGGACGAGTTCAAGAACTTATTTTTCAGTAAGTACTTCCCTCGTATTCTCCGAACAAAGATGGAGAAAGAGTTTCTTGAACTGAAGCAAAAGGATGATGAATCAGTTGGTACCTATGAAGCAAATTTTACAAGACATGCAAGGTACGCTTCTGGTATTATTATCCAACCTGAGAGTAAGATCGATCGATTCTTTAGTGGCTTAAAACCAAGTCTTCGAAGGGCCTTAGCCATAAGGGACTTCAATAGATATGAGGAAATCGTTCGATGTGATCTCAAAGTTGAAATGGAAATCGGAGTAACCCATCAGTCATATGGGTTTGATAAGAAGAGGAAAATGGAATTCAAAGGAAAATCTAAAGAGCCCACTGAAAAGAAGATGAGATTTCCCTTATGCTCAATGTGTGAAAAGAAACATGGAGGGAGTTGTCTTAAAGGGACAAGTAAATGTTTCAAATGTGGAAAGGAAGTTCATCGGGCGTTTGAATGTTGCGATGATGGGAAGAAGATGTCTAATGATGCAAACAAAGGAAGGGATACACAGAATGAACCTACTACACTTCAATGTTTCAAGCGTAAGGAGATGGGTCATTATGCCAATAAATTCCCTAATCCAAGGGTTGATGATGACGGTCGACGTCAACAAACTCTTAATGCTAAAGACAAAGGAATGTCACATGCAATTTCTATCAGCGATGTGGAGTACGATAACGATGTTGTGAAAGGTACACTTACCATCCACTCTAAAGTAGAAAATGTTTTATTTGATTCTGGATCCACCCACTCTTTTAATTCTGAAGAATTTTCTAAGGGTATCACCATATTACCTCAACAATTAGATGTTGAGTTAGCTGTGACAACACCTAATGGCACAACAATCGCATCAAAAGTTTATAATTCTTCTCCGATCGAAGTTTGTGAGAAAGTGCTTCCTGCAAATCTTGTGATCCTTCCTATAGTGGAATTTGATGTGATTCTTGGCATGGATTGGATTTCTTTATATGGAGCTCATATCAATTGCCAAATAAGGGAAGTCACATTTCATATTCCAGATCAATCTATGATCGTCTATCAATGCAAGGATGAACATAACCTTCCAGTGGAAATTTCTTCCATCTTATGGGTCTTGATTCCACTAAATGAAGGTTATTTATCTCAAATGGTTTGTGAGAAACTCACGATTAAGAATATGCCCATTGTACGGGAGTTTGATGATGTCTTTCTGGAGGAATTACCGGGACTTCCACCAAATCGTGAAGTTGAGTTCTTAACAGAACTCGTACCGGGTGCTTTGCCTATTTCGAAGACACCTTATAGAATGGCCCCAATTGAGTTGTAGGAATTGAAGAAGCAACTCCAAGAGAATCTTGATAAGGGATTCATACGCCCTAGTGCGTCACCTTGGGGATCACCTGTTCTATTTGCTAAGAAGAAAGATTGATCAATGAGACTCTACATTGATTATTGAGAACTTAACAAGATCACTATCAAGAACAAATATCCTCTCCCACACATTGATAACTTATTTGACCAACTACAAGGAGCTCAATACTTTTCCAAGATTGATCTTAGTTCATGGTATCATCAGTTAAGGGTCAAAAGGTAGGATATACCAAAGACGGCTTTCCGTACAAGGTATGGACACTATGAATTTATAGTGATGCCATTTGGTCTTACTAATGCCCCTGCTATCTTCATGGATTTAATGAATAGAGTCTTTAGAGACTATCTTGATCAATTTGTGGTAGTCTTTATAGACGATATTCTTGTTTATTCAAAGAGCAAGGAAGATCATGAAGATCACTTGAGAATTATATTGAAGACCCTGAGAAAGGAGAAGCATTATGCCAAATTTACCAAGTGTGAATTTTGGCTTCAAAAAGTTGCATTTTTGGGTCACATAATCTCCAAAGAGGGGATATCTGTGGATCCAGCAAAAACAGAGGTTATCAAAAGATGGTCGAGACCAACAATAGTAACTGAGATCCGAAGTTTTCTTGGTTTGGCTGGATATTATCGACGTTTTGTGAAAGATTTTTCACGATTTTCTAATCCACTCACCAAGTTGACTCGGAAAGGAGTTAAGTTTGTCTGGACAGAAGAATGTGAAGAGAATTTCAAGGAGTTGAAAAGAAGGTTATCCAGTGCACCTGTGCTCACACTAACTTGTAGTGGAGAAAGGTTTGTGATCTATAGTGATGCATCCATGAAGGGATTGGGGTGTGTTCTTATGCAAAATGATATGGTGATAGCTTATGCCTCACGACAGTTGAAAATCCATGAGCAAAATTACCCAACACATGATTTGGAGTTAGTTGCGGTAATCTTTGCATTAAAGATTTGGATGCATTACCTTTATGGTGAAAGGTGTGATATTTATGCTAATCATAAAAGTTTAAAGTATATTTTCACACAAAAGGAGCTGAATATGCGTCAAAGAAGATGGTTGGAGCTGATTAAGGATTACGACTGCTCAATCCATTACCACCCTTGGAAAGCAAACAAGGTGGCAGGTGCATTAAGTTGACAAGACCATGCTAGTTTATCCATGATGAGGATCACAAAAGATCCAATATTTATGGATTTACAAAGTATGGATCTTAGAATTATAATGGAAGGGGAAAAATCGTATCTTTCTCAAATGAATGTTCAACCATCTATACATGTGAAGATTAAAGAGGAACAGAAAGAAGATGATGAGTTATAAAAGAAGGTGAGAAACGTTACTGAATTCAACCTTGATTGTGATGGGATAATAAAGTTTAGGAATCGGGTTTGTGTTCCTCCCATCCCCGAATTAAAGAAGGAGCTACTGGATGAGGCTCATAGTTCTTCATTCTCTATTCATCCTGGAAGCACGAAGATGTATAGGGACCTGAAATAGTACTTCTGGTGGGATGGCATGAAAAGAGATGTTGTTGAATATGTCTCTTGATGCTTGGTTTGTCATCAAGTTAAAGCTGAGAGACAGAAGTCTAAGGGGATGTTACAACCATTACCCATACCCGAATGGAAATGGGAAAACATCACTATGGACTTTGTCACAGGACTTCCTAAAACATCCAAAGGCAATAATGCTATCTGGGTCATAGTTGATCGTCTTACAAAGTTTGCACACTTCATTGTTATTAGAGAGGATTTCTCTCTGGATCAGCTTGCCAGGATATATGTAAAGGAAGTGGTAAGATTGCATGGAGTACCACTTTCTATTATATCCGATCAGGATCCGAGATTTACCTCGAAGTTCTGGAGAAGTCTTCAGCATACTCTGGATACAGAGTTGAGTTTCAGCACTGCTTATCATCCTCAGACAGACGGTCAGTCTGAGAGAACAATTAAAACCCTAGAAGATATGTTGAGAGCTTTCTTTATGGATTTCAAAGGTGGTTGGGATAAACACCTACCTTTAGTAGAATTTTCTTATAATAATAGCTTTCACTCCAGTATTCAGATGGCTCCTTATGAAGCTCTCTAGGGAAAGAAATGCAGGACTCCAACTTGCTGGGATGAATTTGGGGAAAGAAATCTATTAGGACCTGATCTCGCTGATGAAATGGTAGAAAAGGTCAGATCTATTCAACAACACATAAGAGCAGCTCAGAGTCGACAGAAAAGTTATGCCGACAACCGAAGGAAAGACCTAGAGTTTGAAGTGGGTGATAAAGTGTTCTTACGAATATCTCCCTGGAAGAGGGTCATGAGATTTGGAAAGAAGGGGAAGTTGATCCCTAGATATATCGGTCCTTTCGAAATACTGGATCGTGTTGGGAAGGTAGCTTACCGATTGGCGCTTCCACCGAATCTCTCTCAAGTTCACGATGTGTTCCATGTATCTCTCCTGAGAAAGTACATACCTGATCCTTCACATGTACTCAGCTCAGAAGTTGTACCGCTGGAGCAAGATCTTTCTTTTGAAGAACAAACGATAGAGATTCTAGATCGTAGCGAAAAAGTCCTACGAAACAAGACCACTCGATTGATGAAAGTTTTATGGAGGAACCACCAATTAGAAGAAGCTACATGGGAGCTTGAGGATATGATGAGGGAGAGGTATCCTCATCTATTTGTTACAAAGTGACGAATTTCGAGGGCGAAATTCATTTTAAGGGGGGTAGAATGAAACACCCGAGACTTTTATGTTATATAAATCATCAAAGGAATATTTTTCTACACAATACCTGCTTGGATTGCTTTACATGAAATCACGACCTTCCTCGATAGCTTGCGTCGTACGCAATACCGAGTTTCACTAAACAACGATATGCTATTAAAATATTATTAAAACAAGCCGTTATGAATAGTAATAACCACTTTTTGAAATTTTATAAATTTTATTTTTCAAAATGGACTTCATTTTTTGATTCGGAATATTGAAATTTGCCTAGGGTGAAATTTTGGTATTTTTCTGAAAACTTTCAATTTTTGATGAATAGTGAAACCACTAAGTGGTAGTTAAAAAACTGAATTTTTCATAAAACTTAATTTTACCACTTCTGTGAGTGGAATTTCGAAAATCCGAGAAACACGGTTAATATAAAGGACTAAAATGTGGTTCAATGGGATGAAAATAATTTTTTGGTGAATAGTAACTTTTTACTTTTTTTACCACGGTTAAAAGTAAATAGGGTAATTAAGGGTAAAGATGATATCATTATTACCCTAAAACATGTCCTAATTCTATTGGACAAGTGTAATTCGACCAAAAACAAACTTAGGAATAAAATATGACCATTTAGGCCCACTTGGATTAGATTAGGACATTTATTATTAATTTATTTAAAGAAGGGTTAAAATAGTTAAAATCAATGTTTAATAAGTAAATAATTTTTAATATAAGGTTATACATAAGATAAATTCGACTATAAATTATTATTATAAAGCTAAAAATATTTCCTACATAATGATATTTTATTTGTAATTTTTAGACATTAAATAAGTTAATTTATTTATGACACAATGATGATGCAGTAATTATTTTATTAATGAAATATTGACATAATTGATGTTATAAACACCAAAATAAATGTAATTTGAGACTTTTTATGAATTCCACTAATTTTCTAGGTTAATATGACATGTTATTATTGATTTAATTAACTTGGTTCGAAGTAATAATTCTGTTATGATTTTCACAAAAATCAATTACTAAATAGTATCAAAATTGACATAAAATAGTTTTTAAAACAAATATTATATTAGTAATTGTTATTTTATTCCTAAAAATCTAAGGTTCGGCCAAATGACTTAGATAAGGTTATAATAAACAAATTGTGGTTCGTTTTTCTGCTTATAGTAAGTTTATTAACCTTATAGTATCAGAACACAAGAAGACACGGTAAAAGTAAACTTATTTAACTTAATGTTAAATCTAAATGATAAGGTTAAAATAGGAACCTAAACATGTCTAAATTCTATTGGATGAGAGGATTTCGACCCATCCCCACCTTAGCTTAGAAATATCTCAATTTTTAGCTATTTAAACCGAACTTGACTTTATAATAAAATAATATTTTTAGTTTTCCCAAAGGTGCCCCTCTCCTCCCTTATAAAAGGGCACCTCCTCCCCCTCTTCCTCACACCACATTGAGCCTTCAAGCTCGGCCAAACCCTGCCAATTACTCCTATCCAATTACCTAGAGACATCCTAGAGGTTCTGGTCTTCTTCAAAGAGCCATTTTAGTGCCCTAAAAGGAGGTCTCAAAGAAGCTCTTCAAAGAAGAGGTAATGTCCGTTACCGATTCTTTCATCTTTATTTCTTCTTCCACTTATTCTTCTTTAGTTGTTTCATTATGAAGTAATAACATCAGTATCACTCATATAATGATATATTATTATAAGTATGAAACAACCCTATTTCACCATCTATCCATCCTATGGAAAAAGAAATCACCGCGCGTGCGTACGTACGGAATACCGTCTCCACGCCGTGGTGTAATCTATTTTCCACCACCACCTTACTTGGATGGGTATAATGGTGTAAATAATGACTATATATGACTATTATAAAGTGATACTAATTCCGAAATATTATACATACACTCCAATACAATTCCATGATCATAGGAACGATATCATCACTCGTGCGTACGTACGAAATACTGTCTCCATGATGTGATGCGACTCGTTCTACATGATCTTCATTTCATAATGATTATATAAATGAATTGAATGAATGAATATGATATATATTACACTAATACCATTCTGTAAATGAGGTATCTATAACCTAAAGAGAATAATAATAATTTATTCGACAAAACACGCATAAGAAAAAAAAGTTATAAACACCCGAATAACAAGTAGCAATGAAATATTACTACTAAGAAGCAAAGAATATGACCATATATGATATCATAAAAATAAGTATGATTCTGGAATAAGACAATAACATTATTTAAATCATTATACAGGAGGTTTGGACACTTACAAAGCAAGTCGGACCTAAGGTAACGGAAATATCACAATCTCATTTTTATCCGAGATTGTTTATACTTTAGTATTTACTGGGGTGTATTTTATCATCCACATCCATGTTTCATCAATATGTAATATTATTTCCATCCACCTACAATTTTTTAAATCCATTTTTACCCTTCGGTGAGTTTTTAGTAAAAGATATGAAAAGAATCTTTTGTCGTTTTTCGTACGAGGTACTTTTTGACTTTTCCAACAAAAGTACGAGAAGAATGTTTTTTTTAACTTATACGACATGAATGGATTTTTAAAACATTATTTATAAGAAGCTTCCTTTACAAGTTTTCAAGTTTATTTTTAATAAACTTCTTTTAGTTTAAAATTGTATGACATGTTAAGAAAGGGAAAATGTTTTTGAAGAAGAAAGGATATTTTCCTCAAGAATGGAGTTCAAGTGTTTTATCAAAATTATTTTCCATCTAAGATAATAAAGGGTTCTGTTTTTATCCCTATTATTACATTGACTTGATTATGTTGTGATGGAATTATTTATGAATTCCTTTATCGTATATGAATTGTTTTATGATGTCATGATGTTTAAGAATCCCATTTTTATTACATGGGTTATGCAATGATGTATGGTTTATGATTTTGTGGAACACATAAGAATGGTATCATTATGAGATGTGTGGGACCTATATCTCCCTCCAATGCATTGGGTAATGATTTTTTATCTCATGAGATAGACATGGCTGGAATGGTAGGATATACCGGTTCAGTGAAACAGGACTAAAACGAGGGTGACTCAGTTCAGAAAGGGACTTTCTCCACTAAGATAGTCTTTCCAATGAGTCTTGACTAACAAGAAATGATTCTTTATGATTATGTGTGTATGCCACAAAGTTTCATGTTTTAAGTTATGATTATTGTGATTACATTTCACTACCATGATTTATCCCATGTTATGAAATTATGAATTCTTTTGCAGGTTAAGATTTCCCAAAGTTATGTGCTTATGTATACAATGTGATTGATATTTCTTTTGTTTACCCTTACTGAGCATTTGAGCTCACCCTTTTGTATGTTTTATTTCCCCAGGTCAGGAAGAAGGTTATTAAGTAGAATATGCCAAAAAGGGACTCTAGATATGATGAAATAAATGGAAGGCAAAGTAGATTCTTTATGAACCAGTTGTTTATGTTTCCCAGTTTCTAAAGACACTATACCTATACGGTCCTTTCTTGGTTTTGTTATATGTTGTAATAAGTGTGCTTCAATTCTGAAGTAATAACAATGTATGTAAAGTATGGGTCGTTATACGGTCTGTGTTACTCATGTGGCGGGCAGCAACACATGGCCTGTGGCTGTCCAAACGGTCGTATGGATGATCAGAAAGCGGTCAAAGGACCTCCCATAAAGAGATAAAGGATCGACCGAGGAGTTCTGCTGGGAGCAGGTGAATGTGGCAGAGGATCTGGCCATGAAGATGGTAGTTGACGATGATTCGAGATGTTACCGCCACCACCACTAGGATGTCCACCCTGGTCACAGGGAGCAGGTGAACATGGGTGATCTCAGATCCATGTAGTTGAGGCCTACGATCATTGCACTCTAGAGATGATATGAAGCACCATTTGTTTCTTCTCCTCCTTAGTTGAAGTACTTGTAGACACAGGTTCTAGTCATTTTTTTATTTCCCCCACCATCGTTTGGAGCATGGAGATTTAGACAGAGCTATTGGCTCAATCCTGATGGCTAGAGACTCCTATTAGAGTGGATTTTATGATTACACACTGGTTTTGGTAGTGTGATCTTACTCTAGGATGCGAGATATTTGGTTGGGATCTCCTACTTTAATCGCTGTGGCCTTATGACGGCATCTTGGGTATGGACTGTTATCAACAAACCATGCTTAAATTGACTTTATTAGGCTCAAGGAGGGGTGTTTCTGCATGTTTGGGACCAGGTTTACCTTCACCGGTGAGAAGGAATCCCTTGCAGCGCAGGATAGACTTACCCGGAGGAGAGAGCAGCCGATCAGTTATCAATTGGCTAGCCATACCCTTAGAGCCATTGATGTGGAGAGTCTGAGCTATCTTGTAGTGGTGGACTTGTTCATTGATGTTTTCCCTAATGATGTCATAGGTCCACCTACTCTCAAATAGGTGGAGTTTTACATTGACTTGTACCTCAGGAAAATAATGATATCTAAAACAACATATAGGATGGAACCCGCGGAGCTTTGTGATCGATGGTTATATCCAGAGGACTTGTAGGAGAAGTAATTCATTCAGATAGGTGCTTCTCCCTGGGCAGCCCCAATTCTATTTTCCAAGAAGGAGGATGAGATCTTGAGGCGTTGTGTTGACTATCGGCAGCTAAACCAGGTGGCCGTGAAGAACAAGTACCCACTCTTGAAGATTGGCGACCTCTATGATCATCTAAATAGAGCACGGTGGTTCTCAAAAGTAGAACACAGATCAGGATATCACCTGCTCAGAGTGCGCGACAAGGATGTGGAGAAGGTGTCCTCTAGATTTCGGTACGGCCATTATGTGTTCTTGGTAATTCCATTTGGTTTATCCAACACTCCAACAGTGTTCATGGGACTCATGAACAGGATCTTTCAGCCACACCTTGATCGATTTGTAGTAGTCTGCATCGATGACATTCTGATCTACTCGACTTCTGAGGAAGAGTATACCAATCATTTTCAGGTTATACTGGACACACTCTGAGAGAACCAACATTATTATAAGCTCTCGAAGTTACAGTTCTAGATCTTAGAGGTTCACTTTTTGAGACATGTCATATCAGTGTCTGGAGTTGCAGTGGATCCATCAAAGATTGAGGCGGTGCTTTCTAAAGATCCAACATGGAGTGTGATGGAGGTGTGGAGGTTCCTTGGTTTTTCCGAATAATACCAGAGGTTTGTGACTTAATTCTCCAGAGTTGAACCACCACTATTAGCGTTGATGAAGAAGGGGAAACCCTTCCTTTGGTCGGAGAAATGCTAGTGGATTTTTCAGGAGATGAGGCAGAGGCTGACTAGTGCCCCCATATTGAGTCTCCCTGAGGAGGTCATAGGGTACGTAGTTTATTGTGATGCATTAGGGACCAGACTTAGATGTGTCCTGATGCAGGAGTGAGTAGTGATCACATACGGTTCTCAACATCTAAGACAACATGAACAGAACTACACTACCCATGGCATGGAATTAGAAGCAGTGGTATTTTCCTTGAAGATGTGGCGGCACAATCTGATTGTAGAACATCTTACAGTGTACTCTGACCACAAGATTCTCATGTATTTCTTCTCTCAGAAGGACATGAACCTGAGACAACGATGTTGGTTTCAGTTATTCCAAGACTATGACATCGATATATTCTATACTCTTGGGAAGGGGAACGTTGTTGCAGATGTACTCAGTAGGAGGTCTTGTATACAGCTGCTTGGAAAGGCAATGGATCAGCTGGCTACTTTGCAGATATCCTTTGTGGATAGATATGGAGCAGTTTTTCTTTAGTCTCTTAAATTCAATCCCCCACTTCTTTAGTGAATCAGGGAGGTGTGGCATGGGGACACTGACTGCGAGACACAACGTTCTTAGATATCCATAAGACATGTACCTGATGGATTTTTTGATGGTGGAAAGATCATCATCCTCTTCATAGGACATACCATGGTGCCTTTGTCACTTCGGGAGGAAGTGAAGAGGGAGTTTCACACGTCCCCTCTAGTGGTACATCCAGTAGTGGAGAAGATGTACCATGATTTCTGATTACAGCAGTGGTGGCCAGGAATAAAGAAACCAGTAGCAGAGTTTGTCTCTCGCTGCCTCACTTGACAGCAAGTGAAGGTGGAGAATCAGGTACCAGCAGGCTTGGTTCAACCTTTAGAGGTCCCAGAGTTGAATTTGGATGGGATATCCATAGACTTTGTGAAAAGAATTCAACATACATCTCGGGGACATGACTCGATTTGGGTGATCGTCGATTGAATCACTATGTCATCCCACTTCCTACTGATCAGAGAGAAGGGTTCAGTAGAGAGCTTGGGACGCCTCTATGTGGATGAGATTGTGCGGCTACATGGTTTACCTTCAACGATCGTCTCCGATCATGACACAAGTTTTACTTCCTGACTATGGATGGGGTTGTAGGAGGCTTTTGGGACACATATTTATTTGAGAACCACCTTCCATCTTCACACGCATGGTCAGACTGAGCAGACCATTAAGACACCTGAGGTCATGCTGCATGCTTGTGTCCTCAACTTCAGTGGTAGCTGGGAGGATTACATACCTTTGGTGGAGTTCACATACAACAAAAAAAATTTGTCCACCATTGGGTTGGCACATTTTGAAGCGTTATACGAGCGACCTTACAGATCACCTTTGTGCTGGATTGAGCCTGGGGAGTCACCACTGATGGGACCAGAGATGGTTTGGGCTACCACAGAGAAGCTTCAGATCATCCAGGAGCGGATGAAGACTGAACAGAGTAGGAAGATGTCGTATGCCAATAGGAGATGGAGACCTCTGATGTTTGAGGATAGCGACCATGTCTTTCTATGAGTCTCACCACGATGAGGTTTGCAGAGATTTGGCTGAGGTGGAATGTTATCTCTGAGGTTCATCATAACTTTTTAGGTCATCATCAGAGTTGGCGAGGTGGCATACCGCTTAGATCTTCCACCTCGATTGCACTGGGTGCATGATGTCTTCCACAAATCCCAGCTAAGGAGATACGTGCAGGACCCTTCTCACATCATCGACCATGGTGAGCTAGACATCATTGATGGGGAAAATTTTACGGATGTTCAAGTACAGATTGAGGATCGACAAGAGTGGGTCCTTCGTGGATGGTCAATTACTCTGTTGTGCGTTCACCGGCAGCACGGGAATATCTAGGAGACCACATGGGAGCGGGAGGCTCATATGAATGCTCAGTACCCCCACTTGTTCCCCTAGTTTGTGTTGTGGCTTATGGGGACTTAAAGCTCTGAGGTGGGGATAATGTAAAACCCAGAATATCGATTTAAATTTTTTAAATATATGGGAATATTATGAGTCCACAAAAATTGACGGCACATAATTCTGAGGCCCAGAGTGTTCAGAATGAATTTCTAATCATTTGTTCGGGAACGTTCAGTAAATGTGGGAGTGAGTTTTTATATATTTTGAATCAGTGCTCAGAATAGAAATTCTAGGACACCTTTGAACTCGTAGTGTGGGTATTCTCATAATAATACATTCACCTCGACGGTAGTTGATTGAGTGTGAATGGTAATTTTTTTGTTTTTCGTGGAAATAAAAAAATAAAATAATCTCGCGTTTTTATTTTATTTGTTAAAACCTCCATGTGGACGTTGAGAAGTGGAGACCACCAGACCATAACCTCTCATGAGATGTTATGGTGGCAGGGACCACCCGATCCTAACCTCCCATGAGAGATTATGGTGGTGGGGACAACCCAAGGACTAAACCTCTTCAACTTCTTCATTATTGTGGAGGACCCTCTTGAGCTTCCACAACATTAATTATGCCAACCCTCCTTAATTAATTATGCCATCCCTTCTTAATTAATTGTTCCAACCCTCCCCCACATAATTATGCTAAGTAAATAATTATCCAAATTTGAATTTTATACCAAAAAACATAATAGATCTCATAATCAATTATTTTTGGGGCTATCATTTCACATTGGTGGAATTGGGGAGAGGAGGAGCTGTTGGAGATAGATAATGAAAAAATAACTTCTTCTTAGAATGAAGAACGCCGAACTCGACTTCGACCTTCTTCATCAAGACATCCTCCATCGGTGGAAATATTCAACAACGAATGATCCCCTCTATCGAAGAACATTAATCTGAGGAACGAGATCAGGATCGAAGGCGTGTGACGGGCTCAACAAACCTCGAGAACTTCGACTTCTCTCTTCTTCGTCAACAATCAAATGAGGTAGGGGTTTATTTTTGTACGAATAATTTTCCCATGTTCTTCCCTTGAATTCATTTTCAGGATTGGAAATAAGTCATTGTGGGAGGTTGTAAAGCTTTATGTTTTTATTAATGTTCTTGTTGATCCATATTCTACCACCCTTACGTGGAGGGTATGGGCCAAACAAACTTCGCCTGACCCCTCCCAAAATCTTCTGATGATTTGTGGTGTTGAACGCGACGAAGGAAACGGTGCAATGACCCCCCCCCCCCCCCCCACGGCCATCACCGCTGCCTCGTGGTGTCCACGCTGATTGTAGCACTTGCCGTCGCCCCATCGCTGGACCGTCACCCCACGGCCGGACCGCCACCTTGTGGCACGACCGCCGCCCTGTGGCCGGACTGCCGCCCCACGGCTGGAACGCCACCCCATGTCCGGTCTCCCGCCCCACGGCCGGACCATAGCCCCATGGTAGTACTACCTCCCCGCGTCTGGACCGTCGCCTCGGGGTCTCATACCGCCCTAAGCTGAGCCACCCCAAGCTGGGCCGAGCCGCCCCGTAGCCACTCAGTACACCTTAGCCAAGCCGTCCTCGTGGCATGTCTGGTCAGAGCCCATGGGTCGGGCCGTACTATGGTCCAGGCCAACCCGAGCTGGTTCAGCTCAGGTCGGGTCGTGCCGAGTCAGTCCGACCAGGTCGGACCGGACGTGGGGCCACTACAACCCAATTACTTTATTTTGGCCATTACTTTGGCAGCAAATGTCCTTTTGAAGAACCATATGTGGCGCTGGAAATCATGGAGTGAGATGGTCCCTTTGAGTGTACCCCACTGGAGTGTTTGATTAAGATGGGGAATGGTCAGGTTGGATCAAGCATGAATCCAAATGGCCCCCCAAGACTAAAAGACTTATAACTTATAGACCGAGTATCCGATTGACGCGGCATCTATTACATTGAGACCCCTATAATTTGGACGAACATTGAGATTCTTCTTAGTGGGACATCGTGGCAGTTGGAGTATCGACCAGTAACATGTGGAGTGAATCCTATCGGATATGATCAAGCATTGTACGGGAACCCAGTGGATGAATGAGACTTGACGACTGTTGACCATTTCGCCTCAGAGTGACTTGACAGGCCCTGTCGGGGGAGCCTTCGTGGCATGGCAGACCCATAGTTGGGATCACCATGGTGACACAGGAGACCCACAGTACTCTACAGGAGGAGTAACTGAACAATCCACAAGGGGAATCACCTTGGTGATGTGGCAGACCCATGGTGGGGAGCGCCACTGTGACACATCAGACCCATGGTACTCGACATGTGGAGTACCTCAGCAGTCCAAGGATAGTGGGAATTCCCTCTATGTGACAAGGTAGGGCCAATATACTGGATATAGGATAAGTTCTCTAAGAGCCTAGGTGTCCAACGATGTGACTTGAAATGTTACTTGATATTACCTCTAGAATAAATCCTTGTGTGAGCTGAGTTAGTACCTCTATGTTTTTTCTCATGATTGAGATGGATTACTTGATAACATAGGTATTTTTATGGTCATATAACTAAGTACGGTTATATGTTTTTTTTCATAATTTGTGATTTATCCTTGATGTATTTCGTGAGACCTATATGGTCTCGGGGTACCTACTGAGTATCATTATACACACCCCAGCACAGGCAATGCCCGCACCTTGTTGTGTTGGATGCAGACGACGGATAACGCTGAGTGAGGCAGAGAGTACAGGGACTGGACGGTGCCCGAAAGTGGACCCTATGGAATGTTGATACGTGGAAGATAAGGAAGAACATGGAGTGCTAAGGAGGAAATTTTTACCAACCCTTCAGGTAGGATCCTCAGAGGATGACCTAGCAGCTGACTTTCCCATTTCATAAGTTGTATTGTATTTCAGTTGTACTTGTACCTTTACGGTTGGGCTTGTATTATTCCCCCCCCTTTTACCTTCAGCACTCTATTGGATATACAGTTTTCTTGTGTCCGTATCTTGTTGTGTGCTTGGTTACGCGATTTTGCAGGTTATAAAGGCAACGCCTTCCCTATTTTAGGGAGAACGCCTTTCGATTCTAATCGTCATCCCCTGGACTATAGAAAGCGGGCATGGGGTAGTCACAGAATGAGCACGGGGGGATGGGTCGTGAAATTCAAAAAAATATTATGATTGGTTACATTGAGTTACAATCATTTAAATTTTGAAGGCTTTATTGGTCCTAAAATTACCAATGTAATGATTGTGTTTTCTATTAATATTATTAATTAACTCATCCAAAATAAAAATTTCATTTATATTAGTTTTGATCATTAAAACCCATTTTTTATTACTTGGATTCTATAATTTTATGTATTTCAGTTTTTATATATAGGAACATCTAAAAGGGTATGAAAAATGACACATGTGACCCAAATGTGGTTCATGGGTATTTTTGGAATAAAATAAACACAAGAACATGTGTTCCGCTAAATCAGAATCTCTATGGGGTAATATAATATTAGAAGAATTAAAATTTTAATTTTTTCTAGGTCGTCTTGTGCTATGTAGAAGAAAATGGGAATAAATATTTGAAAATTAATTATACGGGTGAAGAAATGGGTATATGAGCTAAACAACCAGACTTCAATATCAAGAATAATTATGTATTGATCATGTGATTCTATTTTCTTTATTATTAAATGGATTATGAATAATTCCATCACTGAAACTAATGGAAATTGTATTTTTGTTTTATTTAAATTTTATTATATATATATGTGATTAATTTAGTAGTTCATTTACAACATATATTTAACTCCTTGGATTGGAAGTATATCAATTGGATATGATATTTTTTGAAAATGTTGAAGTTTTTGCAGATATGTTAAACCATGTGTACTAAGTTATTTATATCATTAATGTGGGAGGTTTGGATGAAATTTTTCTTCATAATGTTGGCTATATTTTATGAATAGAAAGAGTGCCTCACATCTAATCTCATTCCCTTCATTGAGATCTATGTATTATATTGATGTTGAAAATTTTCAAGAATATGATTGTAGGTTATAATTTAATTTAGATAAATAATATATATATAATTAAAAATTTAATATATTTTACATATTTCATTCTATGGGAAGAGTCATTATATGAATTATATAAATTTTATTTTTTATTTTATGATTATCAATGTGTTAATCATATGAATTATGACTTTTGGAGTGTGTCTATGACATATGAAATGGAGGTCATTCCATATAAAATATTTTTTCCCTTTTTCCCATCACATTTTAATTGTTATAAATAATTACTAACATGGTGGTGTTCCATGGATTTATGGATTGTTTAGCATAGAAATGTTCATGTAAATTAAACTGATGAATCATAATGAGAATGATAACTTTTTGAATATTCCATTTGAAGCAAGTACAGGGTAATTCCAAATGAAATATAACTATTCCGAAATCAATTAGTATTTTTATCTTATTGAATGGGTTGTGATTTATTTGATAAAATTAATTGTAAATAATTTTGGATTACATTTTTAGTAACACAATTCACTGAGGTAGTAATGATTTGGAAGACGTGAGTGTCAAAATGGAAATAATATTTTATCATTAGTTTATTATGAATTTTTAACATGTTATAATGTTAAATATAATAACTAATTTTTAACTGAAATGGCACTATAGGAACCCTCCAGGTCCAGTATTAGGCCATTACTACAACCTCATACCCTCTATTAATATTAAAATGGAAGGGGAAAGGAATCCATTTCATGAATCACTCAATATGGGTGGGATCAAACATATATACCAAAAAAATAACATTTCACTTTAGTGGATAAAATAATATTTCATTAAAGATAATAAAAAAATATAATATATTACACTTGTGAAAATTAAAATCATCAATATAAAATGAAAAATTTTAATAAAAAAACTTGGGTAAAAATATTACCGAAAATAAAAAAAGAAAACAAACTATAACGTAGTAGAAATCAATGAGACAGTTCGATTCATAGAGCCAAACACAAATTTTTTTTAGTTTCTATCATCTATAAGAAAAAAATTTCTATCCCATTAAAAAAACTGTGTCCACAATGATGACTGTTGAATTTCTAGTCATCTATATAAGACATGACACTCATTGGAAAAATTACCATGAAATTTTTGATATATACGTATCTAGAATCACACCCCCAAAACAATAATTGATACATAAAATGATAGTAAATCCCCAAAAATAATTTCTGAAAGAGATATATGTATTTATAAGTGATAAGAATCCCATGATGGTGTATATTTAGTCTCTTCACAACCCAGCTACACTAAAATCACACACTATGAGTGACTGAATAAACAGTACTTAAGAGATATCTTAATCCCAAGAAACATATAAGAGAATAATGTGGGGGGAAAATCCTCACAATGGCACATGATCCTTAACTATGGAATAAAAATCCCAATTATTAACCATACCATATAAAATAAATCGAAATTAATGGGTGTCTACCTTACCCCATATATAGAAAACACATGCCCCTATAAATTTGGATTCCTTTATTGACCATTAGTTGTAAATTTAGATATTAAACTACATGAGGAGGGTGAATTAAGGTATAAAAATTAAATATAATTTTTCATCTATATATGATCATACATACGAATGAGTTTCAAAATATTGTAGGTATATGAATTTCATATATTGGATAGGTCATATTTTGAATCATGTTTCAGATTCGAGTGTTTAATTTTTCAATTCCTAATATTTTTTTCATATGAATAATGAGACTTGAAATATAACCTATGTTTTAGGAGTTTATTTTAATGATTCATGTTAAATTTCAAGAGTTTTTATGTTTTGGAAAGGATACACCGTTTAAAAATAGAATAGGAGATACATTGACGTAGATGCACGTGATGTATTTATTTTATTTTTGACTAAACAAGGTATTTTTTAATGATTACATCATATCATGGTGAAAAATATGTGAGGAAAAATGAGAATTAATGTGAGGATAAGGAGTATATTATTCATGGTTCACTGTCATTGGACGATTTCATAGAAACTGTGCTTCTTGTTGAAAATAGTAGGTAGATCTAAGAGAATGATTGTCACATAGTTTGTAAATATTTATTCCCTATCCATGTAGGTCATGTGTAATGGATTGTAGGGGTATTCATGGTTGGTGCACAGTTTGGAAATTCATGCATCCAATTATCACATTAAAAAAATATCATTTGAATTGTATTTTTACCATTTTTCTATGATATGATTTTCCACCCCTCCCCATTCTTTAACTCTCATGCACAAAAATCAGATGTGGGTTCTTCTGATTCATCCCATCATTTTTCCTCAGCAAAGAGGTTCTTTGGTAGTGATTCTCTAGTGTTCTGAGGTAATATTTAAATGTTTATTGCTTTTGTTCCCCCTCCACATATATTCATATAATTTTGGGGTTCTGTAGTTTAGTTTTTTATCATTTCAAAGGGTCCAACAAGATTTTTTTATTTACAATTGGTATTTTAGTCATCTTTCATAGAGTAGATCTTGATATTGAATCTACACTTCATTTCATCATTATTTTTTATGTAATATGACCTTATATAATTTAATTTTATTCTCCTATATAAATAAATAAATTTATTTTTGTAATGGTGTTGCCTCTTATGGATTTTACTAAAAATAATGTTTTAAGTCTTTTGATGAAATTATATGTTGGTTTTATGGAGTTTGGAAATGAGGTGTGTAACCAATGAGTTTTACATTATTCATCCATGTTGTGGTTTAATTCATTTATTAATTATAATTTTTATAACTACAACATTATTGTTTTTTGGTTTAGGGTGTTGTCTTGGTTTATTTGGATGGGATATCTTGGGTGTCAATGATTTAGGGCATATATTTTAAAATTATTCACATAGACAACATGATTTTTATTTGTAAATCATTCTTGATGTGGTAGGAGGTCAAAGAGGTTCACACATCATACTAATAATTGGATTTAATGTGTGTGAATTATATTCCTTTCATTTTTCTCTTGATATGATATCCCCCATGAGTTGAGAAATTGATTTGTGTTTTAAGATAATATATTGGTCCATAAATAGATCATGTTGGCTCCATTTGATGTTGTGAGACACGGACTATGTCCACCCATTCGGTGTGTACCCCATTAATCCATGGAATGTACTGTATGGAGTTTTGGTAAAATCTTATGAGAAATTGTTTTAATTGGTTAGAAGGTGTAATTTTATATTTTTAATTACTTTTGATTGAAAACATGAAAAAAATATGTTTTAAAATGAATTTTGATTTTAAATGGGTTTGTTGTGACCACTTCTATTAAAAAGTATTTGTGAATGTTTAAATGGGTTTCATTAAAATGAAGGCCACAGATTTTGTATGGATTTTCAAAGATGAATACCCATGTTTTTTAGGGATTATTTGAAGTTTTTTAAAAGGTGTTTATTTTTTTATTTATGACATGGGAAAACAAGTTTAGTTTTATTTGATCATGATATCGATTTAATATACTATTTGGACTATAAAAAATGTTGTGATTTAGTGAAATATTGAAATTCGTGAAAATCGATATGATTGGTTGTTAAATGGTTTGGATAACACATACCAAATATCTATTTTAGTAAAAATAAAATTCATTAATTTTGAAAATGGTTTCATATTATAATTGTAATGTACCACGGAAATGATGAATGAAATTTTATTTATTCATAGTGGAATGATAGGGTATGGCTGGATAAGAATTATCAAATCTTGGTTGGTTTCCCAGAAGATTCACCATTTGTGTTGACTGGTAACTAATGGTTTTGGTATAGTGGAATGATGTTCCACTCCCTAGTTTTCGGTAGGCTGAAAAGATTCTTGAATATACCTGGTGAAAAAAATGCTTCAAGATAACAGTAAATAATGGTTTTGGTATGGTGGAATGATGCTCCACTCCATAGTTTTTGGTAGGCTGAAAAGATTCTCGAAGATAGGTGGTGCACTAAAACTTTTGGGTAAAATATTGATGATCCTGAACCGAAGGGTATGGTCATATAATTTCATATCAATTTTGGAATGGTAAAAATGGTGTTCCTGACCACAATTGGATACATGGGATGATAGGGTGACTTTTTCGACTTTTGACCTAGTGGTTTGTGTGATCATGATTGACAAACCAAATATTGATTAGATTATTTATAAAATTCTTCTACTTTTATGTATTTTTTTATATTGGTTGGGATGGTTAGACATGATTTACTGGATCACAATTTAATTCATGGATGGAGTCTCCTTGGTTTATGATATGTGACCCATATAATAAATGGAAAACATATCTATATTTTTCTGATTCAAGATTAATGTAATGAGTAAAATATTGGAAAATTTTAAAAAAGTTATTAATTAAACATTGGAAATAAAAAACATTATTTTTTACAATAAATATATGGTTTATTCATACACATTAATACATGATCATACTGACTGGTATGTGATTTAATATCTATAGGTGGTTTCTTACACAGTTTTTATCACACTATTCTTGGGAAAAGAAATGAATTGTGTACCTGAAATTATATCAAAATTTTAATGATGGTACTGGTTGGGTAGAGGCATGTGTCTTGTATTTTTGATTGAGTAGGATTTCATGGTTAGAACTAGGGGACTGGATGGGTTTGTCATGGTGATTCAATGAATCCATTATAAATATTATTTTATTTTCATTATGTTATGAAACATATTTATTGAGTGTATGGTTGTATTCATGACATGACTATTCATGACCTTATTGAATTTCAATTTTTATAGATTTTTTATTCTTATGTTTATTTATTCTTCTCACTTAGTCTGATCTGTATGATATCAGGTTATTTAAATATTGTTTGATCTCTGATTTAAGGTTATAGTATCCTCACAGTTCAACATGTGACCATAGGTTATAGTCAAATTCTTTGGCATTCGCGTAGGATCTTTTATGAGTATGTGGTGAGTAATATCAGTGCATTGTTTTAGTGTCATCTGGGGATGGACATAAAAAATTATATGATTGTAATTTACATTATTAGTTTTTTTGGTATTTTGTAGAAAAGGCATATATACAGTTGTCATATATTGAGAGGGATATGGGGTAGGTGCATCAAAAATTCATTTTTATATTATGTCCTTGTAACCACGGGCGAGAATATATGTTATGAATTTGTGATGTTGTGGTTGTATATGATAATATATTTTATTATGAACGTATTGTTTTGTTTTCAGTTCATATTTTGTGTAATGAATCTGACATTACAGATTTAATTTTCTCAAATTATTTTGGAATATTGTGAGACAAGGCACTGAGACATTGTTTGACTCAGAGGTCGTGTGTTCCCAAATAAATTCATTAAAATGATATGTTTTTAAAATCACATGCATAAGAAATTTCATAAAAATTTAAATAACAATTATGTGGTTTCCCGTGTCAGATATCTGATAGAACCACTAATCTCTGAATAGTGGAATTACCCTAGGTGGAACCTATCTTCGGTCGGTGCACGTCATCTTTAGAGAAAGTCAACAGGGCGTAATAGTAAATTAAATTATTATAGAAAATTATTTTATTTTAAATTTCAAAAAACTAATAAATGGTTACAAAAACTGGAAATATAAGCCCAACATTGAGTTTTTAAGTTGATGGTTTCCCATGGAATGGTCTCAAATTAGCTGGCATGAGTCAGCTCTGAAATATAGTTTTTTTCTCATTAACATCATTAAAATAATTTAATAAAAAATATTTTTGATGCACCATTGGATTTATATTAATATTTCTTATTGAAAGGAATAAATGTTTATGAAAAACCCCTAGAAATCAACAATGGAATGGAGAGAGAGATCTATCTAATGAACGATGATGGATTGGAGAATGAAGAACATTGAACATTGAATCGACAGATCAACAATCGAAGAATGAAGACGAAACAACTTCTCTCATTATCAATGACCATGCCTCTTATAGGTATGAATTTTTTTTGATTATTGTATTCCTCATTAATAAAAATAAATGATGAACATGGATCAACCAATGAAAAGGTTGAAAAGAGGATCACTCATCCTTTCATGATGGGCGTAATTGAATTGTATTATTCTTTGGGTTGATTTGATTAAAGATATGTTATGCTTTGGTGATCATTCTTACAGAATTTACTATGTTTGGAATGAACAATGATTGAGGTTTGATCCTTGGTTTGTTCCATATACTTTACTTCCACATTGTTTTTCATGTTCTTTGTATTCATTGTGTTCTTCAGGGGTTATGAGTAGTTTACCATTGCACCTTTATCTCTTTACACAATGATCCAAAATCATGGACATAATGTCAGGATGAGCTACTAGAGGTGAGGCGTTAATGGGGATGGATAGGTCTAAGAATGTCTGGAGATATCAATGTTTGAGTTTTTTTTTGTCTGGATGAATTTTGATGTTGTTGAGAGGTAAGGGAAATGAATAAAGTGAACTGAGGATCACTGAAATACATCTTTTTCAAAAAACGAAGAACCATATGACATCCAGTGGCCCACGGTAGGGGCCACATGCATATTGGTGCTAGTGTCTTTGTGTGGGATGAGGCACATGTTGGGGGAATGTTTTAATGGTGGTATCTATGTAATCCATGGGTCAGAAATATTTGGAGGAGCCCACGGTGGCGCAGGCCGCATGGTATGTAGATCTGGTGGTCATCGACATTGAAATGTGGAGGCACCACATTGATTAGTGGGAATGTAGTCCAGTGGATCACGTGTGATGTGATGTTTAGCCTATGTGAACTAACCTTATTAGTGGTGTTGGGTCGTGTCACATCAATTCATTAAGCGATCCCCTTGGTCTAGCGGGTTGGGTCTTCCAGACCAAGCCGGGTTATCCATCGGATCGGGTCAGACCATTTATCTATAAAAAATCCATAACGTTCAAACGAAGCATCTAAATGATGACCCATCAATGAGGTTGGTACCCTTGAGATGGGGATGTAATTTTATAAATGGATTTTAGGGTTTTTAGTTGGAAGATAATAGGTTGGGATCATTCAATTTCTCAATTCCTGTCAGGGATTGATACACAATCCTGTTCCAATTATAGAGGATTCTAGAATAGGCTGTGAGTGTACCATTTGTGTTTTTCTATGGGGGTTCAAAGTAAGATCTTATTCCTACCATAGAAAATTAACCATGTTCTGACGAGTGTATCCTCAACTCATATTTGATAGTTGTCTCAGTGGGGTGAAGAATGTATCATACTGAGAGGTTGAGTCTGTCCTCACATATCAACATGGAACCTTAGATAGGTTTCATGGAGCTGGTGTAACCAATATTAATGTGGGAACCACTATGTAATGTAGGTTTATGATTACAATTGGTTCAAGAGTCCCCCACCCCCTCAGTGAGCCCTAGGAATGGTTGACCCCCTATAATTGAATCAATATCATATTCTTTCAGTTCTACAGGACTAGAGCCAACGAGCATGCATTTGGAAGTTTTTATTGGTTGATGTTTGGCTTTGATGTATCGAGACTCTGTGTCTTAGTGATACTAAGTATATCATAGAAACTACATGACTTATTTATATCATGGGACATTGTGATTATTTTATCTATATATGTTCTATGTTCATCGATCAGATAACCCATGGAGTGAGAACTCTCAGGATGAGCGTCCTACAAGTGGAACCATGTAGCTAGCAGTTAATGAGATTTCAAAGCATCGAATACATTATAAGTTTAATTTTATTTTCTTATTGTATATGCTTTTTACACATAATTATTTTGATCTGACTATATTTATTTTTGGTGTTTCCTTTGTGGTAATTTTCAGGTGTTTTCAAGGTGATATACCGAGTATTTTTTTACTCACCCCTGCACAAGCTTTCCCCATACGTGTCATGTACTTGGCCGATGATCAACACATTTATGCAGACCTTGGTAGATCAGGACCAAGTGGCTCTTGGAGATTCATGAAAAATGAGGTGTGATCATATAGCTTCAAACAAATGATATGTACCATTCCCTTCAAGTAGTGTTTTATTCAGATGATTTCTAGGAACATGTGAATTTTATTTTGCAGACATATTCTTTTTATGGGCCTGTATTCTTCCCTATATGTACTTTATATTCCTATTATACTCTTTTATTTGTATCTTAGTGTATGCATGGATTTTTTTACTTACAATTTTTACAAATCATAATTTTAGGCTTGGAGATGTGTGTGTTCGTATATGTAAAAAAGTAAATTACTCCCATTTGTGCAATGTGACTACTTGGTGTAGTCCACATACCCCTGTCCAGTTAAAGGCCATCATGGGGTAGTCATGGAATGGCCCCCTCTAGGATGGGTCGAAGCATAGTGGTCCCATAAGGGGTTATTACTAAATTATAATTGGGGGTCTATGAGATTTGTTTGAGTAAACAGTGTTATATGTTTCTAGTTATTCATTCAGGCTGGGCACTCCAGGGTTGGTGTGGCCGCTGATGTATCCATCTAGCATGACTCTAGAAACTAGATTTTAGACATAGAACATGAAAACATTGGTTGTAGTGAAAAATAAAGGTACCTAAATCATATATGAATGGGTTTTGTTTTCCAAATCCCTCTCCAGTCATCTTACTGGGTATACTCTTTTTACTATGATACCTCTTGTTTTCATATAAGATGTTTCCATGATGCTGGGCAGTGTGGATTCTATAGAATGTTCGTGAGTTTGATCTAATGTTTGATGAGGCCTCCCTTACAGAAGCTAGTCATATAATATTTTTTCATTAGGATGATTAGAAGGTGGATCTATCTCCTATTTATCAGTTCATAGAACCACCTCCAGTGTTTTAGCTTGATACATCATGTTATATTGGGTCTTTTATGGATGTTTTGATGCATGATGGTGAAATATAGGGTTAGAGTACATATTAATGGATTCTAAGGTACTAATCACCATGGAAGAGGGGTCAGTAGGACCTAATGATAGTAGGTGCACGATGTCTGTTGTGGAGAGAATGTTTCTTTAGAGACCCTGAGGGAACCGTAGTTCCCTTAAAGGGATACTTTTTTATTATTGTTATGGGAGGTGGCATCATGCATGAGATTTTTTGACCATTGAGGCAATATTTGGAGAGGTAGTTGATGAACCACCATGGAAGAGGCAATGTATAGTGTAGACAGATCCATCGAGTGTAAGACTTGGAACATGAGCTGGGGATGTAGTATGAGGTGTAAAATGTTTTGATGTGGCACCACCACCACCCCTAATGGTACACACCAGAATCGTGGACCTGGAGGATAGGGGGAGACGGTTTCATGGTATCATGTCTTATAACCTGGGAATTTGAGAATGGTTTATGGTATGAGTTGTGTATTTCTACTTTAGAAGAAGCAGATAGATACTTGTGCTTGATATTTACTTTCATGCCACTTTTCATGTATGATACTTAGAGATTCTGGTTTATCCATTGAATTGAATCTTACTCATAGCAAAACCCACCAGAGTAGACTCAATGATCACAGACTAGTGTCGATAGTGTGACCAAATTCTTAATGGAATGAGTTTCAGTTGGGATCCCTTGTTTGTATGAATAAGGCCTGATGATGTCATTATCAGTATGGACTAGTATCCCTTGTTCATGATCTAATTGATTCATTTAGGCAACAGGTGGTGACCAACCACAGTAATTGAACTAGAT
Source organism: Viscum album (assembly GCA_963277665.1). Lineage (NCBI taxonomy): Eukaryota > Viridiplantae > Streptophyta > Magnoliopsida > Santalales > Viscaceae > Viscum > Viscum album. The sequence continues at coordinate 1,063,280,354 of OY728142.1, forward strand.
TTCACATTTTATTGGACAATGGGAAATCCTTACATATCTGGATGGACTCACATATAAGAGGGTGCAGTCGATTACTCTTAATATGGCTATCCTTACCCTCAGTGTAGTGAATTTTTCCAGTCATCAGTTTTTGTAATAGTGGTAGAGTATAACAGTGTCTTCCTGGAAGATGTTCTAGTTTTACCTCACCACTAAATGATTGTCTTATGTGTTGATCTACAACCTAGGATGATACAGATATATACACCAGCATATCGGATGGCTCCCAAAGAGGTTCATGTGGTAAGGGTGATGTTGAAGGACTTATAGAGGATGTGCTTCATGAGACCCTGTGTTTCACCCTCAAAATCCCCAACTAGTGTTCGTTGATAATTTCTTAGTGGACTTAGTGTCTAAGAAAGTGATCATGGGACACTTGAGGATAGTCCTAGACACAGATTGAGATCCCAAGCTACATGGGAAGCTCTGGAAGTGTCAGTCAGAGAGTTGAGAGATCCTTTTTTGGGGGGAGATGTCATCTCAATGACTGGAGTTATAATGTATCCAATGAAGGGTGAGGATGAGTTTTATGAGATCTCCCATCTCGAGGATTCTAGAGGATATTGTTGAGTATGTAGTGTTCTGGGAGGCATAAAAAACAGGCTGGGATTTGTCATGATACAGATATAAGCACTGATTTCCAATGGTTCATGCCAGCTGAAATCAAAATATCAAAATTTCATGAACCATGATCTTGAGTCAGCAGCAGTAGTATTCCCATTCAAGAAGTGAAAAAACAACCTAATTATTGACCTATTTTTCATCTACATAAACCACAAGAGTCTCATGAATATTGTTCCCCACAATGATCAGATAATGAGATAGATGTAACAAATAATGTTCCTCTTAGACTATGAGTTGGAGATTTTATTATACACCTATCATTGGGGACGTGGGGTTAGATTCTCCTAGGATGACATCTATCTTGCAGTTGCTGAATGAGGCATCATACAAGTCACCATCATTGACGAAGTCATTAGTGGTTGGACTTGGAGAAGCTTATATGCAGTCAATGGTAGTCACCCCACCACTCATATAGTGAGTCAATGAAGCACATATTTTGGATTCTGACTACGAGTCTCTATGTGCTCAAATGACTAGAAGGTATGCCCTTATTAGATATATTAATGGTGGTGAGAACACTATTTTTATTGGATACACAATGATACCAATGGTGTTGTTACATGAGATTCATATTGAGATTCCTAAATCCCCTTAAAAGTACATTTTAGGTGTTGAAATGATATATCAGGACCTCTGACTTCTGGTTTGGGGATATGGATGAATAAGGAAGGTACATATATTTTTGTCTAGATTTATCATGTTGTAGACATGTGAAGAGTTATAATAATGTTCTAGTGGGTTTGAATCAACACCTTGATGTTCCTGGATGGAAGTGGGATGTGATAACAATGTAAATCATGATGGTTTTACCATATACGTCCAAGGGGTACTATAACATTTGTGTGATTGGTGACAGACTGACCATGTCTGCTAACTTCCTAACTATCCAGAAGTAGAGTTAAGTCGACTTCTTTGAACACCCCTATGTGTTGGATAGATGTTTATTCCATGGATTTCCATAAATTATTATTTCATATTGTGATTTTTGCATCACATATTGGTTGTGGTAAGAGTATGGAACTCAATTACTTTTGAGCACAATGATTCACTCATAGGAAGATGAACAGACTAATATGGCCATTTAGATTCAAGAGAACATGATATGGGGATGAAAATTATGATTTGGCTATAATTTATAGAATCACTTACATCTAGTGAAGGTTTCAAACAATATTATATATCCCTCTACAATTGGTATGGTAACATTCTAGGCATGGTACATGTGACCCTACCAGTCTCTACATAACTAGCCTAATGTAGGGGAATCTACACTCATGGTCCAGTAGTTGGTATTAGATACTACTAAGAAGATGTAAATCATCCAGGAGCAGATAATTACTTTTAACCTCCATTATAAGTCATATTTTAATAAGATATCATGGGCTCTGGAATTTGAGGATGGAGACCATGTGTTCATTATGGTATCACCTCGACATGGAATGCAGAGAATTGTCCTGGGCGGGAAGTTATCTTCGAGGATCATCAACCCTTTTTAGTTAGTGGGGAGATTTGGTGAGGAGGTGTACCACTATTTTCTACCCCATAGTTTCATCGAGTACATAATGTCCTCCATGTGTTAAAGCTGAGGAGGTACATTCGTGTCCAATCGCATGTCATCAACTAGTGCGAGTCGGACCTCCAGGATGGAGTGACTATTGATAAATTACCAATGGATATCATTGATTGGTATGAGGGGATCCTTCACGGGTAGTTTATTCTTCTATTATGTGTTTATTAGGAACAGAATAAAATCTATGAGAGCACATGAGAGTTGGAGGGTCATATTCATGCTCAGTACCCTTAATTTTTTGTGTAACCCATTTATTTGTATTTTTTTGATGTAAATACATAAGGTGGGGATAATGTAATGACTCATAGTTTTCCAATATTATTTTTATAAATTATTTGAGAAAATTCCAAGAGTAGGTGCTATGACGGTGTGTAATTTCGGGACCTAGTGTTCCAAAGAAAACTTTATTGAAAAATGTTAATATTTTAATTTCACCAACACACTACGTTTCGTAAAAAGTGAAATAAATTTTCGGTAGTTTCCAGGATTAGAAATCCAATAGAGCTTTTGAGATCAGAACTAAGGCTTTACCCTAGGTACAACATATCTTTGGTCAGTGTGGGTTATCTGTTGAATAATTCATCTAGGGCATAATCGTAAATAAAATAATAAAATAAAATAATTATATTTTTGAATCCTAAAATATTTATAGTTGTAAATAAAATTGGAATTCTCACACCACCATTGAGTTCATAAAGGGTTTTTTTCCATTATCGTGGCCTTACATTGACAAGTGTGGGCCAGTTATGAATGATAGTTTTTTGGATGATATCTTCATTAAATTAATTTAATAAAAAATATTTATTTGCAATGATTCTTTTATTTTCACATCCACTATTTTCAGGAACATAGGGTTACGATATAACCCTATAAATACTCTGAGGTAAGGAGATGGATCACTCAACAATGAATGCTAATGGATTAGAAAATAAAGTACAATGATCCTTGAATTAAAGGATCAATGATCGGAGAACAATAACGATGTTTCTATTCTCCTCGTTAGTGATTGTACCAAGTCGAGGTAGGGTGTTTTGGTCTTGCATATTCTTTCCCCTATTCTTGATAATCTGTGATGAACGTGGATTATCCAACAAACTATTTGGCCCAAAAAATAACTCATTCTTACAGGATTGTTGTAATTGTGGGGTTTTATTCATAGGGTTTAATTGATTAAGTATTTTTTATGCTTTTTTGAACATTATTACAGATTTCACCAAGGAAAGAACGAATAAGAACCATGTTTCGTTCCTTGTTTTCTTCCATGTGCCTTTATTCCCCTATGTTGTTCAACTTATTTTCATTATTCACATTCTTCATGATCTATGGACATAAGATCATTGCACTTCTATTTCCTTGTTAAATGATCTGAAATTGAGGATCCAATACTGTGATGACCTACCAGAGGTGCGATCATGATGGCAGCAGAAAAATTGAAGAGAGTCTGGAGATATCTATATTTGAGTAGTTTCCCATCGGGATGAAGTTTTACGTCGATCAAAACCCAATGAAATGAATAACATGTAATGAGGATCACTTAAGTGACACTTTTTCGAAAAAATGATGCACCTGAGGAGAACTAGTGTCTCGTGGAAGGTTCCACTGGGGCGACGATGTTGGTGGGGTTAATTTGGTGAGGCCTCATGCGGGAGGATGTATGTTGTGGTCAAGGTAGTCATGTGAACATTGGATCAGTCATAGTTGACAGAGAGTGTAGTCGCGGGGGCCATAGGGTATGTTGAAGTGGTGTTCATCAGTGTTGAACACGATGACGCCTCATTGATGAGAGGGCACATGGTCTAGTGGACCACATGCGACATTAAGGTCGGTCCATGCATGGGGGCCAGATCTAGAGGGTAGGGACACTCCAGTGGACCCACTATAAGGATCAAATGGTTCAGTGGGTTGTGCTGGTCTTGGAAGGGTTGGCTAGAATTGTCAGATCTAGTCGCTCGGGCCGGGTTGGATCGACTGTTGTGTCAGGTCAGACCCTTTTCAGTCATACAACCATAACATTCAAAAGAAGCATCTAATTTATGATCCATTTATGATGATGGGACCCGTGATGTGGGTGGTTCCTTTATATATTGATTGGATGAATTTTAATTGGACCAATAGTGTTTAGGATAATTCTCATTGTCTAATGATATGAGGGTTCGATGCAAGATCTTAATACTATCAGTGATGGTGATTACTGTGGTTGGGAGCATACCCTTGGTTAATTAATATAAGTGTTTGATATAGAGTCAAATTATTATCATATATAATTATCTATAATCTAATTTGAGTTGTCTTTTATTATTTTTGATAGTTGAATCAGTGGGTGGACCATGTATCATACTGAGGGGATAGACGGGTCTTCACTTGACTTTGTGTAACCGTAAATAGTTTTTGGGGAGATTTTATGACCAATATTTATGTGGTAACCACTCCCATATGTATGATGATGTTTATAGTAGGTCCATGAGTGCCACCAATGAGCTGTGCATGCGGTGGAACTATCATCTATCTATTGAGATCAGATTAATTGCATTCTACAAGGATAGACCTCATAAGCTTTTGTTGAGCATTTATCAGTGGTTATTGTATGGATGAAATGTATCAAGACTCTGATTCATAGTGTTACAGAAGGTCTCATTGAAACTAAATTATATATCAAGACCATGCATCTAGGTAGTCTTTTAGCATATCATTTCAATGTTATTCTATTAGATAGCTCAATGAGTGGGATCTCCTAGGACGATCATGCTACAAGAGGACCCTTATAACTGGATGTGGTTGAGTCTTTGAGGAATGGAATCAATTATGATTATACTGGGATGTTATTTTTATATTTTCTATTGAAACTGATGTATTTTGATCTTACTATATCCTCTTAGTTGGTTTTCCTCTGTGTTATTTGCAATGTGTTTTGGAGTGTCCTACAGGGCATTTTTTTACTCACTACAACATGATCATTTCCCACCTATGTTGTGTTTTGTGTAGATGATAAAAACATTGAGAGATTCATAGGTGGACCTAGATAAAGAGGATCTTGGATTGACTAGATAATCAAGGTGCACTCCTATGGATTCGAAAACTGAGTTGTACCTTTCTCTTCATGTGGGATTTTCTGTGTAAGAGATTCAAGAACATGTCATTAAAATTTTTAGACACTTTCTTTTGTTGGGATTTCATTATAGACTTGTACATTACATTCCTATCACAGTCCATGGTTGTTATAATAGTGTATACATGAAATTTTTTCGTTTTTTCTTCTAGATATTGGTATTTCGGGCATAGAGCTGTGTGCAAGTGTACAGGTACATAGAAAAATGAATCACATTTTTGGATATTACTAATTGGTGGTAGTAACCATCCCCTAACCTATTGGAGGTGGGATTGGGGTATTCATGACATAGGCCTCTCTAGGATGGGTCATGTCATGATGGAATATTTGTATTTGTCCAATTGGAATGAATTTGATAATTTGGGTTATTCTCTTAGTAATTATTGTTTGGTGGTGTCTCCTTTGTCATGTTATAAATGTAGGATGCACACATTATAATACATATAGTTTTAGATTTTATAGGATTATTTCAAATTGTAGGTTTTGTGGATTCATGTAGGGATGCTTGATGTTGGGGGTAATGGTGTAGTACTAATGAAATGATGGTGCATTGACCATGGTGCATCAGTATGATATGAGTTTTGGACTGTTGGACATTGTGTGTTGTTTTTTAAGGATTTGAGTATTTTTATGTCCTCCATGGACTGGTCTAACATATAGATTCTTAGAAAATATGGGCACCCAATTTGTGGGGAGTTTTTATGTATATGAATCAATTATAGTGTAAGCCAATAGAAAAGTTAGTTTTGACTTTAGAATGTTGCAATACAATGAGATATGATAACATTTGATTCCCAATTAATTTTTTCCTTTTTTGAGTTATCATTGATCATGGATGGTTGGACCTAGCGACTTCCTCACAAGAATCTATTATTGGGGATGATTCTATGTGTCTTTCAAGGGAGACATATAAGAGATTTAAGATATTTTTTTCTATGTTTTTGAGGTATGGATGGATGTTTTGGACCATTTAATGTAGTTAATTTAAAGTGAAACCTAGTTTTGGGATTTTTCATGTAGGGTTCCATTGGTTTTGATAAAGAGAAATGTATTGCCGGTGTTTTAGCCTTGTTGTTGTTTTCTTGAACATAACATTCACTCATGTTCTTAGACTATGTAATGTATGATTAGAGGAGTGTGTCTAGGGGTTATGAGTTGGAATAGGATCCAAATGTTTGCATGAGTAAATGTGGATTAATGTTTATAGGTTCACTTTGGGTGGTGGTCATTCAAGAGACTGTGTTTTGGTAAGTGGCACATGGAATTGTCATGTTTTAATGATATGGTAAGTGCAAGATGTGATGTGGGTTTTGAAGGACATGTCATTTCCCGGGAGGGGTCTTATATGGTTCCTTACTCGATTACCTTTAGACTTGTCTATGGTAATGATTTGAGAGAGCACATTATATTAGTGGAAATTTTTAATGGTGATCACCAATTCATTGTTAATGGAAGTTGTTATTGTTCACGGATTTCTTTTTGGTTTTTTAAATAACTGAAGGTACCCTATGACAGTTGAGATAGGAATGCAGCAGAAGAATACATAAGGGGTTGGAATTATTAGGTATAGATTTTTAAATCTTAATAAGATAAAGTCAGAACCATTTTTGTGGTGGAGGTCACACCAGATTGTAAGAAATTGTTAGCTGTTAAGTGGTCCTCAAGGAATTATCAGGTGGTGAAACACTGTAATTTTTTTTTGAATTCTTCATTATGAGAGAGTAAGTTTGGGATGTGTGTGTATTGAATTTAATCATTAGTAATATGATAAATGATGTAGATATGATGAGATGTTTCCATGAAGGGGGGCTTGAGGCTTATAGAGTAGTTTGATTTTTCCCCAATATAGAGGTGACATTAGGGATGGTTAATTTGGGATTTTATTTTTTTGAATACATCCTAGAATACTCATATATACTGAATTTCATTCCCAATATCTTGACATCATCTATTGTGCACTTGGAGGTAAATTGATATATTCCTTGATACCCTAATTTATTTGGATTGGAAATGGGACCCCGTAGTGGTTATGCACATAGAGTAGCGTTTGTAGAGTTGAATGGTGGGAAGTGCACCATTACCGATTTATGGGGTAGAAACTTGGGATGGAATAGATGTTGATAGATCCCATGGAATTTATTCATGGATTTTGAGAGTAGAAAATAGTTGATGTTTCATTGTATCCCTTATGTGAGGTTCAGAGGGCCATGTCTGATTCTTGTGATAGAAGTTGATGGGCCATGGACTAGAGTAGTTGAGGTTTTTTTAGGGATTCATTAATTATTACACTCATATAGTGGGATGTTATATACTTGTGTTGGAGGTGTGACCCTCATGATGGAATGTTCACAGGTGTGTGGAACTTGACATGGATTGATCATGTGACATGTGATTCTAGTGAAGAACCATTATATTGCATGCCTAAATTATACAAGGAATTCAAAAGGGAGATCAATTGAGATATATGATAAACCTAGAATTCAATGTGGTCTTGAGTTGGTTCTAGTAGTATATTTGGATAAGACTTTGGTGGGTTTGTTTTGGTGGGTGTATATTCTCTTGGGATGTGCGGTAATAGTGATCATGTGGGATGGGGGTAGACTGATAGTTGTAGCCATGTACTCAAAAGATCAGGAGTCATGAAATCATTCTCCCATTCAAATATAATAAAAATGTTAAAGTACACAGAAGAACAATTCAGAGGAACTCTACAAGGACGAGTATATATTTCCCCATCATGATCATCTTGAGTGAGACAATTATAATATTCAGGTAATACAAAAGGACAACTAGATATGACCTCTAAAATTGATATCTTTGAAAGGGAACACACAACATGATTGGCCTCCTGATAGACATGTGTGACTTCCATAGATAATGATTCTGTATGCTGAAGACAATCGCCCCATTAAAATAGCATCTTCTATTTCACATTCTTTGATCAATGTTTGATAATTTGGACTGCAACTGACAAGTCCAACTCGATCCATAGATCATACCAACCATATTTAACGACATACCTAAATGATTTTATCATTTCCCATTTTTCTGATTCAATTTCATATTGATTTCCTATATAATGAAAAAACATCCTTTCGCAAAGCCTGGATATGTTCGAAACACACCACCACACAAAGAAGACCTGTTTCTCCAAAAGCATCGCCATCAACATTGACCTTCATCCATCGACCGATGGGTGGTATCCACAAAACATACTTATTCATCAATGGCTTTTTCATTCTATCATTTACATCATGTGATATTAACAAGACCAGATCAGAGACATCATTTTCTGTTGACCCATTCGACACTTAAAAATTTTTTTGAATCACATGATGCAAGAAAAGTTCTCCAGTGTGAAATGATGGCTCGACATTACTGAATAGCAAGTCATTTCTTTCCTTCCATATGAAATAAATTACATTGGCATAAGCAGCAAGAAGAAGCGACCAGACTAATGTGTTAAATTAATTGAAGCAGTATATTGATATTTTTAGTTGGATACTACTCGGTAGCATCCCATTGAAATATGTATTCTCATGAAAGTTAGAAATTGTGATATTTTTCCGGGATGATGGAATGAATGTATCTTCAATAATGGGATGAGAAAGCCAAGGTGTAGTCCAACAGTTCAAATTTGACTATTTATACACCACCCATTTAGAACAAACCATTAGGTCAGTATAGGCCTTTTGAGACCAGGCCATACAGATGAACTGAAATAATTGGGATACCCTACATGATGTTTCACTACAAATCTACTAACAAGAAAATCCATAGATTGATCTGGAATGGACAGGAGCTTCCATAAGAATTTTTTAATCATAGTATCATTGATAAGATGGACAAATTTGATTCCAAAACCACCCATATGAATAGGATGGACGAATTCATTACAGTCTACAGTAACAATCTTCCATTCATGAATTAACTATATCCATATAATGTTTCTGATTTTTCCATTAAAATCCTTGATAAGAGCTCTAGTCCATCTATATAAAGATAAAGAATACAGAAAAATTAATGTTATCTTTGAGTTGACTATACATATTCTCCTTTCTTGGGAATGAATTTTCCCCTTTGATTATGCAAGCTGATTTGTAAATCTCAGAGCAATAATATCTTGCAAACATCTCTTTACACAACCCCTGAAAAGTCGTCCCCAATGTATGTAAAAGGAAAATAACCTCTTTTAAAGCAACGATTAATAGAAATTATTATGTTCTTTGATATTAAATTTCCTCCAACAAAGATGACTGACGATTTTCCCCAACTAATAACCTGATATGCGACCTCTTCATAGTGTGAGAAGATACCCTTAATACAAAAGATGGTGCATTTATCTGCTCTCTGAAAGAGAAATATGTCATCAATGTAGAATAAGTGGGATGGGGTGAATAAATCCCTCCCCACTCTCATTCTTTGATACCACCCAACATCAGCCCAATCTTTGAGGCACCTACTAAAATAATCTTCAGCGATGTAAAAGAGCATACTAGAAAGAGGATCACCTTGTCTTACTCCTATGAAGCATTGGAAAAAACCCATGGGGGTCCCATTAACTATAATTGATTTCCTAGAACTCTCTAAAATAGAACCAATCAGCCCAATGAATTTCCAGAAGAAACCTTTCATTTAGAGGATAATAAAAAATAAAACTCCATCTAATGGTGTCAAAGGCCTTGGAGATATCAATCTTCACTTCCATATTTCCATCCTTGACCTTTGATTCAAAACATTAACACATTTAGAGGGAATTTAAAGACAATTTTTTTATATTCCTCCCATTAAAAAACCCAAATTGACTACACGAGATGTGGTCCTTGGAAATCTCACCTAACTGTTTATCCAAGATCGTAAAAATTAGATTCGGAAAGGGATTTCCCAGTAGAAATCCCTTTGATGTCCTTTTTATAAAGAGCATTATCCTTATTAGGAATTAAAGAAAAAAAGTTTTCATTCAATCCAAAGGGCATATAACATTACTTAAAAAATTCATTCACAACATTTACAACATCAATAAAAATGATATCCCAATAAAACAAGAATAATTTTTTGGTAACGAAATCAGGACCTTCCACACTATCTATTTTCAAAGAGAATAATGCATCATGTATTTATTTTGAACCAGGGATATCATCAAGCCTCTTGTTTTTATCCTACCAAATAGAGGTTTCAAAACACCTGATAACTTTATCAGAGTTATCCTTTTCATTATTTTAGTATATCTTTTAAAAATAAAGAGTCACATCATATAATACATCATTCTTAGAACAGAATAGATAATCATCAATGGTAATTGCATTCAGGCCTCTCCTATATCTTTTTAAATTTTTTATACAATGAAAAAGCATTGAATTTTTTTCTTCTTACTTCAAAAATATATGATTAAATTCATTCTGAACGAGGTATCCTTTGAGGGTCAAAAGTTTGTTCCGATTTAATGAAACCTGTATTTCCATCCAAGAAGGTATACCCTAGTGCATATTATCTTGTTAACTATTAAATAAAATATTTTCATCCTCTATAATTTCATTATCTAGAGAGTAAAAAGACACATTACTCAACTAATTCAGCCTTGCCATAGAAAAATTTATCTTACAACATAATACATGGGAGGGGCTACCTGATAAAATAGATTCCCATTAATTTATCACAATTTTAATACATTCTAGTATAACAAGCCAATCATTGTTAAAATAATAGTTAGAGGAGTTGACCTTAATATGTTGAAACAGACATCCAATAGTATATGATTATAATCACAGTGCAACTTCAGTAGGGTTCTCCCAGACAGATCAATCACCCATTTCCTCTCATCCACTTATACAAATCATATTTCCAGTTTACCTTTATGCTTCCCATGAATAGTGTAACTGCTCCATTTGAAATATGCTCCAGAAATAGATACATTAGTAAGAATACACTTATCAATACATGACTAAAGATTAGAGGCTGCAATGTGATAAAAATTCTCACCCATTTTTTCCTCAGGCCTCAAGATAGTATTAAAATCATAATGGATAATCCAACTTGTGGCCATATTTTTCGAGATAATAACTAACTTCCTCCATAATTTTATTCTTCATATATATTGGTTAGAGGGCTAAAAATATTCCCCGAAAGAGAATCATTAACATGAATACATACAATAGTGACTGACTAGAAGTCAACCAGAACATATCTATTATTAACTATGTCATGCTTTAAAACGCACAAAGATTTAGTACTCAACTCAAAATGGATGTTTTCATCGAAAGAGTAACCCATCGAATCCCACTTAAAAGAGTTACATTTTTCAAATATCATTCTTGATTATGTAATTCCAATTAACATGGGTCAAATGGTCATAATAAAATGTCTACGGGATCTAACCGTGGGAGTGTTCCTAATCCCTTAAAAGTTATAAAATAGGACATCATTTTTGGTTTCTAAGCCTAGTGCTAGGCCCATCATTTTTTCAAATAATGTGTTTATCAGATATATTATTAACTAGAACAACAAATTTACATGGTTCATTATCATTAGAAGAAGGTGAATCATCATAATCAATACATTCTTCAGTATAAATAATGGTTAATCTGTTAACTGAGTCACCTGGAGGAGAAAATAGACTAATAGGCAAAATCCTTTTTGACGTCTTTTCTATTTGAACCTGAAAAAATTTCCCAGGGAAGTAACAAAGTGCTAAATCATCATTTTTCCATGCATTATTAAGAATTCCTGCATAATCTGCTTCACCAGCATTATCCTCCATTTTAGGAAGGGAAATGACTGAGGCAGATGCATGCAGAAGGTCCTGAATAGGAGAACCAGAGATTGTAATCTGCTCCAACAATGCATTATCTATCAGAATAACATTCTCAAAAAGAAATGCATCCATCTTATTGTACAGTAAAGTATTATCCACTTCATCAGATGGGCATTATCATTCATAATGTCATTCTCCACCTTAGGTCCATCATCCATGATAACATTTTTTCTATCAGCTTTACTAGATTCTATAACTGGATCAGGACCAGCAACATGGTCCTCCCAAGACACCTTCAGGCTGGAAAGACCAGATTCAACATGTGATTTTAATATAGTGACTTCATGAGCATTGTGATGTAATTTTTTAATAAGATTATTTAAATTTTAGAAATATTATCTACACTTGTGTATAAAATGAATTCTTTGGTTTTTAATTAATTAGAAATGAATGTAAGAACTATTGGAGAATGAAGAATTTATTCATCTATGAAATTTTTATTATAGTAAAAAAAAATATTTTCATTAAAATAAAAAATAGTTTCGTTTATTTTTTTATTAAAATTTTTATTGTATATCTTCTATAAGTAGTTTTTAATGATCCAATTTATTTTACTGTATGATATGAATAAATAAAATATTAATAATTAAAATATACATATATCGGAATGGTAATTTTACCACATTTAAATGGTGAATCCATTTTAAATATAATTTCTCACAATTTTAAAATTTTTATATGAAAAATATGCTCCAATTTTTCTATTAATAATATAAAAATTATATTAGGTTGAATTTTTTTATTTTTCTGGGAATTTTATTTTATTAATATGACCAATACTGAATTTTAATTCAAAACAATTTTTTCATCTAACTTATTAATCATGATAAATTATTTTCTAGATTGGTTTCAAAGTTTAATTATAAATAAATGAAATAAATAAATCTAATTAAGGAAATTTAAATCAATATCACTGTGGAATTGGGTATAAAAATATATCATAATTTTGAACAATTTTAATTAAAAATAGGACTTTTCCTTCAATCTATAGGACTAAATTAGATTAAATTTCTACCACTTATATGTTTATAATATAGAAAAATTTGATTCCATATTTTGAGTAATAATTATTTATATTATTTATTAGTTTTGACTTAGTTATTTAATAATTATTTTTAAAAATTTGATTAAAATTAAATATAGTGATTGAGATAACATTTAGCTTAATAAATGACTAAACCTTAAAATTAAGGGTTAAAATGACATATACAGTTATACAAATTAGATTGGAAAATGATATTTCAACCCAACAATAATTTTAAATTAATTAGTAACATTTTGGATGAAACTTTTCGTAGATAAACATGGGCTGATTTCCATTTTTCAAAATTCCCAAAAATGGAACTCCCCATATGCTATAAAAATGAACTCACCTATCAAAATTATTAACTCATTTCATTAAAATTGTTTCTCTAAAAATCAGATCAAATAATATCCCAACATACATACCTTAATTTTCTAAATTTCCTATTGGGATGAAATCCATCCATGGAAGCCCTTTGGTAAAAACCAAGAATAGTAACCCAAAAAAGCGGTAACATCTCTGCTAATGCTCATTTGTTGTATTTTCTTTTTATCACCCATAAAATATTCTTATTCAATATGTGTATAATATAATTATTATCCTAAATATAATAATATAAATTTCTTATAATGTATCGACTTTAACTTACATGCACCTCCACCTAACAACAAACAATCATTCCATTTTTTTGGACGGTGAACTACCACCTCACGAAATTATGTTTTCCATTTCTCCTCTATAGCCTATCATGGTCCATAATTAAGACAGAAAATATTTTTTAAATAATAGTTTTCAAATTAATGATGAATTTATGCATCTACAATTATTATATAAAATATATCTTCATTATATTCATTTTTTAAATATGATATCTTCATTTTCAGACATATGTACTACCACCTCCTTAATGGGATATGGTTCATTAAATCTATAAATGGAATGTATTGAGGATGGGGTTAGTAAAATTATGTGATATATATGAAATAATAATTCAACCATAATGATATTGTATAAGTATATAACATTTACAATTATTCGTTCTATACGACGACCAAATGGAAACAATGTTCATGTGTATATATGCCATCTCGTTTCCCTGAATGGTGTATTGAATTTCAAATTTATATTGTTTATAGATTGTTAGAAATACATATATAATAAAAATTTATGATATTTATATCATTATTTAAATTCTATAAATAATTAAATGATGATCTATGTAATAGTACAATGAATAACATGCCAAAACTTATACCAAAAACAAAACCATTATTTCCTGAAATGACACATTAACATATTGTAGTTAATAAATACGTAATATAAATCCATAAAAAAATATTTGATATTAAATATAATAATATGTTTTTATTTTAGATATAATATAAACATATTATTTATATATGATGTTTGAATATGATTGAAAAAATACATGAAAAGGTAAGTGAGTTTCATCTCACTTTTTTTCTGTGAGATGCATGTCATGTTCACCACTAACTTATTTGGTGGGGTTTATATTCATCACATGAATGAATTATATGATTATTATACATAAATGAATGTGTATTTACATATCCATTCGATGATATTTCATTCATGGGTATTATGGTTCATATGTTACAAACTCGGTATAATGATTTTGTCTTAATTATTTTTCTTTGAGATACATGCCATTTATGAACCGATATTTTTAAAAAGGGATTATATACTTCCCTTTTACATGTTATATCAGGAATATAATTATTTTAATGAATTTTAGTATTCATTTAAATTTATTATTATATTGGGAATATGATTCAATGTTTCCAAAGTTTTAATTGTTCATTACTACAATCTCATTGTCTATCAAGATATTTAATGATTATGCTTCCATTGATGAAAATAATATGAGACATATCTCAAGAACACTGATTAATTTTATTCTATAATGGTGATCCATGATATATTAATTTATTAGAATCATTTTCCTACTATTTGGTACTTAATATAATTTTGAGAATTCATTTTTATGAAAATATAACATGATATTCACTTTTCATTGAATCATTTTGTTCATTGGAAACTGTGTTTTCTAAAAATGTAATAAAAATGATTTAATATTATCTTTTTATTCTTAAATGGAAATTCTACACAAGTTTTACATTTTTATGAAATTATTTATAATGAAATCATCTTTTCATTTTCCGATGAAGGCACTTTTCTAACATTTTAATCTAAAAATGAATTTTAGTCATGTAAGGAACACCAAACCATTATGAACATCATTAAATTGAATCATAATATTTATGATTAAAATGTTTTTTTAGAAAATTGTATTTCTAAATATTCCTTAAATTTTATGGATTTAGTTTTTTTTATGAATGGGTTTTAAAATAATTTCAAGACTTCAATTTTGGGTTTCAATGTATTTTAAAAGAAAAAGGTTTTAAAAAACATTTCAAATTTTATTTATTAGGTTTTTATATAATTTCACTGTAAAATGATTCTAGATTATTTTGAAACAGTCATAATGTTTTTTCAAGGTGTTTTCAAAGAAAATTTTTTCCAAATATTTTCAATCTTCCATTATATGTTTCAATGATGTTTTAAAATATAAACTTCATGAAAATGATTTAATTTTTATAAATATTAATTTATATAATAAAATATATTTTCATGAAGATATTTTTAAATAAAACATTGTAAATAAATATTTATAAGAAATGGAATTTAAAATGGATTTTTTAAATTATATTTATTAAAAATATATTTTTCTTAAGAAATGTTTTATGTGATACTTCAATATACCTTATTTTTAAGATGTAATACATTGTTATATTTTATGATTTACTAGGGATATTATTCAGGAATACCATTCATATCTTTTTATAAGGTTTTAGTTTTTTATGGAATGATTTTTATGACACTTTTTTATCTTCCACGAGTTAAATTATTTTGAAAGCCACTTATTTTTTGTTAAATATAAATTAATGAAATGATTATGGTACCTATATCATTTCCATCAGTAATAATTGTCACACCCATGGAAAAGTGAGACTTAAAAAGGCTGAATGTTACTACCAATGTTAAAAAGGGGAACTTTTCTTTTTGGGAGCCTGCCTTCTTTGAACTCCACAATTAAGATTGCTTATCCTAGAGTAGTAATCAGTATGGGTTCCCTTCTAGGATGTTTCCCAGGTTGTGTGTGAGTGAGGAAAGAACACGCTGAAATAACATGTGTTGGCCTATGAGGAAAGTCATTATTCTGATAAGAGACCCTAAAGAGTAATAGCCTATGGTGTGCTAGGAAGGAAACCAAGGTATTATAGGAGACACATGGGATGAGTTGACATGGGTCGTGGCCCGGGGAGGCTGGTCATAAAAAATTGTATCAGGGCCAATACCCAACCAAATGTGCTTAGTCACTGCCTGGGTTTGAGGCTTGGGGTCCCCAATGATGTCGTTGAGCTTTAAAGGGGTGTATAATGTGACGCCACTAGAAAAGTGAGACATAAAAAAGGCTAAATGTTACTACACATGTCAACAAGGTGCACCTTTATTTTCAGGAGCCTACCTGATTAAAACTCCACAGTTAAGCATGCTTGGCCTGTAGTAATCTGGATGGGTGACCCCTTGGAAAGTTTCCCAGGGTGTGTGTGAGTGAGGAGTAAACACATTGAAAGAACAAGTGTTGGTCTGTGTGGACAGTCATTAGTCTAATAAGCAACCCTAGTGAGTAATAAAGTATGTTGTGCTGGGAAGGCAACCACGGTATTATAGGAGACCCATGGGGTCAGATGACAAATTTCATGGCCTAGGGAGGTGGTTCATGATAATAATATAATGAAAATTTTATGATACCCATCTCATTTGATGGGTTATTATATGATGTTTTTGAAATCCATCTCTTTTCATGGAAATTTTTATGATGCATGTTTTATTATCTTGTAGAACATGTATATATGATTTTATTATGTGATATGTATTACCAATATCACTCTCTAATGAATTGGGTGATGTTTTTCATCTAATTATATAACAATGGGAATCAAGTTGGTAGTCTTGATCAACTATTCATGATGAGAAAACTAGATCTTCTTTGGGAATATGGGGAAACAGAATACATAATGGGATGATGGGGAAGCCCGATCCTTTATAAGGAAATGATTTCAACTATGGGTTGTGGTGTGTCCTACCTAGTAGGTTTATTTACCATTCATTTCTATGGGGTTTTCTCGAAATGTGCCTTGTCATATAGCTATTGATGATACATGTTTATGTGTCTTCCACTAATTCTATGTCTTATTACTTTTATATGACCACATGGTTTAGGATAATGATTATCTTATAATTAAATGTTCCACGAACTTCCGGTCATTATTCCATGTCACATGATTATAATAATTTTATATAGAAAATGAGGTCCAAATGATATTATTCTATTTTCATACCATTATGTTCGTGTTATTCATATGTATTTCTTTTATTTACACTTTCTGATCATTCTATCTTCCCATTTTTTATGTTTCATTCCCCTATGTTCTGAAAAATGGTTTTAATTATTATTAATAAAGACAGATGTCATAAAATAATATGTTTATAATTATTCAACAATTAATAATAATGTCTTCCCCATATCCAAATACACTAACAATGATGGTCCTTAGGCATGTATTTTTTGTAATTTCTGAAATATTCATCTAAAATAAAGAAATACCTATATATATTAAGAATGGGAATCTATAAATGGAATCAATAGAGTTGATTAGTCATAAATTTTAAACTAGAATGATAATTAATTAGTGAGATATCTATCGATATTCCAATGGATATTTCTATTGATGTATATATGTAAAAGTTTACTGATGAAAAAATGTATACTAAACTATCCTTGAATTTTGGAAAATTATAGAGTGAGTGGATTCTAGGAAATAAATCCATGCCTCAATACTAAATTTTTTTGTGTCTCTATATCATGTTTGAATATTGGTAATAATAATGAAAACACTATATTGATATAGAAACAAGTGGGAACTAGAGCCCTACAATATACCTTACTTCACACCTGATTTGACAATCTAGGGAGATATGATTTGGGAATTCACAAAGAATATATGAATCATCATGAATTATTTAAATAGAATATTTCTCAGAATTACCAAGTATGAATCAATATTTGGATGGGTTAACGACGTTGGATTCATTGTTTAGACATCCCATAAGTAATATTTAATGATTTTTTAGTTTTCTATTTTAATAATTTTTTCAAACCCAATTCCTTCATGTGTTAGTAATTTATAAGAACATGATGAAATTGGATTATCATTGAATTATTTAGATTTATAACATATAGGTATGATGAATATTTATTTATTATGTGGGAATATATTGAGGATAATCATCCTGGCCCAGGAGTATTGCTAATACTACTAAAGAAAAAGGGACCAAAAATGTAATTTAAAAGCTATCATATGTTCATGACATATTTTTAACATTCAATGTTAGAATCATGATTGGATTTCCATTGAAGAACCATATGATATTATTTATATTTCATATTATAGGAATGGTGTATTTAGATATAAAATGATGAATCCTAGGTAATGGTTTAAAATTAAATTTGTATGATTCAAGTGTATATATATAGTTATTAAATTATTACGTTATATGAATCATAAAACATATGATTTCATTTAAGGATATGAAAAAATATATAGAATAATGATGATGAACTAGAAAAGGGATTTAATGGCAGGGTTAAATATTTATTAAGGTATGTAAACCCTTAATGTGTACCTGATGTTGAGAAAATTATGACTAAATTAGATCAAGAGTCGATTGAAATGGATAAAGTAAATTTGATATTAACGATTACCCTAAATCATATTATAGATTTTTTTTAAAGGTGGTCTCTTTCATCATGGTTGATGTTTATATCTTATTCAATGTAAAGAATATATCCATTACTATTTGGAATAAAAAATCCTTCTTATTTTGTAGAATGATTTATGGTACGTAATGTTATTACCATTTTTGAAGAGAATATATGATGATGGTGTTCACATGATTGGAATGTGAAAACTAAATGATGGTATTTGATATATAGGGTATCAATGTTATAAAGATTTCATAACCTTATTTGTAATGTTGTTTTTTATTTTTATCTTTCATATAGGCTATAAGGTTATCAATTTATAGAATGTTTAATTCAATCTTTAGATGAGGTTTTGGAGATTAAAGTATTATGTCACCGCATGGGGATTCATTCATATTTGATAATCTATTATAAAAATATTATTTTGATGGAAACTAAAGATGGATGTGATTACTTATCATGGATCTCATAGACTGGTAGTGATTTATAAATATTAATTTGACCTTCCATTTTAGAGAAAGTGGTGATGTTGAAATTAGGCATGATGTGACCAAAAGTGTGATTTTATATATTAAAGGGAATGAAACCACGTAATTAAATAAATTTGAAAAAAAATATTCATCATTATGAAAATAATATAGAAATACAATTTTTTCATATTTTCTTTTTTTAATGATAGCAATGACCTCTTTCATGGTTCTTCTCTTTATGTTTTTTATTGTTAAATATCTCTAGAATACCCACATTTTTTTGATCATTTATATTTTACAATCACTATTATTGTTTACTCTATTCATCCATGTCCATATTTTCAATTCCCATCAAATTTATCCTTTTTAGGAAATATAGATTTTTGTTAAATTTGGTAACCATTATATTTCTAACATTCTCATTTTAAAGGAATTTATAATATTCATATTTACTATGTGTGTTTCAATTAATGAAAATTTGAAGTATTATTCTTTGGTTAACTAATATTTTTATAGAGGTAAAAACTAATTTTAAGGGGGTACAATAAAACTCTCAGATATTTTGTGGTTTTTATGAATTAATTTAATCTTTTTGATATTTTTCTTTTCACAAAAATAGTGAATATAACTTTTTTATATGAAATCATTAGGTATGGATTGTATTATTCACCACCCCATGTAATTATTTTACTCCACATGACAGTAATATTCTATATAGGTACATGAAAAATATGTTTTGCCTTTATTAAACAAAATATTGTGTCCCTTTTATATAATGCATTACACCAATGACTCTGGTTTGTCAGACTACCATATACTTTTAATATCATAGAATAAGATATATTACAACTAACACATAGTCATTGGAAATGTATATAGAAACAATACTAAATAAATTTTTATAATATTATATAAAAAGTTATAAAAAATATATCGTTTATTTATCAATTATTTATAAAATAATTAAATAACTATTTGAGAATGAATAAATTCCTATTCTAGTAAAACAAATTTTCTATGTACGAACACAATTTTATCTCAATATTTTTAACAAACTAGTTTTAAATATCATTTTAAATAAATTTATTATATTATATATACTATCAATTATTTTTTATAGGAATATAATAGATTTGATAGGTCTAAGATAAGAATAAATCCAATTTTATGAATAAGAAATGTATTCCTCAAAAATGTATTTTTAAAAACATTTTTGGAAGAATAATATTAATTATGATTTTTTAAAAAATTTATAACATTTATTAGAAATTAAACATCAATTTTATAAATAGAAACAGAAATACTAGATTACTATTATTTTTTGGTATTTTTTAATGATGTTTCGTTTTTTAATTAGTAGTGAATAGTAGAGAATTTTAATTCGAAAATGATTTTTCATCTAATATATTTTTAAGAATAAATTATTAATTTCGATTGTTTTAATGTTAAATTACACAATTAAAATATCCATTAATGAAATTAGTTCATTTTAATATATTTTACCTAAAATATAGATATTAAAACATACTATAATTTTGAACATATTTATGTAAAACCTCTGTTTTCGTCTGATCTGTGGGATTAAACATTAATTAATTTTTACCACATACTTGAATAAAAATTATAAAAATATAATAAATTTATTAAATAATTAAATTTCAAATTTCAAATATTTTCAAATTATTTTTTCCCCATAAATATTAGTGAATTTGATTGGAATTAAATAAAACGATTATGATAAAATGTGGCTTAACAAAAAACTAAAAAATAAACCTAAGGTCAAAAATGACATATAAACATAATCATAATATATATAATTGAAATATTTTGACCCTATAATCCATTTTATAGAATTGTTACTATTACATTCAATGTTATATCAAAGAAAATGTTTTCAGAATTCCATTTTCCAAAAATTACATGAATGGAAGTTGTCCACCAGTATAAAGAGTCACTCACCACTACATCTTATTCACACCACTAAATACAATTAGAAAATCCATAATATAATAATATAATTATAAAAAATACCTCACTTCATCAAATAATCCTCCCATTGTAAAAAATCTAACCAAGGAAGCCCTTTGGTGAAAACTAAAAGAAGTTATCCAATGTAGAGGTATCATCCTTCCTCCGGACCAATTGTTTTATTTTATTTCTACACAACATAAAATGTATTTCATACATGATTATATAATACCAGAACTATTCAAAATTTATTGAAATTTTTTATAATATAAGGGTTCTACCTAAAATTTTACACAATTCATTTTCTTGGGTATCAAACATATGATTTTTCATGTATAGAGAACAACCGCCTCATGAAATGATGTTTTTTTTTCATTTAACTCCTATAATGGTTGATAATTATTTTGGAATATATTTTATTATATAACATATATGATATTTAATACGTATTCATGATTCTATAATGATTAAATAAATCATAACTTCATGGTTGCTATTTTTTGTAAATGTGGTAACTTTATATGTGGACATCTGGACTACTACCTCCCTAAAGCAATGTTATTTGTTAACACTCTATATGGATTTTACTAAAAATGAGTTTAATTAAAATATGTAATATATGTGAATTATTAATTCTACTATAATGATGTTATATATATATATAATTTATTTAAATTCTTTCATTCAATATGATAATAATACATAAAAAACATTCTCGTGTACGTATGACATA
The DNA here is from genome assembly GCA_963277665.1 of Viscum album. Classification (NCBI taxonomy): domain Eukaryota; kingdom Viridiplantae; phylum Streptophyta; class Magnoliopsida; order Santalales; family Viscaceae; genus Viscum; species Viscum album. The sequence goes on from OY728142.1 coordinate 1,063,302,550, forward strand.
CCATGTCTATAAATAGTGTGTTACATTTCATATTTCTATTTTATATAGGTAGATGTAAATATATATATATATATTAATATATATTAAATTTATATAATTATTTATATTAATGGAATAATTAATTCAAGATATATTAATGGGGATCAAGAATAACAATCCACCACTTACAAGAATAACAAGATGATATTACCTAAAATGTAACATTAACATCAAGTTGTTATTAAAAGGGTAATATAAAGTGATTAGAAAATAATAAATTGTTTTATATATAATAATATGCTTCTATGGTATATTTATAATACATATATATTTATTATACCAGAGGTTTTAAAATGTATTATTAAATTCAATGCCTATGGTAAGGGAGTATCATCTCAATTTTTATTTCTGTGATATACAGTTTATATTCAACCCTAGTTTCTTTATTGTAGATTATATATCCCATGAAATTATTATATTATTATTATACATAAATTTATTAGTATTTTAATATCAATTTTTATCATTATTTCACTGGATTTTTGGTTCAAAATTAACCATATTGTTGAAGTAATTTTGTCTTAATTTACCATCATTGAGATATGTGCCATGTTATGAAACAAAATTTTTCTATGGGGTGTATATACAATCCCTTGACATGTTATATCCTGAATATATTTATTTTAATTATATTTGATGCTTGATTTAGTTTTATTATTTCATGTTGATTATTTTGTAATGTAACAAATATGGTAATTTTTTTCTACAATCTCATTCATTATCGAGATTATTTATGATTATTCATTCAATGATGATAGATTTTGAACAATATCTTTGGGAAACCCATATTTTTATCATACTATGGTTATCCATGATATATTAATGTATTATTAATATTTTTTCAATCATTGTAACATAAGAGAATTATGAAATTGTTTTATGAAGATATGATTTTATTTATTTGTTCAGTCGACAATAAGTGTTATTTCAAAATAGAGTAATATAAATTGTTTTAAAAAATGTAGTACTATTTTCAAAATATGTTTAAATGAAATTTTTAACCATGATTTACCTTTTAAATAAATGTTTTAAATTGAATCTTCTAGTAATTTTATAATAAATTCAAAAGAATGATGGACATGTATGTAATTACCTATTATTATATCCATAATTGACTTTAATATTACTTTGAATGTGTACATGGTTATTATTTTAATTTTTTTTTCTAATATTAATAACATGTGTTGAATTTAAGTTATTTCAAAGAAAATTGTTTTGAAAATAATTTGGACCCTTCTTTTTTGGTCTCAGTTTATTTTCAAGGAAAAAGGTTTTCAAAATGTTTTCATGCAATATAAATTAGTTTTCATTGCGTTATAAAATAAACTGGTTTTAAAAAAGTTTTAAATAATTATTAATGAGTTTTCAAGGTGTTTTATAAAAATTTCTTCCATATATTTTGAATCATCCATTGTCATTTTTCAATGCTATTTTAAATTAATAATATGTAATATATTAATTATGTTCTAAATAGAATTTTTGTATAGGTTAATTCATATTCATCATGAAATGATTTAAAGGAAAATTTTAAATCACTGCATACAATTAAATTATTTTCAAAATTTTTTATAAATTTTTTTTAATTAAAGGACATTTTTTATCGAAATGTTTTAGGTGATGTTTAAAATACCTATTCATCTATGATAACATGATTTTTATTAGTTTATGAATTAATATGGATATTATCCAAGAATAAGAATCATATTATTTCTTAAATAGTTTAGGATTTTATGTAATGATTATTGTGAATCCAATATACTATCCCTGAGTTATAATATTATGAAATATTATTCTTTTCATGTGTTATGATTTGATGAAATGATTATGAAGAGTACATATTTACAATAGGTAATGATATGATGAAATGTTTATGATACCCATTTCATTTTATTGGTTATGTTATGATGTTTAGGAGACCCATCCATTCTTATGGGACCTTATATGATATAAATTTTATTATCCTTTGGATAATGTAACTAATGATTTAAATATGTTCTGGGTGGGATCTATATATCCCCCAAATGAATTGGATATTTATTAAAATATCATTGTATAATGATGCGATTGAATTCGAAAAACTAATTCTACTATGGAAGACTAAGACACCTGATTCACAATGGAATGATGGGGAAACCCAATACACTATGAGAAGATGGTGAAACCCGATCCCTTATAGGTAATGAAATGCGACTAGGGATGGTGGTGTGTCCCTCACTATATGTGTAGTCCCCCAGAAGTTCCCTATTCAGTTTTGGAAAATATCCTTGACTTATAGAGAATCATGTTACATGTTTATGTTCCAACCAAAAGTTATAAGTCTTATGAATTTGATATGTTCAAATAGATATTGTTCTTGAGTATATTTTGATTTCATTTCTTTTTAACTACCAATCATTAATCGATGTATCATTATTATGATTATTTTATTTATGGTATGATATTAAACTATTATTCTCATGTTCACTTGCACTTATGTTTGTGGTATTTTTATATATTTCCTTTATTTACCTTAAATGAGAATTTGAGATCACCCCTTTCTATTATTACATATTCCTTGGTTCTAGATATATGTTTTAATTTGGAGTACTAATGAGGAATAAATTTAAATACACTATTGAAGATTAATCACCAAACTAGATAAATGTGATACATGTTTCCTTGGAAACTAATCTATTATTTTACCCGAAGATTTTTTTTGTAATGTGATAAATAAATATATAAAATTATTAAAAATTTATTTATGTTAGGAATGGGTTTCCTTAAGAAGTATTATAATGGTGAGGTTTTAAGATATTTTTTCTCACATAGTTTCATATTTTTTGAGTGAAAATGAATCTTGATTTCATGGGGTCCAAATTTTTTATAAAGACTCCTAATGGAGTTTTGATAGTTAAAATACCTCAATTGTCTCTTTTCATTTGAGGAATGAGGATCAGAAGGTAGATTGAGTCAGATAATAATATTTATAGGATTTAGATTATATTTCATGGGTTTTGGGGTTTTCTGGATAGGGTTAATGGTTTTGTGTTCATGGTTTATGAGAAATCATTTGATTCCTTGATTCTGTGTATTATTAAATTTAATTTATAATTGGTAATTGTTGAGTTCAAATGTTTTATCATGGTTTTTTATACTGTGTGATGAAAATTAGTGATATTTTTATTTTAAATAATATATTATTCTTATCAAATAGAATGTACCCAATTATATACAAACTAGGATACTTTCAACATTTTGAGTTAGAGATGATAGTAGTGTTGGTACATGACATGGCTTTTCGATAGTAGGGGTGATCACAGATGGGGATTTTTTTTTCCAATCATGAAACCAAACCATGTGAGTATGGGCCATGGATATATCTTACTAAATTATTAAAACACACATTGGAATACCATGTGTTCTAACCTTTTTTCTACCTACAATGGCATTTTAATATTATTTTACCATTTCTACTACAGTATTTGAAGTCACCTAACCACTTTCTCTCCCTCTCACACACATGACTATGTGGGGGTTTTTTCCTTCCTCTCACCTATGAGCTTTATCCAAGAGGTGAATTTGTTGATATTAATATTCATTTTGAGGTATAATTAAACATTTAGTGGATTTTTTCCTATTATTCTCTTTCCATGTAACTATCGGTTGATATGGTTTTGTGATTGTTGATAATGTCACTAGATTATGAAGGTATCTTCTAAATTAATTTGGGATTGTGGGAATCTTGTATAGAGAAGCGCCCAAGATAGAGTCCATATTTTTTCATCGTATTTAATCAAGGTATGTTACTGCGTTGATTTTTCCTAGGTCTTTTCAATTATATAATTTAAATATTCTATTTAATGACAATTATCTTAGATATTTGAGAATGGTGTGGATGGTATGTTGATGATATTCCATAATTGTTTCATGTAGTTTTGATATGATATCAGTACCCTATTTTTTCTAAAAAAATTTATAGTTACATTTTAGTTCATTAATTAATTATAAATTTTTATTAATTAATTGGTTTTGTTAGGTATGGTATTAAGGATTTGGTGATTGAGATGATCTTGATTATTATATAAAAAGACAGCAAGATTCATGGGTGTTCCATAAAAATTCTTCTAGGCATTGACATTTTTTGGATACTATAATTGATGAGTTTGGTGGTCTTATAAATTAACCCATTTTTTATAATTTTATTTCTTGTGTTTGTGTTTTTTTCCTATGATCTCAAACAAGATATGATTTCCCCCTTGATTTGTGAAAATGGTTTGGGTTTTAAATTAATTCCTTGTACCTTCCATATATATTTTTGAATCCATTAGATTTTTCTGGCCCATACCTATAACCATGCATGGGGTGTTCCTTCCTTTGGAAAAACAATTTTTTTGGTTTTGCGTTTTGGTAAAATCATATGATGAATTTTTAAAATTGATTTTTTTATCTTGATTCAATTAAAATTTCCAATATGGAAAAATACGTTTTAAATTTAATGTTCATATCAAATTAATGTGTGGTGACCTCTTTGGTAAAAATCCCTTATTTAATTTTTAATCTATATTCAAGAAAAAATATGGTCACGTAACAATGTATAGTTTTTCATAGTGGAAAACCAAGTTTTAAAGAGGTGGTGTGCATGTTTTGTAAATGTTGATTATTTTGTTATTTCTGACATGTTACAAATTTTTTGAAATTTATTTGATCCTTGAGTTAAATTAATGGTCTGTTATGACAATGTAAAGTTGGAATATGGAAATGAAATAGGAATAAAAATATGGGTTTTGATTGATTGTAAAATTTCTTATATCATATCTAATGAATATTTATTTTTTAAGATGAAATGGTTTGATTGTGAATTTAGTTTTATATGAGTAATTTAATGGACAATTAAAATTTTTGAAAAAAATGTATTAATATATATTGAAATGGTATGGGATCATTTAACATGACATGTCGAATTCCTGTTGTATTCATGTAATGTTGTTCAATAGTTGTTCACCTATGAATATTTTTTGTATGATGTTGGATTGATGCTCCACTACATGGTTTTCAGACAACTATCTTGATTCTATACGTATCATGGTTCACCGTATTTATTAGTGAATGTAATGATTCCCTTGAACCAAACGGTGTGGGCATGGAATTATATATCATGGAAGGGATGGTCCGACATGGTGTTCCATGTTCCTGTTGGATGTATGGAATAATTATTCATGTTTTATAAGCCTTAACATTCTTTTTGGGATATACAGACAAGATCTACTAAATCTGGGATGGATACATGTATGACTAATCATGTTTTCAAACCCAGGACATAGATGATTGGATTATAAGACATGATGTAAAAAATATTGATTGAATTCATGGATTGAGGCTCATTAATTGAAAATATATGACCCCTTTGATAAATGGATCATATCATCATATTTGTTCATGGAAGGTTTGAGGGAAATGAGTTACTCATGAAACAAATATTAAATTGGTTTAATTGAATATTGAAAAATAATATAAATCATGTTTTGTTTACTATCGTTTCTTTGATTTACCCATTCAACTTCATACACAATACTAATGGAAGGTATTTACATTATACACCATTGGTGGTGTTCTACGTTGTTTTAATAACACCCATATTTGGAAAAAAAATCACTTTGGTACAAGAGTATATCTAAAATACTAATTGAAGGTAAATGATGTGACTGTAGCTCAAGTTGTGTATTGTTGGTCGAGAAGGATTGCACGAGTGGTGTCATGTGACTGGATGGATATACCTTGGAGATTCTGTGGAGCCTTTTTGTAGTTTTTATTATTTTGATTTTGTTCTGGCACCCACCAAGAGGTTGTTGGATTTATGTATGACATGACCTTTTGGGCCCTTATTACATTTTATATTATTACATCATGTTTTTAATTAAAATTACCAATTCTTACTCCTAACTCTGATTTTTGTGATATTTTTTTATTTACTTAATATTTCCCACTCTGATCAAGTGGTATTTTATTTTCACAGTTCCACATTAGACCCCCACTTCTAGTTAATAGCCTCTAGAATATGGGGAGGCACACTTTAGGACATATGAATAATTGGATATGGGAAAACTTTTAGTGGCATATTGTCTCAGATGTTACAGTCCCACTCAAAGCGTATGTTCACGGGATGAAAAAACTTTTGGAATGTAATTTTTGTTTTATTTCACTGATCATTGGTTTGCAAGACTATGTGATCATCTAAGGTGTTTAATTAGTAGTTTTAAAGAGCATCAATACATGATAGGTTAGCAGGGTAGTGGTAATTTGATAATTTTTTGTACTCTATAAGGAGTACGATCATTGGATCGTAGAAATTGAGGTTATTGGTTATGTTCAAAAAATTATTGTGTCCATACTGGATTGTCTACTATTTTAGAGGAGAATTTATTAATGGATGATTAGAAAATACCTAATATATTATTATGTGGGGCCCTAATGTTAGATACAATAATAAATATACCACATTTTATTATTTTTATTCTAGAAAATATTAATATTATTTAGCAATGTATTTTTTAATTGAAAAAATATTTGATTCTAATTGAAAATATTTGAAAAATATTGATCAAAATTTGGGTTGACACATTTTTTAATGATTTTGGAAATGATTTCACTTTTTTAATTTGGTCCCTTAATTTTTTGATATATACATGGGTTTAATGATTTTGTGGTGAGTAGGGTGGAATGTATCATTATCATCTAGTACACCAACATTTTGGGAGTCATTCTAGATATATATTCTTAATCCACTATGTGATGCATATGAGGTAAGAGTATTTTGTAATCCAAAACTGAGTCTCTATGGAATACCAATAAATGGTATTAGATAGAACTATTTTTCCTCTAGGTAAAATGGAACTTCAAAATATGAGATTTTTCTATATGAATGTTATTACTGATGTAATGAAATATTTTATAGAATATTTTTTGGAAATGGTATTTCAACAGATATCGGGTGTGGATTTATTAGAGATATTTTCACCAATTATTTATCATGAAACCATTTGTAATGTTCTAATAATTTGAGTATAGTTTACTATATTCTTGTAAAATATGTACATATGGATAACCTAAATTCAAGGATATTTATAGGTAACTATTTACCTTAAACATTTAACGGGTTTCACACATATTATAAACCCAAAAGTTGCTGGGTGGATAAATTAAATGTTGCATGGATAGATGTATGCACCCAGGGTGTGGAACAAGAAATTCAATTCTATTTTGGTTGAGGATTTATTTTTCTATCAAAACACATATAATGGATGATACCATAGTTCTTGTAATAATGGGAGTCATATAATCTTTCTCATTTTGGTAGATGACATTATTTTTCTATACTATATTATAGAATGATTAGAATTTTAAGTAATTACTAATCTAGATGGTTCAAGATCAAGGATATTAGACGTGATAAGAATGCATTCATGGAATATTGAGAGGAATAATAGAGAAATAAAATTACATAATTTGTTTAGGACATTGTTAGTAAGTATATTGAATTATTAGGAAATAGTTGATGGAAAATATTTGTGGGCCCATTTTTCAGGAACATAAAATTGTCTAATGTGACATCACCTACTAAATATTATTATGTAATATATGTTGAAAATGATGCATATGAATCTATGGCTGAAATATTTATATTTTTTATTTTAATAGAAAACACATTTTTTTGGGATTTGTAATTAAATTCATTTTAAATTCATTAAATAAAATCCTAGAAATTGTGAAGTAGATAATCCACTACATCAATTAAATTCATGACACACCCTAGTGATTTATGATAGAAGATCCATTTTATAGATATATTTAGGATTAAATCACTAGATATTTAGATACCTATTAAGGAATAATTAAAAATTTTAAATATAGATGAACAATTGCTAGTTGGATATCATTTCTAAATTGGAATATTACTCAAAGTAAAATGTCTAGGAAGTATGGTAGTGTAATTTAAAAAGTGATGTAGAAGGTTTGGTTGATTTGGTTGTTTAATGATCTCATATGAAGTAATGAAGGTACATTTTATTTTTTGATAATCATATTGTGATTCTCAAGGTTATGTACTTGATGTAACATGCTTGGAAAAGTATATTTACTTAACATATAACTTCAGACGAAACATGTCATAAATTGAGAAGATGGAACTATAAGTGATATGTAGAAGAAAAAACCCAATGGAAATTTTGACCAATGTATTTTTCATGGAAATTATATAGTAAACTTCTTCTATAATAGATATTGGGTGAATGTATGGAAACATAATCATTAAATTCATATATATTACAAATTATCGATGAGTACTATATAAATATAGGAAGAAACATAAATTAGAACTATGAATGATTGGTCTTATATGGGAATATATACATAAACATATCATTAATGAAAAATATTCAACATCCCTAACATATTTCATTATAGAAGGTACTCTTATAGATTCATCAAACATAGTACCCCTGTTCTTAACCAGTGGAAAAATTCAAACAGAATAAGGGGTGTGTTCAACTTCTTAGTAAATCTAAAGATGATATATTTAAATCAATGGTCATGTATTATCATATAATATAAATGTGTGTATGAGAAAAAGTGATTATCAGTTGAATATAATACAAAAAAAAATCATATATCAAAATCACGAGTCATGTAATAAATCATTATTATGTCATGGGATTGAGGAATTGTCCAAAAAAACTATTGAATCATTAAATTATATGATAATAATATCACCACATAATAAGAGTTTTGAAATAAAATAGGGGTAGAGAACATTTCATACGTAATAGATAATTTTAAATTCCATTATATCATATCATATAAGGAATCGACTCATTTTTCATGGATAATAGAGAATCAAGCATCACATTTACTATCCCATATCATAGTGGATCATGAATCCCAACCTATTTCATAGATCAATTTTTTTTCAATTAATATCTCATAAAATATATTATTTTACCATTTCATTGGGGGGAAATATAATTATAGGGCCAGCCATCACATAATGAAAACCCATAAAAATTATTTATGAATGATTACAGAAGATTCAATAGATCATCATAGAAAAACCATTGGAACAAAAATTTGCATCATTAATACATTATTATTTTAAAAATACATTTTTAATTGAAAAGTAATTAGTTCGATAAATGATTCATCAATACTTAATTAACCCATAAGAATTAAATGGGTTTCATAGAATCAAACATAAATCACCATTGTTATAATACAACAAGAGAAGGAACATGTATGGTTTCATTTGGTCTTATCCCTAGTGATTCCTCAATAAAATCCAAGGATTTTATTGAATATATATAATACCGTTTGAATATCAGTCAAACATTTCAATTAAAACATGGTAAAATTTTATTAACCTTTTAAAATATTTGACTAAAAATCACATGAATATTTAAAAATCCATTTATTTAAAAATTAAAAATGTATGATTTTAATGTAATATTTAAATGATAAAAAATCATGATGGTGGGAAATTTTTTTCATGATTTATGCATTAAAAGTAATAATTATTTTTTAACATTTTTTAAAATGAAAATATAAATTATTTAATGAAAACTTAAATTTATTAATTTTTAAATCATTATAAATAATGTAAAATTTAGTGAAAAATATCTTAAAAAACATTAAAAGTTTATGTAAAAAAATTTATAATATATTTTTTACAAATATGTTCATGGAAGAAATGATCATCGGTCAATGAGTAAAAGAGTTCATATTTTCATTAAAAAATTAACAATCATTGAAATTTTGAAATTGAGAATATATATATATATATATAATACTATAGTTTTCTATTTAAAATATTAATTTAATAAATATGGTATTAATTTATAAGATATATAAAATTTCCCATAATATAAATATATTACCATAAATCCTAAAAATAAATTGGATTGTAACATAATACCTCACATTGTTGGTGACACATTAATCCTAGGCCCCATGAAAGATATAACATCACATGATACTATGAATAAAATACATAACATTTGATTCATTATATAAAATATCAATGGGATATTTTATACACCATGTGAGTGAAATATGAAGATAATATGGTATATATATCATATAAACAAATATGAGTTCATAAAATCTGATATAATGTACCATCAATCATTTTATGTGATAAAAATTTATATATAATAAATAAATATTAATAAAAAAATTATATCCATATAAATATATATCGTACCAGATATGATTTAGTTATTAAATATTATCACATGTTTATTAATATTTTGTTACGAATATAATAATTCTGAACTATAATTTTTTTGTTTTCATGATCTTTTCTGTTTAGTATTTTTATTCCTTATACATTGATATAGGTTCCTTGAATTATAGAATATTAATAAATTCATAGGTATCATATTTAATCATTATATATAATTTTATAACAATTAATATTAAAATTTAGTAGGAAAATAAATTGCATCTCATCATGACAACAATGGTTCATACATATGCAAATATGATGATTCCACTTGTCAATAGATAGAAAAAAAGAACAAAACATTGACCCAATATTAAAATAATATTATGACATCATTAATATAATATATATTCATTCAAGACAACATTATAACCATTTATGTGATGTGGAAATGAAATTAAAGTATGTTTATTCCATTATAATAAAAACATATCATTATATTTAATATACTTGTTTCACTATTTTCAAATAAAATACAAAGATATTTATGATGTTAAAAAATAAATAAAATTGAAATTCCTTAAATAAGAATTAAACCACTTCATTGAGAAACCCCATTTTTCTGACACCTTATGTTAGTAAAGGTGGATATTTAACAAATCCCAGATGATATAGGATGTGTTGAATGAAAATAATATGTTATTAGGGTTTTTATTGTCTAAGATATTTGAAAAAATAATTGTGAATAAGGGAGAGGATAAATTGATCATTTATATGATAGGGTATAGTCAAAACTAAAATAACTAATTTATTAAATTAATATAAATAAATTTGAAAGTTCAGATGTAAATTTTTTGACATATATTGAATATAATATGAGTATGAGTCTAAATGCTCGCATAAGGAAATTATTTAGGTTTTGGTATTTTTAACCCCTATATCATAGTTTTAATCATTGTTGAAACCATTTAGGATTACCTTCGTACAATAGTTGGTACACATTTGGGGTTGAGAAATTTAATAATAAAATGAAAATTGACCCATTAATGAAAAATAGATGATATTCAAGACAATATGATACTCCACTAGCCAAATAAATTATGTTCTTATAATCATTTGATAATATAATTATGAAATTTTATTTACTCAAGATAAACTATTAATATATATGTAATATGATATTTTTTAAAAAATAATCCTAGAAATTCATCTATATTTTTTTAATTTTTAAGTATTTTAAATAATTTATAGGATTTTTCTAATTCTTGACAAAGCATGTTTATATGTTCTTAAAGAACATTATGTAATAATTCCTGTAGTAAAAATTAAAATTAGATTAACATGATACATCAAATTAAATAATATTATAATTAAAATTAAAAAAACTTACTTCATTTTTGGATTAAGACAAACTATTATATATATTAAAACAAATGGATAGACGTTACATATTTATTGTTTTCATAAAAAAATATTATGGTCATTACTAAATGAAAGTGTAAGAAAATTTCCAAAACATTGATGATAATTTTTATAACATTGAATGGAAACTAATAAATTATATAAAAAAATCTATTTTAGAAAATTTTCAGCCTCAATGTTTTACCCAGGTTTTCGCCTTTTTACCCTTATTGATGAGAAAAATATTTACAAATATTACTATTAATAATTATAAAAAATAAATTAAACATATTTAAAAAGGTATAAAACACAAATTCCAAATATGAATTTAGTTTTTCAAAAATTAATTTTGATATTTGGTATAAATATATAAATAAAAATATGTAAAATCCAATGAAAATAACGTTCCATAAAAATTTGTTTTTATGATTGAAAATGAACGTATATTAAAACAATGTATAATTATTAATCCTATATAGATAATTATAATATATATAACTACCTAAAAAAGACAATATATTAATATTAAAATATAATTTAATTTTAATTTTTTAATTAATTATTTATTGAAAGGAAAGGGCTGTTTTACATAAATAATAATTATTCATCATTGAATTAAAATAAATCCCTTCCAAAAAATCCCAAAAAATCACCCTTTTCTAATAATCACAATACTATTTCAAAAATTATGTTATTTTAATGAGATAATATTTTTAAATTTGGTATAAATTAATAAAAAATTCCACACACAAAATTTAAAATAAACCATTTTTAAGAGAAAATATTTTTGAATAAAAAATCTTCATTATATAAAAATATTAATTTGTTATTAAAAATTAATCAATGAATCTGAATTGAAAAGACATTTATATATGTTTTTCATAGTATTGTTAATCGAATTACTAAATTTAATTTAATTTATATGTTATAATACATTTTGTTTCTTATTATTCTTTATGATGAATGTCAAGAAAGATATATAACACAAGAAATTTATATAAAAACATATATATATTCTAAAACCTATGGTTGTTACATTATTCCCTCTAAAATTAATTGAACTCATTCAATTTAACTTATAACTTACTAGACTTAGTGTATCTTTTCATATAATTAATTTCTGATATATATTCTATATTGATAACTGCCTTTTATATCACTATGATTCAATATCGTTTTCCCTAATTAATTTGGTGGAAAAATAAATATTAATTTTTAGATGACGCATCAATTTCCAAAATGATTTCACGATATCCAGGAGATACAATACACTTTGGAATCAATAAGTTTTTATTCTTGTATCTTTAGTTTAAGAAGTCATTTTAAATCATAGTATAAAATATGAGGTAACAAACATATTCAGTTGACTTTTATACCATTAGAATAATTTCATCCACTCATTGCCCTTTGATCCATTTTAATTCACACTTTCATCTCATATTAAAAAAGAAATATAACAATATATAAATATATTTTAATCCTGAATTATTAAAACTATGTTTCAATAGAACATCAAATCAGTAAAACAATGACAATAAATTCCCCACATATCTACATATTTACCAAAATTGAATGATTAAAAAAATATATCAAATGTGAATAAATTATAAAACAATAATATATATAATCCCCATAATAATATCAAAATATATCCATAAATTAGTCCATAAAAACTTACCATAAATCTCTTCAATATATTTTGGAACAAAATTAAAATCCCAATGATTATAATGATTTTATCACATATTTTAAATGATAATATTAATAATTTTTTCTATATAATACCCATCACACGTATGTTCATATATCTAAAATATATATTCCCAAATAATATGGCAAAAAAATATTTAATAATAATTCCCATAGTAATTTCAAATCACCCGAAGCCATAATAAAATCATTGATAAATCCAAAAACTATATCTACACAAATAAACCAATTTATATTATCAGTCTCAATCATCTCATTTTCCTAACTACACATTATTATCTCAATATCAGGTACATATTATGGGTAATATAAATTCAAAAAATGTTTTTTTATAAAAATCTCTTATAAACTATGTCAATTATTTATATTATAATTAATAATAAACTTGTGCCTTTATATAATTCATTAAGAAATATGGAACAACAATCATTTGATGTCACATTATTCATATTCCTATAATATCTTATAAAAGACACTCCAAAATCCATGTTCCTAAATCACAATATAGAAACACTTAAATAATTCCCCTTAAATTATTAGAATCGCATTGGACCAATTTATATCTTAAATTTATCCCATGGATTATGGCATTGAATAGTATAATGACTATGTTCTTCACACATAAGACATAGACATTAAATCATACCCTATGATTTAATTCTTTTTCTAACTCCAAATAATTTATTATTCATTTGTAGTTTTTTATATATGCCCTTAGTTTCAAAAAAAACATATTTACCTTTATTTAAAAATTTCTCTCTATTCACTTTCCAACATACATGACATGTATAAAGTGAAACCGTATTCCCTCCATGGTCATCATCAATAGAATTTGTACAAAAATTTTTCCCTTAATATCTCTTCTTGGAAACTCATTGATGTTGTGGATATAAATAATATAATGAAATATATATATATATTAATAATCAAAAGGTATCAACTTCCATATACAATTTTTTTCTCATGTGTATAAACATTACAATGACTATTACATTTATAAATTTCAAGAATCCTCTTAGTTATGTCCATTTGATAAATAGAAGAACGTATTGTGTGAAATAATAAAAATAATGAATTTTCATGTAATAGTTAAATATAATTCTTATGATATATGAATCATGAAATATTCTTTTCATTCTAGTAATCCGTTTGTTTATCCTAGGTAATCCATGGTCATTAATACTTCATAGTATTTCATAAATATAATATGAATCTAAAAACATATACCCCAAAAAAGTGTCCATATATGTATTTGGATTTATAACAACCCTTATTAGACAATTAGAAATCATTTTAATAAACAATCTACCAATTATAGAGTTATTACCAAAAAAGTTGATATATTCCATAACGATACTCACTTTTCGGTATCTAAAAAGGGATGTTCATTATAGGGAAACAACGTAATCTATATTTTACCATATAATTATAATTTTAACCAATAGATATATATATCCATTGTTTGTTAGTCAATGTTATCCAATCCTCATCTCTGATGATTATAATATCGTTCCCTGATACCAATCATTGGGACCCTATCTTAATTTTCCTAGATATTACATCATTTTGGTGAATATTCTAATTATATCCTAATTAAATATTCCAAATAATAGTAATGGATTATTTACATATATAATGGATATATAAAGATATTATTTATGTACACTATTAATCATCTCCAACATTTTTCTTTATGTAATGTGCCCATATGCAGTCATCATAGCTAGTACCCTTCTTCGTGACCTATAGAATATAAGAATATATGATTTGGGGAACGATAATGACCAGGAAGGGAATACATGGGGCATATTCATAAATATTAATATGTAATTATATAATTATCATAACGGATTTAGAACAACTGATATTCAATTGAATAAAATAATGAACAATTCATTTATCGTAATAATGAGTCGTGTAATAAAACAATACTTTGTAAAATGATTTTGGAAGAATAAAAAGCCATTAATGGTCCATGAGTTAAATTCACAAGATCATAAAAATTTCAAAATACTATAGTGTCCTTAAAATAATAGAAACCATGTCATACATCAAGTTCTACTACTGAGACCATCAAGATATTGTTGATTATGAATCACCACTCATTTCCAATTTCAATGTATTTTTTGCATTAACACGTGTTTCTCATATCAGAGTTGATATGTAATGCCTAACTATTTACAATTATGTATAAAACAAATAAACTTTTTTCCCATAAATATTTCATGACATAATGATAATTATTAAATTCATTAATGTACTATATGATTTTTTATCCTCCCTTCACAAGGTTAAAAATATACATATGTTTTTTGGAAGATCATAAAACATCCATTATATCATCATATATTAACTCATGTAAAGGAAAAAAGATTGATAAATAATTCATCATTCTATCATAAAATAAATAATTGAAAATAAATAGGTTTCATAATGCATTCATAAATAAATATTTTTCCAAATGGAATAATTTTGCTGCATCGAATCAACTTTAAATAAAAATAATCATAATACATTATGATAAATAACATGGATGTTATTATTATAACATATCCTTAGTGTAGAATAAAAATCGTCAAATGATATTCAAATAGAAGAAAAATATTATTAAAAGTTTATTCAAACAAATATTTTAAAATATTATAAAATATCATTTCAATTTAATAAAATTTTTATTAAACATTCCAGGGTTATTGGAAAAATAATTTTCATTGAAAATAAAAAATTTAAATTTTTAAATAAGTATTAAGATAAAATATCATTATGGAAACATGAAAATATCTTTATATTGTATACCTTAATATTATACATTCTTTACTAGAATATATATATTGTGGAAATCATTTTTTTGGAAATCCCAATAAAATAATTGAATTCAAAACCTTTATAAATAATTCCAAATATAGGTAAAGTGACTTTTTTTAAAAAATATCATATACAGTTTTGAAATTTAACAATAATAATTTAAATAAGACAGACATAATAGAAAATTTTCAACCAAATATGACATAATGTATACTTTTTAGTAAAAACTTTTTATAAAAAATTTTATGTACCAATGAAATACCATATAGAACTAAAATTTTAATATTTGAGGAATAAAAATTTGAGATTTATTTTTTTTATAATAGAAATGATCAATGTAATTTTCCCTAATGTAAATTTATCAATGACAATCTTGAAAAGAGATACTATTTTAACATAAACCATTAAAAATTTAGAATCATTTGAATTATAATACCCATTAAATATATAACCTCAAATGTGGAATTATATAACATATATAAGAATTTTTTCATGACAGAAAATATAAAAGGTTAATTTTGATTAAAAACTAATGAAACACGTGGTGAATATGGAATATGACTTGAAAACAAAAGGGATATGAAAAACCCAAACCTAATGTCTCGTCCAACTCTATTTGAATTGAAAATAAATATAAAATAAATAATTATATTTTATAAATATATTAAGTAGACGTTATCATACATTTCATACAACATATTATTTACTTATAACAACATATCAACCTTTTATATACATTTAATTACATAAACCACAACACTGAATTCCAAATATTTTGTATTCCATGCAAGTTTCAGTTGTATTATTCATGAACATAAAATTTAATCATTGATCCACAATCTTCCACAAGTTAATAATTTAATATCTATAATACTTATTCTTTATATACCCCTTATTACTAATCAAATATGTATGAAATAAAAAATTAATCACAACATTTCATGGTGATGATAGTATATACGCAAACACGACTATTGATACCACTTATTAATTGATATAACAATGAAATGTAATTAATAATTTAACTTTATAAAACTATAATAATATATTATATATAAGATATATTTAATAAATACTTCTCTATACCCATAAATGTGAAGAATTGATGAAATATTAAATACATCACTGTGTGGAGGTGGTTGTTCTCTATGTCTGCAAGAGAAATGTTTTCATTTTTAATTGGATATAAAATAGATGGATAATTATTATTCCTTAATCATAATAATAATTCATTATTTTAAAGATTATGAATTTATTACTTTATAATGGATATCATATGATTAGAGGAGGTAGAATAATAAAAAAAAGATAGTACGTAGATAATTTTTTAACCTCTTCATTGAGATACCTCCTTTATCATAAACTATAATTCATGATGGATTAATATTTTGAAAATCCCCCTTTTTCTATTTTATTTGTAAATAATATAGGAATGCATAATCTTTGGTACATTATGTGTTATAACTCTACTTTATTTTAATAATTGGTATGTATGTGATATGTATTATATATGGGGGGCACCCTAATAAATACATAATATATTAAACTAATATAAATTAATGTTTATTATAATGTGGCGTAAACTAAATATTTTTAGAATATAGGATTATTATATTTCTACATTCTGTCATCCATAAAAATATATCATTTTCTAAGTGTATTTTGATACATATCTTTTAATTTTAATCCATGTTAACCCTTTTGATGACTATAAAAATTGAAATGTTTGTACTCATTAATGGGCATTAAATCTACAATAAAAGGAAAACTGAGAAATTAATGGAAATTGATATATATTTTAGACCATATCATGTTATATTTTAATATATTGGATTTTTATGAATTTTAAATTATTGAGAAAAAAATTAAAATAATAGAGATATAATATTCTTTTTTTAGAAAACCCCTACAAATTTAATTTAATAACAAAATGATAAAAATGGAAAAACACAAAGACTATTAAAACATCACTAATTGGAATAATTTGTATGATAAAAATTTGGATCACAACAATACATCAATGTTTTTTTACTTTTATTATTTTTAAAATAATTTATTTGACATTTTTATATATTTGAACAACCATTATATTTGTATTGAGATGGAATTTAAGGCTATACATCTGTCTCTATTTATTAAAAATATATTAAAATAATTAAAATTGAATTGATATAGAATTTTATTTTCTATATCAAAACATCATGTATTTCTATCTCTCTGAAAAATTGATATAGATATTTGAACTAAAAGAGGGACACCTATAATTTATTATACACATAAAACAATATTAATTGAATTATGAAAGTATAATGGAGAAAAACAAAACTCATGAAATTGAATGGGATATTATTATTGTAAAAAACAACCTAAAAATAAATTAAAGTTATTTTTTACAGATTTCCAAACCTTATACCATCGTTTTGAGGCATTTTTACTATTTGTTCCCTTATTGAGTTGGAAAATATTTTCAACAACCACTATTTATAATCAAAAAAGGGTACTATTTCAAAAACATTATAATCATCATTTAAAATATTGAATCAAATTTTTAATAGTTTATATCAATAATTTTTTGAAATATATTTGAATGTAATCATATAAAATGAGACGAAAACTGTTTTTAGAAAACTTCATTTTTAACCTATATATGATTTTATACAAAATTTATGTGAAATATTGATTATTATGTAATTTATTAGATAATATCTAATTTTAATGTAATTATGATACATTATGGTGAAATTTATAATATAATCAAAATTTTAGATTACATTACTTAATGAAATGAAATGATTGTTTTCTCAAATATTGATATTATCAATTATTCAGTAAATATATGTGTTTTTATAATAATATCAGAAAATAATTCTATCCTAATGATGATATTATGGTTTTATAATTTATGTTTGTTTAAAAAAAATAATTCAAATAATTATATATCATATCTATAATATCTGTGAGAAACTATTTTAAGAATTAATATCTAAGAGTGACGATTTTATGAAGCATAAAATGACATAACAAAACTTTATTATCATATTTAATATGAATTTATCAATGATTTTCAAATAAGTAAAAATTTTCTATAAATTTTGTAATGATTTTAATAAAATTTAACCCACCAATTTAATGAGATGCTCAAAATATATTGTGGTCAATTTTATGCTAACGTTTAATGTTAATAAACAAATGGGTCAAATAGAATTTATTAAAGGAAAAAAATATTATATAAATTCAATGTGTTATAGAGATGATGTAGAATCATGAATTGAACATGTCACATAAAATGAAAAGATAAATTTTATTCATGTGATTTAAATAGTTTTTTGGGAGTTTAGTGATGTGTTATTCATGTGGGAGGTTCTTTGGAATGTTAGTCCATATTGTGTTCACCAAATGTACGTTGGTAAAAAATTATATTATGATGTGGTTTGATCATATGAGGAGTTTATATGGTAGTATTGGATTAATTTAATGTGTAAAAAGGAAGTTATAGAGTGACAATCTCTATTTATTTTTCACTACAATATGTTTTTGATCAATGACCAATATATAATGGGAATAAAAATTTGTTTTAAAATATAATTATCACAATATTATGATAATAATTATTTCTATAAAAAAATTATTACTAGAATACCATCATATAAAAAACATAAGAAATTGGTGCATCCGTGCAATATATTTATATTGATAGTTAAAATTAATTGGGTTTTGATAAATGAATATTAAGATTAGAATAAATTTATAATATCTTTGATAATTATAAAAAAAATCTTGTTTTAATGGAAAATAGAGTAGTAGTTTTTATCTGACACACATATGAAGCATTTTATGAACCACATAAAATATCTTCTTGGAATTATGTTATCAACTTTTCATTACAAGTTTGATATCTGGGTGAGATTCAATGTAGTGTTGTGAGTTTTGTGTGAAGTCTCTATATCATCTAAAACACTTATTTTTGGTGTACATCAAGATGACCATGTTTTTTGGTGAATATTTGGATGGATGAGTGTCCAAATAAATGAAGTGGGGTTTGGGGAATCCCAAAAATATCCTTTTAAAATATAAAATTGACCAATGTAAAAATATAGATGAATATAATGTTTCAAATAATTTACAATAATGTTAGAAAAAATGAGAAAATAAATTTTATATTTTAAATCAAACACAATGTAATGTAGAAAAAATTTTATGGAGTATTAATTTGAAATTCAAATACTCCATATGAATATTGGATTAAAAAAATTAAAAATTATATAGAAAAATAGCTTTTATAAAAAGTTATAGGAAAATTGTTAACATATTCCTGGGTATCGCCATTCATTGAATAATAGATTTTTAAATGTAAACACATAAAATTTTACAAGATTATTTTCCAAAGATAGTCACGCATCCTATCCTTGGAATCCCTCAATCATTTAGATCAAATAATATGTACATCGGACAATGAAATACCCTGATCATGAATTATCATAAATGCATATTCTTCATATGCATAGAATTCATTAATCTGAGAGTATATACCAAACTATATTCCATCATATAATCTATTTTATCTCAATGGATCAAAAATATAATGACTAAATAAAATTAGTTACATCCTTCCAACAAAATCCTCACAGAATGATGGCACTTATAACTATAAAATAATGATTAAAAATTAAATAAATTGGTAAAAATACATTAACATTTATTTATTTTTAATAACTTATTTGAGTAGTATGTAATTATTATTATTATCAATTCATTAGGTTTAATTTATAGATATAAATATAACAAAAATTATTCCTCAGATTATGAGTATGTTACGTTTAGTTGAAAATGCATCGAATTCATCCCACTAACAAACGATAGACATATATTTAAAATACATCATATTTTCTATTCACCCGTATTCACTATCATAGAAAAATATTATACGTATCAGTAAATGAATAAATTTTTAACGTTTATTAGAAAATGTTCAACTCAAATTATGTCTACACTCAAGAATAACATATTACATACCAAAAAATGTTAGATAAAATCTATAATAAGAAATGTTATGAATTATAAAAACCATATATATAAGAATTCATTTACATCAAGATATACACATTATAGAAATGTCAATAAAAATATTAAAAAATAGTATTTCTGATAGAATGAAAAAATTTAACATCTGGTATACTATTTTATTCTATTAACCTACACAATGATGTAATTTTAAAGATATTAAGATTACAATTAAAAAACTCACATATGGTTAATAATTATATAAAAAAAATTCTCAATTATTAAAATTTAGTAAAACCAAAAATATAATTAAAAATCTCCCCATAGAAACCAACATATTCATATTCATATCTAAAATATAAATACAGATATATTTTGAAAATATATTCATTATTTAATAGATATCCCCATTTTAAACGTTCTTTCCCAAAATAAAATTTAGAAGAATGAAATATTTTTAAATCCTCCCTTCATGATAATAATAAGGAGTAAAACAATGAAGATTTCAAAAATAAATCAAATAATGAACGTTTATTTTTATAATTAATGTTATATATAGTATTGGGAATTGTTCAAATTCAATGAATTTTAGAAATATGATCATATATGTGAAAATAATGGATAATAATTTTAAATTTAAATATTCATCTAAAATTTATCTTCTAATACCTATGGATGATATTATTTTATTGAACACGGTTCCAAATTTTTTTCAATTTCAATTTTCATATATTCAATAGAATTGAGAATAAACTTCAACAAAATACATTAGTAAACAAACATCTCACAATTTACGGAGTTATATTGTTTATTATAATGTTATACATAATCATATTTTAAGATTATAATAGTTTAATATAAATTTTTTAAGTTCATGAATACTGTTTAATGAGGGAATAATGAAAGGTAAATAATGAATATAATCTTTTGAGTTAGTATATCTGAGTACAATATGTCTGTATGTATGATTTAATTTCTCATACAAACAAAACAATTCATAATTTTATCATAGTAGTAAAAAATAAATATTATATAACTAGATTTTTATAAAAAAACCTATATTATGAATCATTTTATATATTAATGTGATTGATTTTTTTGTCTTGTAAAAGTCTATTTCATATATTCTTACAAAAAATGTTAACCTCTAAAGGATTGTTTTTAGTAAGACATTTTGAAATATAAAAGCTCTCTAATGATATAATGTAGAGGAATAATGTGTAGTAATAACTATATATTCTAAATTTTTTCCATTTTTCTTAAAGAAAATACATATTTTAAGAGACTATTGAAATAGGAATTAGAAATTATGATCTCTTGGTATGTGATACTAAAGGAAGTGGTATGGAACGTATTTTTTCATTTTACATGAGTGATGTTATTATTTTTTTACAAAGACACAGTTCTTGTAATATCAAAAATAATAGAATATTGAGTAAAACTCAAAAAAAAACATTAGTAGTGTGTGTGATATATCAATAGTAACTAATCAAAACAACTTCAAAAAATAATATATTTTACTTCAATAGTTAGATCTGTAACCGAGAGTAGTTTTATATGGAATAAAATATTTTAGACTCTCAAATGAATAATAATTATTTTAAAGTTCTATTATTTTCCATTTAAATCTTCCAATGCCTATTTAAGAATAACTCTATATAAAAAATTTAATTCCACATGAATTATATATCTTATGTTTGAATATTCTTTATTGAGAGAGAAATATATGAATATCCAAGATAATATAACACTAA
Organism: Viscum album; assembly: GCA_963277665.1. Lineage (NCBI taxonomy): Eukaryota > Viridiplantae > Streptophyta > Magnoliopsida > Santalales > Viscaceae > Viscum > Viscum album. The sequence goes on from OY728142.1 coordinate 1,063,325,449, forward strand.
TATGTATTTAAATTTATCACAAACATAATCATGTAGAGTAACTGATATTTGGTCAACAATTTTTATTGTATATTAGGCCTAAAAATATCCCTCTAAATAATTTTTTATCGTTCAGGTTCAAAGAATCATCATGATATTAATTATATGATAATCCTATTTTATTACTAATACAAGAATATTTTTGAAAACAAATATTTTTATATAGATATACAATATAAATAGGATGACTTAAAATTATTCATTCCTATATATGAATTGATTGGATTCTAAGATATAATGTATGTTCTCAAACTATTATCATCTAAAACTCTCTCTTCATGTATATGAGAAAATATTTTTATTTGAATTTTTTAGTTGAGAAAAATCTTATTACTCATAAAAAATTATAAAAATGATTGTGACCATAATTTTTTTTATAAAAACATTGGGGTCAACCATTCCATTATTAAAATATATTTAAATTATAAGACCAAAAAATCAATCATACTATGCTATTGTATCTTGTTTAGTTCATTAAATTGTTTCAATAATGTAGAAAAATGTTCAATTCAATTTAAATTATAAAAACTATTAGGTGGATCTAAATATACATACTCAAAGAAGTATCAATTAATAATGTATTTATTAACATCTATTTGATATTAGTTTATATTGAGATGATCAATGACATATAAAATAATTTAAATTTTCTTTCAATTATAGTTTAAAAACACAAATATTCTCTATAATCTATATGTTCATCTGGACTATAACCCTTTAAAATTATAATTTTTGTATTATGAATAAAATACCATATTCAAAACCATTATTTTCATATACCCTTTCACTACTATTAAAATAAAAAAATTTAATTCCAAATATCGTTATAAACAATGGCCTATTCGAATTAATTATATAATTCTAACTTATAAATTATCCAACTCTCATCACATAATGAAAACTTTTATTTTTAATTCCCTTATTTTGATAATAATTAAATATTATGAAATATATTTTATGTCTTCTTTATTCTTATTTTAATATCTAATGTACCTTGTGTTATTTTTAATGGGAGGATTCATTGTGAATATTTTCATCATAGGTAAAGAGTAATTTTTGTCATCATCATTGATGAATTAATGTTACATAATCTATTTTATGAAAAAAATACTTCGTTCAAAAAATATTTAGTAATTTAAACACTTATTGACATGGTTTAACATATTATTACAAAATATTGGCAGTTTAAAAAACACTAAAGAATTATCATTTAAAAAAATTAAATTTTAAGTAATATTTTTTATCAAATTACACTTATATTGTTATCAGAAGTTTGTGTTTGTTTTCTTGTTAAAAACTAAATATGACATATAATTTATCCAATAAAAAAGATGACTAACATTCCTAAATTTTGAATAAAATATGTGAATTTTAAATTTTGTATTAAAAAATAACACTATACAACCAAAAAAATGATGTCATTGTGTTTAGGATTTCCTCTAATGAAAAATTTGTATGTTTATATGATAATTAACAAATAAAAAAATGAAACCTAATGAAGATTTGTGTATAAAAAAATTCACAGAAAAATAAATTACCAATGGTTAATCACATATATTTATCCAAGAAATTTCATAGAGGTGTATATTCATTTGTTTAACTACTCCATTGTAATTTAGAGTTCATTATACTTAAAAGTTATGAGTAATACAATATTCACTACAAGTGGTTTCAAAAAAATATAAACACAACATACCTAAATCACTCAATATGCAGACTATAAAAAGATTCATATTTTTTGAACAATGGAATAAAATTAATAATAGTGATTAATTTAAAATTAGGTTTGAAAAAATATGTCCAATTATATATATTTTAATTTCTTAATAGGATATACATGTACTATTTCACTCAGATACCCAATTATTGTGTATGATAAGAACGATCCATGTGAAATGATAGTAAAGAAACATATATTGATTCACCACCAACCTATATAAAAATAATCATCTTTTGTCCTCTATATTAGATTTGGATGAATACCACAATTGATTTAAATTTATATTTAGGTATATAAATGAGATTTCCAATCATATATATGTTAGTTAGGATATTATAATTATAATGTTATAATCCTCTTGAAAAAATTGGTGAATAATATTCTAATTCACTAACATTGGATAATCTGAAAATCCTAATATATTTTTAAGTTAACATGTACAAATGTATGGTCATTCAGTAGATATGATGTCCCATTAATCATGACTCTTAATGATAGAAATATCACTCCTTATGTTCACAGAGTAACCTTTATTTCATAATCAGTTAACACTGATGGGTTTATAGTTTAGTTCATGATCATAAAGAACATTGTACATTTTTATTTTATGAACGTAAACTAAAAAACCACCCAAAACAGAATCTTTTATATTTCCTCTATGTTTGAATCATCCACCATTAACATTTTTTATATTGTGGAATCTATATTTTAAACAAGCCATTAGTTAGGAACAACAGTTTTCCATGTACGGTATGATCTAGTTGATGGCGGTCAAATTATCTTAAAAAACAATATCTATGTGTTTGGAAAAAAGGATACAGTACATTAATTATAGAAAAAAAGAATTCAAAACCATATTTTTTACATTATTATTTATAAAATTATATAATTATTTAAAAAATTAAGCCTTCTAGTTTGTGAGATATTAAACACGTTTAATATAATATTTTTTCCCAACGTCTACCTCTATTACATTTAGTAAAAAATAATCATGGCTAGGTAAAAAAAAATTACCTTTACAACACACTTTATTTTGGTTTACGACCATAAACTCTCATTATTCTTTTAGGTACTACTTCTTTATCATGATTTTCTTCAAACATTAATTTCATTAATTTGAGGATAATTTATTTCATTAATATCTAATGGTGATTTGACTAAATATAAATCATAACCAAACAAAATTGTAGGCTCCAAATTTTTTCTTTTACATTCAATCAAATAATTAAATAGCTTTCCATTATACATATTTAGATCAGATATTTTTTATATATATTCATTAATTTAAAATAATGTTTATAAATATTTCTGGAATTCTCAAAATATTGTCTTCTACATTATCATCATCTGACATATTATAATTTAGAAACATATTGATTTTATTTTTCTACCTTTTAAAACAATAAAAATAATTATTCATTTATTCAATATATGGATTTATATAATCATATTAAGATGAACTAGAATGTTCCTCATTTGATGAATATAAATCATTTTCATTTAATGATAATTTTTTGTTTCTTTCTGGAGTTATATTATCCCAATAAATAAATGATGGTTCATAACTATATAAGAATATAAAAATTAACATACCATTCTCATCCTTATGTTCACTGCTATTGATAAAGGGTGAATCAATGAAGACTTTCCACATAACATTTATTTCAGGAGGTGTTATTTTTTTCTTCATAACCAATGATGGTCTATCCTTACAATTTTATGAAACATAAATATATCTCCTATGATATTTACTCATACCCTTCACTGATAAAAAGTTGTGTCTGGAGAATTTTTCATTTAAATTTTTTTATTTCATTTATACAGATGAATATATAGAATGATCTTTTTCATATAATTTCCATCATTCTCTCCTTAATGTAAGTGAGTTATCCTTCACCCTCCTAAAAAATAATATAATTTTATTATGGTTTAGAATAATTATTAGAAATAGTATACTTTTACATTTGAGCACCATTTTTTGATAGATCTAGTGTTAATTTAATGAGACAAAATCCATTATCTTTTTCTTATCATCATTTAATATTATCCAATTCTCATATTTTATTCATAAACCAATGGAATAAAAAATAATATATATATATATATATATATATTATATATAACTATCATTTTAGATACCCATTTCTGATGAGAAATATTTGTCATTTTATCTACAATATGATAATTCCTAATTTTCTTTCCCATTGTATGACTAAAGTCCATTTACAATTGTCATAATTCACTAATGCATCTACAAAACTGACTATCCCTGAAAAATTAATGGCTTGGAAGTCATCTTTTGAAATATTTATTTGACATTCATGAATAATGGATCTTCCAATCCGAGTAATGTCTTCAATTTTTCATATAAAAATCACTACCAATTAAGAAGACATTTTACAATAGTTTATCCCTTCTATTAATAAGAGTATTTTGTTTATTCTAATGGAACCAAGGATGTTCATTACTGGAAATAGATTTTGTTTATTCAATTTTGTCAGTCCCCACATGGTTGACCAAGGATTGTTCAATTCAAATTCTCTTATAGTAAATGTTTTCCACAATGTTGATGGGTGCATCATTTCCCTGTGTTTGCCTAATTTTTGTGATAAAAATCAGGACAAAGAGGCTGTCATCATGAATGTTTGTATTCAGGTTTCAACTCTTCGTATGTATATTAAATTAACGGGTTTTACAAAGTTGAGGATGATATTCAAGATGATATATAAAACCACAATCAGTGATGGTTTCCTCAAAATTACGAGAATTGGATAATCATGAGAGCTTGAGAGTGCGATGGAATGATTTGTAAACACATAAAATATTAATGGATCCCCACAAATTGCAGTGCAATTCCATGATTTTTTTGACTGATCTAAAAAATTAGTTGGAGTCAATGGAGCATCACGAACGGTTGGGGCTATAAATATAAAGATTCCCCATATCAATTTTTGCAAAATTATTAAAATAAAATATGGAATCACTCTTATTTCTCAAATATAGGGGAGCTCCACCAATATATATTTCTATGCAACATTGATTATCACAAAAAATACGAGTTATGTCTTAACTGATTCCAATGCTTATGAGAAAAGGGTGATTATTGATAATGGAGTCTTCCACATTGGCTCATTGACCTTCCTGGAGTTAGTTTATTCCACTACAACATGGTTTTTTGTCAAGGGGCATCATGAAATAATGTTTTGAATATCATTTTTTCAATGAATAGGGATTTCATAATTGATCAACATAACTATATGGTTGAATAATAGTCTCATTCTAGAAAGATAAAAAGACATTAATACAAATATATTTATGTGGCCTTCATGTTGATAAACATATATGTACTTCTGTCATAATAGTGAGCTAGGTGGAGTCAACAAAAGTGTTCAGAGCGATGCAATGTGATATCACATAAATATTATAGAGGTGGTGTCCCTAGAATAGAGTGACTATGTCTAAACTCTAGTATTCTACACATTTTTATTATTAGTGGATTTCGGTATGACTGATAATCTTCTAGTGTATGCTCCTTGGAATGGCCCTTAGTGGTGAACCATGAGAAATTATTGTGTGATACCATTTCATGTGGTTGTTTTCTTTCAACATTTTTGTAGTGTACGAGTCCTGGATTCCACTCAACGGTTCCCCAAGGATGGTTAAATACATGTCCTCATGTGCATCTCCCAGAACGCCAGAGGCTACCGAATAGAAGCTAGGGCCTAGGGTGTTACTCTAGGGAGACTATTCAATCATAGATTAGAGTGTGCACATTTGTATTTAATAACATAAAATCGTTGAATCATAATAAAAATATGATAATAAAAGAAACAGTAAATATCAATAATATAGTAAAAAAGATAAATGTGGAAGTTGAATAATAATAAATGGTACAAAAGTGATGATGATGATGTCATGATTCTATATAGAAGTTGAAGTGTAGGGAAAATAGGTCTGAAATCATAAATATATTTCTATCAAAAGTAATAAATTGGTAAACTAGTACAAGAACATCTCAAGGAGATGCTAGTCCCTCTTCCCCCATATTCATTCTAAGAATAAATCTAATCAATCATTATAAGTATAAAACTTCTCTTTCTCAATAGTAAATGTAATAATGTACACTATGGTTCCAAAAAAAAACCTAACGATGGTTTCATATAATAATCATAGTAGGTTGTCACCATGGTTTCTAGAACATTCCATTTTTGTTCAACTAATAAGTAGTGTTCTATATATAATTAATGATATGTTAATAAATAAACAACAATAAAAACTTGGTTCAAGTTCTTAACTGGAAGCCCATCCCATATCTTCTACTTCTGTCTATGCCAAATGTCTGAATCTGAAACCTATGCTTGTCACTATATATTTAACACATTATAAGTTGAACATGGGTACTAATGAAAAATACCCCCAAGAATATGCTCTATCATGGTGTCCTAATTCTATGTTGTCACATAAATATTCTAGAAAGAAACATTTAAGTGTCACACGTGCATAAGTATGCTCATATAAGAAAAAAGGATGTGTCTTATATGATACATCCTCCAAACATACAATGAAAAACAAACATTCCCTTCATACAAGAGGCAGAGTACTCTACTAGTCCAAGGTGATATAATATAATCCCAAGAATCATAAAAGAAACATCCAATATATCTAATATCACTACGGTCATCCATGGAAATATAAAAGAATCCCAATTATCACTATGAAGTTTGGTAAACATTGATTCTGTCCAAAGTATCTCACAAGAGGATCAACAATCACTCAATTCATTGAATAACCATCTTACAAAATGGTCCTCACACAGTTTTCCCCTTGGGAAATGATATCACTTATGATTATAATAAATATCATGCAAATCCCTTTCATGGAAAGCCAAATCCTCACCACCAACACATCAAGTTGTAACCAATCGAGCACGAGAAGTCCATCATGTGGTCCTTAATAATGAACTCATGTTCTTTTTCTTCCCCAGTCAAGCTCCATATCAATCGTGGAATACATAATAAGAAATGAATTTATAATTTATAATAAATAATAAGCATCTCAGTACCCCATGATTCCATTAATAAATCTATCAAATTCAATCCAAACATAAATGTAACATTTCATATATCAAGGAAATGACCATTTATTATGAGTAAACATGTTATGAGTCATAATACTACAAGGAATAAGCCTTAAACAAGATCATTTCCACACATCAAATTCCAATAGTATAAGCCAAAATGTTTAACAAGAATTTCATATGGTTTGATAGGCTGACATTTCTTAATCATTTTTCATAATATAATGTTTAAAATTTCACATGGCATTATGAATACGAATTTATCATAAGGAATTATCATAATGATCTTGGATAATGTTGGAATATATGTATAATACCACTAAGAAATGCATATTACACGAATCAAAAGATTTTATCATAAAAAATATGGATTTTAATTAAAGTTAGGTAAAAATATAACTTGAAATGAGATGTTTCATTTAAGAAATATTTAATTCAAAGAGACCTAAATAATGTAAAATTTCTAAGGAACAAAATTAGGCCAATCCACTATGTTAATGCTTAAGAAATTATTTTCTGGGACTATATTGAAGGTATATTTGACATTATATTATTATTAATAATATCATTTCATTATTAGTAATCCACAAACAGAAACGACAATTTCACGCATCTTTAAAATAGGAAAAACTTTTCCAATTTGGTTGGCCAAAACCAATGGGGTTGTGAGAGGAAAGGTGGACAACCATGTACGGGATTCCCCATGATTCATAGTCTCTAACAAATCAATGCAATGACCAATAATTTTAATATGTGATATCAAGGATCAATGGAAGGTTCTCACTAGGCGACATAATGGAGTAACACCAAAAGAAACAAATATTATTGGGGGAAAATGTGTAGATTTACTACTTCAATTTCATGATGCTATGTGTGTCTGGTTTAGAGGCTTGATTCAGCATAAAATGGAATGAATATGGTGGTTTTGAAAAAAAACCCCAAAATAGGGATAAGTATTCATAGATTTAGTATAGATGGTTAGAGAAACCTTGAAATTAAGGGGTAAAAATGAGAGTTCTTACCAAGGGGAATTAATTGCTTTTAGTGGTGAATAGAATAGAGGAGATTTGGGAAAGATATAGAATAACCCCAAAGAGGGATGATGGGATATATCGTGAACCTAGTAGGGGAGAAATCATTAGTTGTAGGAGAGGGAGAGAGAGAGAGAAGTGTTTTAAAATAAACCCCTAAAAATAAAAAATAAAAATTTTCTTACATAGTAGGTGTCAAACAGATTTTCCCACATGGTTGGCCAAATAATGATCCAAACGTGTAGTAAGTTCTACTACTCTAGGGCATAGTGCACAATCGACTACATATGTTCATTAACTATGCAATGGTCGTTAAGTAGATCACTACACCGGATCTACAAACCATAGAACATCTATGTGTCAGGGCTACTCAGTTTCTCCTAACCATGGGGCCTAACCTATTTTCCCCCTCTTTTGTACTTCGGGCTTGAAACGAACCCTGAATATACCTGATACCTCAATTTAATTATTAGTAAACAATTTAAGAGATGTTATATTTAATGTTAACAAAAAAATTTACCTAAAATTCCATTTAGAAAAATTTGGGACATTTCCACGTTCAGTTAAAATATGTATAAACGGTTTCTACCAACCTGTGAACAAGATCCATCACAGTTGATTAAAATGTTTATATCCTGATTCAGCCCACCGCTATTTGGATTTTATGGGTTCCTTCAATCCTGAAATTTTTTTTTCATTATACTCTTGCCTCTAAATATGAGTCAATAGAGAAAAATCATTCATAAAAAGTATATATATTATGATAATCATAAGATTATTATCAATACAAATATTGATATCAAATTTACAAATATTATAATTCAATTATTAATTGTTTGAACCATCATATATTGGTTCTATCATTTTATTTTTATTCTTTTTTTTCTACTACATGTCCAGTAATATATGAAAATAACAAAAAAAAATGTACTTCTTAGTAAAAAATTGGATGATACAATATAGACAATACAAGGACTTTTTGAAATTACCCTCACTAGTATCATTTGATGGTCCCAAAATCTAATTTCAGATATGGAACTGTATCGAGGGTTAACATATTCATAAAATGCGGAAACATTTTTTGTCAGTCCCAATGTTTAATTTGAATAAGTACTAATTATTATGATTAAAGTTGGCTATATTTGTATAATAAAAAAATAAATAAAATGTAGTAAAACTATATAATTAGATAAATATGTTTTTTTGATAATAAAAAAAAGATGTAATATAATATAACAAATAATTAAAAATAGAAAAAATGTGTGGATTATTGAGTAATAAATTGAATTCCTTTAATGGATAATATTACTAAAAAATTCCAACATATTGGGAATCATTGATTTTATCCGAACCAGAAGGTTGATATTTAACACAATCCATTTAATATATTTTATAATCTGGAAACATCCTAAACTATGAACTAATAAAAAAATATCAAATATGTATCCCCTAAAACATTATTTTCCAATATATATAATCCCACAATTAGACTAATTATATAACTAGTCCGCCAAATCATGTAATCCAAAAATCAAAAAGGATCATGTAAATAGTTTATTCTTATCCGTGGAGATCCATAATTTCATTTAGTAAAACCAACCATCTTCCATCCTCTAATCACATTTATTTTTATTGAGTTGATAAAAATTATTAAAAACGAAATAATAGTTGATTTATTATTAAATCCCTACATGGGGATTACACTTAATGAAATAAAAATGGATTGTAATTATAGAAAATCAAATAATGATATGTTCTCATAGAATTAAATTTATTTTAATTTCTTCTATACATAATTTTCTTCTAGTCATTAAACCCCAAAGATGAATTTATTTACCTTTGTGTAACAAAATCTAATGGTAGGAATCCATGTGTTCATGTTTCGGTTGCAAAAAACACAATTTAATTTAGACCATCACCTAATATATATTTTTTAGACTAAATATTCTATTGTGAATAACCCAAATTCCAACACAAAACCTATTATGTTCTCATGTATATATATAACACTATTTATATCAAAAAATTATCATATGGTGAAATATTTATATAGTCTAATAGATATTAAAATGACTGAAAAGGTGATATATAAAACCCCTAATAATGTGTATTGGGATTATTAAAATTTTGATTGTTAGAGTAATTGGATATAAATTCATTACTATAAAAGTTATATAGGTTAATCATTCCATATCATTATAAAATCTATTGGGGAAATCAAAAATCAATTATTACTGTAGATTTTATAAAGGGTCTTCATTGAAAACCATGTGAAGATAGAAGAATAAACTACTGAAATTCAAATAAAATTGAACTTGAATTTACAATTAAACATTCCAATTTGTTTTTTTTAGAAAAAACTATTTGATATTTAAAAATTTAATTCCTTCAAAATAACAAATAGTCCATGAGGATCATAAATTACCAAAAAAGAACTTTTCCAGCTCTGTATATCGAGGAATTCCTCATAGTTGTAGCAGAATGTATGTTTTCCTTGTATAATACTTGCCCCATTCATATCTTGGTTTAATGATTTATTATCCCATAATAATGTCTTCTTTAGTAAATCCACCCATTCCACAACAATCCCATTTTGATATAGTCGGCTCACTCACACTATGTTCCAATCTCTCATCAACATCATTCGTCACAAAAATTAATGTGATTTTTATCACTAATGAAATGGTCCTATAAATTAATCATGCATGTCATCATTATTGAGTTATTATGCTTAAACATAGTTTTTTTGTGACATGACGTACCTTATCAATATCAAAGAAAAATATGACATTTCAATGTTTTTGTTTGATGTGGAATCCTCTATTTTCCATAACTCTAAGAATAATAGTCTTACTGTTTACTTCATCCTTCCAGTGATTTCATTACTATGTTATTCTTCCACTCTCATACAACATCACCTATTTCCCACTATTCCAGGGGATATTGAATTTCCTTTTATTAAACCTGATATTGAAATGGAACTCTAAAAAGGATGAATTGGAAATAATGTTAAATAAAAAATATTGAAATAATTTACAAGGTATTAATATAAAATTGAAATTTCATATAGTAAATAAATAGATTTTTCAATGGAGAAATCTTATTTAAAAGTTTAAGTGAAAAAAAAATTCATGGAAAGGATCGACATCATATTATGAAATGTTAGAGAAAAATATAAGAAATGATAACTACCATGGATATTGATCAATGTTATTATGAAGAATATCATCTATAAATGATAAAATTTATAACCAAACATTAATTTATAATTATTGAGTTATTTTATTCATCCATGTCGACAAAAATCACACTGTGAGGGACATTATTTCAAGAATGTTCAATATAATTATTTTCTGTCCAGGGTTCATCTAATAATTATAATAAAAATTTACTCAATTGATATCATATCCCACTAGATTCAATTACAATCATATTCTATGTAATTGTACAAAAATAAAGGTTCAATATGGAATATTATAATTTAATGGAACATTATTATCCAATATCTGAAAACCATGTCATATCCAAAACATTCATAAAACCTCAATAAATTTTCTCAACTCCCATTACCATTAAATTTTTATACCACCTCATTACAAAACCAAAGGTGTAATAATATAATCCTTGTTCCTTTTGAAATCAATGTGACACCTTTTATCTTCCTCTATTTAACTATGAAAATTAATATGATACAACACAAGAAACAATGGTGAAACTGAAATAGATAATATTAAAACACATGTAAAATATCAATATATAGAACAACCTAAATTTTAATGTTGTAGTAGTAACAATCAATGTATAAAAAATATAAAACATTAAATAGATCCTTAAATATGAAAAACAAAATAATTAAATTGAGAAATTATTGACCTTTATATTCTTTATACCTTCACAAATTTTCTTCCCTCATAATCAAAACGCAAGAAAATAGGAGGGGTAATTGAGCTCATATTTGGCCATCAAGTTACCTTGAAATCACTTGAATGTTTCCATAAAATCATTGATTTTGAAGTAATTATTTTCCTAGACCACATATGGCCTTATTAATCTTTTCCTCAGTCATTATCGGCTACATTACAGTTTTAGTTGGATTCCCAATGGCCAATACTCTCTGGATGACATCATCTAATTAATCATTCACATATTTCCATAATTATTTCATTTTAAAAATTATTTCTACATATTATAAACATGAGAGTAAATCAATGTTATGAAAAACATATCTATACCTAATCATCATGTTTAATGACTCAATAAACCTTTTGGATACGTAGATTTCAAGACCAAATATCCAAAAAAACATTTTCTATGGATACATTGACAAACAATATCACTTGATATAATCATATAATATTAACTATTTATACGTTCCTAGATTTTTATCACCCTATGTTATATTCAACTCATATTGGATTAGTTGATCCTTATTCATCCTCAAATACACAAAAACCAATCCACATTAATGATAAATCAATGATCTCCACCAAATATAATTATAACTGAAAGGTCCTTGAAATGATCTATTATAAATATTTATTGATAATTAATACTATATGAAAATTATGCCTATTTTTATAGACCATCCTATATATAAAAAATCTTGTACAAAAGCCCTTTAAATTTACTCAAAAAAATGAGAGGTCTACTTGGTTAGTCCATATATTTAATGTAATAATAACATTATCATTCAGAATTTAATCCTAACTTCATCTTTCATGATCATCATCAATTATTTAATTCCTTTAATATATCATTTCAATGAAATTTTTAGGTTATTTCAAGTAGTCATATCATCACATCCATGAGTAGGCATGTAGGGATCTCAATTGATATCTTCTAATAAATATGAAGTATGTATGATGACTTGGTCGGTCAATCAATGATCACATATATATCATAATAATTATTTAAAACATTTTTTGTTCATGTCACGATGACCATTAATGTACATACCACTTCCACTAATGAAGATTAATTAGTTAGGAATAACATGCTGGGAATTTCTGGTCATTGTTTATATAATGAGAGTGAGATATTGTTATATGAACACATAAACCCTTCAACTAATACATATTCACCAAATATACTATCTGAGGCCCTATTAGTTTTTTTGAATCCTTCAGGTACTATTATGGTAGAAGTATAAATATCCCTCAAAACCTCCTTAGGAAGTTTTATTATGATGGTTTACTTCCCCAAAAGAGGATATGTGCCTCACACATTTACAAAATCTATCTGGTGCATTACTTGAGGGTAACAAGTTTCATAGTACCCCACATCAAATATTTAAAAACTAATAATTTCCCATTCGTTAATGATGTTTAAGGGATAATACCATTGATATAATATAAAAAACATATCCCCAATCATCCTTGAAAAACTACATTTGTTTCAGATACTATGATGTATCCTCTCTAAACAAAGAATGGTTATTTCAAATTGAATAGTTAATAAACTCACTACCATTTTCTATTTTATATGAAACTGAAATATCATATTCCAATAGTAATTCTATCATTCTCCTCTTCCTCATGTTGATATATCAATGTGAGAACATTTAGATGAGACACATATGATTTTTATATACTAAGAGACACATACCAAAGGAAAATTCCTTTAGTTCGATTAGGAGATAACTACTACCAAAATATCTAGATTATGGGTCTTGTAGTTATATTAATGATTTTTTATCTATATATACACATAAAAAATCTTTACCTATCTCTACATCAACACACATCCATGATTAGATCTACATGCATAATAGAACACCATATACTAAACTACTTCCATTGGAAGCTTAATTAATATATAACTAATCATCCTCCAATTTAACATCCAAAATTACCTTTACAATATTTGAATCATTTTATTGGTTACCCATTTTGAGTAAGGGAACTCATTATATCCTCAATAATTAAAAAACCATCAATAAAACTATGTTAATATCCAATATACATATGAATTATATATACCTAAAACATATTCTTCAGTGGAAACCAATAATGAACCCCATTAATATTCATATTGTTTACAAAAACCTTCCATTTTAAATGAAATGACCAATGATATACACCTATTAAAAATATAATATTCACATCCACAACATACATTAAATCATCTTTTGTTTAATAATTTTTAGGACATCCCATATTATCTTAACATCCACACCATATTTTGTTGAATAAGATAATATTTCACAAATGAAGAACACAATAAAATGATAATAAAAAGATTTGATGATACTATTTTTCGGACACATGATCATTAATTGCCTATATTTCATATCAAATAGAGTATTCGAAACAAAAAATATATATAGTAAACAACAAAAAATAGTATATTGGAGAACATTATTGTAAAAATGATGCTAGATTTAATAGTACAGAAGATCAATATTGTATAATTACTCTACACACATTACCTTGTTGAAGAGAATACTATTCCTTAAAAGAGTTCATTTTTACTGTCACATGATTAATGTGGAAGTAGTCAACACACTAACTCAAGAACAAAACTGCATTAGTAGAAAATGATTTTCGATCTTCCGATGGGAATAATTTTTGTTTGATGAACCCATTATTTATTAAGAAATCTAGTTACATCATCAGATCCTTGAGTTTATCCAGGGGTTTATGCTAATATTTGGGGGATATTTTTGTTGAATTTCATTACTGTTTGATTAAAAATTATCTCACTGATGATTGTGAAATCACTAAACATCCATTTGAGGGAAATATATGTTATCCTCCCCAACTATAAGAAAACAATAATTTGGAATACATACACTTCATGGAAATAAACTCACTAATTGAAGTGTTGTCAGCTATAAATTACTATAAACATGTCAGGATTATATCCAAGGATGTATTTACTCCATACATCAACCTCTAAGGGTCTTCGTTGACCCATTCATTAATTATGGATTGTTAATAAATTTCAAAAATACATTTTTGGTAATTATTTTATCAAAATTGAAGTCCTTAGGATACATATCTTCACTAATCCAAAACTTGTTATTATTTCAATACATTCGAGTGTCTGATCTCTTAATGTAGAATTATCTAGTACAATATTATTGTAATGCTATATCTACTAGGGTTTTAATCTATAACATTCCAAAATATATCACTTATTAAATGTTTTCAAACTATTGGGTAATGTGGCATCAAACTCACCACCTCGTATGTGAGAGGTTATTGACTACAAAAAAGAGTGTATGATGGTTCGGTGGGGACACAATACCCAAATGATCAGAGTGTGACAAATTAGAATAAAATTAAAAAATGTTGTGAAATTAGTAAAAAATAACCACATGATGAATAATAAATCCACAAATTATAATAAAAAAAGAAGCGTAATCAATATCATAGAAAAATAATATCATGATGCAATAAAAAAGGGAAGGCACAATGGTTATACCAGAACAAGCATATAAAACATGTTATGGAAAAAATAACAATGTATATATCTACCAAAATAATGATCTTAAGCTATGTTTTCTACTATAATAATGTATCTTATAACAATATGTTAAGAATCAAAATATTGCTACTTCCATTTTTTTTCTTATGTTCATTCATAATGTATGTCTATGTACTAATTTGGGTACTGAACATGGTGTGAGATATACTCAACAGGAAACCACCAATTATTTCTATATCTATCCATTGGATGCTTATAAAATGAAATTTATGTATGAAATTATAATCAAAATACCAAATTAAATAAAAAACCTCGGTCTGGATTCACTATTGGACAACTGACTAAAACTATCTACTTCAGCCTATGTCTCGATAACTCTAAAATGATGTCACCATATATGTATATAGAAAAATATATATGTATCTAATATATTTAATATAAAAGAATCATATAGATAATTATATGTGTGTTTTCATATATAGATATGTCATATTAGGTAGGACTTATTGTGTATACCCATGAAATCAATACATACTTATGAATGGTTTTATATTTCTCTTCACAAATGAGTATGGAAATATAAGTAGTCCCTTAAATAAATAATTTATAAATCATGGATAGAATAAAAGTTTATTATTATTATTTCTAGATGACTCCTTCGTTTTTAATTAATTTTCGTCCGGGGATAATCTATTGATTTCCATAAAATCTTTCCATGGTATTGATCAAGGTATTCTAACAAACCCATTTCCAAAGGAGTCCATATAATACATTCAGTATATAAAACCAATCAATCAATCTTGGCACTATAATTATATAAAACCCTATATTCTCATTTATGTAATTCTATATAGGGAACCAGATATCACTCAAGGAATGGTGTTGTAATATTGTTCACAAATTCCATCCAATCTAATCCATATTGGAACCAATTGAATCTTATTTATAATGTAATGGAATTGTTACAGTGATCCCATCTAAATTATTCTATAATAAAAACCATGTATCACATTTAAAATGTTCTAATTCAATTAGAAATTATTATTTTTAAGCTTCATGAGCATATCATGGCCTCTTTAATCGAGACACTTGCGTGTCAATTATCTTTTAGTAATGGAGTACACATAGAAAAAAAAATTAAACTCGTAACACTAAAATCACATATTTTTGTTATATTGGACAATTTATTTTTAATTTTTAATTCAAGGATAAACATAATGTGAAATATCATGTAAATATAGTTTACAATTTTACTATATTCCATATAAAAATAAGTTACATTCAAAATGAAAAATTCAAAATCCTAAATTAGTGGTTCAATGTAATTATAATGTATAGCGCACTTTGTAAATTAAGGACATATCACCCTTAAGGTAGGCTCATGCCGATGTGGCCATCCTCCTATTTCAATTCATGGTTTTATAGGAATAAACTACGCATGAAAACATCATGTTATTTAGTTACATATACATTTGGAGTAATTAATTATAGGGTATAGTGTGTAGCACCTGTGCACATCATATAAGTAAGTTATCATGATATTATGGAAAAATAACATGAACACCTAATTTAGGTTATTAGATGAACCCTCATATATTATAATCTATGGATTCAATATTGAATGGTATAAATAGATAAATTTAAATAATTTTAAAACCATATAAAATTTTATATATATGGGAAATAGAATATGATAAACATAGAATTTGAAAACTCATCATTTTTGCAGATTTGGATCGAATTTTGGCATTGTTCTCAGGTTATGGGTGTTTGAGTATTGGGATTTGAGTATTCCTACTCATTTATATTTTTCCCAATGGTATATCCTTGGTTCAGATGATATTTCATTGTGAAAACATCATGTTATTGATATGAAAATTCACATTTAACAGTTAGTACCTCCCCATGAGGAAGATTAAGAGTTAATGTGAGGTATGTGGGGTTCCAACAAAACCTACCTCACAACATCCACATGGCTATGCGGTAACTAGTATGTACTCATGTAACATTTTACCCCTCAGTTGTACTGACCACAAGGTTACTGCATGGTCTGATAGACTATGTACACTAATCGTGTAGCCATCCATTTTTTTAAAAAAATGTTGTGTTTCCCATTTTATCCTTTCAAATACTAACCCAAATTATCTATATATCCATCCATTGGGGTTAATCAAACCTAGTTCCACCCTCCCCCTCTCTCATTCTCCTTATACCTCCATACATTGGGTTTTTTGAATGATTTCTCCAAGAAATCTCTATGTATGTTCTTTCTCCTTTACCCTATTCCCTTCCTATAGTTTTCTCTTTCCCTTTAATTAGGTTTCATCTTCCCTAATGGATGATTTCTATTTTTTTTGGTTAGATACATTATTTTTTTGTTTATACTCATGTATTTTTTTAGATGTTGTCTTATTTGAGTTCAGTGGTGGTGTGATTGATGATCAGTAGAGGTTTCTAGATGGTTATACATTTTTAAAGTAGGAAAACCATTATATGATTTATTATATTATGTTTTCATTGAATTAATGATGTTTTCACCTATTTTAATTACTAAATTGGCACTATTTTTTGTTAGAATTATTATTCCAGGTCCACTTAATTGGTTTTACCTTTTTTGATTTTTCTTGGAATTTTTTGAATGAATTTTTCAGACCATGTATTATGGAAATGTAATGGATGGAAGTTTTATGTGGTTACAGGTTTTGAAGACATGTTATGGTTATTATAAATGTATTTTAAATGTTAAATGTGATTATTTAAGCATTAAAATTTGGCTTTCACAATATGTTCTCAATGGTATATTCCCCTTTGGAATTTATATCTATATTTTAAATTGAATGTCATCAGTTGGATTGATAAAATGGGTTCTAAGGGCATGTTTGGTTTCAAAAGTGCATTATGTGTGGTTTTTTATAAAATTTACTATTTTTTAAATGGATTGAGTCGTGTTTGGAATTATAAATTGTTATATTTGGAGAACCACTCTTCTTAGGATCACTTTCCTTGTTGATTGATAAATGGGTAGAGATTTCCACAGTATGGGACTCCACCCATGTGATTCTTTTTTAAGGCTTGGGTTTCCCCTTGATAAGTTTTTGGTGGCACTGGTTATGGTAGTGTGTGATTTTAAGTATATTTTTCCCATATTTCTTGAAATTTGTGTCTCACATCCATTATGAACATATCTTTCGATCCTAACACCGTGAAGTAGTTTCCTAATAATGTTTTATGCACTAGCTTAGGTTATTGTACTAGCTAATGACCCATAGTATCTGAATACATTGGATTACTTCTATGGGATCAAGCCCCTCAAATAGGCTAGGTAGGGTGATAGTTGGGCGTTATGGTGTTATTACATCATTTGGTTAGGCATGCCACACAAATAATTCACACATATTATATGATCTGGTGTTCCTCTGAGTTTCAAATGTATTCCCATGATGAATCGACACTAGACTCATTATACTTTTCACTCATTGTGAGATTGTGTCTCGTATTCTTGGTTTTGGAAACCTCTTAGTAAATCATGAATGTAAATTTTTGTTAAAATATTTCAATACAGTTATTAGTGAGTGAATTTTCATGAAAATGTATGTTTTATTATTTTTATCCCTTTATCCTTATCCACTGTGAACATAATTTCCCTCTATGAGTGTGCCATGTTTTAAAATAAGATGGTGTGGGGTTATGATTTGTTTATTTCGAAATGTAATTCATGGAAAATATATGTTAATAGTTTTTATTTCAAACCATATATTCTTTGTCTTTTTTTAAATGGACATGCATTTGGTATAGAATTACTCGGGCCAAACTACTTAGTTTTTAATACTCATGTCTATAGTGTTTTCATGTTTTTAGATTCTCATGTATGTTCCAGTGTGGTTATGTAACCTTTTACAATGTTTGGTGTTTTGATGGAGGGTGGCCCTTAGGGTCACATGGTGGTGTGGTTTGGGTGTGCATAATCTTGGATGTTTTTGGTTTTTATGGTTTGTTTTTGTTGTATATTTATTTGGAAAATTTAAATGATTTATGTTCTGGAAATCAGTTTGATATGGTGTTGTTATTTTATTTTTTATTTGGTACTTGTATTTTTATTTTGGTGAAATAATTCCCAACATCACCCTTCTGATTCCCTTTTCACCCTTCACCATCCAGGGAATATCAATAATTCCTCTCAGGCCATGGTGTGGGCTGGCTTGGCTGACCGATTCAGGGTTAAAATGTGTTGGTTTGTGATAAAATTCTATCATATCATGTCAAAACGTTTTAGAACCATAATGTTGGAGTGACCATTATTATTCATGGTTGTCATAGTAAAAGGAGAATGATTTTTGGGCTTCAGGTGTAGGTGTTGGGAAGAGAGTCCCGAACACTTTCTCAATTGAACATCGAGTAACCATGGGATGTCCATGTGGTTTGTGTATTTTCTTATTGGGGTTGAATAGTATTAGTAAATTCAATGGGAGTTAGTAAGTTGCCTATGTGATCTCATAGGTCATATAAATCCATGAGGATATGGGGAAAATATCTGGGAACACTCTCTATGACAGTGGAGTGATTGGCATATGGCTGCCAACCGTATCACTGAGTCACACATGGACACCAGTTTCCTTCTTGAAAATTGGTTTGGTCTACATTAATTATAAAAGTTATCCTAAAAATATTTTTTTGTGGTTGTGAGAAAACTGAATTTTAAAATTTAAATAACCATAATTTGATAATTGGAAAAATGTTTTTTTCTAAAATGAAACAGCATAGGTAAAACCAAAATTGATTTGATTATGTGGTTGGTTAATTTTTTGGAAACATTCTATATTTTTTGATATGGGTGAAATGTTTTTTATTTGATTTTTGAAGAAGGGAATTGGATTTTTATTGAATGGGTGCCATTTATTAGAAATTTTTATTGATATATTTGTTCAGGATTTCAATTTTTTGAATAATTTTTTTTGAAAAGATTATATTAGGATTTGAAAATTAATTAAGATTTAATTTATTTAACATTGGTGTCATTGTGAGTGGCCACATTCATAAAAGTTTTTATATAATGGTTGGGATCCAGTTATGGCATGAGAATGTACATGGATGAGGCCCATGGGACACCTTTGGTGGGTGTGAAATTATTTCAATATTGTTTTCGATTCAAAAGCTATTTATGGGAAATTTAATTTTTTGATATCATATGGTGGTGTGTTGTGTCAATTTTGTTTCTGGAATGGTGTTTTTTTAATATTGTTTAATTTGAAGGAACCATGTTGTTGAATTGGTTTTAATCGAGTTCATTGTTTCCAATTTTTTCATAGTGCCCCCCCATAGAGGTCTAATGGATACCAAAGGTGCATATTTGGTTGGTTCATCCTTAGAGAGTGATCCAGTTGATCAACCCATGGATTATTTCCTTGAGTTTAGGATGTTAAATCATCCTTTTTTATTTAGTCAAACAGATATACATGACTCATAGTTGTGGCTTCAGAGGATCGAGAGGGACTTTAGATTCCTTGTGATACCTGAGACATTGATGGTATTGATTGAATCATTCTGGCTTCAAGGCCTATATTAGAAATGGTGGAATTAATTGTCTCGAACGAAGTACTGGATGCTATTTCCTTGGAGTGTTTCATGTTTTTGATCATCCAATGGTACTTCATGGAGGTGATGAATATATGGAAGAGGATGTAGTTTTATGGTCCTCAGAAATGTGTTGGGTCAATGTTACAATTCTTCTATCACATATCATACATGGTTCCATATAAACAATGTTATATTGGAAAAAACCTTTTGAATGCTCCGAAAATTGAGCTCAGGCTTCGTGCTGAGATAATGTCGAGAATGGAATAGCTCAACCTATCCGCCTTCTCTAATGGGGTGAGGATAACTCTTTCACATTGAATCTGACCTATAAAGAGGGAATCAGATAACTCTTCTACCTATGATCTTTGAAGATGGTGAAGGAGATCATGGAATGATGAATGGGAAGTGACTTGATGATGATAGTACTTGTATAGTGAAGAAGAGTTCATCTGTATTTTCATCAACCTCTTTTTCCATATTGTTGTGCCCTGTCATTATCATGGAAAGCTTGGTCATAAGAACCATTTTGATCAGGTGATCCCTGATCCCACCAATTCTACAGATGCTTGGGATATATGAAGAGTTTCTATTGGAGAATTTACAAGAAGCACCATATAGCTAGAACCAACTCTTAAAAGGAAAACCCCACTTGCTTTCTAGATAATGTCTTTGTTTGATGTCAGTTTTTAGTTTCTCTTATTTCAATTTCCATTATTATAATAGTCATTTATTTCAGTGTTCTATGGTGGTACTTTTTCTCCCAGTTGTAAATATTATTTTACTCAAATACTTGTGATAATTTATTCCACGGGTCATGTTTCCCAAGAATTTGGTCCTATGTGTTCAGTTCAAGTGTTTCTGATTCCTGGCTGTAAGGCAGGATATGCTTCATCCATCAGTGCTCTAGTCGTAGTTCTTAGAGTGAAGTTGGCACATAGTCAGGGAAACAAAGGTGGTGTGGATTGGTCTATGATTTATGTTCATTTAATTTCATGGGAATCAGTGTTAGTTTAAACCTCTTTTATAATCAACTAATTTTCATTGGCTTCAAGGGGTTTTATTAATTTGTATGTAAGCCTCCTCTTTATGTCGTTACATCATGTCTACAGAAGATGGGATTGGTTATTGGTGGTTATCTATGTTATTTGAGTGGTTTGTGGTTGTTTTTCATGGTGTCGATGGTCCATTAAATGATTCTACTATCCCATCCCCATGAGGTGAGAGTCTGTGGATTTGTGTGGGAGAGATTTCTAATTCATTGGAATCATGATAGTTCTTATAGTGGGGAGTCTGTTTTTTCCTCCTTGTAACCATATCTCTATTTCGTTATGATTTGGTTTGTTGGAAGGTGGTATTATATGGAACTACCTATCCCCAAGATTATCTCTCATATTGTTGTCAGGGTTGATTTTTTACCAACGATGTCATTGAACAATGAGTGTGGTAGTTCCCGTCGGGGAATGATTTGAAGTCTCTCATCTATGTTTGATTAATAGGATTGTTGGAGTCCCACCTGAGAGTGTTTTTTGTGTTTATGGTTTTAGGATGGTTTTTATATCATGGGAGATTGTTTCCCCCTTAGATCGATCAATCACAGGCATTTATAACATTGGCGTGGGTGATTCATAGTAGGTATTTTATTTCTCTCTCCTATGTCATCATTGTTAGCTCTTTTTTTAGGATGTTGTTGTACAACATTCATGTGTCATTCATAAGAGGTATCTTTTGGTTGTGTTAGTTATGCTTCCAATATAAGCCTTGGATGGGCTTTCTATGGGCAGAAAGTTTTATGGTGTAGATAATTCTCACACCCAGTTTTGGGAAACTCATACTTGGTAACGGTTTGGTTCAGTTTCTAGATTTTTTCACGTGTTCCGGGTATCACAAGAGGGTTTTTAGGTGTCTTCCATTTCTATGTGTTTCCCTTTAGTGTGTCATTTTTCTTGTTTGGAGTTCATGGTAAAAAAATAAATATTTTGGCATGAGATGGCTATGTTCATGGTTAGCGCATGATGGTGTGGTAGCTTAGGATTAACCATGCGACAGGTTGGGTTTAGACATTACCAACCGAAAAGCCTCAGCAAGGTCGTACGCTATGTAGTGGGTACACATGTGGCTTTTAAGGGCTCGTAATTTGTAACCACATGGTTACCAAATGGTCTGATAGATCACGCGGACTAACCATGCGGCCTGTGTTGTTTTGAAAACAAGTAGAGTTTCACTTTTTTACCCTCCTAATTTTAACCCAATTTGGCTCTCTCAGCCACCATTGGGGTTCATCCATCCTGAGCATATTCCAATATTTTTCTCCTTTGACCACATTCCCATGGGTTTGTTTTACTCGACTTCTATGGGAAATCTCCATGTAATTTATTTCTCCCTTGGGATCTTCCCTTCATCTTGGTTTTTCATTCCATTTTCATTGGATTCCTTTTCCCCTAAGGTGGATGACATTTTTAGTGATATATCCATTAAAATTATGTTTGATATTGTTGGTTTATGATGGGTCTTGTATCCATTGAGTGTGGTGGTTAAGTTATTAATGATTTGCATCGATTTCTAGAAGTTAAAACATTTTAGTGGTACGAACCCATTTACATGTTCCTTTTAATTAGGATTCATTTGATTTTAGGATTTTTTTTTCACGAGTTTTAAATTCTAAATAGGTACTATTTGTTGTAAAAATTTTAATACCATGTTCACTTATTTGGTTTTCCCATGTTTGGAATTGGATTGGAATTGTGGGGAGGGATTTTCATACCTTCTATTGTGGAAGTGGCCAAGTTGTCACTATTAAGTGGTTAGAGGTTTCTAAAGACATGATTTGGTTTTTATAAATACATTTTCAATGGTCAAGGAGTGATATATGTTTTAAATGTGGGTTTTCACATTAATTGACCATGTTATACGCCGATTTGGCCTTTTTATGTATGTTTTTAATTGAAGGGAGTGAGTTGGATGAATGAATGGGGGTGTTGAGGGTGTATTTGGTTGCAAAAGTAGATTTTGGGTGGTAATTTATAAAATGAACTATTTTTAAGAAATTGTGTAAGGCCAGTTTGGCATTTCGAATTTTTATATTTTTAAGCCCCACTTGGAGGGATAACTTTCTATATTATTATTAAATGGGTGGGGATTTATTAAATATTAGATTCCACCAATGTGATTCTTTTTTCAGAATTGGGATTCCCCTTGATGATATCTATATGGTGGTTGTGGTGGTGGTGTGTGATAGTATGTATATGTATGACTTGTTGTTGAATATGTATGACAAAACTCTCTTAAAAACATATCATGGGATCCCATTCTAAAAAAGAGGATTGTTTAGAATGTTTATTGCTCAAGTCTAGGTTATTATTCTAGATAGTGTACTATAACCGGTTGATACATGGGGTTATTTGATATTGGATCATTCCCCACAATAGGATATGTATGATGAATGTCATGTGTTTGGGTTCTATGAATTTATCAGATAGGGAATGCCTAACGGATTATTAACATGTATAGTATGTTATGTTATTCCTCAGAGTTCCTGGGTATTCCCATAATGAACTGACATTATACTCATTATCCATTTCCCTCATCATGAGACAACATCCTGTATTATTGGTTTTGGAATCATCATAGTAAATCATGAGTAGATGTTTTTCTTAAAATATTTCAAGAATGCTGTTTTTGAAAAAAAAATTATTCAAAATGTATTTTTTTAATTTGGATAACTTTTTCATTCTCCATTAAGAACATAATTAGACTCTATGAGCTTTCCTTGTTTGAAAATGAGAGGTATATGGGTTGTGAATTCTAAATTTTGAAATGAAATATATGGAAAAAATATTTTTATATATTATTTGAAACCAAAAAATCATTGTTTCTATATTTAATGAATATTCATTAGCAATAGAATTTGTCATGCCTACCTACTTATTTTTCAATATTGATTCATATGTTCATTTTTAGCTTCTCCAAGTGGTTCTAATGTGGTTCAGTATCCTCTAACAATGGTTTGTGTTTGGTTGGAGGGTGACCTTCAGGGTCACACGATGGTCTTATTGTGGATAGGTTAAACATGGATGATTTGGTGTTGTTTATTTTTTAGTTTTTTTGTATCGTTATTTTGTTAATGTAAATGATTGATGTTTTGGAAATTATTTTGCCATTATGTTATTATTTTATTATTTTCTTTTATTCTTGTATTTTTATTTGGGAGAAATAATTTTCATCATCGCTCTATTTATTTCATTGGAGCTCATCACCGTCCTGGTAGGATTGGGAATGCCTCTTGAGCCATTTTGTAGGCCAGCTCGGGTGATTGGCTCAGGGTCAACCCAGGTTGGTTCATGATAGAACATGTGAGGGTCTTTTAAATGTGTGAAATAATAATGATAAATGCAGATCTTACAATTAGATATCAAATGCCACTAATGATGAGTTATTAATAGAATAGATTAATATATTAGCTCAAATCCTTGTTGGGTAGAAAAGGGAGTGCTCCTTGAGGCTAGAGAGAGGCTACACATGAATGATGAGTAAAAATATATTTAAATACATAAAATGTTCTAATGTAAAAAAATTCAAATTTCACACATACATAATAGGTAAAAAATGTAGCTATATTTTTTCCTATATGTGCATTGAGGCCTCTACAAAATCTCTAGATATGTGGCACTAATCATGAAGATATGGGTGAATGTCTTTGAAAAAATATTATTCCCCTAACACCCCAAATAGATTACCTTGTATGACTATATATCCTGAGTTCATTTTTATTGTTAACTGTATGCCCCTATCCATTTTACTATAACACAAAAACTATTGAGTCACTTGGTTAGCTCTAACTATGAACTAACCATAAAACAATTTCTACCAGTTGATGATATGGAGCTCTAGGATGTGTATGTGCCCCATATTGTCACAACCTGATATTTTTTGAATTATTATTTTTTATATGTATTTATCCTTTATGATATTTTTAATTTTATGTTACAATAAATAAAGATTATTTTGTATTAAATCACTGTGATTGGTATGCATTATATGAAACATCTAGTTAATCATGCACTATACAAAACATAAATTTTTACTTCACCACATAGAACAACAAGGTTAGATTGTGACATAGCATAGATTAATGAAACATTAACATCGTATACGAAACAAACTACCACAAGTTGGAAAACTCAACACACAACATCTCTTGATGTATGTTACAACCAAAACATTGTTTCTAGGAAAAATCTTATTATTTTTATAATTATTTAAGTGTTATAATTATAATATAGGCATTAAACATGGTAATATGAACATTAGTAACAATTTTTTTAAAATATTTTTTTTAAATATATCTTTTTGATGATGAATGATATTTTTTTGGTACAATCATTATATATTTAAAAATATTATTAACACATATAAACTAATTTTAATGTCATTCTAAAAAAATTATAAAAATAATTTTTACAAATTTATAAAATTATTTTGATAAAATTAAAATCATATTTTATTTTTTAATTTAGAAATTATATTAGGGTGAATGTTTGGTATTTTTTTTGAGAAACATCATTTTTGGAAGAATAAGGAACAATACAAAATATTAATTCATAACTAATATTTCATATAATTTATTTATAAGGATAAATTATATATGATATTGGTTTTAATGATTAACTGTAAAATATTTTTATCAATTAATCGATAGTAGTTTTTACAATCAATTTTACTTTGATATTGTGTATAAAAACCGAGAAATGTTTTGGAAATTTGTACATTAAAAAGTAATTGTTCATCACATCTGTTTGGGTAATATTAAATTATTTTCATCAAATTATCTGATTATAATTTTTAAAAATATATTCCTTATTTATAATCATTATATTTTATATTATTTAATGATGTTAACTTATTTTTTGAAAAAAAAAGCTTTCTGAAAGTAATTAAAATTAATTACATCGACTGTGGTGAAATTAATATTAACTGAGGAATAAAAATTAAATTTATATCCCAAAACGACATAAACACATGTTTAATACCCATTTTATGTCCATAAATCTTCTATTAACCTTCAATAATGGATTTATTTTATTTTTTTATTACATTTGTAAGGTAAAAACCTGGTTACACATAACTTCTTCTAAAAAATCCAAATTTTGTCCTTTCCCTTCCCTATAATAGGACGCACATATCCTTCTTCATCATACCTAAAAAAATTGGATCATAAAATATCTGACCAATAAAATTTAAAAAAATTAAATCATTACAACTTGAAGCCTCTCTTTTATATTAAATCAAACTAATAAATACTTTTGGAAGAAACATGATTGAGTTTCCAATTAAAAGGAAACGTCTTACCTCAAGTTCCTTTCTCTGATTTTTTTCCACCACCTCTATTATATTTATTCAAGTATTTTTTTACCGAAACATAATCCTAAATATACTACTATATTTTTACGATATATTTTTGACCTACAATTACACATACCCCCATTTAATGGGTAACAAACATACAGTTTAATGTATGGTTAACTACCGCCTCAAAAAAATGATATTTAATTTTTACATTACCGAGTCTCATGGTGGAAAAATTTATTGGATGTATTTTTATATGTGTTACATTTTATATTTACTAATACATTATGCTTATTTATTTATATTATAATGAAAATCATTATACATTCCCTATTGTGTTAATATGATAATTTCATTGGAGGAAGTGTAGACTATTACCCACTCAAAGTATTGTGATTCATTCATAAAATACATGAAAAGTGTTAAGGGTTTATTTAGTGAATATATATGAAATATTTGATATAATAAATATAATTTAGTGATTTTATATATATACTTATATATACATATATGCCTTTTACTATCATTCTTTCAACATGAAAATTAAACGGATGTAGTGATCATGGATACTTACAGATTACTATCTCTATGAATGGTGTATTCCATTTCATAATTCTATATATAATGGATTATTATAATATAGATATAATGAATAAAAATTACATTTATATTATGGTTTATATTCTAGAAATTATTATATAAATATAAACACCGAAATATAACCAATTAAAACCATCCAAAAAAAGGAGGATATTATCGTAAGTGAAACCATAACAATGTATTCTTAACCAGTGGGTAATATGAATCCATTATAAAATATTAAATTGTACTATAATTATGTCTATGGTTAATTTATATATTTATAATATATTAATATTTATTTTACATGAGTTTTTATTGTGTACGATGAGAGTCGAGACAGAAGGTATATGGATTTCATCTCACTTTTAATTTCTGTGAGATATATTGTTTATTCACCATTCATTTCTATTTTTTTATGTGTATACATAACATTTATGTAATCAATGATTCATATAGTAAATTTTAGGCTTTTTTACATATTCATTATATGTCCTTTATTTCACATCATTTAGGTTTAAAATGTTATCAAATTAGTAAAATAGTTTTGTCTCAATTTTCTTTCATTGTGACTCCTGTTCTATTATGTGGATAAATTCATTTTGATGTGAGTACACATAAATATTACAAGATATATCTTCAATATAAATATTTTCATGTTGTTATGATATTCATTAAATTTATTTTCTGTACATAGAGAGTATGATACCTTATTACTAGGTGGTAAGAGTCAATTGAAACAATCCCATCTCATTTCATGATTTTTATTGTTTGTGCTTCCTATGATAAAATATTTTAACCCATATATCAAAATAATTCAGGATTTTTATTATTATCTATATATTAATCATATAATTATGTATTTGTATCATTTTTTTACACTTCAGTATATATAATAGTTATGAATCAGTTTTTAAGAAAGCCCAACTTTAGCCTCACTTCAATCAGAAATCTATATTCCTTTATATTGATGTCTTCTAAAAAGAGATTACAAGAATATTTTATAATTGAAATATATAATTTAAAAAAACATTTTTATCATTTTTTTATTTTAACAATATCTTCAAAATATTCTTATTAATGCTTTCTTAACATGAAATTTTATTATAATCCATTTTTTATGAAAGGTAATGTTATTTATACCATGTACGACATATAAAAATGTACACACCATCGTTTCACTGAATATTGAATTAAATAATTTAAAATGATAATTTATTAAAAATTAATTTTTAGTTTAATTTTCATGGAACAATTTATGTCAAATTTTTTAGTTATTATTTATATCTTTTCATCTATTTCCAAAACAAATGTTTTGAATACATTTTAAACATCATTCATATCTTTTCATGTAATAATGCTTTCAATACATTTTTATGATTATTTAATATGATTTAAAATAAAATTGTTTTCAAAATGATTTTATTATTTCATTATATTTTTTAAATTATTTAGATGTAAATGGCTTTCATAATGATTCCATGTATACTATAATTATTTTCAAATTGTTTAGAAATAAAAATTGTCTTTCAAAATTTCTAAATATTATACAATATGTTTCCAAGGGAAAAGCATTTCAAAATTAATTCAAGTATTATTTATATTTATTCTATGTATTTAATAATAAAATGTTTTTTGAATGAATTTATTCTTTACAAATCCTTTTTTCAAAGAAGAATGGATGTTTTCCCCAATTTTTTTAAAAGATATTACGAAAATATTTTCTACCTATGATTTTATTTGTTGATGTTACTAATTCATTTCTATTAAATGATCTAAAGGTACCATTAATACTATTTTATTGAATTTATAATTATTAATGACATGGTCTTTGTGAAACCATTTTCCCTTTAATGGGTTATAAGTTTATGAAATATGTTTCCCTATCATGGGTTATATGTATTTGAATAGCCTTTTCATTCATGTGTTATCATTTTGATGAAATGATTAAGAATCTTGTATTGTATTCCATAATTTGTGATATAATTACATATTTATGATGAAAATTTAATTTTGTGGGTTATGATATTTTTATTTATGATTTTTTGGAATATGTATATAGGATTTTGTTATGAGATGGGAGGATCCTATATATCCATCTAATGTAATGGGTAATGACTTATATATCTTGAGATATACATAGTGGTATTGAGAAATGATCTCGATCAGTATTACAATTCTAGATTGAGATATCATCCCAATTATGAATTATTGGGCTAGAATGAGTAATGAACTGGGTTTAGTTTTACATGGATAGAATGTGAAATGAAATCAGTTCAGTACTATAGTGCTATAAGTATAAGGCCCCAGACTTAAACCTTACATAATATTGAATTAAATGAATAATTCACATTGAGGATCTTTTCAGGTTTAGAGTTTTAGAGAATTAGAACATAACTATTACATCTTAAAAGATTACAAAGTATACACTTCTACTAAGTCTCCATAAAATAAAAACTCTTAAAAAGAAAGATGTCTAGATTCCATGTTTTAGATAGCATGAAATTACCTTGATCCCATCCTTGACCTTATTCCACTTTAAGTCCTGAGAAAAACATTTCGAAAAACTTGGGGTGAGCATAATAAGCTCAGTAAGGGATACACAAAGAATGAAAATTGTTAGTTTATCAAAACAACAAGTAAACCATGTATACATTATCAAAGTAATACTTTTCACCTTTATGAAGTAATAAAAACTCTTCACTGAATAAAGTATCATTACTTACCTTTTTGTAACCAAAGGATTACCATAAAACCCATATAAAGAACACATAACATATATAAAGGTAACTTGGGACATAAACATACTTAAGTGGAATAACCATACGGTCGACTTCCACACATATCACTTAATGGAATAGCCATACGGCCAATTTCCATACATACTTAATGGAATAGCCATACGTCCGACTTCCATACCCAATGCATTGGAGGTTATAACGTAACCACCCGTCCTGGTATTCACGGCACCACCCGTCATATGGTTTATAACGTAACCACCCGTTAAAATGTCCAAGTACCAATATAAAATCATAAAACATAAAACCAATATAAAGGAATGATAACATTTCCACATTTCAATCATAATATAACATAAATATATTGACATAATAGAATCCTTTATCAAAACCATTTTCAATATCAAAATACATAAAAGAGTATATGGTATTTATTTTATTCTAAAAACAATACGGCTTGTTGAGGAAGCCAAAGACCAAATAATACTCGCGGCGGCGGAAAAAGTCGTTGTCACCGCGTACGTTAAAAAAACATTCCTTTTTGTCGTTTGGTAAAACGCTTCGTAGAAAAATATTACTTTTGTATAAAAGTAAAATTCAAAGGGTTTATACACCGTATAAAAGAAAGTTGTGTATAAAACAAAATATGCCTCAATGAAAGGAGATTGAGACGAAGTCCCTTACCTCGGGTCCGGCTTGACTCGATCGTTCTTTAACGTCCTGAATAATAAACTTGAGTTAATTTATACTTTATTAAGAACCTTTTTAAAGTTCATTATTCCTTTTATATCACTTATTGCAATGTTATAAACATTATGTAACCATTTAAGTTAATAATGTTTGTTTTGTCAATATTTGGTTCTTAAGTCGAAAGTTGACTTCTTACAATTACATGTTGTTCGTGTGGTCAAAAGTTCTTTATATCCAGAATGAAATTCCTGATTTGGATATCATATATATCATATATATCCAGCATATACATGTATTTATAATATTACATAATCATTTAGAGGTAAGAAATTAAATGCACCGTTCATGGAGACGGTAAGCCGTACGTACGCATGAACGCTACTTTCATTTCTTTGTCATATTAATGGAATTAAAACTAAATGAGAGGTATGTATATTTTAATTCCAGAATTATATTCATCATTTAGATATATCATTAATTATATATATCCATTATATACATGTAC
This sequence comes from Viscum album, assembly GCA_963277665.1. Taxonomy (NCBI): domain Eukaryota; kingdom Viridiplantae; phylum Streptophyta; class Magnoliopsida; order Santalales; family Viscaceae; genus Viscum; species Viscum album. The sequence continues at coordinate 1,063,357,172 of OY728142.1, forward strand.
TTTTAATAGTACATTACATTTGGGGATAAGAAATGAAATGCACCGTTCATGGAGACAGCAAGCTATACGTACACATGAAGGCTACTTTCATTTCTATATCATAATTTAATGGAAATAAATAATAATGATATAGAGGTATATTATAATTACAGTATAACATCATATATAAAAACTTTAAATCCATCCTTTACATGTCCCACATATGGCATTAACGAATCACATCACTTTGAGGGGGCGGTAGTCCGCACTTCCTTAAATGAAGATATCGTGTTTACCCATAATGGAAACCATAAAGGTATGCCCAAAATGAAAAAAACAGAAGCTTAAGGAAAACATAAACATATTATATATCATATATAAAAATAGTGACATCATAATGGCCACCTTTGAAGGTGTTAAATGAGTATTGAACAATCATCGTTTCGGGAGGCAGAATTTCTCCATCCATGGAAACCGTATGTTCTTTAACCATTTTATGTAGTTGTGTGAGAGTTTAGCTCAAATAAATCTTATAAAAACATCCTAGTATATTTAAGATACTGGTGTTGTTACAAAAGAAGTAAATAAAAAGATTTTAGGGGGTTGGAGAAGCAAAATAAAACAAATGAACAAGAGAGAATGAATTACCTTTAAAAGTGTAACTCCCTTTTGATTTGAGCCTAAAGGCTTCCTTTGAAAGGATTCTGCCCAAAGGGAATCCTCTAGGATGAGGATAGGGATGTGGATAGATTAATTGGGCAGGTTTTGGCCGAGCCAAAGGCTTGAGAAGTGTGTGAAATGGGGTAGAGGTGGGGGCCTTTTATAAGAGGAGAGGAGGGGCACTTTTGGAAAGTAAAGAAATATTACTTTATTTGAAAATGTGTTTCGGTTTCAAAAGGTCCCACATTGATATAATTCGTGGATAAGGTGATAAGGGTTCGAAATCCACTCATCCAATTGGTTTTGGACATGTGTAGGTTTTAGATTTTTCATTATCTTTCCATTTTATTTAAATCGTCAAATAATGATTTCATCGCTGCATCATTATTATGTCATATATAATTTAATTTATTTAATGTCTAAAAATTATAAAACAAATACTATGATGTAGGAAATCTTTTTAGCTTTCCAATTAATATTTATAATCAAAATTTGGACTTGTATAACCCCACTGAAAAATTATTTTAGTAAAACAATTTATGTTAGTGTCATTTTCACTTTAACATTAAATAAAAATATATTAATGTCATTTTCCAACTAAAGTGGCTCCATGGGGTCCCCAAGTTGGCCCATGTCTTGTCTTGGTCGGCCATGACTCACCCAATAATGTTGGGACATGTTTCTAGGTCATTTCATATTATTAAAGCATTATTTATACCTTAAACTACACTAATCACCACTAATCGCGATTAAAAACTTAATAAGTTACTATTCACCAAAAAAATTATTTTAATCTCATTGAACCACATTTTACTTCTTAATGACAACTATGTATGTCGGATTTTCAAAATTCAATACACATTAGTGGTAAACTTTCATTTAACTGAAAAATCAGTTTGCTTGATTACCACTTTGTGGTTTCACTATTCATCAAAAATTGAAGTTTTTCAGAAAATTACCAAAAATTCACCCTAAGCTATATTTGATATTCCGAATTCAAAAATGAATTCAATTTTAAAAAATTCAAAACATATAAGTCAAATTAATTAATTTAATAATTAATTCCCGTTGTCATGACAAATAGCGTGTTTTTGTGAAACAATAAGTATCAAAAGATTGACACCAGTTTAAGTCCAATTTCAAAGGGAAATTGATTCCAATGACCACCATTGGATTAACTGGTAAAAATATTTTCTAATTTCACTTTAAAACCAATTAAAATAATAATCTAATCATATAAATAATTTAGATTAAAAAGAGGTTTTGAATTAAAATACAACAATTTACACTATTCATAAAAAAATGAACTTTATCAGAAAGGTACCAAAAATTTACACAAAGTAAATTTTGATGTCCCGATTCTAAAGAAGAGTTATATTTGGTCCAAAAGAATGTATAAGAGTGATCAAAACTATATTTAATGACGGTTCTCCGTCAAAAGGTGATAAGTGGACCTTTCATGAAAATTAGGGTATAAATGCCTAAAATTGAACTCTTTCCGTATTTTAAGCCTTTATCTTTTATTGGGTAAATTTAAAAACATTTAAAAACATATATAATCATATTTTAGTTATTTCTATCCATTCCCGCTAGTACAACGACTACTTGTTAACTAACATTTAAAATAATATTATTTTATTACTAGTGTGCTATGTAAGTTTCAAAGAAACTCATCGTTGCGTATCGGGTACGCTATCGAACATAGCAACCCCTTTAAAATAAAATTAATATTTAATTCGTAAATATTAATAAATATGAAAATTCTTTATTCTTTATTTACCTGGGATGTTACATCCTTCCCCCCTTTTGGGAATTGCGTCCTCGCAATTTTATTCACTTATCAAAATAAGTGGGGGTATTTATCCCTCATAGCATTTTCAGATTCCCACGTTGCCTCTTCAATCACATGGTTTTTTCCACAAAACCTTTACCTGATGAATCACCTTATTCTGTAACACTTGCTCCTTGTGGTCAAGAATCTGGACCGGTTGTTCCTCATAAGATAGGTTCTCTTCCAGCTAAACTACCTCTGGACTCAAAACATGAGATGGATATGGCATATACTTTCTCATCATTGAAACGTGAAAAACATTGTGTACCTGAGATAAACTCGGAGGTAAAGCCACTCGGTATGCAACTGATCCAACTCTTTCCAGAATTTTGTACGGTCCAACAAACCTTGGACTCAAATTTCCTTTCTTACCAAATCTCATCACGCTTTTCCAAGGAGAAACCTTGAGAAAAACATGACCACCTACCTCGAAAGATAGATCCTTCCTCCGGTTATCCGCATAACTCTTTTGCCTGCTCTGAGTTGTTCTCATGTGTTTCTGAATCAGCTGAACTTTTTCTGCCATCTCTTCTACCAATTCTGGTCCCATCAACTTCCTTTCACCCACTTCATCCCAGAAAGCTGGAGTTCGACACCGCTTCCCATATAATGCCTGAAATGGTGCCATCTGTATACTGGAATGAAAACTGTTATTATAAGAAAACTCAACCAAAGAAAGATGTTGGTCCCAAATTCCCTGATAATCTATAGAACAAGCTCGTATAATATCCTCTAATGTCTGAATTGTTTGTTCTGACTGCCCATCTGATTGAGGATGAAAAGCTGTACTAAAATTTAATTCAGTACCCAACGACTTCTGAAGGCCTTTCCAAAAGTTAGAAGTAAACCTGAGATCACTATCCGATACAATGGAGAGAGGAACTCCATGTAACCTGACTATCTCTTTAAGATACAAACGGGAAAGTTGATCTAGAGAGAAAGTATCTCGTATAGAAAGGAAATGATCAGATTTGGTCAAGCGATCAACAATAACCCAGATTGCATTATTACCTCGAGATGTCCTCGGTAATCCCACAACAAAGTCCATGGATATGTTTTCCCATTTCCACTCTGGCACTGGTAAAGGCTGAAGCATCCCTGCCGCTCTGCTTTAACCTGTTGACATGTCAAACACTTCACATTAAAATCAGAAATATCTCTTTTCATTCCATCCCACCAGTAATACTCCTGCAGATCTCTGTACATCTTAGTACTGCCAAGATGAACTGAAAACGGAGAACTATGAGCTTCACATAACAACTCTCTCTTCAACTGTGAATCACAAGGCACACATAACCTCTTCCCAAACCTCAAAACACAAACACAAACTTATCCAAGAACTCATGGAAAATTTTATTCATAAGGTCCATGAATACAGCAGGTGCATTGGTTAACCCAAAAGGCATAACTACAACTTCATAATGGCCATATCTAGTACGGAACGCAGTCTTCGGAACGTCTGCTTCTTTTACTTTCAACTGATGGTACCCCGACCTCAAGTCAATCTTCGAAAAATACTGAGCTCCCTGGAGCTGATACCACTTCATTCGATAGCCTAACATCTGCTGAAGTTGTTGCAAAGGATTTCGCCACCCCTTTCTGCTTGTAGTCTAACTGCTTCCCATCACTCAAGCTCTTTGTCGGACACTCATTTGCATAGTGACCCATCTCATTGCACTTATAACATCTTACCGTTGGCTTTTCATTTCCTGCTTGATCATCTTCCTTACAGTTACGAGCAATATGACCAGACTTACCACACCTAAAGCACTTACCAGACTTGGATAAACATTCTCCAGGATGCATTTTACCACACTTCTCACAGGATGGATATTTGGTTTTCTTACCTCCTTGATTCTTTGATGAATTCTTCCCCTTTTCCTGCCAACTAGACCTCTTATTCTGTTGTTTGTCATAGAACACCTGATCATCGGCAAACTCCATTTCTACCTTCTCCGCACATCGAACAAGTTTTTCATAACTTTTGAATTCACGAGAAGCTAAAGCCCTTCGATACTTTGGCTTTAACCCTGAGTAAAAAACGGTTTATTTTACTATCAAGATCTCGTATGAAGTTTGGAGCATACCTTTCCAATCGAGTGAACTTTTCTTCATAAGCAACCACTGAATCATCCTCCTGCCTCAATTCTAGGAACTATTTTTCCATCCTAAGACAAACCACCTTAGGAAAATATTTCTCAAGAAACATACCTTTGAATTCGTCCCAGTCAAGAGCATCAATCTCATCGGCGTCCCTGATATTTTTAACCATAGACCAACACTGATCTGCTTCACCTTCAAAACGGTAAACAGCAAGACTAACCTTTTGATGTTCTGAACACCCCATGACATCAAAAATATTCTCCAGTGCTTTAATCCACCCTTCAGCTTGCACAGGGTCAGATGATCCTCTGAATGATGGGGGATGTTGCCTCATGAAATGTTCCACCACTGACATGTTCCTCTGCGGTTGATCTGGCTGATCTCGTGCATGGATACCACCACCATTTATAGCCTGATTCAACTGTGCCATCACTGCAACAAACTATTCAGTTCCGATTCCGACCATCTCAGGTTTCTGATTTGGAAGTTTATCTTTCTCCTGATGTCGTCCCAACATAGCTGCTTTGTTTCCTCTGCGGAAAACCATTATGAACACAGAAATATCTTAGGCGAAGCAACATGGTAATCCGTAAATGATATATCATTTCAATCATATTATAATTTAACACTTTTCTAACTCCTAAAGTTTTCTAAACCGACCTCTGATACCAACTATAAGGCCCCAGCCTTAAACCTTACATAATATTGAATTAAATGAATAATTCACATTGAGGATCTTTTCAGGTTTAGAGTTTTAGAGAATTAGAACATAACTATTACATCTTAAAAGATTACAAAGTAGACACTTCTACTAAGTCTCCATAAAATAAAAACTCTTAAAAAGAAAGATGTCTAGCTTCCATGTTTTAGATAGCATGAAATTCCCTTGATCCCATCCTTGACCTTATTCCACTTTAAGTCCTGAGAAAAACATTTCGAAAAACTTGGGGTGAGCATAAGAAGCTCAGTAAGGGATACACAAAGAATGAAAATTGTTAGTTTATCAAAACAACAAGTAAACCATGTATACTTTATCAAAGTAATACTTTTCACCTTTATGAAGTAATAAAAACTCTTCACTGAATAAAGTATCATTACTTACCTTTTTGTAACCAAAGGATTACCATAAAACCCATATAAAGAACACATAACATATATAAAGGTTACTTGGGACATAAACATACTTAAGTGGAATAACCATACGGTCGACTTCCACACATATCACTTAATGGAATAGCCATACGGCCAATTTCCATACATACTTAATGGAATAGTCATACGGCCGACTTCCATACCCAATGCATTGGAGGTTATAACGTAACCACCCGTCCTGGTATTCACGGCACCACCCGTCATATGGTTTATAACGTAACCACCCGTTAAAATGTCCAAGTACCAATATAAAATCATAAAACATAAAACCAATATAAAGGAATGATAACATTTCCACATTTCAATCATAATATAACATAAATATATTGACATAATAGAATCCTTTATCAAAACCATTTTCAATATCAAAATACATAAAATAGTATATGGTATTTATTTTATTCTAAAAACAATACGTCTTGTTGAGGAAGCCAAAGACCAAATAATACTCGCGGCGGCGGAAAAAGTCGTTGTCACTGCGTACGCTAAAAAAACATTCCTTTTTTTCGTTTAGTAAAACGCTTCATAGAAAAAGATTCCTTTTTTATAAAAGTAAAAGTCAAAGGTTTTATACACCGTATAAAATAAAGTTGTGTATAAAACGAAAAATGCCTCAATGAAAGGAGATTGAGACGAAGTCCCTTACCTCGGGTCCGACTTGACTCGATCGTTCTTTAACGTCCTGAATAATAAACTTGAGTTAATTTATACTTTATTAAGAACCTTTTTAAAGTTCATTATTCCTTTTATATCACTTATTGCAATGTTATAAACATTATTTAACCATTTAAGTTAATAATGTTTGTTTTGTCAATATTTGGTTCTTAAGTCGAAAGTTGACTTCTTACAATTACATGTTGTTCGTGTGGTAAAAAGTTCTTTATATCCAGAATGAAATTCCTGATTTGGATATCATATATATCATATATATCCAGCATATACATGTATTTATAATATTACATAATCATTTAGAGGTAATAAATGAAATGCACCGTTCATGGAGACGGTAAGCCGTACGTACGCATGAACGCTACTTTCATTTCTTTGTCATATTAATGGAATTAAAACTAAATGAGAGGTATGTATATTTTAATTCCAGAATTATATTCATCATTTAGATATATCATTAATTATATATATCCATTATATACATGTACTTTTAATAGTACATTACATTTGGTGATAAGAAATGAAATGCACCGTTCATGGAGACGGCAAGCCGTACGTACACATGAATGCTACTTTCATTTCTATCTCATACTTTAATGGAAATAAATAATAATGATATAGAGGTATATTATAATTACAGTATAACATCATATATAAAAACTTTAAATCCATCCTTTACACATCTCACATATGGCATTAACGAATCACATCACTTTGAGGGGGCGGTAGTCCGCACTTCCTTAAATGAAGATATCGTGTTTACCCATAATGGAAACCATAAAGGTATGCCCAAAATGAAAAAAACAGAAGCTTAAGGAAAACATAAACATATTATATGTCATATATAAAAATAGTGACATCATAATGGCCACCTTTGAAGGTGTTAAATGAGTATTGAACAATCATCGTTTCGGGAGGCAGAATTTCGCCATCCACGGAAACCGTATGTTCTTTAACCATTTGATGTAGTTGTGTGAGAGTTTAGCTCAAATAAATCTTATAAAAAAATCCTAGTATATTGAAGATACTGTTGTTGTTACAAAATAAGTAAATAAAAAGAGTTTAGGGGGTTGGAGAAGCAAAATAAAACAAATGAACAAGAGAGAATGAATTACCTTTAAAAGTGTAACTCCCTTTTGATTTGAGCCTAAAGGCTTCCTTTGAAAGGATTCTACCCAAAGGGAGTCCTCTAGGATGAGGATAGGTATGTGGAGAGAGTAATTGGGCAGGTTTTGGCCGAGACAAAGGCTTGAGAAGTGTGTGAAATGGGGTAGAGGTGGGGTCCTTTTATAAGAGGAGAGGAGGGGCACTTTTGGAAAGTAAAGAAATATTACTTTATTTGAAAATGTGTTTCGGTTTCAAAAGGTCCCACATTGATATAATTCGTGTATAAGGTGATAAGGGTTCTAAATCCACTCATCCAATTGGTTTTGGACATGTGTAGGTTTTAGATTTTTCATTATCTTTCCATTTTTTTTAAATCGTCAAATAATGATGTCATCGCTGCATCATTATTATGTCATATATAATTTAATTTATTTAATGTCTAAAAATTATAAAAAAAATACTATGATGTAGGAAATATTTTTAGATTTCCAATGACTATTTATAATCAAAATTTGTACTTGTATAACCCCACTCAAAAATTATTTTAGTAAAACAATTTATGTTAGTGTCATTTTCACTTTAACATTAAATAAAAATATATTAATGTCATTTTCCAACTAAAGTGGCTCCATGGGGTCCCCAAGTTGGCCCATGGCTTGTCTTGGTCGGCCATGACTCACCCAATAAGGTTGGGACATGTGTCTAGGTCATTTCATATTATTAAAGCATTATTTATACCTTAACCTACACTAATCACCACTAATCGCGATTAAAAACTTAATAAGTTACTATTCACCAAAAAAATTATTTTAATCTCATTGAACCACATTTTACTTCTTAATGACAACCATGTATGTCGGATTTTCAAAATTCAATACACATTAGTGGTAAACTTTCATTTAACTGAAAAATCAGTTTGCTTGATTACCACTTAGTGGTTTCACTATTCATCAAAAATTGAAGTTTTTCAGAAAATTACCAAAAATTCACCCTAAGCTATATTTGATATTCCGAATTCAAAAATGAAGTCCATTTTACAAAATTCAAAACATATAAGTCAAATTAATTAATTTAATAATTAATTCCCGCTTTCATGACAAATAGCGTGTTTTTGTGAAACAATAAGTATCAAAAGATTGACACCAGTTTAAGTCCAATTTCAAAGTGAAATTGATTCCAATGACCACCATTGGATTAACTGGTAAAAATATTTTCTAATTTAACTTTAAACCCAATTAAAATAATAATCTAATCATATAAATAATTTAGATTAAAAAGAGGTTTTGAATTAAAATACAACATTTTACACTATTCATAAAAAATGAACTTTATCAGAAAGGTACCAAAAATTTACACAAAGTAAATTTTGATGTCCCGATTCTAAAGAAGAGTTATATTTGGTCCAAAAGAATGTATAAGAGTGATAAAAACTATATTTAATGACGGTTCTCCGTCAAAAGGTGATAAGTGGACCTTTCATGAAAATTAGGGTATAAATGCCTAAAATTGAACTCTTTCCGTATTTTAAGCCTTTATCTTTTATTGGGTAAATGTAAAAACATTTAAAAACATATCTAATCATATTTTAGTTATTTATATCCATTCCCACTAGTACAACGGCTACTTGTTAACTAACATTTAAAATAATATTATTTTATTACTAGTGTGCTACGTAAGTTTCAAAGAAACTCATCGTTGTGTATCGGGTACGCTATCGAACATAGCAACCCCTTTAAAATAAAATTAATATTTAATTCGTAAATATTAATAAATATGAAAATTATTTATTCTTTATTTACCTGGGATGTTACAATAAGGGGTAGTGTATAAGGTTTATTAATATAGGGATTTAACGACGTGTGAACATGATTCATTAATATAATTTTAAACTAATATAGTCTCTACAGAAATGCCTTGACTAGTTTGAAAATAATTATATATGCTAATGCAGCTACCACAAGCCCACATTTTATTCATATGTTATACTTTCATGGGTTATGGTCTTTATTTCCATATGATTCTTGTCTTATTAAATGAAAATTTCTATTCAATGAATCATTCATGTGTTATTTCATATGTATGGTATGATCTTATATATTAATGATCATGTTCTAATGAAATTATTCTTATTATTATGCTTATTTATCTCCCTTGTTTTCCATTAATGTGATTTTGATCTCTCCCCTTTTAATGAATTATTCTCCCAAGTTATGAAGATATGTACCATTTTTTCTATATGTAAAAAGGGTTGTAGTAAATAAGAACGTACTGGGATATTATGTATCACATTTATGTACTGGTGTTTACGTTTACATGGTTTAAAATGAAATAGACATGTACAGTCTTTGGAGTCTATTTATATTATGTTTTATGTATTCTGCAATATTGAGGTAATGTTAATGTATGTGAAGAAATGATCACAATAGTAGGTGTAAATAAAACTTTTACATATCCTATGGAATCTTGTATGATATAACCTATGTGAGAACCCTAATTAAATTACTTTCTATAAGTCTAAGGATAATGAAAAGTATAGAAAAATGTTTGAGAGTTTTGGTAAAGGATAGAGTGAGTGGTTTACCAATAATACATCCATGTTTTCATAATACAAGTGGATGTGGGTCTGGTATAAATTCACATACTGGGTAACAACTCTGAAAATATGTTTTGTTTCAAAGTCAATGTAATCTGGTACAAAAAATGGGCCTTCATATATATCTAGTTAGACACTCAAAGGTTATATTATTTGAACATTCAAGAAATTAATAGAAAACTTGTTGATTGGTTTAGTTTGAGAATGACTACGAAAGACCTTGGATAATCCTAAGGTTTCATAGATTAAAGAGTTTATAGCCATTATTTAGGAACCTTATAATTAATTTTTCATTATTGTATGGTATCCCAATATGATAAATGTTTCTCACACTATTTCTTCTGATTTTTGTCAATGTAGACAACTCAAGGACTAATGGATCACTGTTAATGTTTTAGATATTAAAAATATGGGAATTATGTGACCATATTTCCAAAGTGGAAATCTCATAAAGAGAATTAGAAATGTGGTTTCAGTATTGGTTTTAATTCTATGGAAAAAGAGTCCTCAAATACCATGTGAAACATATGTGTTATTCTTCCAGTATTTCTTTCATGAAACAAAAGTGTCATGATTAGATTTTGGTTTTGGATCCTTAATACCTGACACATATTTGAAATTCTTGGAATGACGTATTAATGAATAAGTTGATCGTGAATATATAATGGTTTAAGAATAATGTTGGAGGAATGATGTATTTATGTTATGTAATTCAATGATAATTTTATATGAATCATTAAATATATGATTACTTTATGTATACATTTTAAATAAGGATCAAAAATGGATTTTAGAATGATGATGATGACATGGAAAATAATTTCATGGAAATGTGATGTTTTTATTAAGGGAAGGTAGCCCTTAATTATTGCCTGATAATTCGATTGTGATGTTTGGATAAAGATATATAGGATACTAATATATTAATTGGATGGTACCAATTACCATTGAACTAATTAAGGGAATGTTGAAATTTATTTCATGCTATCATGGATATAGATTTCAACTTTATATATTTATAGAATATATCCAATAATATATTCAATAAATATAGGTGTGTGTTGTCTAAAGGGACTTTTGGTAATTCAGGTTGTCACCATGTTCGAAGATAAATTAACATAAGGGTATTATCATGTTTTCAATATGACAACCAAGATAAACATTGTGATATATAAGGGATCAACATTAACATAATTTTTTTGATTTTCAACATTATGATGGGAAATAAGGTTAAACATTCATGATAATTTGTGTAAAAAATGGGGGAAGTATTAATGTATTGAGATTGTATTAAAAACATCGGTAAAAAGGGAAATTTAGTGATTGACCATATTTCAAGGATGTATATCTATCTTTTATATTATATTAGTGTGGTTTCATAAATGTACATCATGTATGTTAGGTAACAACAAATAATGTTGATCAGGGCCCTAGGTATTGAACCAATGATGAAATAAAGATAATGGTTTCATGACTACCACTGGCCTACACAATGTCCTTGTTAATGTATAAATATTTTTTCTGATTAATTATTTATAATGAAACAATAGTATTAATTTTTATTTTTGGAGATTAATGTATCAAACATATAGATTTTTATGAATTGTAATAGGTAAATAGCTCTAATTATTATTCTATATAGGCCCAAATATCGGGAAAAAAGTTTATTTTATTTATTCAGGAATCAAAGATAATTTCTATAAATATATTTTTAATATAGTGCATGATTTATAAATATATAAACAAAAAAAAATAAGAATTACATTTTGTTTTTATAAATATTTCAACAAAATTTATTTCCTTATATTCTAGGTCAATAAATGAATTACTCTAACATAAGATAATGATAAAAAAATAGCATATTACCTTAATTTTTTTGAACCAATGGATTTGTAAATCATCACATATTTATGAATGTGTGGCCTCGACATTTCATGGATCATTCACTTTAATTTTTATGACCTCAATAACTCTCTATAAATACGTATTCTTTTCTTCCATGTCTAATTTCACTCTCAACCTATGTTTTCATATATGGACACAAAGTTATTTGTTACAACAGTTAAACATTAGGATTCAAATATTCCATTTTTAAGTGAAGTAATTGAATGTATTTTTATGATGTGGGTTTCTAGGAATGAAACTTTCAAGAATTAAAACATTGATAACCCCTAAAAATTTGAGTGATATCATTTTGTTGGGGGAAGAATATAACGCAATGAGAATTTTTGATTTTTTTTAAATTATTTCCCCTTTACAATATTTTTCATTTCATGTAACACAAAACTAGTTTTTTATATTAAAAAATTATAATTGGCATGTGTTATGCACCACACTATGTTAATCATGAACTAAAAAGAACTTAAATTTTATCTTCACTACACGAAACAATGATTTTAGCTATAGAGTTTTTATAGGTAACATGAAACAACTATATGGATTATTGAAAACACAACAATGACTTGGCATAAAATACATGCAATATCTATATTTCATATATTACATGAAATACTTATTTTATAAGGGGTGTTTTTTATATTTATAATTATTTAAATATTATAATTACAATCATCCCTTAAACATAGTATTATGAATATTTATAAATAATTTTCTAATATTTTTTTATAATTGTTTTATTTTACAAAACATATTTAGTATTAAACATATAATGTTTTGTTGAAGTCCTAATATGTTTAAAAATACTACTTTCTAAAATGAACTACTTTTAAAATCCATCTATGAAAAATACAAAATTTCATTTTAGACACATAAAGAAAATTAATTTTATTCAATAAAACTTATATCTTATTTTAGGATATCAAAATTATCTTAGAGTGAATATTTGGAATTTTTCTATGACTCTTCATTTTTTGATGAAAAATGAAAAACACTGGATTTTAAATCCAAATTCTAATTTCATATGATTTATTAATGAGGATAATGTATATATTAAATTAGATTAAATTTTTAATTGTTTAATTTTATTTTGAAATAATAATATTTGGGTCATTAGAATAAATTCCACTTTGAAATTGGTAATAAAAAACAGCAACAAATTTGACATTTATAAACTAATAACCAATTATGTCATCCCATCAGCGTGATTATTTTTAAAGTAATTTTTGAAAATTTTATGAAAATAATTTTGAAGAATGGATTTCATATTTGGATTCATAATAATTTCTACTTTATAATAATTTCTACATTGTTTTTGACCGAAAATATTTGTGAAAGTAAAGAAAATTATTTACATCGCTTAAGGTAAAATAAAGCTTAACTAATGATAAAACCTAAACTTTAAGACCAAAAACACATATACAATTTTACAACCAGAATTTTATGTCTTAATCGTCAACTAAAAAAAATTATTGATATTTTTTTTGTTTCTATAGATTTTGTAATGTAAAAACATCTGTACACATAACTTGTTTTAAAAAAACCATGTTTTTCATTTCTCGTCCATAAAAATGGTCATGACCTCTCATTCATCTTCAGACATCATAAAACAATTAAATTTAGAGAATATATTCCCAAAATATTTTCTTATATCCCTCACTTCCTCATTGAAGATTCATTTTGTTAATAATGAAATCCAAGGAAGCCGTTTGGAACAAACGAGATGGAGTTACCCAATAGAGATATAACTTATTCTCTCTTGATCTTTTCTATTATTTGATTATACACCTCCTCTAATATTTTAATTTCATAATTATATAACAACACAATGATACATAATAAAATTAAATATTGTTATACTATTTTTTATCAACTGTTACACTTGCCTCTATCTAATGGCCAGAAGACATAATGTTTACATGAACAGTAAAATACCACCTCACTAAACGATGATTGTTCATTTTTTCTTTACCACATATCATGGTAATAATGGTTATATTAAATGTATTTATATTTTTTAACTATTAAATTTTTTATTTATTTTACCCTCTGTAGTTATTTAAAAAAAATTGTATACTTTCCATTTTGTGTTAACAAAATAATTTCATTTGAGGAAGTGTGGACTATCACCCCCTAAAAGAGATGTTATTCGTTCATACAATGAATGTAATGTATTAAATATAGATTTAGTGAATATATATGATATATAATATATATTAATTATACATTATAATAAACATATACAAAATAAATATTATATTTAAATCATTTTTTACGTTCTTCAAAACAATATATAAATATAATGATGAAATAAAAAACAAATTTAGGCACATGAAAAAAATAGGGGGAATATTACCTAAAGAGAAACCTTGAGGTATAATTGTTAAAATGAGGGTAATAGAAAGCCATAATCAAACCATTTATTATAGTAGAAGTATTATTATGGTTCTCTTATAGATTTATAATAAATTTATTTTCATTATTCCAGAGGATTGAATTGGAATGATGAGAGTCAAAAAATAATGTATGGGGATTTATCAAAAAATTTATTCCCAAGAGATATTTATTTTATTCACCAAAAATTAATTTTTTTTTGCATATTTCCAATGGTTATTATAAATGATTTTTAAATTCATATTTAATGAAATTTAAAAATCAATTTTATGAACACTATTTCTTGGGGTTTATTTTTCCAATGTTATCAAATTGGTAAAATAATTTTGTCACAATTTTCCATCTGAGAATATTGTTTTGTTTCTATGCCTAAATTCATATTGATGTTTATATAATTCCATTTTAAATAATATATTATGATATCAAAATATTATAGGAAATTATTTATTATCATGTTTTCAATTAGAAATTGATATTAAGTACTATTAATACCCTAAATGTTTAAAAATAACAATTTTTAATTGAATTTTTTTTCATTATATATTTATTTAAATTTATAAAATATATATATAAATTTTATAATTTAAATTATTTAAAAGGAAATAATTATTTATTAACTACGAAAACATTATCTTAGCATTAATTTTTTATATTTATCAAAAAATATTGATATTTTGGTGGATATTGAAAATATAAATTTTAAAAACAGTGTAACTATTTTGAAGTCATTATTATATAGGTATAAATAAGGAGTTCATGATTCTAACTAGTAGGAAAATATATATTTCTCAGTTATTTTGTATTTCTTAAAAATTTATTTTATGTTTAGAAACCCAATTTTGACATTTTGTATGTATGTAAAATCTTCCTAGAAAAAATTAGATTGATTTTAAATTTAATATTTTAAAATTAATATTTATCACATTGAAAATATAATAAAAACCAATTTCATATTTGGTACCATTAGGAAAAAACTATATATATATATATATATGTCCATTTTAATTTTTAATAATTCATGATATATTACATAGATAAACTATCTTTACACTGGTGAGAACAAAATAGGAAAAAATAGAATCTTAAGTAGTAAATAAGAAAACATATTAAAACTTGTAATAATTGATTTTTAGTGTTTAATTGACTATATATAATCATTCATATTAAATATCTGAATGTTGGATTCATTTATCTAGAGTGTGACTTTGCATTATTGAAAACATTTGGGTATCTATAACTTTTTCATCTATTTTCTCTTTTAAAAGGGGATCTCCAATGAAAATTTCCACTTACACGGAAATAACTTATGATTGTATGAAAATCTATACAACCATATACACATAACTAACATCTACATTAATAAGGATACAATATTCTCAAAATCCTTTCAAACATTTTACTATCTTTTAAAGGGATATTATCCATGAAGGGGCTCTAAGTTCCCAACCTCTATTTTTCCCATATATGAAATGTATTTATTCTATAATTTCATTTCATGATGTAAAAATAATAATATAGATATAATTATTTACTAATATTTTAATATTAATATGTAATAATCATAAATGATAATTCATTATTTCCAAAGTAAAATAAAAAATGTTATTTGTGTGTACACTCACAATCGCCTCATGAAAATATCATGATTCATTTTCACTAACCAACAAACATTGATAATCTTAATATTGAAATTATTAAATAAGTAAAATAATTTTTAATATTTTATATTCATATATAATAAATAATATTATTAATTTCATCGAATCTATATAATGACAAAGCATCAACCATACATATGTGTTGACTACCATTTCCATGGGATGATTGATTTCTAATTTTCTTTTCATAAATTATGGAAATGTATGGTCATGAGAATTGGATCAATGGATTAAATTGTTATTATGATTTCACTATATTTCTTGTATTATAATCTTTAGAACCAGTTAATGAAATGACCAATAAATGATTATCATTAAATCAATTGTGTAATATAGGAGTACTATGTGGAAAATTATTAATTTAAATTATAAAATATTTTCACATCCATTAATTATACTTATAACTCCTTTTTAATCCTAATATATCTCATTAATAATAAAAATAATATCATTATGTTACAAATTTAATGATATTGAAACTAAATCACTACATAATCATCAACAATCGTGTTATATTATTGTTTAGGTTGGCTTCCCCTCACACATGAAAAATGCTCGGAATTTATATATTGGTTGAATAATAGAATTTAATTACTATAATATTATGACATAAGTATTAAATGGTTTTTTTGGATTTTGATAAATATATAAATATTTATGTAAATATTTAATAAAATACAACCAATAGGATAAAAATCCAATTTTTTCGTTTTTATTTTCTATAATAATGAATAATGTACTCATGAACGAAAATATAAACATCATTAGAAATTATAATTCATGTATTAATATATATTTAATTATCATTAAATTAGTAAATCATTGATATAACCAAAAAATATCCATATTTTTATTAATACAGATTGAAATGATCAATATATCCCCCACCCGATATAGAAAATATGTAATAACTATGTAATATATCAATGCATAATAAATATAATAGATTTTGGTAGAATCATACATACATTTAAATGATTTTTTAATTGTTTAGTAAAATATATATTATTTATATTTAGAGTCCTAGAGTGCATTATACTAAGTTTCAAAACTATATAAGAGTTTGTAATTACGTTTTTCAACTAGATGGGATAGGTTTGGTTATTGTGAGTAAGAATTTATTTTTAATTTCATATCCAAATCAATATTTCATTAACATAGGAAAATAATATCTATTACTTGATATCTTCATGTTCATTTCAAGATCTTCTACTAAATAACCATTGAGGCTTACATTAATGTATTTTTAGGGTTTTGTCAACTAGGATAATGAATCCACTGGACATGGAATTTCCTGATTTAAAATTAAATTGTGTCATAATTTTATCCTACCATTATATTAATTTATGTGGTATTTTCTTTTTTTACCTATGGAAATTACACATCATCATCATCAGTAACTATGTCTTATTTAAAATATTTTATAAAATAAATTTGTATAATTTGTTTGAAAAACAGTAGAACATGACAATAAATCATTAATAACATGTAAAACAAATTTTTTACCAAACATTTTTCACTAAATTTTTCGGAAATCTAATATTTATTATCATTTATAAACAAAAAATTATGTTTACATATTTTTAAATTGAAATTTTAATACTTTTTTTATGATGTGGGATTTAAAACAGAGGTACTTCTAAATATTTAAAATTATATTCCATCTGTTAAAAATAAAATGATTCATCACTCACCCACCAATTATTTTTGTTACCATTATATCATTTTATGGATCCATTATTGAATTTTTCAATTTAATAGTTTATTTTTATATTTTCTCCATTCTGCATTTTAGAAAATATCATTTTCTTTTGACCTGTATCTTTTCCTTTTCATGATAAGGATAATAATGTTTTCTAATGTTTCATTCATAAGTTACATTATATTTTTTCCCTTTAAATGAAACATAAAAAATGTTCTTAAATAAAATTGATTTTCTCCTTTTTTTAAATAATTTTTATGCATTCAAAAGATCATGAATATTTCTTCTATTCAACATGGTTTTTCGAAACGTTAAAAGATATTTTTTAATTTTCATTTAATATGACTTTTTCAGGATCAAGGATATTATTCAAATTATAATATCACCATTCATCATCTATATGGATTGTGAATATTCTCTAATATCATAGAGAAGTTCCCTTAATAGCTTTACTATAAATTATCTTTGAATGTTTGTCATCCCAATATTAATTTCAAGTCCTTCCCTATAAGAAACCCCTATTTTAATTAATTTGACTCACGGGTGTTAAAATAGATTCCCAAAATTGATTTTTTGGATAATTATTTTCTTAAGAATATAGACAATATATATTATTTACATATTTTTTTATTTATTATCATGATTGAACAATATTTACCATGAATGTTACATAGTGTAATTAGAATACCAATTTTTTTCATTGTTTTATCATGTTATGATAATTGATAGATTTACTATAAATATAAATAATTATGGGTGGGGATATACATATCATTTAAGTTCACTAGATACGAATTTATATCTCATAAGAGAGGTATTTATGAGTATGTTTTACTTTCTCATTAAAAAAGCACTAAAAGTGTGTATCATTAAATTTATTCTCCCATAACTAATTTCATTTCAAAATTTAAAAATACTTCATGATAATTTAAATTATTATGTTATTCACTCATTGATCATGTATATTGACTCACTCTTTTGATTCATATCATATTTTTATTTAAATATTTATTCTATAACTAATTTAATGGGGGTTTTAGGAATTTTTTTATTTTCTTTATTATACCCATATACTCATCATATGATCACCTATAATCTTTTATTTTTATCAGTTATATTTAACCATTTATAGAATATAATATAACCCTATTCTTGGGGTTTTATTACCCCATGTTATAGGGAATATTAATAGAAAATATGTGCCTAGAATGGTAACTTACAAGAATAATTTATTGAAGATATATATGTATTGAAGTGGAATCCTTAATTTTTATTATAGTGGAATGAAAACTTAACATAAGTTAAAAAATTTTGATTTTTTAGTAAATGTTTTTACCATTAAAAATACTATAAACCCGCACTCCTCGATCTATTGTTAAAAACACAATGATTAGATTTATTTATTTTATACCCATAAATTTTCCCCAATTATTTCCACACGAAACATAAAAATACCAATGATATAATGGATCATGTGAATATAAAATAACCTTTTATGTTTATAGTTTTATTAAATTTGACAAAACATTTACAAAAAAAATAATCATGACTTCAATATAGTATTAAAAAATTTACACAGTATTTCAGATAATATATTTTTTCCTCAATATCTCCCACAAATTTATTGATAAGTGATACTTTTCTATAATCAATTTAATTGTAATTATTAATAATTACATGGAAAAATTTGTACATAATTAGGTGAGATGAAATTATTAAAAATGTAAGAATAGTCATAAATAATTAGATTTCATCAGTGTTAGTATGATTCACATTACAATATGGTGAAATATTCAATGTGTATACTAATAACATAAGAAACATAAGAAACATAAATAAATATATTAACAATGATGAAACATGAAATATAGCTTCTATAATGTAACGTTTCATTGTAACCAAGAATAATTGCACATATGATGAAAATCATCATCAATTTGATCATTAAAATCCCAAAAAAATGTTACAATACCCAACTATAACATAGGAAATCATTTAAAAATCAATGTTACATATAGAAAAATTACCATGGATATAATTAAAATAATTGTCAATGTTATTCATGAGTAGCTACAGAAATTTAACATTAAATAATAATCTTAGTTCTACATGGAATAACTCTAACAATTATTTACTATAATATCAAGGGATTAAGAAAAAAAAGGTTAAATCAATCCCAAAACACATTTCAATGCATTGGAATAACTAGATCAACCATACTATGATTATAAATTTACAACCCATCATTGCAATAAATTTCTATCAAAAATTTCATGAATAATGTATATATATCATACTTCTATTCCTTAAACACATAGAAACATTGAATAATCCATTAATTACCTGATTAAACCTTGTAAAAGAAACAAATTCCAATATAATATTTTTGAAACAACCATAATAAAACCTATGAAATTTTTAGTGTGGTATCATTTCTATGTTTATCTAGTTTTTTATCAGTATTGTCATGGTCTATTTGCACTAATGAATGTGAATATCATAAATGAATCTTGGAAAAAAAATCCTTATAAAAATTCCATATTTACATTGCAAATTCCCATTTAGAAGAAAAAATATCATAAAATACTATGAAACCCCTTTTATATGAAAATAAAATTAGAAATATATAATTGAATCCTTAAATATAATAATTGCCTTAAGGCAGTGAAATATATTCATGGTGTAAATGTATAAAATAAATAAAGGGAAAATATTTTAAAAAGATTCAAACATGACATTTATGGTAAAAGAAAAAAAATTATATCATTTTATAATAATTTAAATTACATGAATAATAGTTTTAGGATATCATTTATGTTTAAAAAATTAAAATCATGAAATCATTTTATAAAATATTGATTCTCAAGGGAATGATATTTGATCTAAAATAAGATACAAGATTTATATGTCTTATAAATGATGATCTTTATTTTTCCTTAATAAATAATGGAATTATTGGAAATTAAAATTTCAAACCATAGGCATATATAGAGTTTAATAAATGAGATGTGCATCAACGAAATAAAAGGACATGATTTCCTTCAATGGAACATTGAAAATATAACATCACTAAAATAATGTATATTATTACATAAATCCTTTCCCAATTTTTTAAATTATCATCCATAAGCCCCATGAAATAATAATGAGAAATAGAACTATAAATATCAGGATCATTATGAAATTATTTTTATTTGAAGTCATATTTTCAGTATATAATATATATTAAATAATATAATCTTATGTCTCAATGACTGATAATTTGAGATGAATTAACCTTAAAAGATCATATCTTTTCATTTAGAATTATTCAATTGATATATTATGTTTATAAAATAAATAAAAATAAAAAATGGAATTAAAAATAGAAAAATTCATAGATCTATTCAATTATAATCATGAACAGTGAATTTTTATGAAGTTGAGTGATAACACTATATTAAAAATTATGTAATGTATGCCTTTATCACTTGGTAACATTAAAATCAATTCATTATGGTTAGAATGACAAAAATTGAAATATAAAATATCATGAAAAATATAGGATTCTTGATATGACATGTATAAGAGGAAATATATACACCATATAAAATAAATTGGTGTATAACATTAAAATATTATTCAATTGAAGAAAATTAATATGGAATCCCAAACCTAAAGTCTTGAAATACAACAAATTTCCTTCATCACATATATATTAATGTCATTTATATTATATAAATTATAAATAAAATTTGACAAGATTAATTTTTTATCCTTAATATATTTGTTTCATTATTTTTAGTAGCATTTTTAATTACTTGATTAATTAATTCCATGTCATGTGTTTTGAGTTTGTTCTGATCAAAATTCCAAAACAAATATGTAATTTTGGCTATGGTAAAAGGGTTAAATGTTTCAAAAACTAAATAAATATAACTATTAAATAAATATTTTTTATACATATATTATAATTTTATAACCAAGAAGTAATTATGGTTATTAATATTATACTACATTATGATCATGGAGATGTTAAGTCATACATACACATGAGTAACATTTCAATTTATCAGTGATTACTATTAAAAGAATTTATGTTTTATATTATCATTCAATAATAATAAGAATATAATATATTTAATATTACTTCATTAAATATACTTATATATATCATCCAATTTATGTTGTGATGAGAAATGAATCCCATCACTTTAGAGAGGTGGTAGATGACATGAATTCCCGTATTGCATTATCTTTTCTCCGTGAATTGAATGAGAGCCAATTAAATAATATATTATAACTAAATAATTATAGATATTTCCTAAATATAATATATATATATATATATATTAGTTCCATCAATATAACCAGTTATGATAGGTGGTGGTGGATAACCATTACCCCAATCTATGTCGCAGTTGTTCTCCATACACACGAATGGTGGATTCCTTTCCAATTATCCAGGATTTTGTTATGGATAGAGGTTATTACCAAGATATTAAAAAATAATATTATATTTTATATATAAATGTTTTAATCTCTATAGGGTAAGAGAATATTTAACTATGGTGAATGAATAAGTAGTATGATAACACCATCTTAAGAATTGTACTTTTTGCTCAAAAAACCTTATTTTAAATAATACATAATCCATATAATGAATATATTAAATAAGAAAATACTTATAAATTTTGAGGATTTATGATAAAAAAATATATTGTACAAGATTTAATGAATCAAATAGGTTTTTAGTTGTGTGGAATATAGAAGAAGATGTTCTATTTATTAGATATAACAGCGACACTCTATATATTTTAATAAATATTAAATAAATATTAACTTATTTTTATGTCCAAATTGATATTATTAATATTTATAATGGGGATTAATTTCAATCCTCTAATCATAAAAAATCATTGATTTTGGATCACATGTTTACCCATATAAATTCTATTAACTCATCGTTAATCTTTTTCACACGTACATCGACAATATGGTTTTTATAGTTTGATGATCAAGATAGTAGTAATAAATAAAATAAAACACCTTAAATTTAATATATAATATATTTTAAATTTATTCAGAATCAATTTTATGATTATAATATTTCTAAAAATAAATAAACATTTAAAAAAATTGGATTTTTTTCAAAAATATCATTACTATCAATTTTATAACTATTTAATTACCGTGACATTAATAATATCGATACAGGAAAATTAATTCAAATAAAATTATCTAATAAAATACTAAAATGTTAAAATCCTTTATGGGAATTATTTATTCAATAAAAATTAAAAATAAATTGGAATTATGAGGATACATTGTAATTTCCCAACCTAGAAGCCACTAAACTGGTACTTTGAGTCAGGTAGTTACATGACCTTAAGTGTGCCTCCTCATATGTCAAAGGCTTCCGACTAGCAGTGGGGGTCCAAATATTCAATTGGGGAGACTATCCCCCCTTTTATTAGAGTAATCCACAACATAATATAATCAAAATAACATAATAACAACCAATAATACAACAGTATTATTAAACAACCATACCCCACAATAGGGTACAACCATGTCAAACAATAAATATTCCACGCCATACAACAAGTGAAAAAGTGAACAAAACCAAATATGAAAACAATCTATAAAATCACCAAAATAGTCCTAACACCAAGTCTAGTTCCTCCTCTATGATAACCCATGCCAACCCAACTACCTAGAAAGAGCCATTTCCCCTTTCCCTAAACTAGAAACAAGAAGTATGCTCGGATACCCAATGACACCCCTAGCAGGGTGTGAGTACATCTCAGTTGGCCACCACCAACGGTGTCTACAAAATATCTGGTATAAAAAATTGTGCATCGAAAAGGGTAAATGAATAATAAATAACGCAGAAAATTTTATGTTCCTTAACCTGTTTAGGTCCATTACCAATATATATTACCAATTCGCTATCGTGCCATTTCATCCCACTTCCCATTATTTCCATTTCCAAAAAATTTAACATGGGTTCATCAAACACAACAAGTAACATGGGATTAAAGTACACAATCACATGCAAGTGGAAAACACATTGATTTACTATCTCACATAGACTAAATTCATCATGTAAATCATATCCTCACCTCAAATACTATGTTCGAGTTCATGAAACCGTTAGGGGTAAAGATCCTAAGTCCTCTTCCGTAAGACATGCATTATGGGTGGATTTTGGAGGCTTAGTCCAACTTGACCTGTGGGAATAGATCAGAATATAAATACCCCAATCTACCAATCCATGTGCACATGGTATGTATATATGTATATCCTTCAACCATTCAAACTAAATCACAATCATTTCCTAAGGAAAACATAAATCATAACAGTAACACAAGAGTCAATACCATGCCTTAACCCATTAACACATTTACTACATTTCACATAATTTAGTTATTTTTCATGATCCCCTTTCATAAGGCCTATCTTAGTAAGAATTCATTCATTGTGCCTATCTCACAAGGCATTGTTCATTTTTCCTAACTCACTAGGCTTCATTACCAAAATCGTAATCCATTACATTATTGTATTTAATCATTTACACCAATTAACCCAATATCCCATAGGTAATTATCTAGACTAGGTGAATCACTTAGATTCAATGTAATAACAGTTAATCACGTCAACATTTTTATCAAGGTCACTACATAATTACACCATAATCTAAATTATTCTTCACAAATATCAAGGTGTGGGGAAGTCAACACACCCCATGGGTGGCCACAGATTGGTTTCGCCACACTCGACACATCCCATGGGAATAGTGATTGTTTCCATTTTCCTTTTTAAAAACCATTTAACATAAAAAAAAAGTAATGAGTGATAATGACATACTAAGAGACGCCAAAGAACACAACCACACAAGCACAAATCCAAAAATAAACCATGGGATATAACTTATAGACCACCTACCTCTATTACATATGTTAATATCACTCTTAATCAATCCCATAGATTCCACTTCAAAATCGCTTGATGCTTCAACATAGTTATCACCCAAAACGAAGGGTTTTATAGCTTTATAAAGATAGGATAAAAAGATACAAACACTAAACTGAAAAGAAAAGAAAGGATGGGATTATCCATACCCAGAGCTTCGATCCACAACCAACGACACCAAAACCCCTTATAAGTGAGGGATAATGATCTCTTGGATCACTTGGGAGATTTAGTTCATTTCTAGGGTGAAGAGGGGTGACTGGGTGGAAATACTGAGATGGGGTTTAAAATTACATAGTGGAAAAATTGCAATTTCTTATACGATAATGGGCTACACAGTTTACCCAAATGGTTTCCCAAATCATGCGTAAATTTTCCTGAGGCCACAATCCAAAATCCCACCTCCTACATGGTTTCTAGGGATGTTTTCACAGTTTTCACTAACCATGAACATACTGTGCGGCCAACCCTGAAAACACCATTATCCACTTTTCTTGTCCTGAACCCTCTGAAAACCTTCAAGCCTCATTATGAACATGGGAACACACATAATTATCCAAAATAAGGGATTAAAAGAAGAACATAATCAGTAGCATACCTTTCCATGATCTAGGATATTACAACCTCCATACCTTATAACTACTCGTCCTTGAGTTAGGATTCCATGTTTAAGTTAACATCTTAGGAAATGATATCTGGCCTATTGGCCCACATATCTGATTTCCACTCCCATGTTTCTTCCAGAACCATCCAATGCAACCATATTTCTTTCACTAATGGTACATCATTTCCCGGTAAGAGTATATCAGTACAATCCTCCACAAAAACCGGATTTTCCTCAATGGATGCATCAACCTCAAGGTCAGCATCCCCAACACCAACCATGTGTGTTCGGTCAGGGTGATACCACTGAAGCGGTGACACACAAAAGACATAATGCATCACATTATACCTCTATGGAAGAGCCAATATGTATGCCACCATCCCAACCCTCTCCACAATCTAAAACAACCCCATAGACATCGGTGTCAACATGCCCTTCGTGCAAATCCGTTGGTGACCCATCATTGTCGATACAAAAAGGAACACACTATCACCCACGTCAAACTTAATAGGTCTACATATCTGATCCACAT
Source organism: Viscum album (assembly GCA_963277665.1). Classification (NCBI taxonomy): domain Eukaryota; kingdom Viridiplantae; phylum Streptophyta; class Magnoliopsida; order Santalales; family Viscaceae; genus Viscum; species Viscum album. The sequence goes on from OY728142.1 coordinate 1,063,383,006, forward strand.
ATGACTTATACCTACTCTGATCCTTTTCTATCTATTTTTGAATCAACTCAAATTTTTCCAATGTCTCTCACATGAGACATGGTCCCAACAACATGGATTTACCGGCCTCCAACTAACATAGCAGAGATCTACTCGATATCTCATAGAGAACCTCAAATGGTTAAATCAAAACCATAGTCTGAAAAATGTTGTTGGATGCGAATTTGACAAGCGATATGTACTAATCCAAGAACCACTAAAATCCATAACACATCCCGTCAACATGTCATATAACACATAGATTGTAAGCTCTGACTACCTTTCATTCTCTGCATGGAAAGTCGTACTTAGAATCACCTTCATACGGAGGACCTTATTCAACCATATAAAGAAGAATGATGAATATGAGGATCACAATATGAAATTATTGTCTACAATTCACCATGAAACCCAACTATTTTCTGAACAGAAAACTCCCCCAACTATTCAACAGACTATGTCTCTTGAATCGGTATAAAATGAGACACTTTGGTTAGTCGATCCATAACCACCCTTATTGAATCATTTTTTTGAGGCATCCTCGGAAGACCCACCAAAAAATACATCATCACATCATCCCACTCCCATCCCAAAATGGGAAATGGATGTAACAAACCACGTGGTCATTGATGCTCGTCATTCACCTTCTGATAGGTAAAACCTTGTGCCAAAAGACCGCAACATCCTTTTTCATTCTTGCTCACCAAAACAATCTACGAATATCATGAAACGTCGTGGTCAAACCAAGATGCACTGCAAATTTTGACGCAAGGAACTCCTACATCAATTTCCTATACAAGCATATCTGCACAACCACAGACCATGAACAAAAACAACCTCATCCACATAGACAGGATAAGGAGAAGATGACTCCCCATCTTTATGTTTCACCATCATGTCCAAACATTCTAGATCATCAAGATGACTAACCATAACATGAATCAATAGTGTTCAGTCTACCATCAAAAAATCAAGAGTCACCTGAATATTTTCCTCCCGCACCTCTTGGTGAATTTCCACAAACAAAGCCATTACCTTCAACTCAGTGCTGGATTCTTGAACAACTTAGAATTGGGCCTTACTGCTCAAATAACCATTAACATTATCCCCTTTCTCTGGTGTATATACCATCCCAATGTAGAAATACTGTAGATAGTCAACCCATATTTTCTTTTGAAAATTCATATCTCATTGCATTAAAGATATATATTAGACACTTGTGATCAGTATAGACCATGAACTATTCCCCTACTAGTAGTCCCTCCATAAATATAAGGAATATACTACTACAGCCAAATCAAGAGCATGAGTGGAATAATTATTTTCGTTGTGTCTCAATTTCCTCGACCCATAAGCCACCACCCACTCATATAGCATTAACACATCCCCAAGCCCGATATTGGACACATCACAAAATATGACAAACTTCTTACCTAGATCATGTAAGGTAAAGATCACTTCTATTGTCAATCACTTTTTCAACACTTTAAAAGAATTATCCCAAGCCTAAAATGACTCAAAATTGATTCCCTTAATTGTAATTCTTGATGTGGTGCTTCCATTAAAGAGAAATTTTGAATAATCCTCCAGTAATATCTGTCCAACCCCAGGAAACATTGAACATCTAAAACACTCTTAGGCTCCTCCCAAGACCAAACAGCCTACACATTCTATAGATCCATCGACAGACCTTCCACTGAGATTATTTGACCTTAACAATGCACTTCTCTAATACATACCAGAAACATTGACAGCTTTTCATAAAGATGATGCTCTCTTAGTGTAATTTGAACAATATGAAGATGTTGGACATGATTTTCATGAGTTTTTGAGTACACCAAGATTAGGATAATAAAGACAACTACAAAATGATCTAGGTAAGGATGAAAATTCAGTTCATCAAAGACATGAATAAATTTGGTGCATTGGACAAGATGAAAGGCATCACCACAAACTCAAACAATACGTATTGACTCTTGAAAGCTACATCGGTATGTTAGAATGTATCTCAATCAACTGGTGATATCCCGATCTTAGATAAATCTTAGAAAACACCAATACACTGATCATCTGGTCAAATAGGTCATCAATTCTAGGAAGAGGGTAATGATTTTTCACCACCATCTAATTTTACTTCTGATAATCACCAAACAACATTAACAAAATATCTTCCTTATTGGAGAAAAGTACGTAATATCCCCAAGAAGATGTACTAGGATGTATAAAACCCATAATCTCCAAATCAACAAGCATATTATTTAACTCATGGAGTTAATTCAGTGGAATTCAGTATGGATGAATATAAACACGATCTTCTCATGGAAGAAACTCAGTCGGGATCTCAACATCCCTCTTGGGTAGTAACCCTGATAAATCATATGGAAACACATCTGGAAAATTATCCACTATTGGAGGGAAGACAAAATATTTCCCCCATTAATCATCAAGAACAACACAATCTACATGAGTTGTGATCCTATCCAGTTGTTGACATAACTGTCCCACATGACCTTTTCAAACATCCCACTATCCAAGATAGACATGACTGTCACCCATATGTGACCTAAACGATACCATTTGATGGTGACCTTATATGATGAACCAATACAATATCAAGAAATCCATACACAAGAACAAGTCAAATCATGACATCCTACGAATGAATAAGTTCCACAGGAAATGATATATGATGACTTCCAAAGCACATCCATTACAATGCCTGATATCATCATTTTGCACCACCAGTGGTGTGTCAATAATCATTACCCTGCACACACTCTCCAAAGGAAAACCAAAAACTACCCCAAACATGGAATAAATAAAATAGTCTGTGGAACTAGTATTAGACAATGTACTAGAATATGTAGATGCTATAAGGTTCGTACCATGTGAAGTCGATGGCCCAACCTCACCGTCACCAGGTGTAGTCTGAACTACATCATGCTGACTTTCCCCTCTACCCTAGGCTCCAAACAGGGTGACCAACACCGCCCTACTAATATGGGCGATCCTACCCCAGAGTTCCGTGTCCACCGCCCCTTCTAGTACAGCCTATGGTGCTCCAACTTCCGTAATAATTTGGGGAATCTGATATATTAGCTCTTCTTGGCATCTTCATGTCTCGAACATCCATCCTCACATGTCGAGGGTTCCTTCAGAACCTTTGCATGTGTACCAATATACCACACAACTAGCACTCAACTAGAGTTCAAGGAAACAATCAATGCATGGGCCCCAACTCACCACACTGATAGCAGAACACTTGGACACCACCCAGAGAGATTGACCCTCTCTTCTTATAACATTGCAAACATTCATCCAGGAAAAATATTTAAAATGAAGCTTCTAGCCCTCGTAATATGAAACATGTGTTTTCCTAGCTAACAAAGCAAGACCACTACCTAATTCTCCCTTCAGGTTCCACTATATGATCAATTCTTGATCCACTACCTACATAAACCCATTCGAGCGAAAGATATTCATTTGAGACCTCATGTCATGTGTCATCCAGTCCTGGAAATGCCTTGTAACTGCTACCTCATACCCATCCAATGTTGGATCAAAGCGTAAAATGTCTGCAAAATGGCCATCATACTACATCCATGACAGTGACACCTTACTCAATCTCATGAACTCTATATCCCTATCTTTCCTCAATGTTTCTGGGTAAAATTCTCCAGAAACTTTTCATATAAATCATTCCACAACATACCCTCAGGCCACTCAGTCTGAGAAAAGATGCCCCACCAACGCTTTGCCTGGCCCCACAATGTATAAGTTTCCAACATGACTCTCTTCCCATGAGGAGTCTCTGTATGATCAAATATTGTTTGGACAGAATCTACCCAGAACTCTACAGCCACTAGCCCACTCTCCCATGCAATGGTTAGAGGGTGTGGCAGTAGAAACTCTCTGGTCTACTCAAAAATACTCGGTGCAACCAGCCATGTGTCCTAACCCATCATCAACATAAAACTATCCAAGATCCCTTGGAACTTCCATTCACTACTTTCCTAGATCACCGCATTCTATTGATCCTCTACTGGAGGAGTGTTCTCTGCAACATCCTCTTTTTTCCCAACTGGGGCTCGATGTCATGATGAAATTTCTCTATAATACCAAACATGAGGTTACGAAAACATACCATAAAACATTGATAACTTTATAAAAAGAAGGCTCATCACTGTCCACAACAACGCACCATACATGAACCACCCCAACAAACCATAACATTCTAGAAACACCACCTTGATCATCCCTATTGTGGGCCATGGTCCACAAGGGGAAAACAATTATACACCACCATAAGGCTCACACCACATGTTACAAACATCATTTTTGACTCATTAAAAACCCACAATTACACATATTTCATTAATCATCACTTATTATTATTTTATCTTCACCCATTTACATTGATTCATTTATGAAATTTTTCTTTTTCAATTACCATGAAGCAAGGTGTACTCTATATTTCATGCCTCGCACACCCAACCCATGTGTGCCAACTGTGATTCAAGTCACATATCTCTATCTAGGTTACTATAATGAAGCATGAATACACAACCTCATGACATTGAGGCCACAAGACAAATATCACAAAACAATAACATAACTCAACATGTGCATCACCCAATGGTGAAATATCAACAACTTTAACATTGCACAATAAAGAACAACAATTCCCACCCTAGGTGACTTGGGTTTTCCGTTATAAATGTGTTATAAAATCCCATTAATGAGCTCATTACCATGATCCAACACATCCTATCTTCAGTATACCATCCCAGAAAACAAGATTCTAGAGATGGAGAAGAAAAACCTCCTTTAATACCACTTTGTAACATCCTTGAACCAGAATCCACTAAAACGGTGGACTAAGTTGGCTAGTTACATGACAATATGTGTGACTCCCTATATGCCAAATGTTTTTGACTAGTAGTGGGGGTCCAAATCGGCAATTAAGGAGATTATAAACCATTGTTCTCATAGTAATATACATCCGTAGATAAAAAAATAGTGTGATAACAACCAATAATAAAATAGTTTACATAAAAAAAATTACACAAAATGGGGAACAACCATGTCAAATAATAAATCTACCATTCAATAGCACATGTGAAAAAGTTAACAAACCTCAAGATGAAGTCAATCTAAAAAATCCAAAAAATGGTCCTCACGCATTGTCTAGTTCCTCCTCCACAGATATCAATTCCAATCTAACTCCCTAGAAAGATAATTTTCCCTATTCCTATCCTGAACATAATAAGTCTTTTCATGTACCAAATAACGGCCCAAGCTGGGTTTGAGTAAAACTCAGTAGGCCACAATTTACGGTGTATACAAAATATCAGGTATAAAAATGTTTGCATTCAAAAGTGGAAATGAATAATAAATGAAAAGGAAAATATTAAGTTCCTTAACATGTTTATGCCTATAACCCACATTTATTATCACATATTTATCTTAATAATTCATCCCATTTCCCATTATTTCCATTTCCAATGCATTTACCATCAGTTCATGAAACACAAAAAGTTATACGGGAAGAAATTACACTACCACATGCTTGAGGAAAACACATAGTTATCCAATCTCACTATGAATAAATTCTCCATGTAAACAATATATTCACCTCAAATCCTTAGTTTGGGTGGATGTGACCGTTTGGGGAACAAATCCCCATTCCTCTTCCCTAACCGGTGCATTAGGGGTGGAGTTTGGAGCCTCTGTCCAACTCGACCTATGGGTATAGATCCTCAAGTCCATAACCCACTCTTCAAATCCATGTAATCATGATTTATATATATATCCATCAACCATTCACAAAAAATCACAACCATTTCCCAAGGAAAACATAAATCATAACAATAACATAAGAGTTAATACCATGCCATAACCCTTTAACACGTTTACCACATTTAACATAAATAATTAATTTATCATGATCCCCATTCATTAGGAATATCTCACTAATTATTCATTGATTGTACTTATCTCACTAGTATTTTTTCATTATTCCTAACACACTAGGATTTATTACACTACTCAAAATCCATTACATTATGTTCTTTAATCATTTGCACATTTAAACTCAATATCCATTAGGTTATTATCAAGCCTTGGTGCATCATCTAACCTCTATCCCAACATAATTAATCATATCACCATGTTCATCAGGAGCTCAATATAATTGAATCAAAATCTCAAATGTTCTTCACAAATCCCTAGTTCTGAGACACCCAAGATACACCCAAGACCACAACATCACATACCAAGAGACACCCAAGACCAAAACATCACATGACAAAATCCACAAAATAAATCATGGGATTAAACATATAGAGAACCAACTTCGATTCAGTGTGTGAACGCAGTCTTAATCAATCCCTTATATTCCACCTCAAACAGCCTTGGACGATTCAACCTAGATCTCTTTATAAGAGTAGGGTTTTATAGATTTGGAATAATAGGATAATAAGAAAAAAAACCTAAACTTAAAAGAGATGAAAATATGGGATTAGACTTACACAGAGCTTTTTTCCGCAACCAATGACACAAAAATACAACTTATTAATGTGGGAGATCGATCTCCTAGTGCACATGGTGGAGTTCGTTCATTCCTAGGGTAGATAGAGGTGAATGTGGTAAAAATATTGACATGGGGTTTATATCACAGATTTGAAAAATAGAAAATTTTTAAATGATTCATGGCCATATGATTTACCTTCACAGTTTTCCAACCCGCACACAAACATGTGGGAGCCACTATCCAAAATCCATCATTGTAACGACCTAAATCTGGAGCCCCTCCACTGGTTCCCTATACCCGGTTTTCCACATGACCTCAAGCGCATTTCCCCAAATCCCAGAGGTTTTCAACTAGCAGCAAGGGCCTTGGTATGTTATTGGGGAAACTATACCGTCATTTGTTAAGGTATACAAGGTAAAGAAAACAACAGTCAATAGCGGAAGCAGTAACAACATACATAACTGTAAACAAACTTTGGAAGAATAAATATATAGAAATGATGATAATGATGCGCAGGTACAATTATCTATGGAAGGCAGAAAACACAACAACGTGCTGAAATACAACTGAACACAAATTACTAAAGCAACAACAACTCCAGCAGCATCACAAGACGTAGCTTGGTCCCATGCTCTCCAGCTCCACTGAAAGTCAACCACTTGAAGTAGAAGGGTGCTTTCCCTTATCTATACCTGCAACAACATAGTCTTCTTGGGCCCAAAAGCATGGCCCAAATAGGGTGTGAGACAATGTCCCAGTAGACAACCACCCAAAGATCTGTACCTAACAGTCAATGAATACATGGAAAGTAATGTATAGAAATAGTAAAAAGGAAATACACAACAACTACAATTTATAGTCTAGCATATAAACTACACAATTATAATACAATAAAAAGGTAAAAAAAAAAGGTAACCCCCTGGGCTGTTCTTATAAACTAACCCTTATGGTTCAACCTATAAGTACTAGCAAACCCCTGGGAGGCACACATAGTCTCACCCCTCTGGTTCAGCTAAAGAATAGACTCTCTGGGGAAGCACTCACCATCAAATCCCCATATAGTCTCATATCGTATGAAAGGCTCTATGGGGAATCACTCAACTTCAATTCCCCCTATGGCCCGCGTCGAGGAACTACAGACTCTCTGAAGAAGCACTCAACGTCAATTCCCCATGTGGTCTCGCATCATAAATTAAAGATACTCTGGAAAAGCCCTTACGTTCATTCTCCCTTTGGTATATACACAAGGTTCTCTTAGCCCTGTGTAATATAAACATGCATAGCGCGTGTGTATCACCCATGTAAACCACAATAACTACATGGATATCATTCTAAGGCTCAGCAGCAAAACAGCCCAACGGTTCCACTATCCTACAACTAGGAATGGCAACTGGCATAATTCCTAACAGGAAAAGCAAGTATGGAAAACATCCAGAGTACAAAAAAACTACTCTATTTACAAAGGTAACCCTCTAATATAGAAATAAAGAAAGCTGGCAATCAATCAGGGGAAAAACAGGAAAACACACAATTAGCTTTCAAGGGAATTGGCGAAATTGCAAAAAAAATCAAAGAATTTCTACAGAAAGGCACAAACCACCTACGTCGATCCTAGGAGGTCTATATACGTGAAAAAATATGACAGATTATCCTTAGAACGTCGTAGATCCGAGAAAACTTCTAAAACACATAATCCATGATATCATGAGAAAGAGGAGGAATTGGAAAACAATGCTAATGTAGTAGGGATAACTCACCTCTATGATTCCAACGCAATCAACGGTGCTCGAATCGGATAATGGATGGAGAGGCGGGGGCTCGTCAAAGGTTTGCGGATCCTCAGTGCTCTCGGACGAACAGAATCTAGAAGAAGACCTTTCGGTGCATCAGGCGCGAGCCCAGTCCGTTTAATGAAAAAAAAAGTACAATGTGTGTACTTTTAGAGTACACGGCGTGCAGTGGATTTTTCCGTACTCTACCAAAATCGGCCTCCACGTCACCCCTACACAACGTGTGGGTGGCCCAAACATAGACACTACATGAATTCAATCCAGAAAAGAGTACAGGGTGTGTACTCATAAAGTACATGGCGTGTACTTCAAAAATTTCCAGAAACTCTATTTTTTTCAAAAAATCCAGAAAAGGAAAGGCATACCTGAGAAGAAGATCCGGGTTCATACAAACTTCCCCCCTTAAAGAAATTCATCCCTGAATTTTCCGTGCGAGGCGTAGAAGAAGAAACCTCGAATAGCTCCAGCCACTACGATCGTACATCGTCCTCCCTCTCCTAAGTCTCATCATGTACTCGCCCATACTGCCATAACACCCATACAAGATGGACAGACCACCCACGGAGAACCTTTATACTGCGATCGACAATCCAGATGGGATGCTCCTGAAACCATGCATCCGCTTCGATCTCAACCTCCTCGGGATGAAAGACATGAGACAGGTCTGAAAGGTAACATCAAAGCTGAGAGACATGGAAGACGTTGTGCATGGCCCGGTACCTCTGGGGTAGCTGCAACCAATAGGCGATGGGCCCAACTCTCTCGAAAACCTCAAACGGCCCGGCGTACCGCCGTGATGGAATACCCTGCCTCTGAATCCTCTTGTGTCCCAACCTCAGTGCGACAAAAAGGAAAACCGGATCCCCAACCTCAAACTCCAGAGGTCGACTCTGTTGATCAACATAAGACTTCTGCCGAGGTTGTGCTGTATCCATCCTCTTCTAAATCATCTCTATCTACTCTGAAGTCTCTGGAAAAAGACGAGGTCCTAGCAAAGCTACCTCTCCTGCCTCCAGCCAGCATAAGGCTGATCGGCATGGCCTACTGTACAAAGCCTCGTATGGTGCCATCTGATTGGTCTCATGGAAAATGTTGTTGTTGGTGAACTCCACAAGAGGGATATGATTCTCCCAAGAACCACCAAAGTCTAGGATGAATGCTCGGAGCATATCCTCAAGCACTTGAATCATGGGCTCGGACTGGCCATCAATATGGGGATGGTATGCTGTACTCAAAATTAGCTATGTACCCAAAGCCTTCTAAAGTCCCTAACAGCACCGAGACCGAAAGCACACATCCCTGTTTGAAACAATGGAGCGTGGAAATCCATGTATATGTAAAATCTCTCGGATGTATTGTTAGCCCAGATCATCAAAACTGAAGGTCTCATTGATCAGAATGAAATGTGCAACCTTCGTAAGCCTGTCGACAATAACCCAAACAATATCACACCCCCGAGGTGACCTCGGTAACCCGGTCATGAATTCCATCGCAACATCGTTCCACTTCTACTCTGGAATGGGTAACAACTGTAAAATTCCTTTAGGTCACTGATGCTTTGTTTTCACCTGCTCACAAGTAGAACATCTCATGACAAAACCAGCAACATCTTTCTTCATACCTGGCCACCAGCACTAGAGATGAAGATCCCGATACATCTTGGTGACGCCAGGATGAACTGCCCAATCTGAGGAATGAAAATCCCACATCAGCTTGTCACGTATCTCTGCTAGCACCCATACACGTCCATGGAAACGCAAGTTCTCATCCTCCCCCACTGTCTATCCAGGAAGGGGGTATTCTCCTACCACACTCTCCTGTAGGACTAAGCCTTCTGAGTCTGATAGTTGCCTCTTCCGTACCCAATCAAGTAGTGTAGAGGTAACCCCTACAAAATATAGGAAGGTTTTTCCCTATCTATCATGCACCTCCAGATGTATCTCAGAGAACATAGCTATAAGCTGCCACTCACTGCTGGCCTCATGAACTTCTTGAATCTGAGTTTTCCTGCTCAACGCATCTGCCACTACATTGCCCTTTCCTAGCGTATATGCATGCTCGAAATCAAAAGACTGAAGATACTCGAACCACCTCTGCTGCCTCAGATTCTGATCACGTTCAGTGAAGATATACTTGAGACTATTGTGGTTGGTGAAGACCATAAACTACTCTCCCAGAAGATAGTGTCTCCAACAGCATAAGGCAAGAACAACAACTGCCAACTCCAGATCATGCGTAGTGTAGTTCCTCTCATGTGGCCTCAACTACCGAGACCTGTACGCAACAACTCCATCTCCCTGCATAAGCACAATGCCTAGTCTAATACCTGAAGAATCACAATAGACAGTATAGCTATTTCCTGGCTCTGGAAAGACTAGTATCGGTTCTGACGTCAGTCTTCCCTTTAGCTCTTGATAGGATGACTCACAAGAATCTGACCATAATAAATTCACCCCCTTCTATGTTAGACCTGTCAATAGTGCTGCTAGGCATGAGATGTTCTGAATGAAGCGTATGTAGTATCCTGCCAGCCCTAGGAAACTCTGTACCTTGAAAACGTTCTTCGTCTTCTCCCAAGAGACTAGAGCTCTCACTTTCTCTAGGTCCACAGATACTCCTACCTTTGAGATGACGTGACCCAAGAAGTGAATCTGTTCCATCCAAAAGTGGCACTTCGAGAGTTTAGAATAAAGATGATGCTCTCTTAGTGTACTCAGAACTATCTCAAGATGTGTGTCATGGTCGTGTTGAGTGTGAGAGTACACCAATATATCGTCCATGAAGACCACGACGAATGAGTCCCCGTAAGGATGGAACACTCGGTTCATCAGTACCATGAAAAATGCAGGCGCGTTCGTGAGACCGAACATCATGATTGTATACTCGTATAGACCATGCCTGCTCCTGAAGGCAGTCAAAGGTATATCTGATGGTCTAATGCACAACTGATGAAAATTAGACCTCATGTAGATCTTTGAGAAAACCTGGGCTCCTCGAAGCTAATGAAAGTAGTCATCAATCCTCGGAAAGGGATATCGGTTCTTGACGGTCAACTGGTTCTTCTTCCGATAATCTACACTAAGCCGAAGGGTACCGTCTGTCTTCTTCTCAAACAAGACAGGCAAACCCCAAGGAGAAGTACTGGGTTGGATGAAACCCTTTTCCTGCAACACCTGTAACTGCTTCTTGAGATCTTTCAACTCAGGTGTAGCCATCCTATATAGAGGAATGGACACCGATGCTGCTCCTGGCACGAGCTCAATATAAAAAGTCTACCTCATACTCTGGAGGCAAACCTGAAAATTCCTCTAGAAAGATGTCCCTGAAATGATCCACCACTAGATGAAAGTCTAACTGTGAAGTCCCCTATTCATCCAGATAAAGACTAGAAATTTGGGCTTTCACCCTTCCTAACCCATGATGCTCGAGTCCTTATCGACTCGCCTGAACATCCCATTCGCCTCTATGAAGAATAGATTCACCCTATGGTGAAAGGAAACTCACTCTGCGGCGATAACAGTCGATGATTTCCTGGAAGGGGACCAACCAGCCCATCCTGAGGATGACATCATAGCTTGTCATCTCGAGGACATAGAGATCCCATATGAAACGATACCCTTCAACCTCGAGAGGGCAATCTCTACACTGGCGTACAATAGATGTCCTCTCCCCCAAAGGTTTGTCTAGTGTAAATGAGTTAGCAGAAGAAAAGACACAGAGCCCAAGGCTCTCCACAACAGCAACAAAGATAAAGTTATGCGTATCACCAGATTCAAATAGATCTGAAGATAAAACTGAGGCTACTAAAATCTTACCTCGAACTGTATAAGGTCTAGATCCTGCTCCTGATAGGTCTCCTCCACCGCAAAATTTTTGCCTACCCTGCATCCTTGTGACCATGAGTGAAAATTATGAGCTAAACCTCCCTATTGGCGCTAAAGGACTGGTGACTGACGGCCATAGACTCAACCTCCACCTCGGCCCGAATGGCCGGAAGAACTCCAGTTCCCCAATTGGTGTGAAACTGGTGGTGCTGCTCCAGAACGAGGAGTCATGGAAGAACCCATGTCACCAGAAACTGGGGAGAAAACCTGGCAGAAACATTCAAGGTGACCCATCTTGCCACAAGATCAGCACACCACTAGGTCCCTCTAGCACTGTGGCCTCGTATGCCCACACTTACAACATTGGTAGCATACAACCTTGCTGCTAGAAGATGTATCTCACCTCCTAGGGTAACCGCGCGAAGACTCCCTACGTCGTTTCCTACTATCAAGTAGAGGAACACTAGATTTGGAGGCAGAACTGCCCTGGATCACAGCTCCAGAGTCTCTAAGATTGCATTCCGCAATCAGTTCCTAGTTGACGATGGAAGAGACGGAAGTCAACTGGAAGAGATTCACCTGCGAGTGGATCTCCCACCTGATACCATCCTCGAACGTCTATGACAAGAACATCCCATCTCCACCCTAGAGGGGTGTGAAACGATGTAGCTTGGTAAAAAGAGAGGAATACTCCATAACAGATAGAGTACCATACTCTAGACTCATGAACTCCCAGGCTTGATCGGGCCTCAGGGTCTTCGGGTAGAAGTTGTTGTAGAACACGTGCTGGAACTCCTCCCAGTCCATAACCTACTAATGACCCGCCTGTGAGATCATGTCCCACCACCTCTTGGCGGTGTCTCAGAGCTTGTAGGTAGCGAGCTTGACATGCCTCTCTGGTGGCGTCTCCAACTGCTCGAAGATAGTCAGCATGGCTTCCATCCATGACTCTGCATCCTCTGGTCCTCCTTCCCCTGAGAAAGTAGAAGGATGATGCTGCTGGAAAACCTGCATCAAGTCTGCAATAGTCATGGAAGGAGGCGGTGCTCCCAGAAAGTTCTGTTTCATCCTCATAAAACCTTCCCTAAACTGTGCATCAGTGCCTGCAACTGGTATGATAGTTGGTGCCAAGGCTGGCCCAACTGGAGTATCAGCAGGAAGTCCCCGATCAGCCATATCTGGTGTCTGATCAATGCCTAACGATTGACGTACAACCGGAGGATGTCTTAGAGGCATAGCTCTGAAAGATCAAAAGCATTCCTTAGATCATAATTAACAAAGACGGAGAACACAAGAGTACAGAACAGGAACAAGGGAAGGAAAAACACACAAGGTTACAAAACACGACTACGCGCCGTGTATAAAAACTACACGATTTTCTTCTTAAGCCACTGACATGGGCATGTACCCCTGCCCTAAAGGTTGTTTAACACCTCAAACTACACAGCCTGTTGACCCCACACACGGCGTGTACTTGAAAAATATTCCCCTGCCTGAGTCTCTTTACAAGGCTAACCCACACGGTCTGACTTAACCTGAGACTACATGGCATGTTCTGAACAAACACGGCATGTACTAGACAAGGCTTCGGTGGCCCGTGTTGTTAAATACAAGGTCGTCTACACGGACGAACCTTAAACAGCGTTTTCTGAACAAACACGACGTGTATAGGTGAAGGTGACACCGTCTCGTGTTGTTCGTGACACAGCCGGGTACCTGAACAAGACTACACGGCGTGTTCCGAAAACAACACGGCATGTCTAAGAGAAGGTAACACTGACCCATGTTGTTCGTGACATGGTCGGGTACCGGGACAACACTACACGAAATGTTCCATTACAACACGACATGTTCTACTCGAGCTTCCCCGACCCGTGTTGTTAATGACACGGCCGGGTACACAGCTCCAAACTACACGGCGTGTACCTACCATAGACGGCATGTTCCTGAAGTTGTTTCTACAACAGTGTGTCCCTGCTCACACAGTCAGTGACATGGTCTAAAAACAACACGGCGTGTAGTCAAAAAGTACACGCCCTGTATTCTAGTTTTTTCTGGGCAGTAGCTCAAAAACTGCACAGAAGCCCAGAAATCACAGAAAACAAGTCAAATCGGTTCCAAATTCCAATATGTGAGGGACCATACTCCCCATGAATCAAAACATGGCATTCATTTAAGAATATTAGAACACAAACAATCATCTAACAAGGCATCATAGATTCTATCAAGCATCTATCACAACAGCATGCATAATCTACACAAAGTCTATCCCAACAGCATGCAATCACTAATGTACCTTAGATGGCATGGAAAGATTGAAAGGCATGTGATTTCTACAAGTGCCTATATGATTCATGAGATGGAATACCCTCATCTCATTAGGTTGCGACAGAAATAGAACTGTAATAGTCAAGACAATAACAACACAAAGATGTGAATCACTCTATGTGAAATCATATAAACCATAAAATCTCAAAACCATCAAACTACAATTAACAAGGTAGTATGGCTTTTCCCTGTACACGGGTTAGCTACTCCTGATAACAGCTTAATACAAAGTACTGAATCCATCCTATCCCTGGATAAAGGCCCCAAATGGTAATTCAAGAGAAAAGAAACCATTTGATACCACTTTGTAACGGCCTGAATCTGGAGCCCCTCCACTGGTGCCCCATACCCGGTTCGCCACACAACCTCATGTGCATTTCCCCAAATGCCAGAGGCTTATGACTAGTAGTGAGGGCTTTGGTACGTTATTGGGGAAACTATGCCGTCATTCGGTGAGGTATACAAGGTAAAGAAAACAACAGTCAACAGAAAAAGAAGTAACAACATAAATAACTGTAACCAAACAGTGGAAGAATAAATATATAGCAATGATGATAAAGATGCAGAAGTTACAAGTATCTAAGGAAAGAAGCAAACACAACAACATGCTGAAATACAACTGAATATAATGTACTAATGAAATAGTAACTCCAGTAACATCGCAATCCATAGCTTGGTCCCATTCTCTCCAGCTCCACAACACCTCAACCACCTGAAGTAGAAGGGCGCTTTCCCTTATCTATACCTGAAACAACATAGTTTTCCTGGGCCCAAAAGAAAGGCCCAAACAGGGAGTGAGACAAAGTCCCAGTAGGAAACCACCCAAAGATATGTGCCTAACAGTCAATTAATACACAGAAAGTAAAGTACAGGAACAAAAAACTGGAAATACACAGCAGCTACAATTTACAGTCTAGCATATAAAATACCCAAGTATAAGACAATCAACAAGTAAGTCAAAGGTAACCCCCAGGGTAGTTCTCATAGCCTAACCCTTGTGGTTCATCCTCTAAGTACTAGCAACCCCCTATGAGGCACACACAGTCTCACCCATCTAGTTCATCTAAAAAATAGACTCTCTGGTGAAGCACTCACCGTCAATTCCCCCTATAGTCTCGTATCGTACTAAAGGATCACTGGGGAAGCACTCAACGTCAATCCCCCTGTGGCCCATATCGAGGAACTATAGACTCTCTGAGGAAGCACTCAACTTCAATTCCCCTGTGGGCTCGCATCATAAATTAAAGACACTCTGGATAAGTCCTTACATCCATTATCCCTTTGGTCCATACACTAGTTTCTCTCAACCATGTGTAATATAAACATGGATAGAGTGTGTGTATCATCCAAGTAAACCTCAAAGAACTACTTGGCTATCATTCTAAGTCTCATCAGAAAAACATCACAACAGTTATACTATCCACAAAATAGGCATGGAAACTGGCATAACGCCTAACAGGAAAAGCAAGTACGACAAACATCTAGAGTATAGAAAAAACTACACTATTTACAAAGGTAAACCTCTACTATAGCAATCAAGAAAGCAGGTAATCAATGAGGGGAAAAAACAGAAAACACACAATTCACATTCAAGGGAATTAACAAAATTGAAAAAAAATATTCAAAGAAATTCTACAGAAAGGCACAAACCCCCTACCTCGATCCCAAGAGATCAATATATGTGAACAATGATGACAGATTCTACTTAGAACGCTGTAGATATGAGAAAACGTCTGAAACACATAAACCATGATAACTTGAGAAATATGAGGAATTGGAAAACAAGGCTCAAGCATAAGGTAGAACTCACCGTTTTGATTCCAATGCAATCAACGTTGCTCGAATCGGAGAATGGATGGAGAGGCGGGGGCTCGTCAAAGATTCTCGGATCCTCGGCGCTCTCAGATGAATGGAACCTAGAAGAAGTCCTTTCTGTGTGTCAGGCATGAGCCCGGTCCATTTAATGTAAAAAAGAAAGTACACGGTGCATACTTTTAGAGAACACGGTGTTTAGTGGATTTTTCCATACTTCGCCAAAATTGTCCTCCACGTCACCCCAACACACTGTGTGGGTGATTTGGACATGGCCGGTACACAGATTCAAGTGGGAAAAGAGTACACAACATGTAATCAAAAAGTACATGGCGTGTACTTTGAAAATTTCCAGAAACTCCATTTTTCTTAAAAACTCTAGAAAAGGAAAGGCGTACATGAAAAGAAGATCTGGGTTCTTACACTCCTCATTCAAAGTTTCATGGGTTGTCCACATAGTTATCACTAATCGTGCACAGACCATATTTCATACTCTAAAAACCCACTTTTTTCTACTTTTTGTTTCCCATACCATCAAAACACCCATGAGCCTCATTAAGGTCTTGGGTTGCACTAAATTAACCAAAACAAGGGATTCAAAGAAAAGCATAAGAGAAAGCATTCCTTTCCAAGATCCAGGTTCTTACATAAATTTTTAATATTTCAAATGGGGTTTTTAGTCTAAAAATATTATTTTTTTATCTCCATGTCAAAAATAATACATCAATTAAAGTAATGGGTGTGACATTTTTTACAATTTTTACATCAATGTTTATAAAGGCCTAATCACATTGAAATCATATCCAAATGTCATATAACCAAATCTTGGATGAGTGTGGGTGAAATATACTCCATGAATAAATTTAATTCTTCTTTGAGGTTCATTTTAATGTTCGTATAATTAAATATTTTACCCATAACTGCATTATTCAACCTTTATTATGTTATAAGAAATCATTAATGTTACTATTCATCATATAAAAAAATAAATGGAATGTATTCAATAAATATTTAACTAACAATTTCTAATATATGAATATATTTTTCATTATTATAGTTATAGACATAGAAGAAATTATTTTTAAAATCAATTTATAAAACATAATAAAAACTAGTTTTTTAAAAAATAAATTTCAATCACCACAATTATATTATTCAATACATAGTTAAAATGAGGAATATAATTTTTTTTGATAATATATAATTAGAAAATACTTATGTTACATTGAATTATAATTCAATTAATATAGGTAAAAAAATTTGAAAAAAATAGTGGTTTTATGGAAAATGGTAATTTTTAATATTCATTGTAAATGTAATCTTTTTAGAAATAATAAAATCACCGAAAGATAATTTTGAAAAGCTGATGTTGAAATATTATAATTTTTTATCATGAAATATTTCTAAATTTTAATGAAATTTATTACACTAATTGTATAATGGAAAAACTTATTTCTGACTGAAGACATTTTTTCATGAATAAAAAATCTTCAGTAAAAATTGAGTTCTTATTTCCCAAGAAATAATCAATAAATTGGTATTTAATAAAAATTTTATATATATACAATATTGTATTATTAACTATTTATACCCATTAATTTAAAAAATATTATATAATGATCATGTCTAAATAATAATATTTCATGGTTCGTTTTGGTTCAGGGTTGTGGGTCATACACAATATCAATCATAATTTAGAACTAATTAAATATTGATATATAAAATTATATCCCTTTTAAAATAAGTCACTTGGAATTTTATCTCATGATTTGAAACCAAGGGGACGATATTTCAAAATATCAACTTGGTAGTTACTTATCATTATTTTTTTTATAAAAAACCATTTTGATAAAAGGGAAAGGAAAAAAAAAGTACAACTATAATTACACATAATAGGTTTTAAAATGGGTGAATGTTACTAGGATGTGAATACATGAACATGGAAGAAGAATATAATGTATACACAGTGATGGAGTGTTATATATATCATTGATCACTAGAATATAAATGATTGTGAGAAAATTGAGAATCAAAATCCTATAAAATAAGGAGGTGAAAAAAATAATATCAATTCCTCTATAATGAACATAATATGACAAAATTTGGCATTCCAGATCCCTTTCCCATTGTTGAGGAATTATTTTTCAACATGTGATAATAACATAAAGAACCATATTACATTAAAAGTATAATTACATCCACTAATATATTTCAACCACAATATCTTCCCTTTCTCTAAATAATGAGTATTCAAAATATTATTTTCATTCCACATGTACTATAATAAACATTATTTTGAAAATATTGTTATGAAAAATGATAAGAATAAATTAATTCTATAATAATAGATTAAAAAATTAAAAATATGTATCATAGGTAATGATAATTCCAAAAATAAATAAACTATCATATAAAAAATATAACATCAATCTCCAAAATGAAATAGCTATACCCAAAGAACAAAATAAACCATTATATAAATATTTATCCTTAAATTTAATTTAATTATTCCATTACATTATTAGAACCAAATAATAATATTTATTTTTTCACAAATAATTCTATGATAAATTTAACATTTATTTCTAGATAATATAGTATCTTTTGATTTTATATAACCAAAATTTTATATCATATAGTCATATAGTCATTAATATATAGTTATGATTTTCTAAATAACCTTGTATACCATAATTCCACATTAAGATATTTTATTATAGAATAATATAATAGATCCTTGAATCCAAAAATAATACTACATTTTGAACATAAGGGTTACATATACCTCAATCCAAAATAATATCTCCAAAAATATCATCAGTCACCTCACCATTTAATCAGATAAAACCTCCAAATGTAGGACAATAAAATTGAAATATTGATCAACATAGATCCTTGTATGGTATCCATAACACTTTAGAAAACCTTACATGAAAATATCCAACAATTCAATTTTATTTTAACCATTCTTTGATAGCCACTCTAATGACGGTCAACATGCACTCCCTGATCTAGTGATAAAAACATAAAAATTACATTTTGGTATTTGATATGGATATATGTGACACGTTTTTTTGTCTTGGAAACCATTAAACATCAAAAGAGTTAATTTTCACCACATAACTAACCAAATAATTTTTTGGCTAATAGTTTAAGTTAATTTGGAAAAACTATTACAAATACAATAATCATATCTTAAATATAGTATTTTTACCACTATAAAATATAAAATATTTCATATTAAATCTTAAATGACTCCCATGAATGTCTTTGAATAAAAAACATTTATCAAATCAATTAATTTATCATTATTCATCATATCCTCAGAAAAAGGAAACATATTAATCATGATCGTAGATGCTCAGAAAGGGTATACATGATTATAAACAATTAGATTCCATCTATGATAGTAAATTTATCATAGGGGTATGGTGACATAATCAAATTGTATGAGGATAACATAATGGAATTTTCACCCATCATTGCCTCTTTCATCAGTCATGAAACATTGAATAAATATTTAACAAAGTAAAGAGTCATTAAAATCATCTTTCATGATCCATGGGATTTCAATCTTGATCAAAGGAGTCATTATAAACCCATATCGAGTACAAATAAAATATGTAGTAATCATGGTAAATAAATTTCAGGTCACTCTTAGATATTGAATAGCTAACATGGTTATACATAGTGTAACCATATTTGTTACACATGGAGTAACAATCATATTTATAATTCAAATAGACATCATTTTTTTACCTGGAATAACTTTTATGTTAAATTCCCGTAATCTCTTTGGATAAACCAAATTAGTTATCTCCATCAATTTAAATAATGAATTTAAGAGTTATAATAGGATATTCCAACCATGTATTATAACAAAACAACATGTACTCATATTCATTTTCCAAGGATCCAAATATGAATAATATATTTATACCTTGTATCTAATCCTAAATCTAATATATATCCAATAATATATCCATAACATGATTAAACCTTATAAAGTCAATATTTTCTATGAAAATCTATTTCATGAAATCATAATACATAAAAAAGAAATAATGAGGATGGATTCTTTACATAATATCACTAGTATAACTTATATAACATCAACTATTGTTGGCATTGATAAATATCTAAAATATTAAATGATCATGAAATATATTCTTCAGTAAAATATACTTTTCACGTTTAAAATCACTTTAAAAAAATTTAAATAGTCCTCAATTGTTTTGAAACACATATTAATTTAATTTAATATTTATAATGTATTATGTAATTTATAAATAATTTATTTTCATCACATAGGAAAAATCCAACAATTTTTTAAATAATAAAAACAAATATTTTTCAAGAAAAACATAGGAGTCAAAATTAACCCATTTGGTAACCATTATGAAAATTAAATTAAAAACAACATAGAAATAAGGTGTAAGACCATGTAAAATAATATTAGGAAATAATTTATGTTTATAAATAAACATTTGCGAAATCATTTTTAAAAATATTTTTTGTAAGTTAAATATTCTCAATTTAATAAAATATACTAGACTGGTGTGACATATAAATGTATTTTTTGATGTTCAATTAATCAATATGGGAGGAAATTGAGTTTAAAATGTAATAAAAATATATATTAAATTTATAATTAAAGATATTTTGTTCATGAATATAAAAGGACATGATTTCTATCTAAGGAACATTCATCACAATCATTACCTAAAATAAACATGATTTTAACATAGAATCATTGCTACATATTTAACTTATCAATAAAAAGGCCCATGAAATAATAACATAAAATTAATATATAAATAACATGAATATAAGGATATTTATAATATATTATATAAAAGAAGATTTTAATAAACCACATAAAATATGTTAGGTGAATATCATAAATGTATGTAGACAATAAATTAAACGTCCGACTAATTACACCTATAAGATTCATATAATTTAATTAATGATAAAAAGGGAGATATAATGTGTAAAAAAAGAAAAAAAATATTTGGATGAAAATATTAAACATATAGAGATATATATTCACAATTAATCATGGAATAATAATTTCAATGAAGACGGTTTATAACCCCTGGAAAGGAAATTTAGTTAAGAAACCCTCATGACTTGGTATAATTAAAAGAAAATAATTTTGGATTAAATAGTTAAATTTGTAATATAAATTGGCATTCGGTATATAGAATTAATTATATTCCATTTATAAGTTGTATTATATGTTACTAGTCGATAATTTACAACTTATTTCCTTTTAAATAAATTAATACTCTTTGATATATTGCGATGCACACAACACCGGTTTTATAAAAGTAATATATTAAAGTATTATAAAAACATAAACTTTATATCATATATCTTATTAATAATATGTGTATCATTTAAAAGAAATGGAAATGTTTTCTAAAAAACCAATAAGTTTTTGTTGTGCTTCCTGAATATAATATGAAATACATTTTTAAAATTATTAAAAACATTATTTCATATAATGACCGTAAATTTTTAAATTATAATATAAAAATTATCTTAGGGTGTTTTTTTTTGGATTTTTAAACTTGTTTTTAATTCTCTGGGAAAAGATAAAAATACGGAAATCTAATTAAAATTTCCATTTAGTTTGAATTAATTTAAATGAAAATATATATTTTAAATTAAATATCATGAAAAATAAGATCAATAATATATAAATGAATCAAATTTATTTCATTTAAATAATTTTTATATTTATTTTTGACATAAAAACATTTTAATAGTATAAACATTTTTTCTTTCAAATTCTGCATTCTCGTCACGTCCACAAGATTCATTTGAAAATAAATTTTCCAATTAAATGAATGAGATTTAAAAAAATTTATTTAGTATTTTGTATAAATATTATTTATATTATATAATAATGTGAAATTATTTTTATTACAAAAATAAATAATAAAAATAGAAAAACAATTACCAAAGTTTGGGTAAAAATTCATTTACTAGGTAGTTAAACAAAATGGTTATGGATTAAAATAAACTAAAAACATGTAAAAAATAAACTAGAAGGACTTATTTCCATTAAATCAGGTCTAGTTCAGGATAATATATAATTTTGGCCACATTTCCCATATAAAAACGTGAATACAACTTTTTATTTTCAAATAATACAAGTGTGCCACTGAAATCACCTACAAAATTCTAGCCCAATCGTCTATAATTTTAAACATAAAACAATTTTGGATAATCTAATAAATTATGAAATAAATACCAATGATCCATATACTCATCCTAGAAGAATTATTTTTGGGAATGTACCAAACTAGGAATGCTTTTGGTGAAAGCCAAAGTACTGTTCCTGAAGAAGAGGTAACATTATTAAATAAGAGTTATTATTTCATTTATTCCCCCACTTACATCAATTGTTAAAAAATTACGATTATATAATAAAATAGTTACCTT
The DNA here is from genome assembly GCA_963277665.1 of Viscum album. Lineage (NCBI taxonomy): Eukaryota > Viridiplantae > Streptophyta > Magnoliopsida > Santalales > Viscaceae > Viscum > Viscum album. The sequence goes on from OY728142.1 coordinate 1,063,405,763, forward strand.
AAATATAATTATAAACATTTTTATTATTTCAATTTCTGACAACCATCCCCTCTTTTATCAAATATGTTACGAAATGAACATTCATGTGTATATTCGATTACTACCTCTTTATCTGATGCCATTCATTTTTCCATTACCACCTATCAAAGTTGGGTACGATGAAAAATATAAATTAGATATATTATATTTAGAAAATAATTATACCACATTATTCATTACATAATATATAAATTTTAATTATCCTTCATGTAGAGGATATGATAATATCACTTATGTGTACAGTGGAGTACCGCCTCATGGACATATAAGATTCATATTTCACAAACACATTACATTAATATTGATCATGATAAATTTAATTAATATATGTGATAAATATGATATAATAATAATTTTAAAAAATAAATTTATTTTAAAAATATAATAAACTATTTTAAATTTTATGTTTTCACTAACATAATGATTATAATGTCATTCATGTTGATGTAGACTACCTCATTAAAAGGTTATGTGATACTAATTTAATAACAACACTATAATGGTCTAGACAATGTTTCTCAATTAGTTTTCAAGAATATTTTTTTTTTTGAGTTATTTAGGCATATTCTAGGCTATTTTTGGGACATGTGGGTCATACATAATTTGAGCCATTTCTACAGTTTTCCATATTTCTTGTTTTCTAATGGTGAGTCATTATGACAAAAACATGTTTGTTGGTGACTTTTCTTGAAGTGGATCAATTTGTGGTGACTCTTATTATGATTAATCTTATGGTGGGTACATGTCTGTAGGATACTCATCTAGTGGTGACACCTCTAGAGGTGGCTCCTATGCTCTTATTAAGAGGTGACTCTTCATGGCGGTGACTAATCTTGAGGTGACTTGTCTGTAGGTGACTCTATGGGTGGTGAATCATCCATTCGGCCACTCATGATGTATTTAATCATCCGGCGATCACTATTTTGGAAGTGACTCATCTGGTGGTGAATCATCATGAATGTGACCGATTTCAATAGATTTCAATTTTTAAATAATTTTACAGTTTTCCTAGGTTATCCCTTTTTATGTATGTTTTGACAATAAATGAGTTTAATAACATAATTAATGATTTAAAGGATTTTTGAAAAAAAGGATAAATAATATCACAAGAATATTAAAATACTATATTCCATTAAAATGTTTACTATAATTAATTGCAATGATATCCTATTTTATTGGCATGCTAAGTCATTTAAATCCCATTAGTTTAAAATATTCTCCTTCTAAGGTGGAGATCTTCCCTTCATTCATTCATTATAATTCCATCTTCCATGGAGACATAGAATGAGGTGATGTAGCTAGTTTGATTCCATCCTAATGAAGTCCCATCCTATAATCACCATTTTTTGGTGAAGCATTTGTCTTAGAGTCATCTTTGGTCCAAGTGGTATTTCATTTGATTCTCCTAATGTGAATAATGTGGGATGGGATTATTATTATCACAACTTGTGAAAAAGGTTACATACAAATTAATAAATATAATGAATTGGAATAAATTAAATATAACGGGGTAGTGAAATATAGTTTATTATATTAAATCACATTTTATATTTATTAATGTTATGAATTTGATAGGCTATTTACCAACTGAAAATCATGGTTTTGGTGGCCCTTTCTTTGTATATTACCTTCTAAACTATGAAATGTGTGTATTGTGGTTGATTAACAAACATAATATGTAATTGGATAATTATTAATAGTCTCTCAATGAATTATATTCTCCAGGATGTAGTGTATTTTCTGATAACAATATCAAATAATGATTTGAAATTTAAAGTGTTCAATATTTTCTAACTCTGAAAAGGAGTAATATCGTGGTATGTGATGGTATGTGGGGAATGTTTGTGGGTTATGTGAATGGGAGTGGGGTGATTTGTGGAATCTATGTCCTTATGTGGGTGGGGATAGTGGATGATATGTGGTTTTTTTGTGGGGGTAATGATGGATATTATGATAGAGTGGTGTAGTGTGGATGTGATGGTTGTTGTGAAATGGTTATTCAATGACTCTATGAGATATGATGTAGCTATAAAATGACATATGTTGTGTATTATAGCTATAATGTTGTGCATATGTTGTTTGGTTGGTTATGTTATATGTACCTACGTATTAATGAAATTAATACTCTATGTTAATAACTTTAAATGTGAATGTTTAATGAGTAAATTAATGATTGGATATGTCAAGTAACTATTTAATATTTATATAAAAATTAAGGTTTTGGAATTTTAAAAAAATCTATCATGATAAAAAATAAGGATACTGAAGAATGTTCAGTACATAAATAAAATAGGTTGTTATTATGAAATTTGATGATAAAAACATACTATGGAAAATGGACTAAAGGATAAAATATGAATAATGTCTTCTATTTTGTTTGTGTTATTTTATGTATATAGAGGTGGAAGTTACCTATTGTGGATTCTATCAGATGGTTAGTTCTTGTTGTAAACCCATACGATGGTTCTGTGTGTTTTTACTCTTATATATTACTAAATTAACATTTCTTATACTTTCGGTATGCTCCCCACCCATGTCAAGCACAACGGGTTGATGCCTATATAGTCACACAGGGCATGTCTTACCAAAAATACTATTGGGAGGATATATTATTGGCCACCCACTCTTCCCTAGTCCTTATTCTAAGTAATTGTGTTCAGTGATTCCTGGGTTGAGTTGGGATGTTTGGTCCCTAGTGTATTTGGGATGAGTTTTGATTTGTGGTCCCATATTCCTTTGGGATTAGTTGTGGTGTTCTATCCTAAATGTATTAAGGATGAGAAAGTATGTGTGATCCCATGTGTCTTTGGGATATGTTTTTTATGGACTTGGTGTGTGTGTGTGTTTATGATGGATGGGATGTGTTGTGATGGACCAATTATGTGCGGGCAGGATGTGATTTTTATGATGGACCCAGTGTGTTCATGCGGGATTTGATGTGATATATTATATGGATATGGGAGTTTTAAGACATTTTCTACAAAGGTGTGAGAGCAGTTAATCATTGGGAAACTAGGTCGAGGTACCCTATCATCGAGATTAATCATATCTTATGTTATAATACTAGTTTTTGTTTTTTGTTAGTGGTCCTTGTTGATGTAGGAGTGTGGTAAATATACATATTTTGTACTATAAGGTTCTCCTATTTTTTCACAAGGGAATTAGAATTCTCCTTCCACTTTTGAATGGGAGACCATGTATTTCCTACTGTGTATATGTGTATACTCACTCAATGTTTGTAAATATAGTTTTTTTTTGTTTCCTGAAAGATAACATAGACTATGTGGGGAATTACTATTTGTATGCTTGGAAAGATGTTATGTTTCACCCCTAGTATTGTTTTTGGTATTTAAATTGGTGATATTTATTTAAATTGTTATTATTTACACATTAATTTTCATTTAGTTTATGGATTCTATAAAATATATTTCATCGAGTTGATTATGGTGATACATCTTATCTCCCAGTCCTGTTTCTTTAAAATTTGAAATTCCAACCATATTGTGATATTTGTACAGCTTTAGTACTCGTTGCCAACCCATGGCCTACTGAAGGAGTGGGTAGGGGGTCATTATCTCTCTCCCATCGTTATGGTATCTTTGGGAGTAGGGGTTCAGGATAGCATGGAGGTAGTTATTATGGTTGAGATATATGATGGAGATTGGAAGTAATATCCGTTTCCAGTGGTTTGTAACATTGTATTGGAATACTTTCTAGTAAATAATATATGATCCCCCCATGATCTAGTTCATGGAATCATAGTTTGTTGAATGAACATGTTATATGGGACTGGTATCAAGGTTGTGAAATAGGATTGGTATATGCATCATGATGAATTATGATAGTTTTTAAATTGGGTGATGGTGGGAAGTTAAAAAATAAATAAATAAAGAAATTTAATATGTGTTTCCCTGAAATTATCTAACTATATTATTGCTAATAAATTATTGGTATAGTTTCATGAGTTATTCATATAACTGAAAATGAATGAAGAAAAATGATGAAAAACTAGCATGAGAGAATTCATTAAAACTTACTTGAGGTTGGAATGTGTTTATTGATTTCATATTACTGCATGATAATTAATGATTTTAATTTTTTTCCATTTTAATGAAAATTATATGTAGGACCTCGATATTTTATAAAAAAATTTAGAATTAATTGATCTTCTGGGTAGTTTACATTTCACGTGACACTGGAATTAGTTATTTTTATAATATATATATATATATATATTAAAACACTTAATCAAGGATTATTTTACCATTGAACTCACATGGATCGTGTTATACACAATACCGATTGGGCTTGTGCAAAAATAACAACTTGTCTTGCACTACATTCAATACCGACTTGGTGTATGTTACACGAAAAACATATGTTTCTATGAAACAACATATTATTATTATAATTATTTAAATGATATAATTATAACATATCCATTAATGATGGTTATATGAATAATAATAACAAATTTTCAAATAATATTCATAATTTTATTATATAGATCAAATATATAGGTATTTAACATTATGATTTTTGGTAAATCACTTTTATGTTTAAAAAAACCATTATCTCGAATAAACCAATTTTAATAATGAAATTAATATTAAACACACTTATAAATTTAATTTTATAAAATAAAAATTATTTTTGAGTTTATAATGTCAACCATTTGGTGAATTTTTGGGATTTTTTCTGGAACATCATTTTTAATGAATAGTAAAAAATATTACCATTTAGTTAAAAAACAACCATTTAATTTAAATAATAATTAAGGTTAAATTATATTAAAAATTATTATTAAGATCACAATTGGTAAATTACAGATGCATTAACACAAATTATTTCATTAGAATCAATTTCACATAGAAATTAAATATAAATACTTAATAAACATTTTAACATCTTTCTACGTTAAAAAACTATAATTTCATCACATCTACAGAGAAAACAAAATGATTTTTTATTAACTTATGTGAATTGTGTTTATAAAAATATAAATAAATAATTCTAATTAGTAGAATTTTATACTCTATTTAGATCATATTGTTTTTTTTTAAAAAAAATAGTAAAAGTAATTAAAATTAATCAAACCAAGTAACGTCAAATTAAACATAATTAGGGACTAAACCTTATTAATTGGAGCCCAAATTACCTAAAACCATATCCATAACCCATTTTATGTCCTTATTTTGACCATAAAACATCTTTTGTTGAGTTATTTTTCTTATTTATGACTTTTTTATGTACTAACATATGTACACATAACTTATTTTAAAAAATTACATGTGAGTCATTTTCCTTCCATATAAAAGGCCACGGCCTCTCCCACATCCTCATGCCTCTCAAACCACATTTTATCGGAAAATATCTACCCAATACAGTTCCAAAAATCTTCCCTTCCTTTTATAAGCCATCAGTTTTTTAGAACGAAATCCAATGAATCCTTTTGACCCAGACCAAAAATAGTTCCATGATAAAGAGGTAACGTCTACTCTCAAGTCCTTTCATTTATTTTCTTTCTCCACCCATCCAATTTATTTTAAAATACATGTATTAAAACTAGTATAATTACTATAAGGTGATATATTTATGCTATTTTTCAACAAAATATTTCACACACCTCCACCTAGTGGATAACAAACATAGTGTTTATGTGTACATCGAACATCAGCCTCACTAAACGATGAATATTCAAATTTTTTTACCATGTATAATGGTGTAAATAATGATGTAAACTAAGTTTATATATATTATAAAATGTGTTCATAATTTCTCCAAGATTATATATTCCATTTACAACACAAATCTTTTTTCGTTCCATTTGGTCTTAATATGAATATTTTGTTTGAGGAAGTGTGGAATATTTCCCCCTCAAAGGAATGTGATACTTTCACCTAGTACATGTAATCTATTAAAGATAGATTTAGTGATATAAATGATATCTATAATACAATAAAGATACATTTATAATAGTATCATTTATTGAATTAGTATATAAATTTTTATTTTACATTCTTTGTATCTACACAATAATTAAAGAGTAATAGATTACATGAATACATATGGCCTACCGTCTCCATGAACGATTTATTATGTTTCATAAAAATATATTATATATATTATTATAATAAAAATATAATTTATATAAATGATATTTATATTATTTTTTTTCATTATAGAATCATTATATATATATATAAGGACCAACAATATAACAAATTAAAACACTAATGATAAACAAAGTGAATATTACCAAATGTGAAATCATAACATATAATGGTTAACAAGAGGGAAATATAAGTAAATAATAATTCCGTATATGGTATTAGATATAATAATATAATTCTGTATAATATTTATAATCAAATAATATTTATTATACAGGTTTTTTGAATGAGTACGATGAGAGTCTAGACACAAGGTAATGAGATTTCATCTCACTTTTTTATTGCAGTGAGATACATGATATGTTCGACACAATTTACTTTTTTTTGGTGTATGTAATTCACATTATTGTATTATACATATCATATAATTACATTTATGGGTATTATTTTGTCCATTTTATGATCATTCTTTCATTGTTTTTATGTTTCAGGAATTACAAAACCTGTAAAATAATTTTGTTGCAATTTCATTTCTTTGTGACTCATGTTTTTTTATGCCCCTAAATTCTCCTTCAAGGTGTATATAATTAATTTTTTCATATTATATAATTAAATTGTTTTATTTCATGATATTTTAATATTCATGTAATTTAATTTAATTACATGGAGATTATGTTCCATTGTCACCATGTTATATGAGTTTATTGTGAACAACTCATCACTTTTCAGGATTGTTTATGTTTATGTATCCATTCATGAAATATTACAATCCATCTCTCAATATTCTCATTAATTTTCTTCCCCTATCGTTATTATTTCAGTAGTTATGTATTTTTACCATATTTATACTCTTTGGTACATAAGATTATTACGAAAGTGTTTTTAAGAAAGCTTGACTTTACCTACTCATTTGTCTGAAGACCATTAACACTAAATATGGTTTCCATGTATATTATACTAATATCAAATAATAATTAAAATGTATTTTTATGCCTTTTGTATTATTGAAATATGTTCAATGGAATCTTATTTTCACCCCATTAACAAGGTGTTTTTATAACATTTTTACTAATTTAATATAATAGTCTTTTTACCTCGTATGGCATGTACAGATATATCCATTATCATACCATTAAATATTTCCTTTCCAATCTAGGTTACATATTACTACTAATTTTTTCAATGTTTTTTTCCTAGGAAAAGGATTTTAATACATTTTATATCACCTTTTATATGTTTTCAGGGAATATGGTTTTCAAAATGATTTTGTGTTTATTATTTAGGTTTTCCAAGAAAATTTTTTTAAAAATTATTTCAAGATTATTTTATATGGTGTTCAGGAATTTTTTTCAAAATATATTAAATTATTATTTATATGTTTTCAATGTATTCTTAAGAAAATGATTTTCAAAACGTTTTCAAGCATTGATTATATTTTTTCAATGTTTTTCCAAAGAAGAAACGTTTTTAAAATGTTTTGATTCTTATTTTATAATTTTTCAAGTGAATGGGTTTTAAAAATGATTTCAAGTATTACTTATAAAATTTTAAGTTATTAATATTAAGAAAATGATTTTCAAATGGATTTTTTAGTTTAAAAGATATTATTTTCACGGAATAATGTTTCCTTTCCTAAATATATGTTTCTTAAAGATATTTAAAAAATATTTTCTATCTAATATTATATATGTTGAGGTTACCCAACCTGTACATGTAAATAATATAATGGTTCCATTCACATTCGTTTTATAAATTGGTTATGCAAAATTTCATGGTCTTTATGAAACATATTTCACAAGAATGGGTTATATTTTTTTGAAATAGGATTCTCTTTCAAAAGATTTTATTTTGATGAAATTATTATATAACATGTATCTTTTTTCTCAATATTTGATATGTTTATTAGATTATGACACCCATTTCATTTCATCAATTATGATAAAATTATTTATAATTTTTTGGACCATATATGTATTGTTTCATTATGAATTTTGTGGGTCCTATTTCTCAATAAAATGGATTAGATAACGATTTATATCTCAAGAGATATACTAAGATGGTCATGGGAATGAACCTTGATTTATTTTATGGCCATGGGTGTGATTCATGACGAACAAAATGGTTTGAGGTGTGAACTCATATTACTAGTATTTTCATTAGAGTTATACAAAACTTTCTAGATGGTACGAGGAGTGAAACTATAAAACCGAAATTGTCTTGGTAGTGATTCCTTGAAAAATATGAAAATAATATTATATAATAGTGTTTTAAAAAAATTCCATGTTTTATTTATATTTTATTCATTCATGGATTAGGTTATTTATTTCTTTATGATTCATGCCTTGTGAAATTCCATCCATTGTTCCATGATTAAAGCATATGATCTTTGATATGTATAGTATGATCTTCTATTTTCATGATGATGTTCTTTTACATATATGCTCGTGATTGTTCTTACATATCTCTCTTGTTTACCCTTACTAAGAATTTTTTGTCACCCTATTATTATGATTCATTTACCCACGTTAAAAAAATTTATATAGGTAAATGTTCTAAAGGTGGAGATATTTATTGGAGATTTTGATGATATTTCACCTTGATAAATGATTTCTTCCATGTTTCCAAAGATACTATGCTATTACGGTCTCCATGATATAATTTTTGTAATATACCGAATATTTATCTAAAATTAGGAAATATCCATGTTTGTCAATTATTGTTTTTTATTTTTGGTATCAAAAGATATTTTTAACCAATTAATAGAAACTAGAATTATAAAACATTTGGTAAATCCCAATATATATTTATATTGATATGTATTGGGTTGTATCTATGGATAATTATAAAGATTATTTAACATTTAGGAAAATTTCATGGAATATTGGAAAAGTATACAGTGAGTGGTTTCCTAGAAATATTACTCTATTTGGATACTACATGTTTATGTGTCTGTTGTATAGATGTAAGTAGGAAAAATTACTCTAAAACGTTGTTTTGGGCCTGAATCAGGGTAAATTGATACATGATAACACACATTAATTCTAACATGGATTAAAACTCCCAAGGGATATTATTTGGGAAAACATGAACTCACCATGAACATTCTTGATAAATTTAAATATTTTGTTTCTATAAATAACCTATGATAAACCTTGGGTTTCATTGATCAAAGAAGATTAGATGATTTATATATCCTAAAAGTAATTCATTTCCTGAAAATTTGGTTTTTATCTCTGATAAGTAATGATAACACAATTATTCTCATATTAGTCAATGGTGGAAACTGGAATGAACAAGAATAATGAAGAATGTGACAGAAAATTTCTAATGATAATTCATGTGCGATGATCAGTAAAGTGAAAGATGATTTGATAATGCAGAATTAGTTTCCATGGAACACGATTAAAAACGTAAACCATAAAAAACTCCCGGACTCACAAAGGAAGAGGAATAAAGAGTTCACTGAGATTTCAGGTAATAGAGACCATAGAGGAACAAAGATTCATTTTCCTATATGTCGCAATTGTTCTAAGAATCACCCAAGCGATTTTTTCTGAGGAAAGTGAAGATGTTATGATTATGGTAAGGAAGGACACAAAGAAAGTGACATCATGAGAAAAATTAATAGTTTGATTAACGAAATAAATGATAATATTTTCCTATATAGGACATCATGTACAGTTATGTTTTTTATTTCTAGACTAAATAGTCATTCTGAAACTCAATGTTCCAATATGAATGATCATGAAGGGAACCAAAAAGGTGGTATGACTAATGGTTATAAACCTGATGATGAAGACACTAGAGATGAAATGTGAATGGAATGAGGTATTGTATAATAGGATGAGGCATCCTTGTTAGTGTCATATGGATGAAGTGGGATAATAAATGTTTTATGTATCCGGATTTAGGAAAATATGTTATATGGAAGGTTAAATATATAGGGATTGTTTAGATTATTTTTTTGCTTCAAATTTACAAGAACACTTCAATGGTTCTGATAGAATAGAGAACTAATATAATGGAAAGGCGATCTACATTAAAAAAACATGATTAATGGAAATATAACCATTAATATGTTTCTTATATTAATAAATTTTTGTTTGGATAACGATACGTGGGATATGAAAAAGTAAATTAGAAGGTACTTCATACACTGGAACTAATTAAGGACATGTTGACAAGTAATTCATGCTATCCATTATGAAGTATACCAAATCGTGGATTTATACGAATATTTCTAGTAATCAATGGAATTAGGTAGAATTCATGTTTTTTGATAGGATTTATGATAACTTAGGTTGTTAATGTTATCCAAGAGAATTTACAATGAGGTTATTCAAATGTTTGGAATGTGAAACCCAAAATATAATTTGAGATATATTGGAAAAAAATATTAATATTATTAAATGAACTTGTTTCTAAAGTGTTTTATTTTCACAATTAATAATGGTTACAAGGTTATGTATTTATTGATATATTAAGTAAATATTTGGATGATGTTTCTGAGAATAAACTATTATCTTACAAGATGATGATTTATGAATATTCTATAACCTGTTATAAATATATGTTATTGATAATTACTGATGACATATTGGATGGGATATCAGGGATATCATGATCTATTAATGATTTGGGAAAGAAAAATCCACCTTCCTTTTTGGTGAAAGGGGTGAATTGGATCAAGTAACAACAAAGGAGGAGGTTGTCTAAAAATCAAGCAGGTATGTCTCTTCATGAAAATTTATTAACTCTAGGAAAAATGATATTGAAACCACCAATGTTATCATAGTACCTCCATTTGGAATGATTTAGATGATACCTTAGTTCGTCATAAATTTATGGATTTCTTTTTTTTAACATTATTTTAAAATTTTTATCTATCACTCTCCAATAGAACTTGATAGATAGATTTTTCATTCATGTTCCTGTTTTCACTTCCTAATCTTTTTTTTGTTATGTTGAAACCCAATTACATGTTTCATTGGGTAACCATTATGGTTAAATCATTATCTTTTCAATGGATTTAATTGAAATCATTTTAATGATGTGGGATTCAATCAATGAAAAATTCAAGTATTAAAACATTTATTTTCCATAGGAATTTCAAGGGAGGAATTAATTTTAATGTGGGTAGAATGAAACAACCCATGATTTTGGGAATTAATATTTTTTTAATTAATTTATAATCATGAGATTTTTTATTTCATGTGACAATGTAAATAGATAGAGATATATAATAAATTGCTAATTATAATATTCCATTCACATAGAACTGACATGGAATGTTCTACATGCAATACTGATTTGTCTTAAGATACACACAATACCTACTTGTCATTCCCTACATGCCACACCGATATGGAGTATGTTAGACATAACAAAAATGTCTCAACGAGACATCATTTATTGTTTTACTTTTTTAATTATCTAATTATAACTATTCCATTAAACATAGTTATAGGAAAAGTAATAACTAATTATCAAATATTATTTATAATTTTAATGTTTGGATAAAACATATTGGTAATGAAATATATAATTTTTAGTAAAGTACTTGTATGTATAAAAATTTTGTTTTCTCAAATAAACAAATATTAATAAAACATTTAATTTTAGAAATATTTATAAATTGAAATTTTGAAAATAATATATATTTTATACATTAGATTGATTAAATTATATTAGGGTGAATTTGTTAGATTTTTATAAAAAAACGTCATTTTGTTGATGAATAGTGAAAACCGATGCTTTTTAGTTACAAAGTGAAATTTTGTTTAAATAATTACTATTTTTAAATTATATTATAAATTTTTTTAAGGTAACTTAGATATGATATAGATATATAACTACAAATTAGGTCAATAGAATATATTTCACTTTCAAATTGAATTTAAGAACATAATAGACATTCGAACTTATTTCGCTATCAAAAAACTGGTAATATTTTCACGTATATAGGATTAGTATTAATCTTAATTTTTCAAAATATTTTAATTGAACATAAAAAAACTAACATACACCATTGTAATTATTATAATATATATATTATAATTTTAGCGTGTTTATTTTTTAGAAAAATTATTGTTAATATTGATTAAAATTAATCATAGTGGTGAAGGTCAAATTAAGCTTCATTGGGGACTAAAATTATAGAGACCCAAACATGACGTACATGTACATTAAATTACTTTTGCGGAAAACATAATACATGTCAAAAACAGATGCCCAAAGACCGTATTAGTTTAGTGTCTTTGGAAACTCGGAGCACAATCTTTTAATCATGGTGAAAGTTCTTCAACATATCCTATAAAGTTCTTCCACTTTTTTTCATACCTAAAACCTTTATTTAAATCCTGGGAAAAAGAAAACATAAAAATGGTGAGCTCAAATTCTCAGGAAGGGTAAAAATGGAGAACATAAAACAATCCATAAACATTTGAACGTAAAAACGTGAGCATAAAATCTAAACATCAAAATCTTGAGAAATGACATAAAACATGGAAGTACCTAATGAATAGATCATAAAGGAACATTAACCAAGATAAAATTACATGGAAATAAAAAATTTAATTGTGGAAAACCATTACGCACATGTTATGATTTCCATAGTAGCCAAGGCGTTGCTGCTAAGACCATCATAGTGGACAAAGTCCATTACTGAACCGAGTTTTACATGTCGTTCCAGCCATGTCTATCTCATGAGATATGAATCTTTACCCAATGTATTATAGGGAGATATAGGTCCCACCCATCTCATAATGAAATCATTCTTACTTTTTCCACAAAATAAACATAAATCATTCATCATAACCCAAAGAATAAAACGGGTTTCATAAACATCATCCCATCATAACAAAATACATTTAAAACATATGGATATCATTTCATCATAAGAAGAATAAAACCATGTAAATAATATAGACATTATACTTGAAACATAAACATACTAATTAATTTCATCTTAGATGGAAAATAGTTTTGATAAGACACTTGAAATGAATTCTTGGGGAAAACATCCTTTCTTCTTCAAAACCATTTTCTTTTCTCAAAATGCGATGCAATTTTAAAAGAAAGGTATTTCTTTTAAAATAATAATGATACCTTGTAGAATAAGCTACATGAAAATAAGGATTTATGAAACTGTAAAAATATCTTCATTCCATATATGATAAAAAACATTTTCCTCGTTCTTTTGTAGGAAAAGTCAAAAAGTACCTCGTTTGGTAAACATAAGAACGATTCCTTCCATACCTTGTGGTAATAGTCAAAAAAGGTTTTAAATGAATTTAAACATACATGAAATAATAGTAAACATTTTATGAAAACATTTTTAGAAAATATGGACATGGATGATAAATATGACCCCAGTAAATACATAGGAATAAACAATCTCAGATAAGAACGAGATTGGAATAATTATCCCTTACTATTTATAATCAGTGGAATCATACGTGTCATAAAATAAAGAAAATTACATTCATATGTAAATATAATATCATTCATAACAAAAATCATAAAACATTCATTGTAATCATAAACACCATACAAAATAAATGGTTGGTGATTATGGTATATGTCTCAGAGAAATAAAAGTCAGATGAAATAATCCCTTACCATAGGTCCAATTTCTTCTGTACGTGTCTGAAAATCCTGAATAGTGGGTTGAAACTTGTTAAAATATTGTAATGGAACCATGATAACATTTATGATATCATTTATGATTCACTTAGCTCTTTATATTACCCATTCATTTGTCAATTTCATGTTTAAGTAATGTTTTGGGTAATAATCGTATCATTTATCGTACGTGTTTCAACTTGTTGTTCATGATATTATTATTACCTATATCATGATTTAATTATTTAACGAATGTATAACAAGATTTATATATCATATATATTCATTATATATATATGTATAATAGATTGACAAATGAAATGAAAGACATCAGTTCTAGAGACGGTAGGTTGTACGTACGCATGAATGTTGTTTTCATTTCTTTATTGAATTGAATAGAAGTAAGTAGATGACATACATATATATAAACATAAATCCAGTAGAATTATTATGTCATATATTTCATTGATATTAATTATATATACTTTATAATCATTATTGAATGGTTATCATGGAAAATGAATCTCATCGCGTCGTAGAGAGGGTAATCCATACGTACGCACGAGCGATGATATCGTTCTCATTATTATTGAATGAAATTGGAGTGGATGATATAATATCTCAGCCATAGTATCATGTTATAATAATCATATATATTTGTTATTTACACCATTATACCCATCTATGTAATGTGGTGTTGGAAAAACAGACTACACCACGGCGTGGACACGGTAAGTCATACGTGCTCACGTGCAATGATTTCATTTTTCATAGGACGGATAGAAGGTGAGATAGGGTTGTTTAATATTTATAATAACATATCATTATATGAGTGATATTGATATAATCACTTTATAATGAAACAAAACATTAAGAGGAACTAGATGATGAAATAAATTTGAATGAATCAGTAAAGGATATTACCTCTTCTTCGACGCGCCTCATCTAAACCTCCTCTTAGGGCACTAATGGTGGTCTTTAAAGAAGACCAGAACCTCTAGTAGGTTTATAGGGAAGTGTAGAAGATAATTTTACAAGGTTTGGAAGATCTTTTATCTCAAAATGTTGTGATGTGGAGAGGGAGGAGGTTCCCTTTTATTTGGGAGGAGAGGGGCACTTTTGGAAACCTCTAAAATACAAATTTATAATAAACTCAAACACAACATAAAACCCTCCAAAAATGACTCAAATCCAAATATGATATGAGATAGGGTTGTAATTGCATCATAAAATATAATTTAGACATGTTGGTAGTTTATTTTAAACATTATCAACTTGATTTATCCTTATTTAATCTATTTAATTTTATTTGTGGTAACAATATTCTAAATTTTAAATTGTTATAAATAATTTCTTATGTGTTGTGAATTGTCCATAATTTAATAATTTATGAAATTTTAGACCATATAAATATAAATTTTTAATTTTTAATTATTTTTGTGATTTTTAAACAATTTAATAATATGATATTTTTATAAAATAATAATAGTGTCAATTTTGAAACTATTCATTTATTTGAATTTAAATAAAATCCACACAGAGGATATATTCGAACCAAAATATTTTATATATTAATAACATGTCATATTTGTCAATAAAATTCGTGGAGAACATTAAATAGTTCATATAATATTTATTTTACTATTTTTAAAACCATTTATTTGATATTTCTCCTAATAAAACAATTACTACAACATTTTTGTATAATTATTTAATATATATAAATGTTGCATAAAAATTACAAATAAAATAATATGATGAATATAAATATAATATATTTCATAAGAATACTTTTAGTCAAATTTATATTCTAAAACACACAACTTTTAAACTGTTATGTTTTTGAAATTATGAATGTGACAACTTTGACATCATTTAAAATAAAATAATATAAATGTCATAATCGATTTTATAAGGCTCAAAATGGTCAAAAATTAGATATTTGGATTCTTATGGTTTATAGGTACATTACCAATATGTTTTTGGTAGTTTTTGGGATTTTATGGGTATTATTGGTTTAATAAAAATGATATTATTGATTTTCCACTAAATAACTAATTTCTGTATCATTTATATATAATCTATTAAGGTAATTATATATTTCATAAAATAACATATAAATTACCATCATAAAGAAAAAAAAATTACCTTTAAAATGATTATTTATAACTGAATTTATATTCTGTATAACCTTATATTAAAAATAATTTAATTATTAAAGTTTGAGTGAGACATATTTCACTTTCATTTAAATAAAATCAATTAAAGGTCTTAATCACATATAAGTGGGTTATAATAGACACAATTTAGACCCCATTATATTTTATAATGAAATATAATCATCCAATTATATTAATACAAGTTTTAGGATAATTTTATAATAATATTTTTACCCTTATTTATTTAATTTTCCTTTAACTGTGGTAAATAAAATTTACCGTAGTTACTATTCATAATGCCCAAAAAAAATTATCTTATTAACATAATATGTACCTACTGATTCCAAATATGGAATCCATTTTTATAAATTCAAAACATAGAAGTTTCAGTAATTAATTTAAAATTAATCCTGTTGTTGAGAAAATAGGTTTTAAAAGTGAAAACATTTCAAAAGATTGAAATGTTTTTACCTATGAATTCAATGTAAAATTAAGGATAATGATATATATTATACTAAATGGTAAAAACTATTCCATTTATAATTTAAAACCATTAAATAATATTTTTTAATCATATAAATTATTTTGATGAAAAAATTTGTTTTCTATTAAATTTTAGCGTATTTATACTATTTATCAAAAAAAGAAACTTATCAGAAATATATCAAAAATTTGTCCAATGTAAATTTTTTTATCTTGATTCCAAGGAAAAAGTGTAATTTGTCAAATAAAACTTATAAACATGTCAAAAACTATATTTAATGTTGGTGTGCCTCCAAAAGGCGGCAAAAATGCATTTTAACAACAATACTTATTTTACCTGAAAATTTTATTATTTTCTCATGCTATGTTCTAGAATATTTGTAATATGAATTACATTGTTGTGAAATTAAATATGTGTTTAATACTATTTATAATGGCTAGTTCATAACAATATTATCATAGTATGTTGTTTTTTAGTGAAACTCGGTATTTTTTATAACACACGCTATTGAGGAAGGTCGCACTTGCGTGCAACACAAGCCAAGAATAGTGTTTGTGTATACTACAAGATAATACGGTTTTGCGTATAGAACAAGATAAACATAGTGTAGGGTACAACACAAGACATCAATGAAATTAAAAATAATATTTCTCATTAAATCTTAGGGTGTTACATTCTACCCCCCTTAAATTGAATTTCTCCATCGAAATTCATCGGGGTTATAAATGGTTTATTACATGAAAGTTTCTTTCATAGAAACCCACATTGTAAAAAGGAATACTAAAGCTTTATTTTAAAAAGAAACATTAGAAATATAATGGTCACCCAAAGTAACTCAACAATGGGTTTCAACCAAGAAGAATATAGGTGAAAATATGGATATGGAAGAGAAATCTAACCATCATGTTCTGATGGAGAGTGGTAGGGAACATGGCTATGAAAAATCCAAAAATCACAAATCTATAAATTTATAATGATCTAAGGTACCATATGATTCATCGGATATGATGTTACTAAGACATCATTTTTGGTTTTCAAGATTATTTCCCAAATGTTGAAGAATTTGAATTTGAGGAAATACTTACTTGATTTTGGTACAATCTCACCGTTGGTCATTCCTTGAACAATTTCCCCTTCAAATCTTAAAGAAATGAATTTGAATTTGTCATTCACGAAGTTTTAGCAGATCAGGTGTCAGAATGTTGGGTCATTCCATCTATCTCAAACAAAAGGTTAACAAATGTTATTAAATATACATAAGTCCATATATGGCGATATTAATCATATATGGCTCCAAAAATGGACTTAAACACAATATATCATACCACTTAATAAAATAAAACTAATTTCTTCAAACCAGGGACATCCTATAGGCTACTGGTAGGCGATAAAGACCTGTCGCACTTGGGTTGTGGGTTCGATTCCCACATCCTTGTCCAAAGTGATGGGTTGTCGCCCATCCTACGGGTTGTCCTTTTTCTAAAACTATAATATTATAATATTTCATAAATAATATCAAAATTTTATAGCCTGAAACAATGCGATTTGATGTCAAAATTAATTCATTCCAATCATTAGGCTTATCCAAAATACTTCTATCCAAACTCATAGTATAAAGAATAATATTACTAGAGAGGTCTTATACAAAGCAAATGATTACCAACATTTATCCCCCAAATTTAATATGATATATCTTGTTGTTTTTCACATTACAAACATGTGAATACCTTAATCATGTATTCTATTATAAAATTAATACCCATTGAACCTTAGTGAAAATCTTGAATGCTGTAAAAAGTTAACTCTTTCCATATACCAAATCCCAAATTTTCTATATACTCAAACCATGATGTCACTTTGTCCTTATATCAATCATGGGCTCATTAATACTACTAACCATATTATTTTATCCTTATCAATTCATTATGCGCATTTCATCATCTATACAAAAAATATCTGAATACACTTTCGTAGTTATCGGTACCATTAAACATATACTTTCAAATACTTTAGAAAAAACAATAGTGTAACAATCCTTAGATGTTTCATTATTCCATAGTACCGTTAAATTACCTATACAACATAACAATTGATAAACATATAATAATTCCACTACCTTCTTAAACCATTGACTAAGCTTCATCATTTTATTCATCAACACTTCTTTTATCTCTTTTATCATTTGTAGTTTCATCATAATAATAAACATAAATACTTCTCATACGACCATGGTAATTCTCTTCATGAGATTTTCCCTTAGGGCATTGGTTTTCATAATGCTGGTACATTCCACATTTAAAACATTTATCCATTGTTGATGTCCTAGAAATACCATTATTCTTGTCCATGTTGTTAACTGAACCTTTTCATTTGCAATTACTTGCTCTATGTCCTTCTTTTCCAAACCGAAAGCATCTTCTAGTTCCTTTGAAAAATTCTCCCTGATGCCTCTTACCACATGATTTACATGATGTAAATTGAACTTTCATTCCTCTATGATCATCATGAAACTCCATATTTCTCTTATAAGATGAGTTAAGAAACTTACAGAAGTTGATATTATTGATCATATTATGAGATTGCTGATTAGGCATAATTATGAATTTTCTCCTTCCAAATACCGTTTCATTTGGTTAATATTTAATAATATCATACCATTGTCTATCATATTCTCCATTAACAAGAATCTTCCTCTTTCAAGCCATTTTCTAAAACCCAATAAGAATAGTGTGAGAGGCAAAAATCATACTAGGAAAACAAAATAATCAAGGGGGAGTACCTTCAATAAATAACATCTTAGGTTTAATTCTAAGATCATTACCGTAATTGTAGTAATATAAACTATACATATACTAAACCTTAGAGACATCCCTAGACATACCATAGAAATATTTCTAGGGATCTCACTAAAATTTTCGCATCCTAGATTCCAAAGGTTTACTAAACCTTCACTTTAATACTAATTATTGAGACCCAAACTTGATGTACGTGTACATTACATTACATTTTATGAAAAAGTAATACCTAACAAAAACAAACTCCTAAATACCGTATTAGTTTAGTGTCTTTGGAAACATGGAACATAATCTTCTAATCATGGTGAAAGATCATCAACATCTCCCATAATGTTCATCAAATTTTTTTCTTACCTTAAACCTTTTTATATCTTGGGGAAAAGAAAACCTAAAAAGGGAGATCTCAAATGCTCAGTAAGGGTAAACATGGAGAACATAAAACAATCTATAAACATTTGAACGATAAAACATGAGCATAAAATCTAAACATCAAAATGTTGAGAAATGACATAAAATATGGAAGTACATAAGGCATTGATCATAAAAAGGAACATTAACAATGATAAAATAGCTTGGTAATAAAACATGTAATTGTGGAAAACCATTAACCACATGTAATGATTTCCATAGTAGCCAAGACATTGCTGTCATGACCATCATAGTGGAAATAGTCCATTACTGAACCGATATTTACTTTTCGTTCTAGCTATGTCTATCTCATGATATATAAATCTTTACCCAATACATTGGAGGGAGATATAGGTCCAACCCATATCATAATGAAATAATTTTTACTTGTTCCACAAAATAAACATACATCAATAATCATAATCCAAAGAATAAAATGGGTTTCATAAACATCATCACATAATAACATAATCCATATAAAACAAATGTATATCATTTCATCATAAGAAGAATCAATCCATTAAAATAATAGAGTCATTATAATTGAAACATAAACATACTAAATAATTTCATCTTATATGGAAAATTGTATGGATAAAACACATGAAATGAATTCTCAAGGAAAATATCCATTCTTCTTCAAAATCATTTTCTTTTCTCAAAATGACATGATATTTTACAAGAAAACGATTTTGTTGAAAATAATAATGAAATCTTGTATAAGAAGATTCATAAAAATAAGGAGTTATGAATTTGTAAAAATATATACATGCCATATAATTTTAAAAAAACATTCTTCTCATACTTTTTCTGGAAAAGTCAAAAAGTATATCGTATGGTAAAAAAAGAATGATTCCTTCCTTATCTTGTGGTAAAAGTCAAAAAAGGGTAAAAATGACTTTAAACATAATTTGAAGAAGAGTAAACATTTTATGAAAAAAATATATAAAACATGTACATTGATGATAAACATAACCCCAGTAAATACTTACGAATAAATAATCTCAGATAAGAACGAGATTGGAATAATTATCCCTTCACATTTATAAATGGTGGAATAATACATGTCATAAAATAGAAAAAATTACATGCATATGTAAATATGATATCCTTCATAATAAAAATCATCAAACATTCCTGGGAATCATAAACACAATACAAAAGAAATAGTTGGTGATTAAGGCAGATGTCTCACAAAAATAAAAGTGAGAATAAATAATCCCTTACCTTTGGTCCAATTTCATCCGTACGTGACCAAAACACATGTATATTGGGTTTAAACATATTATAAACTTGTAATAGAACCATCATAACATTTATGATAACATATATGATTCTCTTAGGTCTTTATATTACCAGTTCATTTGTCAATTTCATGTTAAGGCAACGTTTTGGGTAACAATCGTATCATTTATCGTACGGGTTTGGACTTGTTGTTCTTGATATTATTATTTCTTATATCATTATTTAATTACTTATATAATTAAAAACATGATTTATATATCATATATATTATATATATAAATATGTATAATAGATAGATAAATGAAATGAAATACATCGGTTAAGGAGACGGTAGGTCGTACATACGCATGAACTTTTTTTTCATTTCTAATTGAATTTAATAGAAGTATATAGATGACATACATATATATAAACATAAATCCAGTAGCCTTATTATGTCATATATTTCATTATTATTCATTATATATACTTTATAATCATTCTTGAATGGTTAACATAGAGGATGAATCTCATCACGTCGTGGAGACGTTAATCTGTACTTACGCACGAGCGATGATATCATTCGCAGAATTATTGAATGGAATTTGAGTGGATGATATAATATCTCAGAATTAGTATAATGTTATAATAATCATATATAGTTATTATTTCCACCATTATACCCATCCAAGTAAGGTGGTGTTGGAAAAACATATTACACCACGGCGTGGAGACGGTAAGCTGTACGTACGCACGCACAGTGATTTCATATTTCTTAGGATGGATAGAAGGTGAAATAGGGTTGTTTAATATTTATAATAACATATAATTATATTAGTTATACTGATGTTATCACTTTATAATGAAACAAATAAATAAGAGGTAATGGAAGAAGAAATAAATTTGAATGAATCGGTAAAGGATATTACATCTTCTTTGACGCACCTCTTCTTAACGTCCTCTTAGGTCACTGAAGACATTCTTTGACAAAAACCCGGACCTCTAGTAGGTTTATAGGGGAGTTTAGAAGATAAATGGGTAGGGTTTGTCCAAGATTTAAGGCTCAAAATGTTTGTGAATAGGAGAGGGAGGAGGTTCCCTTTTATAAGGGAGGAGAGGGGAACTTTTGGAAACCTCTAAAATATTAAATTATAATAAACTCAAAACCCACATAAAAACCTTTTAAAATGACTCACATCAGAATATGAGATGATATAGGGTTGTAATCTCATCATAGAATATAATTTAGACATGTTGGGAATTAATTTTAAACCTTATAAACTTGATTTCTCCTAATTTAATCTATTGAATTTTATTTGTGGTAATAATACTCTAAATTTTAATTTGTTATAAATAATTACTTATGTGTTGTGAATTGTACATGATTCGATAATTTATGACATTTTAGACCATATAAATTTCAATTTATAATTTTTAAATAAATTTGTGATTTTCAAACAATTTAATAATATGTTATTTTTATAAAATAACAATGGTGTCAATTTTTGCACTATTCATTTATTAGAATTTAAATAAAATCCACACAGAGGATATATACGAACCAAAATATTTAATAGATCCATAACATATCATATTTGTCTAGAAAATTTTGGGAGCTCTTTAAATAGTTCATATAATATATTTATAATAATATATTTGATATTTCTCTTCATAAAACAATTAATACAACATTTTTGTATAATTTTTCAGTATACTTATTTTTTTGCATAAAAAGTAAAAATAAAATACTATTATGAATATAAATGTAATATATTTCCTAATAAAACTTTTAGTCAAATTTATCTTAAAAAACATCCAATTTTAAAATGTTATGTTTATTAAATTATGAAGGTGATGACTTTGACATCATTTAAAATAAAAAAATATAAGTGTCATAATCGCTTTTATAACGCTCCAAATGGACACAAATTCAACTTTTGGATTATTATGGTTTATATATACACGACCAATAAGTTTTGGTCAGGTTTTGGGTCATTTTGTGGGTATTAATAGTTTAATAAAAACTATATTATTATTTTTCACTAAATAAATTATTTCTTCATCATTAATGTACAAGCTATTAAGATAATTATATATTTCATAAAATTATAAATAAATTAACATGAAAAGGAAAACATTTTATCTTTAAAATGATAATTTATTACCGAATTTTTATTTTATATAACCTTATATTAAAAATAATTTACTTATTAAAGTTAGAGTGAGACATATTTCACTTTCATTTAAATAAAATAAATTAAAGGTCTTAATCACATACAAGTGGGTTCTAATTGATAAAATTTCGACAAAAGAATATTCTAGGTCTAAATATAATCATCCCATTTTATTAAGACATGTGTTAAAATAATTTTATAATATTATTATTTCCCTCAATTACCTAATTTACTTTTAATTGTGGTAAATAAAATTTACCATAGTTACTATTCATAATGCCCAAAAATAAAAAGTATCTTATGATCATAATTTGAAACTAATGATTCCAAATATGGAATTTATTTTTCCAAATTAAAAACACATAAGACGTATTAATTAATAAAAAATTAATCCCACTGTTGAGAAAATGGGTATTAAAAGATAAAACATTTCAAAAGATTGGAATTTTTTTACCTATGAATTCAATGTAAAATTAATGACATGATATATATTATACTAAATAGTAAAAATATATTATATTTATACTTTAAAACGATTCAATAATATATTTTAACCATATAAATTATTTTAATGAAAAAAGTTGCTTTCAATTAAAATTTACTGTATTTTTAATATTCATTAAAATAAGAAACCTATCCGAAAAATATAAAAAATTTATCCGAAGTAAATTTTTATATCCTGATTCAAAGTAAGAAGTTTAATTTGTCAAATTGAACATATAATCATGTCAAAAACTAGATTTAATGTGGGTGTGCCATCAAAAGGTGGAAAAATTGCATTTATAAAAAATAAATATTTTAACTAAAAAAATTATTTTGTTCACATACCATGTTATAGAATATGTGTAAGATGAATGATATGGTTATAAAATTCAAAATTTGGTAAATACTATTCATAACGACTAGTTCATAATAATATTATAACGATATATCGTTATTTAGTGAAACTCGGTATTGCGTTCAACAAACTCTATTGAGGAAGGTCAGTATTACGTGAAACACAAGCCAAGAATAGTGTTTGCGTATACTACAAGCTAATATAGTGTTGTGTATAATGAAAGCTAATCTTTGTGTAGCTTTTAACACAAGACATCAAAGAATTTAAAAATAATATTTCTCATAAAATATTAGGGTGTTAAAAAACCACTACATTAGAAGCCCAAATTTTCTAGAAACTACTCCAAAACTCATTTAATAGACATATATATTACCTAATCATTCATTTTCTTCTTAATATTCGGTTTGGTGACTTTTTTTAGGTGACAACATGTGTGCACCTAACATTTTTTCAAAACATCAAACTATGTCTTTTCTCATTCCCTATAAAAGGCATCCACCTATCCCACATACTCATGCCTCTAAAACCACTTTAGTTAAGTCATGATTTTCCCAATACACTTCCAATTAATCCTATAATCATCCAAGAATAATTCCCCTTGTCATAAGTCAATCCATGTTTCCTTTTTTACCCAATCTAAAAGGATATACCTGATTATGAGGTATCCTCTTCTCTCAAGTGATTTCTTTTATTTTAGTTCAACACCCCCAATTTCTTTCTCCATTATTGTATAAAAAAATTGTACCCTCCACATAATATGATTTTGTATTCTATGGTTTTAATCTAAACATACACAAACCTCCATGTAATGGATAACGAACATACTATTTTTGGGTATGGTGAATTACCGCCTTACTAAACGATGATTATTTAATTTTTCTTATCGCCTCTTATGGTAGAAATTATTATGAACACTATCTTTATATATAATATATATTATATTTATTAATTATTTAATCTTATTTATTCCTTTTAAAACAAACATCTTATTACGTTCTAGTTGGTGTTAATATGATAATTATGTTTGAGATATTGTAGACTACCGCCCCCTCAAAGTGATTCGATTCATTCAAACACTACAAGGAATGCATTAATGATGGATTTAGTGAACATATATATATATATATATTATATAATAAAACTAATTTAATAATTCATTATATATACAAATATATTCCAATATGTCATTGAATTTTTTCTCTCAACATGACTACTAAATTGATATAGCATTCATTCATACATACAACCTACCAAATTCATGAACAATATATTTTATTTCATAATTATAAATTATATAGATTATAATAATACAAATATATTGTATACACATGATATTTGTATAATTTATTACATTACGGAATAGTGATATATGTATAAGTTCCAACAATATTACAAATTTAGACACCTATGAAAAACAAAGAAAATATTAGCCGAAAGTTGAACCATAACATATCATAGTTAACAAGTAGGTAATAAAAGGCTGTAATAAAAAATTATGTAAATTAGATATAAAAATTTTATATGAATAAAATTTATAATTAATTTTTATTTACTATTCAATACATTTGAATGAGTATGATGACATTCAACACACAAGATAAGGTGATTTTATCTCATTTTTATTTCCATGAGATACATGCCATGTTCACAGCTCATTAATTTCGTGTGGTGAGTGTACTTATGATGAATGAATAATATGTATCATATAATTAAATTTATCGATACTAACCTATTCATTTTTTGATCTTTCTGTAATAGGGTTTATGATTCAAAAGATACAAAATTGATTAAATTGTTTTGTCCCAATTTTCATTCTTGGGGACTCATGTTTTATTATGAAGCAATATTCTCTTTAGTGGTGTATATACTTCTATTTTATATGTTATAGCATGATTTTATTTATTTCATGATATTTTTTGCTTCATGTAATTCTATTTTCTCACATATAGAGTAAGAACCCATGTTACCATGTTATAAGACTTTATTGAGAAAATATCATTGATTTTCTACACTGTTTATGTTTATACATCCTTTGATTAAATTTTACAACCCATATATCAAGACATTCATGAATTTTATTTGCCTATAATTATTCATTCTATACTAATGTATTATTAAAATATTTTTACTCTTTGTTACGTAAGATAGTTAGTAATTTATTTTTAAGAAATCCAGAGTATAAGATCTCTTCGGGCATAATACCATGTTATCTAAAAAGGTTTTTGTTACAGTTATATTATAATAAACACCAATTATAATTAAAAATAAATTTTTGCCTTTTTTTCTTTTACCAATATCTTCAATGGAATATTCTTGTCCCTATCCAAACATGGCATTTTTCTATTATTTTTACATTAAAAGGGGTATTTCTATTATCCTCGTACTACATGTAAATATTTATCTACTATCAATACATTGAAGAATTATTTTCATGAATAATTTTTAGTTTGGAAAATATTTTTTAAAAGAAATTTAGAAAATATTGGATTAAAAAAAATTCATTCGAATTTAATATGTTTTCATGGAAAAGGGTTTTCAAAATGATTTCAAGCTTACTTATTAAAATTTCAATGAAATTTTTTTAAAAATTGATTTCAATGAAAAAGGTTTTCAAAATTATTTTAGTCCTATTTTAGGTAATTTCTTATAAAAAGGGTTTAAAAATATTTATAGGCTTTATTTATATGATTTAAAATTATTTTCAAGGAAATGGTCTTAAAAATATTTTCAAGTATTAATTTAATTTTTTTGAAGTGTTGAAAAAAAATTAAACTTTTTGATGTATATTTTTTATTTTCTAAATGTAAAAGGAATTAAAATATATTTAAAGTATTATTTATTTGTTTTCACGGTATTTTGTAATAAATTTATGTTCAAATATTTTTTCTATAAAACAATATTTTCCAAGATTAATGGTTATTTTCCTCATCAAACATTATTGAAATATAGTTCAAAATTATATTCCATATAAGATGTCATGTATTGATGTTACTCAAGAACATATAGGCAATTATCTAATATATTCGTTAATATTCTTTCTATGAATGGTTATTTCTTAATTTCATGGTATTTATGATACCAATTTCACCTATATGGTTCATATGTTTATGATTATTGTTTCTCATTCATAGGTTATGATTTTGATGAAATGATTATGAATCCTATATCATTACCCATAGATTATGATACTTTTATAAGTTTTTTATTACCATTTCAATTTATATGTTATGATATTATTAATTATGATCTTGTGGTTCTTTTATGTATGATTTCATTATGAGATGGGTGGGAAATATATCTCCCTCCAATGTATTGGGAAAAAAATTATATCTCTTGAGATTGACAAAAATAGTCTTGGGAATGATTCATGACTATGAAAATGGCAATCTTTGTGATCCATGAAAATCAAGATCATATAGGAATTGAACCTATAATACTAATATGGTCCTATCAATGTGAGCTTGGCTGCTATGGGAAATCATATTATATGGTTATGTGTATTCCAAAATTCCATTATTCATTCATATTTTAATATATTATGGTTTAGGTTAATTATTTCCTTCTAATTTATTATTAATGAACATCCAATTATCATTCCATGATTCATGAATATGATTTTTGACATTCCAGGTATGATCATCTATTTTCGTGATCAGGTTCTGATAAGCTTATGCGATTATTATGCTGAAAAATCTCCCTTGTTTACCTTTACTATGAATTTGAGCTCACTCCATTCTTATGCTTCCTTTCCCAATGATACGAATAAGTTTTTATGTATAAGTATTAATGGTTGATATCTTTTTGGAGGAAGTTGAAGATATTTCACCATTATATAATATTTTGATTCCTTATTTCAAAAGGTTTTAATCTATTTTGGTCCTTAGGCATTTATTTTAGTAATGTATATTAACATTAATCCAAAATTATGTAATATCTATGTTTATCAATCCAAGGTCACTATAGTATAACATTCCTTCTTATTTTACTATTTTTTTAAATTTTCCAGAGATCACGTGTCGTATATTTTTTTCTGAAATCCTATTTGAATTTGAAAACCCTTATGATACTGGTTTCGATGAGTAAATTTCACACTAGAATGATAAAACAAACAATTTCAATTAAATTATTTTATGTATTGTATTTTCCTCTGAGATAATATGGCTTGGTTCACATTCCATTTTTAATTTATTATGAGAATTTGTTATGAAACTGTTGTAAGTTATGTTTTAAAAATTTAAATTATAGAATTTTGGAAAATTAACTTCTTGATTATTAATAATTCCATGAAATTTTAAATCCTGGATAAGAATAAAACTCTCTTAATTTTAAATTGATTGCAATTATATATTATTTATATGACTATATGGTGTAGGAATGTGTTAGTGTAAAAATTAATGTTCAATTAAATTTTAAATTTTTTTAAATGATAAGAATGATTTTTGGTAACTTGTAGATATTAAATACTATTTGAATGAATAAATTTATTATTTTTTGACTAAAAATAATTTATATTTATAAAAATAACATTATGTCACATGTTAAGCCATTATTATTTTGTAATGGGAATCATGCCTAAAGTTGTAATAATTTGTGTGCTCACTTTGGAATTTCTAAATAATATTATTTAGAAGGAATCGTGATTAATATGTCTCATATAATTATGTAATTGGAAACATGTTATTCTATTTCATAATATAATTTTTTTTTCATGAGTAATTAATTGAATAAATTACATTTAGCTTGGGAATGATTAATAATGAAACATAGTAATATAACAAAGGCAGTTTTAACTTTGTATCCCGGAATAATCTTTCATTTTGATGCATTTAAAATCATGTTATGTTTGTGATGTTTAATTTGAATTGAACACATGATTGTATCATGTAAAAAGTTTCCTATGAATTGGTTAGCATATTTCCTCATTAATGAGATGAACCCAGACTATCTTACATAATAAAATTATAAATAATGTGTGAGAAAACATGGTTGTAGTTTTATATTTATCTTGGATCCATGTTAAGAGATATATAAATTAATGACATGGTGTTTTACTAAAACTAACCTAAAAATGATTAATGTATTTTGTGGTCACATTATTACCATTATATTTTAGTGTCGATGTTCCTTGTTGAAAATAAGTGTTTTGTGAAAAAAAAATTATTTACGATTATAATAGATTATGAGAACCTCGACATGACTTATTGATTAAAAATTCCATGTAGTAAATGTCTAATCACATATATATTCTCAATGAACCTTTTTTTTATAACATTTGAAATTTTATGAGATTAATCCAGATAAATTAGGAGTGGATGTAATATTATCCCCAGAATAATTATGGATTATGGAAAGTGTTTCCACTATTTGTAATTGATATTGATGTTATTACTTATGTGACTTTTGATTTAAATCAAAATCATATTATGTGTGGGAAATGAAATCTATATCTGAGAGGTCCTATACATTGACACGATTAGAAATTCCAGGGTGAGTCAGCGCTGCACAAATAAAATAATAACATTACATAGAAGAGGTAATTCCATGATTTGTGTGCTTTAGGGTTTGATGCATGATGATATTTTTTATTATCAGTTTTTTATGTTTGGGGGTTGAGGTGTAGTAGGTTGTTATGTGAAATAGGTGGTTTTTTATTAATGGTTAAGTGGTTAGGTGATTCAGTTATGTGAAATTTCTAGTGGAAATTATGTTGGTTGGTTTTTTGGATAGTGGTTGTCTTGCGTAGTGATGGGGATGTGCAGTGGAAGTGAAATATGGTTGTAATAGTTAGATGGATTATTTTTTTAGTGATCATGATTATGTATTCTATCACCTCTCTTAAAATAGTTAATAACATAAAGTCGGTAACAAAATAAACTAGTCATTTTGGAATCCATGAAATTAATATATATGGGCTTGCCTTGTATGCCTAAATCTATTTTTAAAAGATGTGATGATAATGTTTCAATACTATCTTATTATTTAGTATTATTGTGATTAATTTTGGAAATGATTTTTTATGACCTCAAACATACAAATAGATTGAAATTATTTCCCAAATCAAGATTTTTTATGTTAAAAAATTTGAAAAACCAAATAGGTGAGTCAGTACTACCCAAAGATGACAATATAATGGTCTAATAGATGAGTTCCTTTGATTTATTTTTTGGTGGCATATCATTCAATATTGATATTATCACAAGCGTTGTTTTAGAATAATTATGTTGAATTTTATGCATGTGTTTATTCCTAACAAATAATTATTTGTTCGAAAGATTAAAAAAAATCAATAATAAGAAAATTAAAATCTTTTAAAAAATTATTTTTAATAATAATGATTTTATTTGTCTAAATTTCATATCATCTATAAAATTTGAAATTTGTATCAAATGATTTGTAATTAAATGGAATGTGTTATAAAAACACTTGATGGTGGGTTCAAAAAGAATTTAATTTTTATTTTTGAACAAATTTTCTTTTTTTGAAATAATTAATTGAAAGAGAATATTTATAAAATGAAATTATTGTGAAATTTGTTATGAATTTGGTATTGTTTATTTGAAATGAGTGTCATTTAATTTTGATAAATTATAATTTATCAATGTTTTAAAAATAAGAGGCGTGCAATTGAGAAATAAAACTTCTAAAAGAATTGAAAATATTGGATGGAAGAGAAATATATTAAAATAAAAAAGTGATTTTGTTTTAATGAATTTTTATTTTTAATGTCATTTACATGTTTAAAACTATTAATGATGAATTGTGTTGAAAATAATGTTTTTCTCATTATTGTTCGGTATGTATTTCTTTATGTACATGTTATAACAAACTAGGTTCCCTTGTTCAGTTTGAGATGTAACTCCCCCATGAGATTATATTATGGTATTCTGTAGATTTACACTTATTTCCCCATATGGTTTTTGTGTTCAAAATATATTGAGAAACATGAGATATATCACATGGGATCATTGTTACTGAAACCAATCACTTTATTTATAGTTTATTTATTATTGATGAAGAACCATTCACATGGTTCGGTTGTTGTGAAGGAATTGTGGCCTGAACGAGATTACTAGGGATAATGAGACACATATTTTGAGCCTAATACCTGGAGTGTTATTGAGTTTTCCCTTATCTTTTATTCTTTTGGATGTGTTGTATTAGACCATGGTGTTTTATAAGATCTGTAATTTTCACCTTGATGTTATGTTTTATATGTGAGGTGTCATGATGTTTTGACAACAGGAAAAGGGGATACCGAATTCCTAATCAAGATGCATTATACTAAAATGTAATTAAACCCAGGTGGTTGAGTTAGTATTTCTTAGAGAGGGTAGTATCATAATATGGATAATGAAATTCCCAGAGACTAATTTTTAAGAATTTATAAATGTATGGTTGTTATGATATATTTAGTTAACAGTTTTGATTAGTGGCCATTTTTCTAGAGCAATGAGATACTTTTTAGGTATCTTGGGGATTGCTTGTTCAGACTATTCCTTATATTTCTTCCACGATGGTTTTAAATTAATCGGGGTGGGAATATATTGATAGTTATCCAACGTAACAGTCGAGACCATCCTACCGATTACTTATCTAAAAATCTTTTGTTTGAGGTGTTTAAATGTATTTTGGGGTGTTTTTTTGGGACATGTGAGTCATTCCTAAAGTTATTCATCTCAACAATTTTCCAAATTTTCTGTTTTCCAATGGTGAATCATCATAGAGGCAACAAATCATGGAGCTTTCTTTTCAGGCGATGAGTTATCTCGAGGTAAAAATTATTGTGGTGAATCATCTGGTGTTGACTGATCGAGCGGTGAATTATTTTGATGTTACTTGTCTGGTGGTGAATCTTCTAGTGGTGAATCATCTTGTTGTCGCTCATCTACTAGTGACATGTTTTGGTAGTTCCTCATCCTACCAGTGACTATTCTGTAAGTGGATCATATAGAGGTGTCTCCTCTTAGAAGTGAGTCTTCTAGACGTAATTATTCTTATGGTGACATATCTGGTGAATACTTTTCTGGTGGTGACTCATCGTTGTGGTAACTAATATCAACGATTTTACATTTTTTTCCAAATTTTCTTGGTATTCTAGTTTTTCAATTTTACATTCATTTGGATGAGAACGATGTTTAAGGATATAATTAATGAATTTATTTATTTTTCAAATCGGATAAATCATATCTTTAGTTTCTAAAGTGACTAAATGACAATCAAATTTCAATAAAACCATAATAATTATGAGATAATCCTTAAATGGGAAACTAATGCATTTAAATCCCATTATTTTGGGATTATTTCCTTCAATGATAGAGATAATACCATCATTTGTTCCTTCTTATTTCTCATAATCTGAGATGTCCCCAAGTCCTCGATCCTTAGATTCCTAAAATGAAGTTATGTAGTCGGTTTGGGTCACGTTGAAGATGTACCCTCATGTATGTGTTCCCTTATTTGGGTGCATCACGTTTTTGAATGGTTTCATCCATCAAAGAATTATTTCCTTCATTTCTCTTTATGTGTATCATGTGGGATAGGTTTATTATTGTAACCACTATTGGTCATGGTTTCATATGAATTAATAAAAATAGTGAATTTGTTTGAATTAATTTTATAGGGTAATGGGAATTTGGTGAATGATCTTATGTATTATTCATTATTTATTTATGTTATAAATTTTATGGGATAATTACTTCTGAATATGAAGTTAGTTGGTGGTTTTTACGTGGGATCCTATCACATGAACTATGGAAGGCATACTGTGTAGTTAACAAAAAACATGTAATATGTAATTCTCTAATTATGTTTAGTTAATTAATGAACTAAATTCTACATAATCAAATGTTTTTTTGATATCACACCTTAAACAATTTTTGCAAATTGAATAAGTCCCCTTTATTTTCTATGTATTAAATTGAGTTATGTTATGGTATGTGATTTGATGTTAGGCATAGTTGTGGTTTATTATCATGGGAATTATGTGATGTGTGTTATCTAGGTGGTTATGTGTGTGTATATAGTGTATGTGATGTGGATTTTAAGTGGGGTTGAGATGGTCATTTTTATACAGTGGTTCAGTGAGGTTGCGATTAAGGTTGTGGAATGGTTATGCAGAGTGGTTGTGAAATATGATGTGTCTTTAGAATTATTTGGGTGTAGCAATTGGGTTGTGATTATATTATTATGATATGTGATTGGTTCTATTATATTTACCCAAATTTTAATCGATTTAATAATTCCGATAAATAATTTCAAAGGAAAATATTAAATGATGAAATTTGTGATGGGCTATGGTAAGTAATTGTTAAATGTTTATCTACAAACTAATGTGTTGTAATTATGAAACATGGTATCTTACTAAATGAAATAGGATTCTAAATAATGACATTTAAATGAATTAAATAGGATGATAATGTGTAATTTTATGGTAAAAAGAGACTCTGGAAAATTTATTACAGTAGAAAATATAATTTTTTTCTTGTTTTGTTTGTGTGCTTTTATTTTTATAGAGGTGGAATTGATATTTTCTGGATTCTGTGAGATGGTTAGTTCTAGTTGTAAACCTCATGTGATTGATAACTCTATATGTATATATGTATTATGTTATTTTGATTTATATATTCACACCAACATTGACGAGAACTACATATTAAGACCTACATAATCATGTGGGGGTCTCTTTCCCATCATATCAATGGGAGGATGGATGTTTGGAAAACTTCTCTTCCTAGGTCCCACTTCTAGGAAATTGTGGCCCAGGTTTCATCATGTAAGTTTTTATTGGGTGTCATTGGTGCCTTCATAATGTTTTTTTATTAGTGGCACCATGTTTCTACGGGTTGAGTTTTTGTGTTCAATCCTAAGTGACTTCAGAATGAGATATGTTGTGTGGTCCTTTGTGTCTATTGGATCTGATGTGTTGGGATGTCCCATTTTTTTGGAAAGTATGGGATTTTCTATGATGTCCCAGGTATATGTGGGTTAGATGTGATTTCTTGTGATGGAACATGTTTGGGTGGGTGGGTTGTTAGGTGATATATGTGGAAGAGGTGACAACACTTGGACATTTTTTGTTGGGTGTGAATGTGGATAATTAGTAGGGATGTGGTGCATGATACCCTAACATATATGTGCTCCATATCTTATATTATCATACATAGATACAAAATTTATTTAGAGAGACTTGATACATTTATGGTTTTATTAGTCTACATGTTATGGGATATTTAGTTATTTTTTCCCACGGGTGCATTAGTATGCTCCTTTCACATATGCATGTTAGAATTTCGTTTTCTTACATGGTATACTTATATACTCAACTTATTTGTGTAAAAAATATTATATGTTTCCCGAATAATTAAATGGACAATGAGGTCCATTACTAGCCATTACATATTATAGTTACTTGTTTTGCTACACTAGTATTGATTTTGGGTATTTACTTTGGAAAATATTTATTATTAATTTTATTTACACATACATTGTGTGATGGTTTTTAGTTTTTATTATATAAATTTGATGGAATTGATTATGGTTGATGCATTATTTCTCAAGATATTATTTCAATATAAATTATAATGCCTCCCATATTGTTATATTTGAACAACATTGGTGTTATTCACCAACCCGCGACCCACTAGAGGTGTGGCTTGGTGTTCATTATCTCTCTCCCATCACTACAATATCATTATAAAAAGGGGGTCATGACATAAACCACAAGGATTATATATATATATAATCATATTTAATGAATTAAGATTTTATTTATGATATTACAAACATTATGGTAATATATAAGATAACTTACCTCTTTCCCTTAATGATCGTTGAAAAATGAAAACATTACACATGTGTACGTATGGTATACCATGTCCATAATAATAATGTGATTCATTTCTCAATAGAATAATTCATGATTGGAATTAAAATTATAAATGATTTAAAATGATGTTAATTATGTCATGATTGTTATTATTGATAAGTTGGAATAATATAATATTCATAAAAACCTAAGCATTCATGTAAAAGCATGAATTTGAAAAAAAACATAATTGACCCCCATAACAAGGAAAATAATGATATATTATTCACTA
Organism: Viscum album; assembly: GCA_963277665.1. NCBI lineage: Eukaryota > Viridiplantae > Streptophyta > Magnoliopsida > Santalales > Viscaceae > Viscum > Viscum album. Next base: position 1,063,440,716 of record OY728142.1, read on the forward strand.
ACATGTGAAAAGATCGTATAAAATGATCATATATTATATAATAAGTGTTATTATGGTTTTTTAGAATCTAATGAGATATTTAAACCACTATACAATTGGTTAATGAAGGTTCAGTCAAATGAAATTGCGAGGTAAGGGATTCACCTCAATTTCACTTAATTAAGGCATATAGTAATGTTATGAACAAAGTGGCTCTTATATTGTGTACATAATACCCATTTTACAAGTAATATCATGATTCCCTAATACACCATGATATTTAATGTTTCAATTTTTTTAATCCATGTGTATTTAGAATGAAAATACCCTATCATAACATTTATTGTACAATCTCATTTTATTAATTGATTATTAAATTTATTATGAAACAATCTCTATATTGGTATCATATTTAATTGTAAATTAAAAATCTATTATATATTCATATTCATCAATAATGGATATTATTATTTCAAAAACTATATACGAGTTTTTTAAATACTATGTTTAATTGAATTTTATGTGATTGTATTGGGAAATATTGATAAATATATATCATTTACTAATTTTTGATATTTAATGATAATGTATAATTATTAATGAATTAAATTGATTATTTCCCATAAATTTAATTTTTTATAATTAAAGATATTGGTGGGGCCTAATTAAAAATATCCCCTTGATGCATCGAAAGGTCTCATGAGATAAATTAGTTGTCTAATTTAAATGGGTTTCCCCGTGTAGTGATAAACCGTCAGGTAATGGTTCTTATTGATTGTTGGATGAGGATGCCTAAGATCATAACATATAATAAATAAGAATTTAATTCATTAATAATTTATTTATTAATAATTTCTATAATAATTTCATTTCTTAAAGAAATAAAGTGGAATTCTTAGAATGAGTTCAATGATGCCAATATATTTCCATTTGTTTTGTATCCTTATATGTAATGTGTATAATGGATGTATCTTGATCTCCAAAACTACTAAAATGATCAATACCTCAGGAAATTTTTACCCTCGTATCTATGAAAATGTAATAATGCAGACATTGGTTATAGGATTCTTCGGTCGGGTCATTACATTTTATATTAGAGGAAGTTAATTAGTTTAAGAAAAACATAAAACATTGAACACAGTCCTATGATAGAAATTGAGTAGAAGAATAGAATAAAATTTTAATTTCCCAGTATGGAAGAGATTATGTGGGGTTTCTTGGATATATATCCCTATTTAGATACTACAAAGTGATCTTGGTTCTGGTATAGAGGTTCATAGGTTATTAAAATTGAAAATTTCACATTGGGCTTGACCCAATCATTACATGTTGTGTGAAAATAGTCTTTATTATGCTCCATGATTGACACTCCCATTGTATATTCAATTTATAATTAAATTTTTTGTTAAAATCCATTATAAAGAATCGAAAAATATATATAACCGTAATGAAACCATGTTTCTTATACAAAGGTTAACAATTCTCTATGTTAGGTTGTTATATGTTGCAGTAATAAAGGTAAACTAATACTCATGTATATCAAATCCTTTTGAATGGATTATATAAAATAATAAATTTATTTTCCTTTCAAAACTCCACCACGTCTCCTAAAAGAAAATGATGTGTCTCATATATCATCCTTAATAAAGTACATGCAAATACCAAAAGCATGTTATCACCTATGATGAAATATAACGAGAACCTATACAATTATATTTTGATGAATTCATATATATTCTTGGTACTAATAATAATGTATTGATGAATTGAATGACTCACCTCGTAAATATACTTTAGAGAAACAATAAAATGAAAGATGGAATATCGGGAAAATAAGATGTTATCAATAATAACATTTCATCTATATAAAAGTTAATATCCCTGAAATTTATAGTGTGGTGTTTCAATATGATTTAAAAATGACACACCCTATAAATTTATGTCTTATTTGTTTTAAAATAAATTAAACATCATCAATATCTTATGATGAACACAACAACATGTTTAAATAAATATAATTCTTTGCATTATTATTTAATCATGATAATTATAAGATAGAAGTTATGTTATTATGTATTTATATTACCATAAAATTTATTAATATTATGGTTGTGTATCGATGATAAATAATATATGAATTGTTATAAAGAAAAATTAATGTTTTTTTAAAAAAAATCATTCATATCCATGGATCATGAACATAAATTTTATTTTATTTTTAAAACATTGCGATTAATTATTTTATAAAATTAATTTCATTTTAAAAATACTAATATCATAATTATCATAGGGTGACTTTTTGGATGTTTTTAAATAGTATAATTTTTTATTAAATGTAAAAAATAAGAAATTTTAATTGAAACAACCATTTTGTTGAAATTTATAAAAATAATATATTATATTATAATTAATTTTAAAGTAAAGTTAGTTCATTTATATAAATATCATAAAAATGTCTTCCATTATAATTTTTTTCTAGTGGAAAATTTACATAAAAACATTGGTAACTTTTGAACATTTATTCATTGATACCCCACTTTTTCATTGCATCTTCTAGATTAATTTTAAATTATATTTTTGAACTGTTGTGAATTGAATATTGATAAATTGATTAAATATATAAAATAATATAAGTTATATTATATTATAATGTAAAATTAATTTTCTAGAAAATTATTATTAAAAAAATTATTTTTATTTACCACAGTTACAATATAAATGGATTTACTTAGTTTTTAACCAAAAGGATAAGGGATAATATTACCTAAAAAATCTATAATATATTTAATTTAAAATATATATCTAATTAGTTTGATTAATTCTTAATATTACACATTGGATCCAATTTGAATGGGAAAAACGTGGGTACACCTTTTTCTTTTAAAAAATTAAATGGGTGCCACTCACCTCACTTATGAAAGGAAACCCCCATCATTTCATTAAAACTGTAATGTCCTTTTGGATCTACATATCCGTACAAAAATCAGTTCCCAACATCCATCTTTTCATCCTAGAACCATTATATTTGTGATAGATCAAACAGTGTTATGGTTTCTGTTCCAACCTAAGCAGTACACCCAAAAAATATGTAACATTCTTCATCCGACATTTTTATATTATTTCATCATGTACGTAATTAAATTTATAAAAAAAATGACTATATAACAAAAAAAATCATATATATGTGTGTGTGTATGTGTGCGCATGTTTCTTATATATTAAGGAACTGATCTAAATGATTACATATTCAATCAAATGTGTTAGAAAATCCTCATTCAAGTGTATGGTGGACTACCACCTCAAAAACCGATGTAATTAATTTTTTCATTAGTTCATATCACCATTGTGTTTGATGATATATATAATGTATAATTATGATTTTTATAACATAATTTTACCAATAATACCATTTTATCAAATATACATTTTAAAAATTAATTACTAGGGGATATGATACTGTCATTCATGTGTACGGTGGACTAGCATCTCGCGAAGCGATGAGAATCATCTTCCACTAACACTATAAATGGAAGGTAATAATGATAAATATAATGAATATATATGATATAGATGAAATAGTAATGAAATTCATTAATTATTTATTGTTATTAATAGAAAAAATAGAATTTTATTATTTATCTTTTCACTCACTGAAGGTTGATATCGTCATTCGTGCATTTGAGGACTCCACCTTAATAAAGAAATGTGACTCTATTTTCATCACCACACTACACATATGATATATTTTAGTATATTTAATGAATAAATATATATATATTTGAATTATTATCATTATTTTGGGATTAAATTTTACTTATCAACTTTCAATAATGATCATTGAATAAATAGAAATGTTACTCATGTGATTATATGGATGACAAAATCCTTGATCAAAAGATATATATTTCATAAACTAATCATTATTGATTGGTATTAAAAGTATAATATATGTATAAATATGATATTTTTCTATTATTTTTATTCTATAGATAATAGAACGATATAATATTTCCACGAAACGGGCCTTTCATTACATCAAATGAATTTAAAAGATCATATATGATATTATAAATACTAATATGGTACATTAATAATTTAATAACATGTTTTAAACAACTATTCATGAGGTTAAATCTTTTTTATCCATAAGGAATAGTGGAGTAAGGGATTTCATCTTAAATTCTATTCGTGGTGGCATATTATAAGGTTATACAACAAATTTCTTTTATATGGGGTATATACTGACCATTATACATGTAATATAACAATACATTCACAATTCAAGGTATATTATGTTTCAAAATGATTTATTTCATCAATGGTGATTTTACATGAAAATTAACATGTGGTAATTGTAATGGTACAATCTCACATTATTTTGTGATGGGTAACTTTCTCTCAAAATAATCCTTTTATTGTTGTAAATATTCATTGTATATTAAATTTATCATAAATATACATATTATAGTATGATGGATAGGATTATTTATTAAAATTTATTTCATTATTTACTTACATTATTTACATACTAGTTATTTTTCTAACAATGGAAATAATGATAAATCCATTTCATTTACACCATATGGATATTTGTTGATAAAGAATTTTGATTCATGAATTAATAAAAAATATTATATTTATAATGAATGTTTTGGACATGAATATATGTGAGGGATGAAAATGTCAATATCCCCATCATGCATATAATGTTATCCTAAGACAAATCACTAGGCCAAATTTAATAAGATTCTACGTATAGGGTTACATAATTTTTTGAAAGGTATGAATGATATAGTTATTATAATGCCTAATATGATGATGTCTAATAAATAATCATTTACAGCATTTATAATTTAGTTACTATTGATATCCTTAAAATTTTCTATATGCTACTACCCCTGGATAAATGTAATTATTAGTTATTGATTAAACTACATTTTTTCAGTTACTTTCTATTTTTTATTGATTGTTCATTATAATTTCTTGATATTCATGTTATATAACTGGATTGTGTTTTAAGTTATTTACCTTTCTGGTTAGATTATACTTATTGATTTAGGATAGCTTCCACTATACATAGCACATAATTATAGTTTCATGTCACCAATATTTTTTTATATTCAACATGATATAATGAATAATTAATGGAATGAGTTCAGGGAAGAAAAATATTTTCCATTACTATTCTGTAAATTGTATATAATAATGTTTAATGTGTGTAATTTATATGTATTTTTTCACAAAACTGCTAAACAGATTGGTCATTTTATATTTTATACTTTGTTTTTATTACAATGTAAACTAAAAAGAGTAGTTATCAAATTTGGTTGTTGGGATCACTATATTATAGGAAACATATAGAATATATTGGTGAATAATAATAAACTATTCCTTAATGAATGGTAAATAGATATATAGTCCCTTCCCTTAAGCCCATACATATTATATATGTCCTTTGTCAAGTAATTGAAATATTCATATAATCAGTATACATTATAAGAAAATATTTTTTGTTCAATTTAGTTTAATTAATACATTTATTTCATTTATTCCAATCACATATTGAAATACTGGAATAACTATGTCTACATCGGGTGGTTTGAGGATGTTTAGTTCATAATTAAATAACAACATTGGTTTGAGGATCATGGTCAACTAGGATATTCTTCAAAAATATACTAAATAATAATCATTATATAAAAATAATTTTTATATAAAAATATAAAATATATAACCAATAAATACCTTTGTTATAAATAAAGAGAAGTTTAATAATATTTGAGATAATAAGTCATATATAAGAATAAATAACACATTTATTTTTCATTGATTCTTATGGAAACGAAATATGTATTATATTAAGATCCCAAAATAATAATAATTGCATAAATATTATATTTACACTTTATATATTATTATATATATCATCCTTATGATTTGGTGATGAAAAACAAATCACATCCCTTCTTGGAGGTGGTATTCCACACGTACACATTAAAAATGCTATAATTTATCAGGGAATGTAATGGTAGTAAATTAAATGACCAATTTTATTTTATAAATAATAAATATTTCACAAATAAAATATTTAAATATTAATTACATCATCAAAACCTTTTTCAATAGGTGGGGATGGAAAAATATTTGCATTTGTCCACGAGGTGGTAGTACATTGGACAAAAGAATGATGAAATTATTTCCCATTTGGCAGTTGTTGAAGATGGAAATAGATTATTAAAAAAGAATAATAGTTTTATTTTTTAAAATATAATATTTTTATTATCTCAAAATGGATAGATATTTTTTTAATGGGTTTCATTAAAAAAGATAAAATTGAGTCTAGAACCATACATCTTATTCAGACAACCTCAATTTCTTAGCACCTTTAGTCTTAAGTGGTTGGTATTCAGCCATTACTAAGACCTATAAATTTTATTTATGAATGTAATAATGTTATTTTTGAATTTTTTTTCTTATAATAATCTTTTTTTGTAATGAAATTGTAATCAGATGATCCCTCATGTGAGAGAGGGGAGGAGAACTCATAGAATTTACTAAAATAATATATTAATATAAAGATCATTTTTATTATAGAATTTTTAAAAATTAAAAATAATATAATATAATATGAGGATTTGCATAAATCCTTCTATCCGATAAAATTTTGAATTTTTTTTATCATATTGTTTACCATCTCTTTGATATTGAAAACTATGTTATCCTTTTGAAAACTTATTATGACATGTTTTTTACTCACTAAGGGTCTTGATGGATGCTATAAATGGATAAAATAACCATAAATAGACATGGTCATTAGATTAAACCATATCCCAATACCACATCAAAATATATTTTTTTTACGAAATTTGTATCATTTATAAAAATATTAGTTTCATAAAATATCAGTAATGTCAATTGTAGAACATTTCATTTAAATTTTCCTTATAAATATAATGAAAAAAATATTTTGAATAAAATCATGTAATAAATACCTAAAATGTTATATCAATCTATAAAATTTATTTTTATCGTTATTTACATCATATTATATAATTTCAATTTTTTTAATAATTATTATTTTATTTCTTTGTTTGTTGAATAATTAATGTGTTAGCATTATCTAATAATATAAAGTATTTATTTCATCACAAAAATAAAAAATAATGTATAATGAAGAATAGAAATTATTTACATTTAAAAATACTATTTATTACTAAACATATCTTCTATTTTTACCCATGATAAATATTCTATCTATATTAATGACAACATTGTGACATTTTGGAATTTTCTATACACAAAATAGTATGATTGTCATAATCACATCCAATTTTAAAAAAATGACGTATAACCTACTTTTGGAAAAGTATGGAAGAAACTAAATCATACAATGAAACTAATTTAGTTATTATTGTTATTTTCTAGTCCTTATCATATTTTTTTAACCATTAACTACTCAATCAAAACATTAATGAGGTTAAAAAATTACTAAGGTTGTTATTCGTATTATACAAAAATAAACGTGAATTATTTATTAAATATAAATACACTGATTATAAATATTAAATTGATTTATTTATGGATAAATTTATTGTATCGGTATAAATTACCTTAAACTTTAATGTGTAAAAAACAACAAAAACAGTTTTATGAAAGATTTTTTTTAATCCAAAAATTTATTATTTCCAAAATCATGTATAATAACGATTTAAATGAATTTATTTAGATTATTATTATTTAAAAAATTATTATGTCATTGTTTGAAAACATCAAATCATAACGAGTCTTTTTAATGAATAAAATTGTTGATTATATAAAACATTGTATCTGTCACTATAAATCGAATCATTACACTTTTCATATATATACCAATTCTCACCCAAATATAATATTTGTTTGATAATTTCAGAAATATTTTCCTTTTTTTAATTTTTGTTAAAAAATTCATCTAATTAATTATAATTATTTGTAGGGAAATCCAGTAAAATGATTTTTTTTAAAGAAACATGTTTTTAAATAATAATGTGTATTTAATAATAATTGATTTCAGATATCTTACGAATTAATCTGTACAATTGTATTTATTATAATTATTATATTAATATATATTGAATTTGTTGACCTTATCGATACCTTGTATCGAACCATCCTAGGATTCCATCAAAAACGTAACCAAACCTTGTCAGTGACATACATGAAGGGTGTTCTCGATCCCCATGGGTTGGAGACAAGCACCCAGGAATTGAATAAGACAATAGTGGGAATGATTTTCCCAACCTGATCAAACACATGGAATATATATATTAATCAAAAAGTAATAGCAGAAGATGAATAAGAATTATATGCTCAAACTATCTGAAAAATAATGAAAATAGACAACTAAAAAGTAGATAAACTCCAAGATAAGTCCAAAAACAAATGAGAAAAAACCAATATCCTACTATAAATTATGGAATGTAAGAACTCCTACGATCTCACCAACAGCGACCCAACCAGATGACATGAACCACGATGGCTCAGTATGGCCCCTTGCCTTTCCCTTCACTAGAAGTCAAACAATGGTATGCTTACCACTGAAGAGGTGAGTAGTGTGGGAGCTAACATGCTCAGTTGGATCCCACCCAGGTGTTCCAAAACAAGTAACTAAATAACAAATCATGTGTGTTCAATAAAATTACAAACCTGGCATGATAAGTAGTAAATCATATTTTTGTAAATCATGGTAAACATACCACTTTTTCTACAGTTCTAATCAATGAAGTTATATCATATTCAAATAACATTTTCCATATCATTCTCCACGAGAATAACCATTCATATCAACGATAATTCGAAATCCCAGGAAATATAAAATAGTAGAACATGTGTCACAACACATAGGAATACTATAGGTCTAGGAATTAGACTACTCATACCACAATAATCAAGTGCAAAAAAACTGATCCTATAACATATCTTTATGAAGCAGAGGAATACCCCATGATTAAAACTCCCAAATATTCTATATTGGTCCCCAAGAACAATGATCTTAAGAACATTGTGGAAATTCCTAAGCCAAACCACCTCGATAATCCCAAATCATTGGGTGATGGAATGACAATAAGGATTCCACCTATGTACCGGTGGTATCCCATTTTCTAAATTTCACAAACCAATTTCAGTTATTTAATAACCATTCAAAACAATTTCACAATACATTTATCAAAAATCACGGAAAACCCATTTATCTTCTAAAACCGATTTTCATGACACATAAACATCATACCAATTTGATAAATTCGTTTATAAAAAAACAAGCAGGTTTATTATCATACACTAGAGGCAGAACCACCATCCTCAAATATCGGGTCGCACAAGTCCACACCGGGATACATCGATCGTGAAAACCATCAACAATAAATAAGTCCTTATAATCGAACACATACATCATATGATGGATTATAATTTAAAGAAAATAGGTTGGTGGAAGAGATGAATCCCACATACCTCAAAGAAGAATTACCTCTTCCCCACAACCAATGAAACAAAATTCCAATATAAAAATATCTAACAACATATATAGAAGAATCCAAGATAAAGAATTCAACAAATATCAACAGATCTGGTATCAGAAAGCTATGGTGTAATCATGATCAATTGAAAAGTAAAACCAAGTATTACATATACCTAGAGAGATGCACCATAAACTGAAAAAATACCAAAAAGCCGATCAGATCAATTCAAAGGATAGGTGCCTTGGAAAATCACATAGGAAAATTCTAAGTTATAGGGAAATTGATTCTTGATAAAAATGACATTTGAAAAAATGATGAATGAATGTCTTAAACCAAGTTGTTGGACGAGTCGTGATGTGTACCAAAGGGTCATGATGTGCAGTTCAAGATGGATACGTTATGCAGAAAAAATCCTTCGCCTCTGTTTTAAAATACATAATTGTAACCCTACACAATATGTAACTAACATTCATGACATGTACCAGATCACATCATGATCCCCAAAATCACGCCTAGAGAACAGTATCTAAAACACGATGTGTACCTCAGGCACACAACATGTACTAGTTCATAGCAACTAGTATATGACGTTTACCTACTCAACAACCTATAGAAAGTCCATAAAACAACTCATATGAACATTAAGTAAAAGTTTTTTTAGAAAAAGGGAAAACATACCCTATCAAGGTAACATTATTTTATAAAATCCCCACTATAAACACTTTCCATCCCCGGGATGACATGTGGAAGATTTCACTCTTAAAAAATTATTAGGCCACTTCTCCCTCATTAAAAACATATTTACCAAGTATCATGAGAATATGATCCCTGTTTCCATTTTTATTTTACCAACAGAATCGACTTCCCATGAACTAATTTTAATCTTAAAATCATTGATGAAAAATGGTTTCTACAAAACAGAAGCATATGTCTCTGTCTAAATTTCTTTATAACTCATTACATGACTTAGATCAATGTGATAAATCATGTGTTCAAATTTTACAATAAATTATGGATACCTATCAACTATATCAGAAAAGATAACTGATAATAAAGTTATCAAAGTCATTTACTTATGTCAAATGGCCCAACAAATCTCAGAGCCAACATTCACGATTTTCCAAGCATATGGTAACCTAAACGAGGAGTAACATTCAAGAAAAACTAGTAAGCTATAGAAAATTCCAAAGTTTTATTTTTCTAATATTCCTATGACTTTTGTCATTTCTTGGGATGTAACTAGACGTCATCGCATATCTGAAATATTCACAGACATCCCAAAAACTAATCATGGCCTAACCAAAGCAACTTCACCCACTTCTTCCCATCAAAGTGGTGAAATTCATGGTCAACCATACAATTCAAAGAAAATATCCATTATTATCGAGGAATGATAAATAATTTTTTAAATAAACAAAACCAATAAAAAAATTCTATCCTAGGATCCATCGAAATATTATACTATGTAATGAAGTGTATACTCTAGGATTTAAATCACATGCTCCATCTGACCATCTGATTGTGGATGGTAAGATGTTATCAACATGATATGAGTCCACATTTCCTCTTGAATACTCCTATTGAACCTTGATGTAAACATAGGTTCCCTCTCAGAATCACTGGTAGCTGTAATCCCATGTAACCGCACAATATCATTCACATGAAACATACCAAGATATTCTACTTTAGTAGTGACTTTTGTTCGAATGAAATAAGAATATTTCTTCAACCGATCACCAACAACCAGTATACCATTTTTTCCTCAGGGTCTATATGGAAACCAAAAAAAATCCATGGATGCCTCATCCCATTTCCAAACTGATACTCGGTGGGGATGAGGAAAATCATTGGGTTTCAAATGATATTCCATTATCTTTTGGTAGTTGTAACAAGGAGTCACATAATATGCAATGTCACACTTTATACCCAGCACCCAGAATATTCTTCTCATGTCATAATACATATTATTGATTCCTGGATGAATGGACCATGAGGAATAATGAAAATAAAACAAGACTAAACTTATCACTTGTTTTTGGGATGAAAAATTACTTCAAGAAGTTATGTATTCCTTCTGAAGAAAAAGTCCAACTAGAAACAATATCCCCACCATATATAATTTTCCAAGTATTTTGATACTAATAAACCTACTACTGACCTTGTAATATAGTATATAGAAGAGATGATGATAATTAAGCACTATTCAGAACCAAACATGAAACATCCTCCTGAGAATCCAAGTAAAATGAGTGAAAATCCCCATCAGATTCTTATATTTCGATTCCAAAACTGTCGGTGATGGTACCATCCAACATAGATTGTCTACAACATAATTCCCTTTCCCCATGGTTTAAGTGATGTCGATGTCAAACATCTGAAGGTATTAAACTGTCACATATAATATAGATTAATCTATTTCTGGAAAATATAGTGCTCAAACTCTTATGATTGGAGAATATTGTGAACATCTCCACATAGTGATAGTCCCACCAACTTTTAAGTGCATGCATCACCGCTGGAAGAAATAAATATTTAGTGGGTTAATTTTTCTCATGATTTTAAATAGGACATGAACCATATGCTAAATAATGTTCATCTTTCTTAAGAACAAATCTAAAACCAGCCATAGATAAATGAAATAATAGAACATAAACTTTACCGCGAATATGTATGATCAGAAGAAGAGCTGATGTCAGAAGTTGTTTTGGTTAATCAAAATATGACTTCCACTTTGTATCCTATACGAATTTTACTACGTTCCAGGTAAGAATGGTCAAATTTGATTCCAAATTAAATGAATTCTTGAAAAAATATCAATAGTATCCAATAATCCCAAGGATGCTTAGAATTTCAATGATAGTCGGTGATTCCTTCCATGAAAATACTGTTTATACCTTCTTTGGATGAAATGATTTTCTATGTTCGAAAACTAGGTACCATAAGATCTTCACATATTGAATCAATAAACTACATTTTGAAAGTATCCCATATAATAGTTGACTTCTTAAAATTTCTAGAAATCAACAAAGTTGGTGCTCTTGTTCATGCTTGGATTTCGAATAAACCTTAATACCATCAATGTACACTACTAACAAAAGTCAAGATATTAATGGAATATCCAATAAGACAGAGGCATGAAAAAAGAAGGATCAACAGTTAGACCAAAATTCATCATGAGATATTCAAAATGTCGATACCTACTCCTAATGGTCATGTGTGCTATATCGGTCTTTCAAACACTATGTTGATGATAACCTGACCGAAGATCATATTTCAAGAAACACATTTCCCCCCTCATATGGTAAAATAAATCATCTATATGAGGAAAAGTATATTTTTTTTCTAACTGTAACCCAGTTCAACTTTTGATAGTCCATAAAAAACTGATGTAAACCATATTATTTATTGGAAAATGGCGTAGGGGCCACCCAAGAAGAAATTATAGGGAGAATGAAAACTTTTTCCAATAAGTCATTTAACTGAGTCATGATATCTCTTAGATCTGTTGGATCATTGCATTATGATGCTATCGGTATTGATTGTGTTACTAGAACCATATCAGTTATAATATCTACATATATCTCTAGAGAAAGACCAGAGTATTAGTTTTGGATAAGGTTTTGAAAGTCTCAGATGACAACATGATGATCTCCAACAGAAGAAACATCATCATACCTAATCATAACAGTAGACAACAAACTCATAGGATTTAGGTGTGATGGCCTTACATGACCTAATCTCAGATCATACTCACACTAAAACACATGATAAAACCCTTTTGTAAGCAGGAAATTAAACACACTAATGATGAAAATCAACATCATCTCGATGAGCGAAAATCCATTCCAAACCAATGATAATGTTAAATTGATATAAATCAAGAATGATGAAATCCTAAAGCAACTTCTTTTCGACTTTAATTAATGAATAAGGAAACATAAAACCCTAATCATTACTCTTTCCAAGATGTGTCAATAACTCCATTTTAAACAAAAATAGTTTTATGGGATGTTTATGCATATCTGCAAAACTTTTAGATATAAATTAGTGGGAAGAACCAGTATCAAACAAGGCAAAAACTAATGAAACAACATTAAAAAGAATACCTCTCACTATTACAGTACCTACATCAAAATTCATTAGAAACCTATTTATTATTTGTAAATTCATCACTCCTAAGGACTATTGATGTTTCCATGTAGAATTTGTGGCTTTTGACTCCACCGTAGGAGCCTTTGGAGCCAATGAACCAAGATCAAAACAAGGCATAATCATAGACTAACAAAAGAGTTGTAAGTGACCAATGCATCCACAGTCTTTTCATGTATTTATGGGAATATTAATAGAACATATATTTTTTACTTCTATAATTATATAATATAATGTCAGAGGTAAACTACATACTATTATAGATGGTGCAAACGAGGCTCACTGATGAGACCCTCCTCAACTTCCTCTACAATGATATTTTATCTTCCTCTTATTCCCATATGCACCCCTTATGCTAAAACCCAATGGAAGAGAAGAGGTGGAAAATACAACGCTTCCTTCCATATTTATCTCCTCCAACATAGCTATATCCACAATCTCTAGATAGGTATAATGCATCAACATAAACACCTGCGATCTGATATCTGGTCGATGACCTTTCAGGTACATCTGCTCTTTTATCTTGTCATTCTCTACCCTATTTGAAGAAAATTTGACATGACCAAAAAATTGGTTGGTGTATTCTAACACTGAATTATTTCCCTATTGTAATAACAAGAACTCGTGAGACTTATCTAGTATCAACAACTCTGGAAAAATTGCTAAAAATAATATGGTTTTGAAACCCTTCCAATCTAAGCCCACAAGTATGTCTGCCTACACCATAGAATCCCTCCAATGCATACCAGACCTCATAAGTAAAAACACTGCCCACATTACCCATGTCTTCTCATGTGTCACCAGGATGTTGATTATTTGATCGATCTAATCGATAAAATCCTCTACATCTTGAGGTTCTATCATTCCTTTATTGGATTGTGGATTCTAACACAAGAACTCTTGTGATCAATATATCTATTATCTAGCTGCTGGTTGTAACTCAACCACTGTGTTCTATACATTTTTAACATACTAGTCGATAGCACATTCTACCCTTTCAATAATCTAAATGAGTTTTTCATATATATTTGGGTTCCCTTAAAGAGCATCAGTTTCACCCTCCTGATGAACTCTTGGAATATTTCTCAGATGAAAAATGTTGAAAACCTAAATATAAGAATAATACGATATAAAAAAATTGTTATCTCAAACTATAAAACCTATAATAAAAACTAAGATCTTAAAAAACAATACTAGAGACACACATCCCAATATACCATGGAATCTTGAGTCCTGTTACAACAAGATTTGTTCAGGTCCTCCTCCCAATAAAACTATCAAGTCCCAGAAATCATATATAATTTCTAATAGAAATCCATTTAAGAGGATTCCTAAGGATAGACCTCATTTGATTCCAAACTATAATGAACCTACCTAGGTTTCCCTCAGTCCAAGAACCCAGCCGAATCTGTCACATACTCGATAGGAATTCCTGACCCCCACAGGCTACTGACTAGTCCTTGAACATTGAGAAATACCATAGAGGGAATGATTTTATCCAATCCTGATCAAACACAGGGTATATACATATTATTTTTTAGGGGACTAGTGAAAATATCATTTAAAAAATTATATGGATTTCAAAGAATTATTGCAATATAAATATGAATTTAGAATTTTTTAAACAAAAATTTTATGATCAAATAAGATTTTTATATGCTAGTTTATAATTTAAACCATTATATAATTTAGGAACCCAGATTTGATAATTACCAATTTATACCACTTTTTTTTAAATGTTATTAATACATTTAAATTATAAATTGAATCTATTAAAATTAACTTTTATCAAATTAATATTTCCATCATAAAAATTTATTTAAATTCTTTAACCCTATAGTACAAATTATATAATAGTGAAAATTTTATATTTCGTTATACATGGTTAATTACATTGGTAAAATTTAGTTACCATTATGACAATTGTAATAGGAAAAATGAGTAACCTATGTGGTAAGGGTAAAAATGTTAAAAAAATTCTTTAATTTAGAGTATGAGGGGTTTATAGACATTATATATTATTCCCCCTATTATTCTTCAATATTGAATCCATTTTACATATTAGTGACATCCCATTACTAATTTTTTTTTATTTATTAAAATATCATCCATTTTTCTTATAAATGGGGATCTAGTGTGTAAATTTTCCCTAAAAAAACTTGTTATGTTTATAAAAATTTCTAAAAAAATATCATAAACCCTCATATCCACCTTAATTATGTTATCATCTTCTCATTATAGCGTCTATATGTACATTAGATTACTTTGAGAATGAGATAATGAATGATGTGTGGTATAACTTCCTAACCACTCTTTCTCCTACATTTTTCCTTATATGTATATATATGATTTCTCAAATTTCCATTAAATATATTAATATGAAAACATATGTATCATTAGTAAACTATTAGGATATTATATTGATGGTATAAGATTCCACTACCCTTCCATTTTTTAATCAATAAATTAAAATTTACAATTGTGTGTGTGGACTATGACCATAATAAGACTTCTTGTTTTGTATTAAATGAATGCATTATAGAGATTGTTCTAATTTTGGATTTAAAAAATTAAGTATGATATTTAAAATAAACTATAGCTTCTAAAATGATGAATAATATTATTCATTTCTCATGGTCTATGGGAATAAAATTGTCAACCATACATATATTGTAACACCCCAACCCCAGTTACCCAGAGTTGGTGCATTATTTTAATACAGTGGAATGATTACAAGGAATCAAGTCTTCAAGGACTGATCGGTTTAGCAGTCATGGAAAATAGATTGCATACATTAATGTTACATTACACTTCATAAAATAAAAAACAACATAAATTATCCTTCATGAATTCCATTATTTCCTTGGCTTAACCCTATATATCAATCATTATACACTTCTTGGAATCCTGGGAAAAATAAAACATAGAAAGGGGTGAGCTCGGATGCTCAGTAAGGATAACAATATAGCGTAAACTTTCATAAATAAGCATAAACATTTAAGGAAATTTATAACTAAAACAAAATCCTTTTAAACTTGAAAATCAGCATAATATGGAAAATATAAAATGAAGTAATTCCATTTACTTATTCACATTGATATTTTACTAGTTGAATAATCACATTCGATATCACTAACCACTTTCATAATGATGGAATGCATAATGTCGAACATTAATTTCTAGGTCAATGCCTCGTTCCAAGACCTAAGGGATAACTGTAATCGGAACCCAACCTGGAGAGCCTCTGTAACTAGACTCTAACCCAGAGTGCCTCTAATAACCGGACACCAACCCGGAGTGCCTCTAATAACCGGACACCAACCCGGAGTACCTCAAAAAACTGGACACCAACTCGGAGTCCCTCTAACAACCGAACACCAACCCGGAGGGTCTTCTGTAACCGGACCCCAACCCGGAGGGCTTACTTTTACCGGTCCCCAACACGGAACATACTAGTCCAACACATTCATCTTAAGAAGAGGATGAAATATAAAATAAACATTCGTATTAAACCTAGCATATGAAATGACAAAACATTAATCATAACCATTAATGGAATAATAATAACTCATTCATAGTAAAACATATCACAAAACCTTAAATACCATATGGAATATTTGTATCATAATAAATTAACTTCAAACAAGTGTAAAATTTATCAACGTATGTTGACATAGAAGAAATCAAAACTATTTGAGAGAAATATCTCTTTTTTTGAAATCATTTGAAAGATACCTAATTATAGGGAAAACCTTTATTTTTAAAATATCGTTATAAGATTGTGATGAAAGCTTTAAAGGTGTAATAACGATGGATAATAACCGCACCCGCCATATATGTTAAAAAAATACATTCATACCTTAATTTTTTCAAAAAGGATAAAGAGTAACTTATTTTGAAAATGATGGAAAGATTCCTTTCAAAACATTTAAAGTCAAATAAGGGTATATATGACTTTAACCCATTTCTATTAAATAGTTTTAATATTTTGAAAGTCATTTTTAAAAAACATGGATGTGGATGATAAAGAGGTCCCAGTAGATACTTACGTAAAAACATTATCGGATAATAAAGAGATTGTGAAATTTACCCTTACCAATTTGGTAACATATGAAACATAAACCCCTTGAAAGAGGTATAATACAATGAATATGTAAATACGCATTAACTAATGTGTATTACACAAGGAATACAATTATGGGTAGTACATACACCACACAAAAGGAAATAGTGGCAATATGGCATGAATCTCACGGGAATAAAGAGTGAGATGAAGACCCCTTACCTTGCACATTCCTTTAGTCGAGGGTACGTTTATCCTCCTGTATGAAGACTATAGTATGTTATTAAATTATACCAGAACCATATTAATATTTATGATATCATACATTATTCATTTATGACTTTATACTATCCATTTAATAATAATTTCCATGTTATATTAATATTTCAGGTAATAATCACTTTCTTTATCGTACGTGTTTTAACTTGTTACTTTTGATTGTATCACATAGATCATGATTTAAATACTTACAGAATATAAAACATGATTTATTTATCATATATATTTAGAATATAAAAATTTATAATATACTTATATATGAAATGGAAAACATCGCTTATGGAGACGGTAGTCCGTACGTACGCATAAACTCTATTTCTGTTTTTACTTAGTATTGAATAAGATATATGTAAGTACATAAATACTTATATATATAAATATATATATTTACAGTAGCATTATTATTTCATATATTACATACTTATTAGTAATATATATTTTTATAATCGTCGATGAATGGTGAACTTGGAAATGAATCTCATCGTGTCGTGGAGACGGTAATCTGTACGTACGCACGAGTGAAAATATCATTTTTTTATATTAATATAGTATATAATTGGATGATATGTCATATATAAAGAATAATTTTCATGTTATATTTATTCTATACATGAATTAAACATCATTATTATACCCATCCAAATAATAATATATTGAATAACAATTACACCACGACGTGGAGACGGTAAGCTGTACGTACGCACGTATGGTGACATGTCATTCAAAGATGTATAGAATACTGAATATGGTTGTACCATATTTATAATAATATCACATTATATAATATATAGTGGATATTATATTTTATAATGAGAATAACAATGAAAGAATAAGTTGAAGAAGAAATGAACTTGAAAAAGGGTGGTGAAAACATTACCTCTTCTTCAGGTTCTTCCTTTTGATTTGATCCAAAGGGATCGTTAGGTTGGTTTTTTGATCAAACTAAGGACTCTAGGTTGTATTGAGGAAATTTGAAAGAGTATTTGGGTAGGGGTTGGCCGAGACAAAAGTCTTTTAAGGTGTGAATTAATGATAAGGTGGTGTTTCCTTTTATAAGAGGGGTGAGGGGCACCTTTGGAAAAGCTAGAAATATTATTTTATAATAAATTAATATTTGAATTATAATGGCTCCAAAGTAGATTCTTTAAAGGATAATGTGGGTATAGGTCTAAAACTACTCAACCAATAGGATTTAGATAGGTTTGGGTTACTATATTAACCTTATCATTACGTATTAACTCTTAGTTAATTAGTTTCACTTTTACAATGTCTCTTTGTATTTTTATATTATATGGTTAATAAACATAACATATACATACAAGAGACCCCAAAGTGGTCCATTAAAAATACACCTATCATGATATAAGTCTCCTGGCAGAACATTAGATTTTTAGGAATTTAATATCAATTAATAATATAATATTTGTTCTAAAAACTCATTTATGTCAATTTTGACACTATTCAATAATTGATTTTTTTAAAAATCATAACAGAATTATTACTTAGAAATAAGTTAATTAAATCAATCCTAACATGTCATATTATCATATAAAATTATTTTTATTTATAAAAAGTCTCAAATTACATTTATTTGTGTATTTATAATATCAATTATTCTAATTTTTCTTTAATTAGGTAATTACTGCATCATCATTGTGTCATAAATTAATTAAATTATATGATGTCTAAAAATTATAAATAAAATACCATTATGTATGAAGTCTTTTTTATCTTTATAATGAATATTTATAGTATAAAATCCAACATATACAACCCTACGTATAATTTTTTTTTCTAAAAGATATATGCTTTAGGTCATTTTTGTATTTATTTCAACATAATTAAAATAGTGTCCCTATCACCTACAAGTGGCTCCATGGGGTCCCAAAATCGACCCAAAGATGACTATGGTCTGACATGTATCCACAAATAAGGTTAGGACACGTTTTGGGGTAATTTATTATTATTATTATAATATTATTTTTTAACCCTTATTTACAGGATTTACCCTTTAACCATGGTAAATAAAATATCTACCGAAGTAATTATTCAAAATGAATAAAAATAAAAGTTACCTATTTACACAATTTGTACATCCTGGTTAAAAATATGGAAACCATTTTTCCAAATTCAAAACACAGAAGTGGCATAAGTTAATTTAAAATGAATTCTGGCTGGTAAAACAAAAATCGTGTTTTTATGATATATTAACTATCAAAAGATTGATAATTCTTTATGTCCGGTTTAATTGTGAAATTATTTCCAATTACCAAAATTGTATTAAATGGTAAAAATATATTCTAAATATACTTTAAAACCACTAAAATTCATAATTTATCACTATTAATAATTTCGATTTAAAAAGTTGTTTTTAATTAAAATTTAGTAATTTTCACTATTCATCAAAATATGAGAGTTATCTGAAAAGTACCAAAATTTCACCCTAGGCTAATTTCGATATTCCGAATCCAAAAATGAAGTCCATTTTGAGAGATAAAATTTATAAAATTTAAAAAAGTGTGTATTACTATTCATAACAGCTACTTTGATTGGTCGTGGTGTGTGTCAGAACTCGAAGTTGCGTACAACACACGCTACAGTATTATTCAAAGAGAAGCATACCGTAGAAGCTTGGGTGTTACATTCTCCCCTCCTTCAATAAATTTCTTCCTCACAATTTATACTCGGTATTGGAAACTTGGGGTTTACATTTCCATATATCTTAGTTGAAATCCCACATCGGAAAAATATATTAATGAGGCCTCTATTGAAAATAAATAGTGGTAAGTATGAAGGTTACCGAAAATAACACATACTAGGGTTCTATCTAGGACAACATTTTAATTCTAAGGTCCTTTTCTTAATGTTGAGGAATTTATTTATGAGATTGGATAAGATCATAATAAGATAAACTTACTTTATAATTAGAGTTTTATCCATTAATAAATTTCTACCATAAAGTCATTTTTCACTACAAAACACAAGACAACTCAAAAATACTCTATTTATCTTAATCGTATAGGGTTCCAAATATAATGAATGTATAATTAAATATCAGACCCATTAAAAAAGAAACTACATTATACAATCTATGGAATTCATGTATTCCAGTGGTAGGAGATAAATCCCAATCGTTCTATAGTTGTGGGTTCAATTCCAGTAGCTTTGTCCGACCCGACGTGTTGTCACATGATCTGTGTGTTGTCTATTTATAAAAATCCTAAAATAACCTTTCAAACTTAATCCATTCCAACCTGTATACTTATCCAAAATACTACTATCCAAACTCATAGTCCAAAATTTATAATGAAGTTAAACACAATGAAGATACTTTTTTCCATAGAAATTCCAAAAAGTTTAACTCAATGTAGAGTAACTTTTCTTAGTACTATAAAATCACAAATCCTTAATGAAATAGTACTGTAGTACAATCCATATTTATTTCCAGAACATAATTGATACCACACTTAAATGAAATAATTCTAAAATAACAACATATAAACACTAGTCATTCCTCTTCATTTGTGGTAGTATCATAACTTGATTATTATCCAATAACATCATTTGCGGCATAGTCTGATTACTGGGACATTAGTTCGCGTAGTGTCCAAACTCCTTGCAGATGAAGCATTGTACATTTGAAACTTTTTTCTTACCCTTGTAGTCATGTACTTGGTGTCCTTTTTTCTCCACACTTATAACATACCCATATTCCCTTCAAGCATTCTACAAGGTTATTCTTTCTACAATTATCACATATGGGAAAATCCTTCTTTACCTTATTCCCTTTATCTATTTTTCTCTCTACCATCCTTTCCTTCTCTGGCTTCCCTTCAAATCCATAGGACTCTGAGAATTCTTTACTTATCTTATCAACAAATGATACTATTTATTCATATGATGATAATACGTAGGAGACTATTTCCCTTCTAAATTATGGATTAGGACCATGAAAGATATGATCCTACTTAATCTTTGAATCATGTGTATTGCTGGAGTTCTCATTCCTTCTACTAGGCACCATTTATAAACAATGGAATTCACTAGATTAGTTTATGAATAGAAATACCTGATCCCGAACTTCTAAAACACTTAACATAAATTAAACAGTTTATGAATATAATCCATAATCATAAATAAAAATTCATTGAGTAAATATATACTCATAAGCCCTTCATAATGTCTTGTATAGAAAATGAGAATTATCTGAAGCATATCCCCTGGGAGTGTCATAACCAAGAGTTCAGCAAGGCCTGTAGTTGTGCACCAGTCCCCATTCAAGTCTAGCTCAAAGCGGTGTTTTAGGGTTTTACCCCTAGGTATATCTGTGCCAGAGCCGCCTCTACCTGCTCGTATCTAGACAGTGATGTATTGCTCGGAAAACACACAAAATCTCTACAATACCAAAATTCTAGGAAGTTATTCTATACTAATCCTCAAAGTCTATCTTAGGGCTTTGTGCTCTTATCAGAGTTTATCTAAATCTAGTTTCCAAGGTTATTGCTAAACATCCTCTCATACCATGTGTAACAGCCCGACCCCAATTACCCAGAGTCGGTGCATTATTTTAATACATTGGCATGATTACAAGGAATCAAGTCCCGAAGGACCGATCGGTTTAGCAGTATTGGAAAATAGATTACATACATGAATGTTACATTACACTTCATAACATACAAAATAACATAAATAATCTTTCACGAACGCCATTATTCCTTTTGAATAACCCTGCATATCAATCACTATAAACTTCTTGGAATCCTGGGAAAAATAAAACATCGGAAGGGATGAGCTTATATGCTCGCTAAGGATAACAATACAGCGGAAACATTCATAAATAAACATATACATTTACGGAAATATATAACTAAAACAAAAGCCTTTTAAACTTGAACTTCAGCATAATACGGCTAAAATAAAATGAAGTAATGCCATTTACTTATTCACATTGATATTTTACTAGTCGAATAATCGCATGCAATATCACTAACCACTTTCATAATGATGGAATGCATAATTCCGAACTTTAATTTCTGTGTCAAGGGCTCGTGCCAAGACCTAAGGGATAACTGTAATCGGAACACATCCCGGATAGCCTCTGTAACCGGACTCTAACCCGGAGTGCCTCTAATAACCGGACACCAACCCGGAGTGCCTCTAATAACCGGACAAGAACCGGGAGTGCCTCTAATAACCAGACACCAACCCGGAGTGCCTTTAATAACCAGACAACAACCCGAAGTGCCTCTAATAACCGGACACCAACCTGGAGGGTCTGTTGTAACCGGACCCCAACCCGGAGGGCTTACTTTTACTGGTCCCCAACCTAGAACATACTAGTCCAATAGATTTATATTAAGAATAAGATGAAATATAAAATAAAGATTCGTATTAAAACTAGCATATGAAATGCCAAAACATTAATCCTAACCATTAATGGAATAAAAATAACTCAATCATAGTCAAACATATAACAAAACCATAAATACCATATGGAAGCTTTGTATCCTAATAAATCAACTTCAAACAAATGTATAATTTATCAAAGGATGTTGACATAGATGAAATTAAAAATATTTGAGAGAAATATCTCTTTTTTGAAATCATTTAAAAGTCACAAAATTATAGAGAAAACCTTTATTTTGAAAATATCTTTATAAGCTTGTGAAGGAAGCTTCAAAGATGTAATAACAACAGAGAATAACCTCACCTGCCGTATAAGTTAATGAAATACATTCATACCTTAATTTTTTCAAAAAGGTTAAAGAGTAACTTGTTTCGAAAACGATGGAAAGATTCCTTTCAAAACATATAAAGTCAAATAAGGGTGTAAATTACTTTAACCCATTTTCTTTTAAATAGTAAAAATATTTTGAAAAACATTTTTTAAAAACATTTATGTGGATGATAAAGAGGTCCCAGTAGATACTTACGTAAAAACAACCTCAGATAATAAAGATATTGTGAAATTAACCCTTACCAATTCGGTAACTTACGAAACATACACCCCTTGAAAGAGGAATAAAACAATGAATATGTAAATACACATTAATTAATTTCTATTACACAAGGAACACAATTATGGTTAGTACATACACCACACAAAAGGTAATAGTGGCAATATGGCATGAATCTCATGGGAATAAAGAGTGAGATGAAAACCCCTTACCTTGCACTTTCCTTTAGTCGAGGGTACATTTAGCCTCATGTATGAAGACTATAGTATGTTATTAAATTATACCAGAACGATATTAATATTTATGATTTCATATATTATTCATTTATGACTTTATACTACCCATTTAATAATAATTTCCATGTTATATTACTATTTAGGGTAATAATCGCTTTCTTTATCGTACATGTTTTAACTTGTTACTCTTGATTGTATCACATAGATCAAGATTTAAATACATCCAGAATATAAAACAATATTTATTTATCATATATATTTAGAATATAAAAATTTATAATAGACTTATATATGAAATGGAAAACACCGCTTATGGAGACGGTAGTCCGTACGTACGCATAAATGCTATTTCCATTTTTACATAGAATTGAATAAGATATATGTAAGTACATAAATAATTATATATATAAATATATATATATTTCCAGTATCACTATCATGTCATATATTATATACTTATTAGTAATATGTATTTTTATAATCGTTGATGAATGGTGAACTTGGAAATGAATCTCATCGCGTCGTGGAGACGGTAATCCGTACATACGCACGAGCAAAAATATCATTATTTTGATTTTAATATAATATATAATTTGATGATATATCATATATAGAGAATATTTATCATGTTATATTTATTATTTACATGAATTACACATCATTATTATACCCATCCAAATAATAATATATTGAATAATAATTACACCACGACGTTGAGACGGTAAGCCGTACGTACGCACGTATGGTGACATGTCATTCAAAGGAAGGATAGAATACTGAATTTGGTTGTACCATATTTATAATAATATCAAATTATATAGGATATAGTGGATTTATTAATTTATAATGGGAATAACAAAGAAATGAGAAGTTGAAAAAGAAATGAACTTGAAAAAGGGTGGTGAAAACATTACCTCTTCTTCAGGTTCTTCCTTTTGATTTGATCAAAAGGGATCCTTAGGTTGGATTTAGGATCAAAATAAGGCCTCTAGATTGTATTGAGCGAATTTTATAGAGTATTTGGTTAGGGGTTGGCCGAGCCAAAAGGCTTTTAAGGTGTGAATTAATGAGAAGGTGGAGTTCCTTTTTATAAGAGGGGTGAGGGGAACCTTTGGAAAAGATAGAAATATTATTTTATAATAAATCTATATTCGGTTTCTAATTGCTCCAAAGTGGATTAGATAAATTTTAAGGTGAGGATAGGTCTAAAACTACTCAATCAATAGGATTTAGATAGGTTTGGGTTACTATATAAACATTATCTTTAAGTATTAACTCTTAGTTAATTAATTTCACTTTTACAATGTCTCTTTGTATTTTTATATTATATGGTTAATAAACCTACAATATATATCCAAGAGACCCCCAAGTGGTCCATTAAAGATACACCTATCATTATATAAGTCTCTTGACCGCACCTTAGATTTTTATGAATTTAATATCAATTAATAATATAATATTTGTTTTAAAAAATCTTTTCTGTCAATTTTAACACTATTCAATAATTGATTTTTGTAAAAATTATAACAGAATGATTAGTTCGAAAAAAGTCAATTAAATAAATTATAACATGTCAAATTATCCTATAAAATTATTGGTATTTATAAAAAGTCTCAAATTACATTTATTTGGGTATTTATAATATCAATTATTCTAATTTTTCTTTAATTAGGTAATTACTGCATCATCATTGTGTGATAAATTAATTAAATTATATAATGTCTAAAAATTATAAATAAAATACCACTAAGTATGAAATCGTTTTAGATTTCTAATGAATATTTATAGTCGAAAATCCAACTTATATAACTCTACGTAAAATGTTTTTTTCTAAAAGATATATGCTTATGTCATTTTTGTATTTATTTTAACTTAATTAAAATAAAGTGTCCCTATCACCTAAAAGTGGCTCCATGGGGTCCCAAAATCAACCCAAATATGCCTGTGGTCGTACATGTATCCACCAATAAGGTTAGGACACGTTTTAGGGTAATTTAGTATTATTATAATATTATTTTTTAACCCTTATTTACTGGATTTACCCTTTAACCATGGTAAATAAAATATTTACCGAAGTAATTATTCAAAATGTATAAAAATAAAAGTTACCTATTTACACAATTTGGAAATCCTGATTCCAAATATGGAAACCATTTTTTAAAATTCAAAACACATAAGTGGCATAAATTAATTTAAAATTAATTCCCGCTGTCAAAACAAAAAAGCGTGTTTCTAAGATATAATAACTATCAAAAGATTGATACTTGTTTATGTTCGTGTTAATTTTGAAATTATGTCCAATGACCAAAATTATATTAAATGCTAAAAATATATTCTAAATATACTTTAAAACCACTCAAATTCATAATTTATCACTATTAATTATTTTGATTGAAAAAATTGTTTTTAATTAAAATTTAGTAATTTTCACTATTCTTCAAAATATGAGATTTATCTGAAAAGTACCAAAATTTCACCCTAGGATAATTTCGATTTTCTGAATCCAAAAATGAAGTCCATTTTGAGAGATAAATTTTATAAAATTTCAAAAAGTGGGTATTAATATTCATAACGACTACTTTGATTAGTCGTGGTGTGTGTTAGAACTCAAAGTTCCGTACAACACTCGCGACTATATTATTCAAAGAGAAGCATACTGTAGAAGCATGGGGTGTTACATTCTCCCCTCCTTAAATTAATTGTGTCCTCGCAATTTATACTCGGTATTGTAATCTTGGGGTTGAAATTTCAAAATATCATAGTTGAAATCCCACATCGTAAAAATGGATTAATGAGGCCTCTATTGAAAATAAAGAGTGATCAGTATGAAGGTTACTGAAAATAACACATACTGGGGTTCCATGTAGGAAAATATGGATATGAAAGAGAAATTTAACCATTAATATCTGATGGAGAGTGGTAGATAACATGGATATGAAAAGGCCAACAATCACAAAGCCATAAATTTGTGATTATCTAAGGTACCATCTAGGACAACATTTTTATTCTAAGTTCCTTTTCTTAATGTTGAGGAATTTATTTATGAGATTGGATAATATCATAAAGAGATAAAATTACTTTATAATTAGAGTTTTAACCATTAATAAATTTCTACCACAAACTAATCTTTCACTACAAAACATAAGACAACTCAAAAATACACTATTTATCTGATTCGTATAGGGTTCCAAATATAATGAATGTATAATTCAATATCAGACCCATTAAAAAAGAAACTACATTATACAATTTAGGGAATTCACATATTCTAGTGGTAGGCGATAAATCCCATATGTACTATAGTTGTGGGTTCAATTCCCGCAGCTTTGTCCGACCCGAAGTGTTGTCACACGATCTGCGTGTTGTCCTTTTATAAAAAACCAAAAATAACCATTAAAACTTAATCCATTCCAACCTATAGACTTATCCAAAATAATACTATCCAAACTCAAAGTCCAAAATTTATAAGGAAGTTAAACAAAATGAAGATCCTTTTTGCCATGTAATTTCCAAAAAGTTTAACTCGTTGTAGAGTCACTTTTCTTAGTAAGATAAAATCACAAATCCTCACTGAAATAGTATTGTATTACAATCCTTATTTATTTCCAGAACATCATTGATACAACACTTAAATGAAATAATTCCAAAATAACAACATATGAACACTAGTTATTCCTCTTCATTTGTGGTAGTATCATAACTTGATTATTATCCAATAACATCATTTGCAGCATAGTCTGATGACTGGGACATTGGTTCCCGTAGTGTCCAAACTCCTTGCAGATGAAGCAGTGTACATTTGAAACTTTTTTCTTACCCTTACAATCACGTACTTGGTGTCCTTTTTCTCCACACTTATAACATACTCCCATTCCCTTCACGCATTTTCCAAGGTTATTCTTTATACAGTTATCACATATGGGAAAATCCTTCTTTACCTTATTTCCTTTATCTATTCTTCTCTCTACCATCCTTCCCTTCTCTGGCTTCCCTTCAAAGCCATAGGACTCCGAGAATTATTTACTTATCTTATCAAAACATGATACTATTTATTCATATGATTATAATACGTGGGAGACTATTTCCCTTCTAAATTCTGGCTTAGGACCATGAAAGATATGATCCTACTTACTCTTTGGATCATGTGTATTGCCGGAGTTCTCATTCCTTCTACTGGGCGCCATTTCTAAACAATGGAATTCACTAGATTAGTTTATGGATATAAATACCTGATCCCGGACTTGTAAAACACTTAACATAAATTAAACAGTTTGTGAATATAATCCATAATCATAAAAATGTTTTCTTTGAGTAGGTATATACTCATAAGCCCTTCATAATGGTTTGTAATGAAAATGAGAATTATCCTAAGCATATCCCCCAGGAGTGTCGTAACCATGAGTATAGAAAGGCCCGTTATCGTGCACCAGTTCTCGTTCGAGTTTGGCTTAAAGCGGTGTTTTTGGGTTTTACCACTAGGTACATCTGTGCTAGATCCGCCTCTACCTTCTCGTATCCAGACAGGGATGTATTGCTCGGAAAACACACAAAATCTTTACAATACCAAAATTCTAGGAAGTTCTTTTATACTAACCCTCAAAGTCTATCTTAGGGCTATGTGCTCTAACCAGAGTTTATCTAAATCTAGTTTCCAAGTTTATTGCTAAACTTCCTCTGATACCAACTGTAACGGCCCAACCCCAGTTACCCAGAGTCGGTGCATTATTTTTATACATTGGAATGATTACAAGGAATCATGTCCCGAAGGACTGGTCGGTTTAGTAATCTTGTAAAATAGATTACATACATGAATATTACATTACACTTCATAAAATACAAAACAACATAAATAATCCTTCATGAATGCCATTATTCCCTTGGCTTAACCCTGCATATCAATCACTATACACTTATTGGAATCCTGGGAAAAATAAAACATAGAAAGGGATGAGCTCAGATGCTCAGTAAGGATAAAAATACAGAAAAAACTTTCATAAATAATCATAAATATTTAAGGAAATGTATAACGAAAACAAAAGCCTTTTAAACTTGAACTTCATCATAATAGGGAAAAAATAAAATGAAGTAATTCCATTTACTTATTCACATTGATATTTTACTAGTCGAATAATCACATGCAATATCACTAACCACTTTCATAATGATGGAATGCATAATTCCAAACTTTAATTTCTGTGTCAAGGCCTCGTGCCATGACCTAAGGGATAACTATAACCGGAACCCAACCTAGAGAGCCTCTGTTACCGGACTCCAACCCGGAGTTCCTCTAATAACCGGTCACCAACCCGGAGTGCCTCTAATAACCGGACACCATCCCGGAGTGCCTCTAATAACCGGACACCAACCAGGAGTGTCTGCTGTAACCAGACCCCAAACCGGAGGGCTTACTTTTACCGGTACCCAATCCTAAACATAATAGTCCAATACATTCATCTTAATAAGAGGTTGAAATATAAAATAAAAATTCGTATTAAAACTAGCATACTAAATGCCAAAACATTAGTCCTAACCATTAATGGCATTAAAATAACTCATTCATAGTCAAGCATGTCACAAAACCTTAAATACCCTATGTAAGATTTGTATCATAATAAATCAACTAGAAACAAGTGTAAAATTTATGAAAGGATGCTGACATAGATGAAATCAAAACTATTTGAGAGAAATATCTCTTTTTTGAAATCATTTAAAAGTCACATAATTATAGAGAAAACCATTATTTTAAAAATATATTTATAAACTTGTGGAGGAAGCTTTAAAGGTGTAATAACAACAGAGAATAGCCACACTCGCCGTATAAGTTAAAAAAATACATTCATAGTTTAATTTTTTCAAAAAGGTTAAAGAGTATCTTGTTTCTAAAATGATGGAAAGATTCCTTTCAAAAAAAATAAAATAAAATAAGGGTATAAATGAATTTAACCCATTGTCTATTAAATAGTAAAAATATGTTGAAATACATTTTTAAAAAACATGTATGTGGATGATAAGGAGGTCCCAGTAGAAACTTATGTAAAAACAACCTCAGATAATAAAGAGATTGTGAAATAAACCTTACCAATTTGGTAACTTATGAAACATAACCCCTTGAAAGAGGAATAATACAATGAATATGTAAATATGCATTAATTAATGTGTATTACATAAGGAATACAATTATGGGTAGTACATACACCACACAAAAGGTAATAGTGGCAATATGGCATGAATCTCACGGGAATAAAGAGTGAGATGAAAACCCCTTACCTTGCACTTTCCTTTAGTCGAGGGTACATTTATCCTCCTGTATGAATACTATAGTATGTTATTAAATTATACCAGAAACATATTAATATTTATGATATCATACATTATTCATTTATGACTTTATAAAACCCATTTAATAATAATTTCCATGTTATATTACTATTTCAGGTAATGATCGTTTTCTTTATTGTATGTGTTTTTACTTGTTACTCTTGATTGTATCACATAGATCATGATTTAAATACTTACAGAATATAAACAATTATTCATTTATCATATATATTTACAATAAAAAATTTATAATAGACGTATATATGAAATGGAAAACACCACTTATGGAGACGGTAGTCCGTACGTACGCATAAACGCTGTTTCCGTTTTTACATAGTATTGAATAAGATAACTGTAAGTACATAAATACTTAAATATATAAATATATATATATATATATTTCCAGTATAATTATTATTTCATATATTATATAATTATTAGTAATATATATTTTTATAATCATCGATGAATGGTGAACTTGGAAATGAATCTCATCGCGTCGTGGAGACGGTAGTCCGTACATACGCACGAGCGAAAATATCATTCTTATGATATTAATATAATATATAATTGGATGATATATCATATATAGAGAATAATTATCATGTTATATTTATTATTTACATTAATTACACATCATTATTATACCCATCCAAATAATAATATATTGAATAGCAATTACACCACGACGTGGAGACGGTAAGCCGTACGTACGCATGTTTGGTGACATGTCATTCAAAGGATGGATAGAATACTGAATATGGTTGTTACATATTTATAATAATATCAAATTATATAAGAGATATTGGATTTATTATTTTATAATGGGAATAACAATGAAAGAATAAGTTGAAAAAGAAATGAACTTGAAAAAGGGTGGTGAAAACATTACTTTTCTTCGGGTTCTTCCTTTTGATTTGATCAAAACGGCTCAATAGGTTAGCATTATGATCAAACTATGGCCTCTAGGTTGTATTGATAGAATTTTAGAGAGTATTTGGGCATGGTTTGGAAGATCTAAATGGCTTTGATGGTGTGAATTAATGATAATGGGGGGTGCCCTTTTATAAGAGGGGTGAGGGGCACCTTTGGAAAAGGTAGAAATATTATTTTATAATAAATTTATATTCGGTTTATAATTGATCCAAAGTGGATTATTTAAAGGTTAAGGTGAGGGTAGGTAGAAAACCACTCAGCCAATAGTATTTAGACCGGTTTTTGTTACTATATTAACCCTATCTTTAAGTATTAACTCTTATTTAATTAGTTTCACTTTTACAATGTCTCTTTGTATTTTTATATTATATGGTTAATAAACTTACTATATACATCTAAGCGACCCCCAAGTGGTCCATTAAAAATAAAAATACCATGATATAAGTCTCTTGGCCGACACTTAGATGTTTAGGAATTTAATATCAATTAATAATATAATATTTGTTTTAAAAACTCTTTTATGTCAATTTTGACACTATTCGATAATTGTTTTTTGTAAAACTTATAACGGAATGATTACTTAGAAAAAAGTAAATTAAATCAACTATAACATGTCATATTATCATATAAAATTATTTTTATTTATAAAAAGTCTCAAATTACATTTATTTGGGTAATTCTAATATCAATTATTCTAATTTTTCATTAATTAGGTAATTACTCCATCATCATTGTGTCATAAG
This sequence comes from Viscum album, assembly GCA_963277665.1. Lineage (NCBI taxonomy): Eukaryota > Viridiplantae > Streptophyta > Magnoliopsida > Santalales > Viscaceae > Viscum > Viscum album. The sequence goes on from OY728142.1 coordinate 1,063,472,870, forward strand.
TAAATTAAATTATATAATGTCTAAAAATTATAAATAAAATACCATTATGTATGAAATATTATTATCTTTATAATGAATATTTATAGTCTAAAATCCAACATATATTACCCTATGTAAAAATTGTTTTTCTAAAAGATATATGCTTATGTCATTTTTGTATTTATTTTAACTTAATTAAAATAAAGTGTCCCTATCACCTACAAGTGTCTCCATGGGGTCCCAAAATCGACACAAAGATGCCTATGGTCGGACATGTATCCACCAACAAGTCTAGGACACGTTTTAGAGTAATTTATTATTATTATTGTATTATTTTTTAACCCTTATTTATCGGATTTACCCTTTAACCATGGTAAATAAAATATTTACCGAAGTAATTATTCAAAATGTATAAAAATAAAAGTTACCTATTTAAACAATTTGGAAATCCTGATTCTAAATATGGAAACCATTTTTCCATATTCAAAACACATAAGTTGCATAAATTAATTTAAAATTAATTCCCACTGTCAAAACAAAAAACGTGTTTTTAAGATATAATAACTATCAAAAGATTGATACTTGTTTATGTCCAGTTTAATTGTGAAATTATATCCAATGACCAAAATTTTATTAAATAGTAAAAATATATTCAAAATATACTATAAAACCACTCAAATTCATAATTTATCACTGTTAATTATTTTGATTAAAAATTTTGTTTTTAATTAAAATTTAGTAATTTTCACTATTCATCAAAATATGAGAGTTATCTGAAAAGTACCAAAATTTTACCCTAGGCTAATTTCAATATTCTGAATCCAAAAATGAAGTCTGTTTTGAGAGATATAGTTTATAAAATTTTAAAAAGTTGGTATTACTATTCATAACGGCTTCTTTGATTGGGCGTGGGGTGTGTTTGAACTCAAAGTTGCGTACAACACACCCTACTATATTATTCAAATAGAAGCGTACCGTAGAAGCTTGGGGTGTTACATATATGTTTACCATTTCCTCTATTAAAAGACGGTCTAATTTCTTATTTACATCGTAAAATTAAATATATTTTAATTTGAATGAATTTAATTGATAAAAATAATTTTTATTATACCATTAATGTTCTTCTATAAAATATTAGAGAACCGATTAATGATTTGATAATAAAACTATTACAATAATTAAATATTTTAAAACAATAATACTAGGAGGAAAATATTAAATTAAAATTATGTTATATTTTTATATCCCTTAAATATAAATATTAATCCTTTAGTTTTATGATATATCACACTAATAATAACTTAAGTACACCATATTTCTACTAGTGTGAATATGTTTCATCAAAATAACATCATTTTAATCAATATTCACTATATGATCAGGATTGGGCCAGTTCGACCACAAACAAAAAAATGCAATGAAATTATGTCATGTATGATTATGAAAAGACAATTTTTCATATAAAATGACATAAATATTATAATAATAATTATTTTTAAAAATAATAAATCATTTTTTAAAACACTATTTAATAAAACCCCTAATGTTGGTAGTAAATCAGCGGAACATCTTCATTTTTGATTTTATATTCATGTATAAAGACTGAAGTAATAATGAAATGAAATATAAGAAATATATTTTATTTTAATTTATCTATTTTAGTTTCTATAATGAATATATAATGAATATATTTTTTATAAAAAGGAATATAAACCCTGATATGACGTAACTTGTTCAAAATAAACAAGATTTTGGATTTATGACGTTGAAAATATGTTATTAATAACTATTATAAATGTTCATAATAATTAAAATAAAATTCAATAAATGGTTATAACCATGAATAGGTTTATTAAATAAGTGATTCATAAATTTCTATTTGTTATATAGTACATTATAGTGAATATGACTTTTCTAAGAAGAATGTAACAAGTTTCTTTATGTAATTTTCAACTCTATGGGATGTGTTTAGATATTTTTTGACGTAATTTATGGTAAAAAACCATTACACATGAACATATCCTCAATGTAATGATATATAATTGTTTATTTAACAATCTTCCTCTTATTCCCATCTATTCTTATATTACCAATTCAATGATAGTTTCATCATATCATTTCACAATTCATTTTTTCATACTAATTATTATCTTAATATACCATAAAAAAGTTTATTCGCCCTCTAATTCCCATATTTTATATTGTATTTAATTTTCATCATAATTTAAAGGAGTAATTATCTTAATAATAACTTATTGGAAAAAATCCTAAATATAACCATAATAGTGTTAAGAAAAAAATCCAATTCTTAATAAGAAGTAATTTTTTCCAAGTCAATAATTTCATTTCCCCTAATGTTATGCTCTATTTTTGGGAAAGAAAATATGGGGTATTTTTTATTATTCTCATTTGTCTACATACATGTTTCTAATATAAAATTTAATTACACTTTTTAAAAAACATATTTTAATAAATGGAATTTCCAATTAATTAAAATAGACATTCATTCATTACAAAATAATTTTTTTATCTCAACGATATAATTTTTATATAATTTATTTCCATTTTATTAACGATTATAAAATTTTACATTTAAACATTAAATGTTTTCATTTTTTTAATTCATCTATTATGAAATTATCTTTTGAAGGTAACATGTAACTTCATATTTATATAATAATGTTAAATATATTTTCCTGAATAATTTATCAATTACAATATGATATTTGTGTTTTATATTTAATCTAATGTATGTATATTTTATTAAATAAATCATGTTTCCACAATATTTATAAAAATGTATTTTAAAATGATTTAAAAGAAAAATCAATTTTATTATTTCCATTTTTGGATTCCATAAAATTTCATATGTTTGTCACATATAATTAATTTTACATCGGTACATCTAATTCCTTATCAACAATATTATTAAAATGTTAATAACCACCATAAATCTATGGATTGATCACCATTTTTGTAATCTGTCATGTAAATGGCCCATTATATCTATTATCGTTCCCTGTCATTGAAGCTTTATAAAACAAATTTGTCTTTTAATTCCTTCCCTTTTTTAAATACCCTATAATATATTACATTTATTGATAGGGGTTCACCTATATTACATACATTGATTGATAATGGAAATAATTTTTATAATATGATTCCTTATTTCTATTAATTAGAAATATAGTCTTATTTACTCTCATGATTGAATTGTATTATCCCATAATGTTATTTGGTTTCATTGAATACCTATTTATGTTCCCTGGGTTCATAATGTCATGATTATTTATGTAATTATAAATTACTTCCTTGTGTAATGTTTTCCAAAAGTATATGGAATCCATTTTAATTCCCTCGGTTTTTTGAGATGTGTTTAATAAAAAAAATATTCTTAAAAGAATGATAAGATCAATGTTTTATTTCTTAGGGAACATGTATGGATGGATGGATGATAATGGGTGGGGTCCAATATCACCAACTAATGCAATTTTAACGATTTTAAATCTCATGAGATAAGTATTCATAAATACATTTTAGTTTCTCCTCAATAATGGTATTTTTTGTGAGGCTCATGAAATTTATATTCCATAATATTATCTATGTTCTATGTTGAAAAGAAAATTAAAATTTATTGCTTTTATTATAAATACTTATAATCTTTTGGATAATGTTTATTGACACTTTTTTCGATTCATGTATTGTTTTATGTAATGTTTTTAAAAAATAATTTAATATATATGATTTTAATATTATTATATTATTATATATCAAGACTATACTCGCATGATCATATTATTCAAACTTATGATTTCTCATAGTTATCTCTTATTTTTACACTTACTGAACATATATGAATTCTGCTTTATTATTTATCAATTTTACCATTCTATAATAAATATTAATTCACTTCATATGATGAGAAGGTTATTTTATAAATATAAATTGTTGGATATGTTAATGTCATATTAAATATTAATAATTTTCCCATATAGTTGACTGAAAAATATCTATTAATTGAGAAATGAATGAGTATTCATATTAAATGTCTTATCCTGTTTTGGAAAACAATAAATATAAAAGGGTATTGGAATGGGTTGTAATGTAATACTTATATTAAAGAAGATAATTCTTAGATTATTAAGTGTAGGTTAGTATAATTAAAATTTTAATTTATCATTTAATTCATTTAATTCAAATATCACTCATATATTTAATCCCAAGACATTTTTTTATTATTATTATAAAATAATTCCATGTCTAACCATAAAACCAAAACAACCAAACTACACTATACAACACCTATCCCATGTTAACAAAAATAACATCAGATGACAACAGATAATGGATTCATTGCCAAACACATTTTACAACAAACCTAGTCTATATTGTTACCAGTAAACCATCCACACAATCCCAAAAAACACAGAAGAAAATAGAACAACTACAAAACACATAACAACATATATCATCTTCTTCATCAAACCCAATTTAAATTTAAGGGATTTCATAACATTACATCATTTTTAAAATGGTTCTATCATAAAACTCTATATTTCAATGGAATGCTAGTCTATTAAGAATATATAAGTTATTAAACTTTTATACATGGTTATGTTGATAAATGATCACTTATTTTTTTTAAAGGGAATTCCCTTATGTGGCCTTTTCGAACCCTCCACATAGAGAAACCCCACTCCCACACGAAGGGGTAGCACCCGAAGGCAGCTACCCAGCCTGGGAAGGAGTTGTTGCCAACCGAGATGGTAGAGCATCCCGAAGGGTTACGTCCCGGAAGCAATGGTCTATCACAGTGATCCATTAGCAATTGGGACAATTATTATTTAAAATTTTAATCATATTAAATATAAAAATAGAATTTATAATCCTTTAATTCTAATATATTAATATTATAGGAGGTAATGAGTAAACCACAAATTGAATTAATTTTCTAAAAATTTGATTCGCTTAAAATTGAATAAAAGGATGATGATGTTTCCAAAATGATATAATTAATACAATATTTTAATAATCCTTACAAAACATAAAATGGGAAATGCAATAAATTAACTATATTGTACCTCAAGTGATATACATTAATCTATCAAACAATCCAAGGGAAAAGTTATTAAACTATATTGATGTCAATAATTGGAAGGCTCTAGGTAGATACAGATAATGTTTCGTGTATCAATGATTGGGTTTTTGTTTATATAGACTGAAATAAAAACAATAACAAAACATAAATTGATGAGTTCAAATAAATTTAATATAGAATATACCATTTTCAAAAGATAAATATGGTGAAATATCCCCTTTAGTTTTGTTTTATTTTATTTTCAATGAAAACAAAAGGGAATTTTTTTAAAACTATGGTATGTAAGGAATTAAAATATATTATTTAAATACATTAAAATTAAATTTTACAAAAAATATTTATTATTTTATTTCATTGTTTAATTTTAAAATAATTTTATTTGAATACTCTAGATAAGAATGTGTTTTGGAAAAAAATATATATAAATTTTTCAATCAATTGAACTAACTGATGAGGGTATAACCAAGGTAAATATTCAACCCTAAAAGTATATAATTAACCTTTAGAATGAAATGTTTCACCATATGAATAAAATATGACGATGTGAAAAAAAATTATATACACATGAATGAAATGTTCAACAATAAAATAAAGTTCATCGATTCTATGAAGGAACAGATCAAACATGAGAGAAAACCGATAGCATGGGAAACAAAATTGGTAAACACATAGAAACATTATCAATCGTGAGTGAAAATTAATCAACTGTATGAAAGAAATAATTAACTATTATGGAATCCTTATCAATAGGTTTTTGGGATATATTGACTATGAGAGAAAAGTGATACACTATGGGAGAAAAATTATCAACTAAATGATGTTTTACATCTACTATGAGAAGAAACCTTTGAAAATAAGGGTGAAAACCCCCAAAAACCACTTCACACTTCCATTAATTGTAAATTCATAATTATAAGGTTATAAGAGCCACAATAATTAAATTAGATACCTCTAAAATAATTTTTTCCCTTTAATATTAAACCATAAATTCAGATGAAATGGAACAGATGTCTGAATAGTATCCTACCAAATACTTCTCATGGATATCCATATAATAAGAATACGAGCACACATTATTGAAAAAAAATTAATATCCATCATGCATAAAAAAATTTGTTTGAGTTATATTCTAATATGATGAATAAGATTAAATGAAATCATTTTATCAAATGGGAATCAATCGAAAAATTATAAATTCTCATGTTTTTATGAACACAATTATGACTCCATCTCCCATGTATTATCCTTCACTCCACTATAAAGTGGTAGAACATTTAACAAAGGTTTTGGTTCAAACATATAATACCCTACCTCAATGATCATGTACATATACCAGACAATCAATAATATGGAATCATCCTTGATTCGCATCCCTCTCCAATTGATGAAGTGGGAGTTATCATAATGTTTTTGAAGTGCCCAGATCAGTGTGAATCACTGAGAGGGGGAGGGGGTGAATCAGTGATCCCTTAAAACTTTTTACTAATTGATTCTTTATCAATTAAACCTCTATGGCTGGTTAAAGCCTCGATCCACTCTTCTTGTATCTCTCAACCTTTCCCGAATGATGCAGTAATGAAAAGGCACAGGACACAAGGATTTACAAGGTTCTGCACCAAAGGCCTACATCCTTTCCATGCTCTCCCAGCATGGATTCTCCATTATAACCTGTTAAAATTACAATGGTCGATACAGAGTCCCACTGTATCTCTCCTGAGTCCCACAGGAGGGTCTTTATACTGCGTCCCATAGTGTTACCAGAGTCCCACTGGCCTGCTCCAGAATCCCACTGAAGACTTCTTCTCCCTGAGTCCCACAGGGTCTTCTCCTGGCTCCTCGAGTCACACGAGTAGCTCTTCTTCTCTTTAAGGTCTTCAAGTATCCTCAGCAGTCTGGGATAAAGACTGCTGGCCTTGCTCTGTACCTCTGATCACTTGTGATGATCAGGTCTTCTCGTCTTGCTCAGGCTTTACCACCTTCTTCTGAGGATGACCTGGCTTCTCTCCAATTACTGAATACTCAGACAACTGATATCTCTAACTTCAGTCTGGTCCAGTCTCACTTCAGATCAACTTCATGCACTAAGTGCATGGCCTTCTCAAAACTCTTCAAGATCTTCAAGTCTTGGACTCCTCAGATGCACACCACTGATTTATCACTGTTCACGTGTGCACGTGCATGCATGCATGCATGCACTTCCCTCTTTCTTCTCTTGGTGCAATAAACCCACAAAGGGTGTAGTCACTTTAAGCACACACCTTGTTCCTCCTTCACACACTTTATCCAATTTTTTTACACACTTAGAGTGTGTTCTACTTTAGTGTGGGTCACTCCTTATTTCTTCTAAGTGTATACACACTTCTTAGTGCACACACTTAGGTTCGGCCAACTTGTCTCTTTACACACACTTGTTTCATTTTGCACACACTTGAAGCTTGGCCTTCACTTCCTCTTGCACACACACAAAGTATTCTTTGTTCTTCAAAGTGTGCACCCCACAAGGGATACGGCCTTCACTTGTTCAATTTGCACACAAAGGCACTAAGCCTTGGCCTCCCTCTCTTTGCACACCCACTGCCCGTAGGGTGTAGTGGCCTTCTTGTTTTTCACACACTTAGGCTTAGCCAACATCACTTGCACACACTTGGCCCGTAGGTGTTCTTGTCCACTTTGCACACACACACAAATAGTGTGGTCTTCACTTCACCCACACAAGGCTACGGCCTTTCTTTTGCTCACTGTCCAAGTGGGTTCTCAATTTGCCCGAACCACTGCCTTCAAAGAAGGCGCGCAAGGTGTCTTGGTGCAAGGCTCCACGGGTGCACAAGCCTTCGAGCGCGCAAGCTCCTCCTACCGCGGGGCGCGCAAGTGCTGCACCCGCGGGCACTTCTTCCTGCCGCACAAGTATGCGGGCAGTGAGGGTGCCAATCCTTGAGCGCGCAAATTCAAGAGGCTCGGGATCTTCCTGTCGCGCAAGATAGGCGCGCAGGGAACTCTTTCGGGCCTCGGGTGGCACCGAGATCTTCAGCCGCGCAAGTACTTTGGGCGGCGGCTTCTTCTTCGCGAGGTGGAGGCACTCACGAGTCTTCTGATTTTTGAGAAAGGATCAGCAAGCATATTCATGCCTCGGGTCTTCTTTTTATAGGCGAGGAAGGCTTCAAATCCTCCGCGTGATTTAACTTCAAAATCCCGAAGTTTTCGGTTCTTTAAAATCTTCAAATCTTGATTTTTATACTCCGTTTCAACGCGGGTTTCCTTTTCTTTTCCTTCGGTTTCCTCCATGTGCATGCGACTTAGAACACATGCACGGCCTTCGTTAAGGCTTATGCATGCACAGCATGCTCTCCACGTGGCCTCGGCAACTCCGTTTGCCTCGGCTGAAGTCCGAATTCTTTCTCGATGCATGCATGCAACATTTTAATGCATGCATGAGTTCAGTGTGGCTAGATGAGCACGAGGGAGCCTTCGGCTTCGAAAATGGTGGTCGGGAACTCGAATTTTGTCTTCGGGGAGGCTCTGGTTCAGCGGCGGCTTCGCGGGAGGCTTCGGCATGGCTCGAGGTTGAGGACGAAACCGGGGCTGTCGGATCAGATCTTCAACGGCCTGGATTAGATCGCGGCACCGCGGATGGATCGTGCGGCGCAGATCAAGCGCGCGATGAGACGGACGGCTCAGATCTGTCCCGGGTGAAAAATGCGCGTCCCACATCGAAGTCTCTCGCGGAATTTCCGTGGTATATCAAATAAGCGCTCCCCCAACCGGCTCAGTTGAATTCTCTCCCTCCACGGTGTCGCCCTGCACCGTGTTCTCCCTACGGGCGCGCTCTGCGCCCACTCTGCTCTTGCGGGCGCGCTCCTAGCGCCCACTATGCATCTCCTGACACTCGCGGGTGCGCTCATGCGTCCCTGCCGCGCTCCTCCGGGCGTGCCCCAGGCACCCATGCGGTGTCTTGGGTGTGCGCCCTGCCGCCCTGGCTCGCCCCACGGGTTCCCCCGGGCGTGGTGCCCTAGTGCCCATGCCTTGGGGTTGAACCCCCAAGGTGCCTTGGCTGGCCAATTTTTTGGCAAAGGAAAATCTAATGACTTTGTTAAAAACAAAGTTCTCCTCCATATAAAGCATGCCAAGTGCCACTTCTTCCAAGCCATCATTCTCATTTCTCCTTCTTCCTCTCTTCTTCTTCATTTGAAATTCCTCCATTATCTTTAACATGTATTCATTACTTAGGAGTGAATTCTTTGAAGGTTCTCCATCAACCGAAGCTCCTGAATCAAATAATTCTTTAATGTTCTTCAATGATCCAATTAGAGGTCAAGTTGGATCACATTCACATTGTCATGCACTAAGGATTAGTACATGTTCTTCTTCAGCTCACTTCATCCACTTAGAAGTTGTGGATGGCTCTCTTCATCTCCTCATGCATTGTGAAGACAATGCATGGTCTTCTAAAAGTGTTGTGACTTTGTATCCAGTTGATACAAGTTCTTGGAACTTAATGATCAGCTCAACAATCGTCAGATTCACATGGAGAATGTTGCAACCACAATTTCCAATACCACTTAGTGAATCTCCTAAGTGACATGCATCTTAGTACCATGGCCATTCTCCTTCACCACCAACACCATCACAACCTTTGTCATTCACATCTTGACATTCCTTGACTTCCATTCATTCCAAGACAACTTCATGCCTCATTGACAACAAATGCAACACAATGCACTTCAATCTCCCCCTTTGTATTTGTTGTCAATACACCACTTCAGCACATATGAATGGGTCAATATGTGTGCCAATATTTTCTCCCCCTTATTGGCAATCAAATGCAAAGGTGTGGTGTGGTTCTCTTCCAGAAATATCTTCCTCCCATTGAAAAGTATCTTCTTGAAAAACACTAGGAGAGGGATGATGTCACATGTTCTCTTTAGCAAAGAACCTTTAGTAAATCAGCTCTAAGTCTACTTGGGCTAACCCGGTGTAGAAAACAAGAGTGATGTAACCAAGGAATTCAAAGCTGTCCATAATTCTCTACACATGTGAGATCATGCTTATTGGTTTGAAATTTTTCAGATATAACAATGAATTTGCTAAATCCTGCACAACTTCACAAAACTCATTAGAAAGTTCAGGTGCAAAGATAAAGCTCCCCCTTTCATCCATTTTCTTAAGATGATTTTAATCTCAGAACATCATCTTCTTCAGATTTGCTCCCCCTCAAGGGGTGCACTCCATTCTGTCCAAACCATCCTCCAGATGAGAATGATTATCATCTTCAATTCCCTGCAATGTTAGCACATGTATATACCAAGAGTATAAGGGAATAAGATGGAACCTCCTTGGTTCATAAATGTGAACAACAAGGTTGAGAAGATTCTCTCAACCGAGATGTCCCATTTTCACCATTCTTCACACTTGCAAATTTGATCTTCAATGATGTTGGTGCTGGTGTGGATCTCAATTCATCTTCATGTGAAATCTTTTGTTTCCTTTTTGCCTTAGCAATTGCCAGTGCTTCATCTTCAGCTCTTTGCAGTTCTCTGGCAAGATGCAACTGATGTGGCCATATGACAAGTAAATCATTTGGAAGAGTGGCCCCAGTTTTGGAAGTTCCACATGGTTCTTTGGATGCTGCTAAGCTACCTCTCTTAGGCAACTTATTTTCAATCAATCCCTTCTTCTTCTGGATTGATTGTCTTCTGGAGTTCAGTCTGCTTCTATTTAGTTCCATGGCTTGTTCACAAAGATCCATGGTGTGTCCTTTCTTTCCACAGTAGAAGCATTTCTTGGTGGTCCTTCTGGATGCATCACCCTTCTTGGATTTAGACTCCAAGGTCTTCTCTTCCTTTTTCATAATCTTCTTGGGAGCATCTTCCACTTTCTTCTGCTTGCTTCTCAAGGATTCTCTCTGAGCCAGGTTCTGTGATCTTTTCTTCTTTTGAGCTCTGGATACAGTTGGAGATTGACATGTATCTTTTTGTTGACCACTTTTTCAATCATCCCAGATGTTGTCAAGTAATCCAAATCTATTTGCAGTAAACAGATGTCTCTGGACCTGTGGATGTTGCTTCTTTTCTTCTGGCTTGCTCCCCCTTGGCATGGGCTTCCTTTGTGCTTTGACATTCAGTGGATTGTACCAACAATCCTTTGCACAGTGCCCATACTTGTTACAACACCAACATTGACCCACAAATCTTGACTTTTTGATTCCTTCTGATTGTAGGGTTCTTGTCTTGAATTGTTGTGCTGCTTCAGGAGAGCTTTCTTTCTTCATTGTCTTCATCCATACTTGTTTGGAATTATTTTTCCATCCTGCACTTTTTGTGGAAACACAATTAGAAGCATCAGTACAAGATGGTATGGATGGTACCTTCTTTCTAGAAGATGTTGCACTTTTATTAGAGGATGTATTTCTCTTAGAATCATCCTGCTCAAAGCTCACTTGAGTAGCAACATTTCTTCTTTCAGCTGACTGGGAGGCTTTGGCTTTGGGTGATTGCTGATTTTTCAATATCACCTCCAGTTCTATGCATTTCATATTGAGGGAGTTCTTCTCATCCTCAACAGCTCTTAGCTTTCCTTCCCAACTTTCTTTCAGCTGATTCATCTGGTCATCATGCACCTGCTTCATTTCAAGCAATGAGTTGTCAAGCTCCTTCACCCTTTTGACTTTGTCTTCTAGTTGAGCATCTCTGACAACCATTGACACTTTGTGCCTCTTTTCCAGTGCATGGACAATATCTTTGACTATTATCATAAAGAATTCTTTCTCAGAAAGGCTTCTTTGAAATTCTTCAGCAGTGTCTTCATATCTTTCATTGCAAAGAGATACTGTTTCATCTTTGGCATTTACCAGCTTTCTGAGAGTGTTGGTTATGCCAACCCTTTTTGCCAACTGATCTTCCATTGCATTGGATTCTTCTTCTAGCTGTAATTTTTCTTCTTGAAGATCAAGGATGCCAGTAGTAATACACATTGCCACTTCCTTGGGGACAGTCTTCTGAAGATATTTGAGTGCATTTTGAAGATCATTCATTGTTCCAACTTCATCACAGCTAGGACAGGCTTTCTTCATCTTCTTGGCCTGTTTCTTCTTTCTATTTTTCTGAGTCTTGGCAGATATCTCCATTTGAGGCTGGTCACTCATTTCCTCAAATCTGCACTTCATAAAGACTCCCTTGGATCTTTTAGAGGTAACCTCCCTCTGATACCAATTGAAGTGCCCAGATCAGTGTGAATCACTGAGAGGGGGAGGGGGTGAATCAGTGATCCCTTAAAACTTTTTACTAATTGATTCTTTATCAATTAAACCTCTATGGCTGGTTAAAGCCTCGATCCACTCTTCTTGTATCTCTCAACCTTTCTCGAATGATGCAGTAATGAAAAGGCACAGGACACAAGGATTTACAAGGTTCGGCACCAAAGGCCTACATCCTTGCCATGCTCTCCCAGCATGGATTCTCCATTATAACCTGTTAAAATTACAATGGTCGATACAGAGTCCCACTGTATCTCTCCTGAGTCCCACAGGAGGGTCTTTATACTGCGTCCCACAGTGTTACCAGAGTCCCACTGGCCTGATCCAGAATCCCACTGAAGACTTCTTCTCCCTGAGTCCCACAGGGTCTTCTCCTGGCTCCTCGAGTCACACGAGTAGCTCTTCTTCTCTTTAAGGTCTTCAAGTATCCTCAGCAGTCTGGGATAAAGACTGCTGGCCTTGCTCTGTACCTCTGATCACTTTTGATGATCAGGTCTTCTCGTCTTGCTCAGGCTTTACCACCTTCTTCTAAGGATGACCTGGCTTCTCTCCAATTACTGAATACTCAGACAACTGATATCTCTAACTTCAGTCTGGTCCAGTCTCACTTCAGATCAACTTCATGCACTAAGTGCATGGCCTTCTCAAAACTCTTCAAGATCTTCAAGTCTTGGACTCCTCAGATGCACACCATTGATTTAGCACTGTTCACGTGTGCACGTGCATGCATGCATGCATGCACTTCCCTCTTTCTTCTCTTGGTGCAATAAACCCACAAAGGGTGTAGTCACTTTAAGAACACACCTTGTTCCTCCTTCACACACTTTATCCAATTTGTTTACACACTTAGAGTGTGTTCTACTTTAGTGTGGGTCACTCCTTATTTCTTCTAAGTGTATACACACTTCTTAGTGCACACACTTAGGTTCGGCCAACTTGTCTCTTTACACACACTTGTTTCATTTTGCACACACTTGAAGCTTGGCCTTCACTTCCTCTTGCACACACACAAAGTATTCTTTGTTCATCAAAGTGTGCACCCCACAAGGGATACGGCCTTCACTTGTTCAATTTGCACACAAAGGCACTAAGCCTTGGCCTCCCTCTCTTTGCACACCCACTGCCCGTAGGGTGTAGTGGCCTTCTTGTTTTGCACACACTTAGGCTTAGCCAACATCACTTGCACACACTTGGCCCGTAGGTGTTCTTGTCCACTTTGCACACACACACAAATAGTGTGGTCTTCACTTCACCCACACAAGGCTACGACCTTTCTTTTGCTCACTGTCCAAGTGGGTTCTCAATTTGCCCGAACCACTGCCTTCAAAGAAGGCGCGCAAGGTGTCTTGGTGCAAGGCTCCACGGGTGCACAAGCCTTCGAGCGCGCAAGCTCCTCCTGCCGCGGGGCGCGCAAGTGCTGCACCCGCGGGCACTTCCTCCTGCCGCACAAGTATGCGGGCAGTGAGGGTGCCAATCCTTGAGCGCGCAAATTCAAGCGGCTCGGGATCTTCCTGTCGCGCAAGATAGGCGCGCAGGGAACTCTTTAGGGCCTCGGGTGGCACCGAGATCTTCAGCCGTGCAAGTACTTTGCGCGGCGGCTTCTTCTTCGCGAGGCAGAGGCACTCACGGGTCTTCTGATTTTCGAGAAAGGATCAGCAAGCATATTCATGCCTCGGGTCTTCTTTTTATAGGCGAGGAAGGCTTCAAATCCTCCGCGTGATTTAACTTCAAAATCCCGAAGTTTTCGGTTCTTTAAAATCTTCAAATCTTGATTTTTATACTCTGTTTCAACGCGGGTTTCCTTTTCTTTTCCTTCGGTTTCCTCCACGTGCATGCGACTTAGAACGCATGCACGGCCTTCGTTAAGGCTTATGCATGCACAGCATGCTCTCCACGTGGCCTCGGCAACTCCGTTTGCCTCGGCTGAAGTCCGAATTCTTTCTCGATGCATGCATGCAACATTTTAATGCATGCATGAGTTCAGTGTGGCCAGACAAGCACGAGGGAGCCTTCGGCTTCGAAAATGGTGGCCGGGAACTCGAATTTTGTCTTCGGGGAGGCTCTGGTTCAGCGGCGGCTTCGCGGGAGGCTTCGGCATGGCTCGAGGTTGAGGACGAAGCCGGGGCCGTCGGATCAGATCTTCAACGGCCTGGATTAGATCGCGGCGCCGCGGATGGATCGTGTGGCGCAGATCAAGCGCGCGATGAGACGAACGGCTCAGATCTGTCCCGGGTGAAAAATGCACGTCCCACATCGAAGTCTCTCACGGAATTTCCGCGGTATATCAAATAAGCGCTCCCCCAACCGGCTCAGTTGAATTCTCTCCCTCCACGGTGCCGCCCCGCACCGTGTTCTCCCTACGGGCGCGCTCTGCGCCCACTCTGCTCCTGCGGGCGCGCTCCTAGCGCCCACTATGCATCTCCTGACACTCGCGGGTGCGCTCATGCGTCCCTGCCGCGCTCCTCCAGGCGTGCCCCAGGCACCCATGCGGTGTCTTGGGTGTGCGCCCTGCCGCCCTGGCTCGCCCCACGGGTTCCCCCGGGCGTGGTGCCCTAGTGCCCATGCCTTGGGGTTGAACCCCCAAGGTGCCTTGGCTGGCCAATTTTTTGGAAAAGGATAATCTAATGACTTTGTTAAAAACAAAGTTCTCCTCCATATAAAGCATGCCAAGTGCCACTTCTTCCAAGCCATCATTCTCATTTCTCCCTCTTCCTCTCTTCTTATTCATTTGAAATTCCTCCATTATCTTCAACATGTATTCATTACTTAGGATTGAATTCTTTGAAGGTTCTCCATCAACTGAAGCTCCTGAATCAAATAATTCTTTAATGTTCTTCAATGATCCAATTAGAGGTCAAGTTGGATCACATTCACATTGTCATGCACTAAGGATTAGTACATGTTCTTCTTCAGCTCACTTCATCCACTTAGAAGTTGTGGATGGCTCTCTTCATCTCCTCATGCATTGTGAAGACAATGCATGGTCTTCTAAAAGTGTTGTGACTTTGTATCCAGTTGATACAAGTTCTTGGAACTTAATGATCAGCTCAACAATCGTCAGATTCACATGGAGAATGTTTCAACCACAATTTCCAATACCACTTAGTGAATCTCCTAAGTGACATGCATCTTAGTACCATGGCCATTCTCCTTCACCACCAACACCATCACAACCTTTGTCATTCACATCTTGACATTCCTTGACTTCCATTCATTCCAAGACAACTTCATGCCTCATTGACAACAAATGCAACACAATGCACTTCAGTTTTCAATTGAGGTATGACACATATAAGGAGTCGTAGAACCAAATAAATCATGGGGGAAGAGACAATGATTTTGAAACCTCTCCAAAAAACTCTCTGTAGAGATACTAATTAATGAAAACAAACCTACTAAAAATATCCTAAATATCAAATATCTGACAAAAAATATCATAGAAACCCTCATGAATACTATTGATCTAACTAAATCAGAGTGACACCACTAAATGAAGCCTATATTGTACCATCATCCATAATAATGTGGAATATTATTTAAATACATCATATGAGGCATATAAATTGAAATACAACACCACTAAATGATGTAAACATGATGAGTCTTGAGAAAATTATAATGACTATTCCCATAACCACACAATAAAAATAGATCAAATTTATAGATACAGGTAACCTTAAACCACTCATCCCCCTTGTCAAAATATACACCCTATTCATATTTGAGCACCCAAGTCGTATCCTATGATAATATTAACAATCAAGAACCATAGACTGTAAAACATCCATACCAACTGTTTATCCTAGATTTTCACTACAGACTCCCTTTAATTTATCATCATTATGCACTCTATAGAGGAACAATTTCATACAAAATCTAAAAATTTTTCTGCTATATAATTCTAATATTTCCACACATAATATTCCACAACCATTGAAAAACATTTTGAGATAATTCAGTGGATAATTAATCTTATAATTAATTTGTGGTCTTTATCAACCCAATTCTACTTCAACTTACCCAAAGTCATCTTCAATGTTTTCATTAAAGGACCAATAAAAAATAATAAACACTTCATTCCCCAGGAACTCTAACAATTATATTTTACATGACCTATCTATTATTCTGTATAACTCGATGGTGTTTGGAAAAAATACTTCATCCTAGAAAACATCAATGTTAGAATAAGTTACATAAGCACATCAATCCACAAACAAGGAAAATCAAGGTATCAGAAGACTAACATCACACCTTTCCAACACATATAAAAAATATCTTTCCAAACTACATCATCGTACTCTATCAGGTAAAATACCACATCATATCATATCATCAACATGCCACCATCTATAAATAAGTATTAACATAACAATTTAAACTCTCTAGATCCAATTAAATTGGTCACCAAACCAGCCACAGAACACCTCCTCATCCCTTATGAATGTCCAACCATCATTACTAGGAAGAATCATACCAAAGAAACCCGCTGACATCATCACGATATTGTCTGCTTTGGGAATCCCAAACTCAATCATACAATTATGAAATAGGTTTTAAATATAATGTTTATACTGGGAAGGTATTTCCCTCTCCCCAAATTCTTGAAGATATATTACATGAATCTAGAATAAAATACAACACAATAAACCCAAAACAAAAATATATACAAACCAATGAAATATTTACAGAAATTTATGTTTGAAATGGAAGTCATATTCAATAATAAATATATTTTTGTAACATCCCCTTCTTTTTCTATCGACATTAAGTGATTATCCTTTTTATTTGAGGTGAATGGTTCAATCAATACAGTGTCAACATAACATAAAATCATAGTAGTTTTACATGTTCATGAAAGAAGTAAACAGCTTTTGAAAATTAAAATTGTTTAAATTTTTTTTAAATAAATTTATTTTACTTTTTTATTTTATATAATGGAAAATAATAATCATAAGAAACCACAAGAATATCATCTTATAGTTTGAAAACATATTTTTGGAAAGGTGTATCCACACATCAATAAACAATAAATAGTCCATAAAACCTTAAACAAAACTAAACAATTGAAAGTATATTTCATGGGAAACATCATTCATTGCATTTAAATATCCCATTAATGAAACCAAATAAATAATGAAAATTTTACATTCCTCAATACCAAGAATTATGATTATCATTCCTAAATTAAATATTTTATTAATTAGGAATCATAATTCCTATAAAACCTATTCTTCATTATATATTCTAATTTATTATGTCATCCATTATCCAAATTAGAAGTTTATTAAACAATTTATAACATGTGTTACTTGATTTTATATATTAAAATATGAAATCACCAGAAATAATGAACATTAACTACACTTTTTTATCTCATTGGTTTATTATTGAATTTGTCGATAAAAAAATTAATTAGACACTTCATTTAACTAGGGAACATTAATATACACTAAAACGAGGGTAATCTGATTTTTCATTCAAACTAAAATATAATGTTATCAACAGATAACATTGTTTCATATTCTAATTAAATTTTACTAAACATACATGTTTTTCAGGATATATATGGTATTATTTTAAAATTAAATGTAAAAATGAATTTAAACCAATGGAATTCTATAAATAAAAAAAATAAACTTGTCCAAAAACAAGATGACTGGACTTTTTAGTACAAAATAATTTAAAATACTAAAATGAAAAGGTTCTATCATGTGATTTGTTTCAAGTATAAATAGGTCAGAAAATTCATGATTATTGTCTTCCATGATTATACAGAAAATAACTAATAACCAATGTTGTAATTGATTCATGAAATTGTTGTATTTAATTCCTCGGATATGAAGGTAACAATCAACTATAAATTCACATTTTGATATTAAATACACCAATTAATCTGAAAAATATTATCTATTCATGGAAAATAAGAAAAAAATTCATTGTTTGGAATTAAATTTTTTAACATTTATCACATATCATGATAATATTTTTACTAAATTATGAAACAAATAATGTTTAAAAATTCCATCATTCCAATATATATCCAAATAATTATTGTAGTGTATAAATTAATTCTTCTACCAAACTAATACAGCTAAAAAATGGTAGGACAATGTTATCTGTGATAATGTTTCAAATACATTAATAGAATTATCAATAATCAAGATCTTTATTTTTATTTAAATTTTCAAGATATAAAAGTCTAAAACGGTATTTAGAATAGGTTCATATTAAAATATTACTAAATATTGAATGAAAAGTATCATATTGAATATCATCAAAAATGGGATATAGAATTCAAATATGCCTTCTTGCAATGAAAATTATCATGGATGTATTATATCTTCTTATGGTGAAATTTAACAAAATGGTTTTTGAAATTATTAATTTGTTCTAAAAATAAATATAAACTATGTATAATTCTGTAAAAACATAAAATATTGTGGTTTTAGGTTCAAATTTAATTAATTTTAATAATTTTAAAAAAATTAAATCCATGAAGGTTTATTTTATAACATTAATGGTAAAACACATTTCAAATATCATTATAGTTGAAATAGAATAGTTTATTCCCATTGGTCAAAATTTTATGCATTAAATTAAATTTATAAAACTCATCTAACATATAATATTTTTTTTAGAAAAAAATATCCACTATCTAGGGAACAAATATAAAATTTCATGACTCTAAAATAAAAAAATTACTAAAATCTCCCAAAACCACCCAATTCTATCTCAAATGATAATAATGGTGATGTTTGTACCAAACCTAGGTCACTATCATCCAGGAAGTATTACTTCACTTGGTCCCTTTATAGGATAAAATTCTTCCCCTTAAAAAAGGGTGTCTAAAAGTCTTATTCTTTATCGATTGTCCCATGTTTATATCATGCAGAAAGATCATATAAGACTACTTCCTTACCAAAACTTTATAGTCCAAACCCGCTTATAACTATTATATTGACCATATCTCTCAACCTAATACTTTGATACCACTCTATATTGAGAAAATATCTTCACTAGTACCCCTATTAGGAATGAAATGATAAGAAAGAGATTATGACCACCAATCGCTACCTTCAATAAAACATGTGTTTCTGATTAACACTAATGGTATAAAAATGAAATATATTGAAATAATTACCCTCAAGGATGAATATTGGATCAGTATATTGAAAAAATAATTTCCAATAACATAATTCACATAATATAAAAATATAAAACAAAACATGAATTATATGAACAATTTCAACATATATAAATAAAAGTATAAATGTGAAGAAAATAATATTATACGGAAAAAATATATAATGACCCCAACATCCTTCATGGTAATGTTCATATTGATTTCTAAATCCTTACTATGGATATAAAAAATATCTTATATAGATTTTTAGAGAGCATATCTTGTATTATTTGAAGTATAATAAAGAAAGGTATCTCTATAACATTTTAAAAGAGCATACTAAAGAAGTAGATAAAAAAGGACTAACAAGATCCTAAATAGGTCATCTAATTAATCACAGTCTCAACATTTACCAATTAATATATATATCATCCAAGAATAATAATAGAATAAGCATAATGTTAAATGTTACTTATCACTACATCCCAAGAGAGTATACACTCCCACACACAAATGTAAAATTTCATTCTACTCTCATCCCTTCTGTATCCATCTTCCACAAGTCACCATAATCATCATCGTAATGGGAAGTAGAAAAATCATAACCACTTCCAAACACTTCACCATAGACTTATAATAATCATACCATAATTTAAAACTGTCATATCCTCCAATAATTTGTAACCACTATCATAAAATATAATTCAATGGTATTCTGAACATGAAGTATATCAACTTGAAGTCATTATTCTACCCTGAATGACCCATTTCATTAACCACATTACCCACTTAGTAATAATTAACTCTATTATACTTGTAATGTCTTACATCACAACCCACATATATTAACCTCTACTAGAAGAGAGGCAATGAATGATGATGTATCAAACCATCATTCCTTTCTGACTGAATTATCTGAGGAAAAAAAACGCATCCAGAAAATGATGGGTGTTGGTGTAAACACATGACCTGGTTAGGGGCCATGTATGAATGAAATATAAAATACATTATAAATATAAAATTCACAAAACAAACTTATTGGTTTATAAAAAATGTACAAATATATCCCCTGATATCACCACAACATCTCACAACCTCAACTACTATTCACAGTCACATCTACAATATTATACGACCCCACAAACAAGACACCCAATCCCACATATAATAATAAGTTCTTACATTTCTAATATTAAATAAATTTCATTAAATCAGCCCTACTAAGACATTTCATTTAACATAAACATTGACCATTCATTTAAAATTCCTATAAATATTTTTAATTTTCACAGATTAATTTATTCTCATTATATTTTAGTTTTATAATATCAAAATCATTCTATGTAGTACAAATAAATAAACTCAACCACCCCACACCACAAATAATCCACCCAACATCAACCTACATCAAATCCCAATCCAAAAAAATATGCATTATCTACCCATTACATTCTTCCTCAACCTTGGTCAACATATTCAATGGTAATATTCCATCTAGTTTCCCCTTCATCATGTAAGGCATCACACAAAAAAATCTTATCAAAGAATCACACATTTTCTTCTTAATCTACTATAATTTTCTATTATGTGATTTCATAATGTCACATCTTCTTTATAATTACTATTGTCACACAATTCCATATTTTTAATAGAAAATGGTCTTTTAAACATATAAAAGATATTATCAATTTTATTCTTCATGATGTATAGAAACTATAATAAAAAGTCTATCATAATCCCTAATAATCCTCTTTCAAATAATGTTAACATAAAAAAATTATTATGACAAAAAGAAATGAATAAGTATAATAATAATAATAAATAAACTAGTAGATGAATTATAAGAAATCCTATCAACTAAAATTATATTTTGTTTAATTTACTAATATAATTATTTAAAATGATAAAATTTACCCAAAGGATGAAAAATCCATAAATGTACCATATATTTAGGTTAAAAATGGAGGGAATGAGGATCACTGATTGAGAAAGGATGTTTGAAAACAACAGTCTCTAAAACTAGTGGGAATGTATGATGATGATACAAATTCAATATTTTTAACATAGGGGATTAATAAACCATGATATTTTTATACAAAAAGGTGAATGTGAAGGATAAATAATATCCTACCATAACTGTGAATCATTGTTGTATAAAAATTCTTGGGATCCAAGCTCATGAAATCTCTTGGAATACCGAACATGGAGGCTCTATGTTGATGTAGGAAACTATTAAAGGTTAAATTATTTTATCTAGTTTTTTGAAACTTAATGAAAATAATAAATTTCATAAATAAAGAAGTTCACATACTTTAAAGAATCCATAAACGAAATCCTAATGATTAACGTGGTGAACTGTCCACATTAATTATCATTGAATTAAATTTCACATAATACAAGAAAAATAAAACATTTTAAAACATTGTCAGTGACGACCCTATCATTCATTAATGGAAATTTATCTTGATCAGAATAAATTTATTATTGTGTAAAATGGTTATATAACATTTCAAATTCTCTGATTTTATGTTTTTGGATTTTAAAATATCATTAAGAATTGTGACTATTGCTAATATATCTGTTGAACTGTGATCACATGATTAGTATAAATATATGGAATTGAAAAATTCAATTTATTTAAAAAATTGGAAGTGATGGCCTCATCCCGTATAATTGCTCCATATGAAGCCCGTTTATTAGATCATGGAAAGGGGGTTTCTTCATTGGGATTCTATCTTGACCAAGCACAACTTATGATCCCACATGTTTTGCACGTATAAAACCGCCAAAGAAGAAGTGGAAGTTGATAGATATTACCACCCGAGCGATGTTATCTGATACACCCAAATAGTCTATCACCATCGCACACTGTGCCCTTAGGTCTTATGCGATTGTTATAAGGTGTTATGTTACATGACCATAGCACCATGATTATATGAATTATTTTTTTATTGATAATATACATTATTTTTATTATTGTTACTTTGAAAAAAGTTTATAAAGCAGAAAATGTATTTTTAGTTAATATTCAATTAAGAATCTATATTTTTAAATTAATGGACTTTTTAATTTTAATAATATTTTAATAAAATATTTTTAATAAATTATTGTTAATAATATATGAATGTTCATATAGTTATTATCAATACATTTGTTATTTTTATTATAGTTTGTAAGCTATTATTGTCAAACCCCATGAATATTTTATATATATTGGTATTAATTTAACGAGTAAAAAGTCACATATTTAGAAAATAATTTAGATAAAATGAATATTATTTTTCAAATTAGGATGTCAAAATTATCCAATGGTGAATTTAACATAATATACAGATATAGTCAATTTTTTTGGGTAAAAAATAAATAAGGTTTAAATAAATAATGTGTTTTATGTCATCACAATGACCCAATAGTGATGTAATAAAATCCTATAAATTTTATGTTCCTCCAATATGTGCTTTACCATTAAAATAATTTGATTTTAGGGTTGTTTTATTTATTTTACAAATCTTCATTAGACCTTCCATGACTTATATTA
This sequence comes from Viscum album, assembly GCA_963277665.1. Classification (NCBI taxonomy): domain Eukaryota; kingdom Viridiplantae; phylum Streptophyta; class Magnoliopsida; order Santalales; family Viscaceae; genus Viscum; species Viscum album. Next base: position 1,063,495,857 of record OY728142.1, read on the forward strand.
CATTTTATGTTTTTAATTTATTTCCATGATAGTGTGGCTCACCTCCACATAATCGAATATAATATTTTAAGAATTTAGGGAATTGGCCATATGAAATTATGTTTTCCACTACCATTTGTAAAATCCATGGGCAATAACCATGGACTGTTTTGTGGTTTTTATTAGATCAATATGTGGTGCCCAAAACATAAATAATAAAGAATTCACACTCTTTTCATATATAAACTGTCCCAATTTTCCACTTCCACTTAACTAAAAGACATTATATCTCGACCAACCTCTTAACTCTTCTCTCTATAATTTTTCTAAGGTGCCCTAGCTCCCAAGAGGCATCTCTGAAGACCTTTCCAAGCCTTTGGGATCACACTTCCAAGTAATAGATTTCTTCCTTTCTCATTTTTTTCCAAATTCCATTATGTTGTTATTCCATTTTATTTTCAATTACAAATTTTTGTTTATGATTTCAAACATCCCCCATACGTCCCTATTTATGATTTAATGATGATATACCCCTTATCTCTCATTAATTCCTTCCATTTACACCAGTTACTATGCAGTAATTTTAAAAGGAATTTGTATCTTCTCATTTACATTAATGCAATTCTATTGTCTAATGAACAAAAATTAGATTAAATTTGATGGGATATGTTTCTATATAACACTGTTATAGTCTATTTCATGCAAATATGATGGGACACCACTTTTTCTCTCATCAACTATTTTTTTAATTTTTATGTCATGCTTTTATGTTGTCGAAATTGCACCGTGATTCCATAAGCCAAAGTCATTGTGTAGTGAATACCATGCCCATATCGCTATCAAATGTATTCTCCTTTTTCCTCATTTACTTATTGATTATATAGTTTCATTTACGAATTCCATTTTATTTTATTGTAGAATAAATGATGATTTTAAATCAATCCATGTTGTATGATCCATGTGGCACACTTATGTATGAAATTAAATGTATAAGAAGTGTGTACTATAGTAGATCTCCAGTGCCTTGAATATAGATTAGTATCATGACAAGTCGAGTGAAATGGGGGTTTACAAATTCTAATTAAAGTGCAATGAGGGTTTACTCGGGATCCATGTGCAATTAGCCTTGACTCATGCTAGTACCATGTTAATTGTTGTTTCCACATTTCTGTGTTATGATAAGCATTCTATATTATGAATTTATGTTCATGTATATGTTATGATCCATTGATATGCTGATTTCCTAACATGCATTATATTATTCAAGTTATGCCTTGCTTACTAACTTACTGGTCTTTATATCTCACCATTTTCTTATGCATGTCTTTAGGTTATCCAATGAAATGCTAAGTATGATGGAATGTAGTGGTAATGTATAGAATGTTTTCAATAAAGATGTTTTTTTCTTGATTTAAGTCAATATGTAATTTTCCTAAGTCCCAATGACCCTATAATACTCAATATTATTTGTTGTATCAAGTGAAGGTTTTATTAATAAATTATGATAATGTGTGAAATAAAAATTAAGGTTGTTATAGTTTGTTTAAGATGTAGGATTAGTTGTTTTTGGGATTAAGATTAGAAATACCTAGTAAAATTTTTAGGGATAAGACTATGTATAATAAAAACATCCCTCTGTTATGGTGAGTATTGAGTAAGTGGTCTGTCAAACAAATAAATCCCTGTCTAGATACGAGCATGTAGAGGAGGCTCTATCAAAGATGTACCTATGAGTAAAAACACAGAAAATGAGTTTCAGGCTTGACCCATGGTATAATGGTAAATGACAATGGGACATGTTATACTATGTTTTACGACACTCCTAGGGGATATTCTTTGTAAAATTAACAAGCTTAGTATGAACCATTTTTAAGGGAAAAACATTTACTCTATGAATATAATTTGGGATTTAGATCATTTATAAAATTGATTGAAGACTATAGATTCATATAAAAAAGATATTAAAGATATTTATAACTCATCCATTTTTTCCTTGGATTACTCTTTATGGGTCACCCCTAACATTCCTTTCATTCATGCCAATAGCTGTTAATAGGATGACTCAGGCTAACAACTGATTTGAAGATCAATGTGATTATTGTTCTAATGAGATTCCCAATCCAATTGGAGAAGGAATCAAGAAAATTTTCCCGATACCCTCTCAGTTAAATAATGCATTTAATATAATCATGGGTAAAGAGGAACATTGAACCCCCTATAAAAATGATAAGTCGCAATCCAGAGATTCATGAGACAAAGGCCTCTTACTTTTAATGGATCATAAGATCCCTCTATTATAGAACAATGGATCATATCCATTGAAAATATCTTCTCTATCCATCAATGTTCTTAAAAATAGAAGGTAATTTTGGCTACTTACCGTATGGAGGGTGATTCATGAGGAGAAGATCAAGGCGTTAGAATGGATGGATTTCTGGAAAATGTTTTTCGGATGACATTTTCCTCACACCCTATGACTTATGATGGAATGGGACCTTCATGAAATCAATCAAATATATGATGGATCCATCGGAGAAAACAAATAAAACTTCAAAAGGCTTTCATGATATTCTTCTGGCTTTGTCGTTACCCTTGAATGTAAGGATGACCGCTTCATTGGTGGGCTAAAACCGTGACTATAGAAAGCCCTTGAAATCTTTTAATTTGATAGATATGAGAAAATTTTACGATAATCACTCAAAGTAAAATTATAGATCAGAAAATCCCAAGGGTATCAAGGGGATACAAAGTGTAAGGGGGATTTCAATTATGGTTTTCTGAATGATATATCCAATAGTGCTTAGAATATCCATCACCCCACTAGCCAAAGGTTCATATATAAGCACCCCTGAAATTTCTTGAAATGGAAATGGAAATGATTTATATGTTGAATATAAGATAACCAAGCCATTAAATGATGACAAGAAAACCCTGTGCTTTTGACAGAGGAGAGGAATGCTTCGTTCGAACCTCAACGCATGGTTTATTGTTTCAAATACAAAGAACCAGGGTACCTTGATAATCAGTTCCCTAAGCCTAGGGTTTTTCGAGCCCACAAACAACATCCCAGGAAGTGAGGGCTATCTTTTTTCATCACTACTACAGATTTGAAAACCTACAATGAGTTGTTGACAGGTACACTAGTTTTTATTTCCAAAATACTGAACGTGCATTTTAATTTTGGTTCTACGCATACTTTTGTATCCTGAATGTTTAGTAGAACAATCCTGGCACGACCAAAAATCATGGATGTTACGATGTTGTTGAGTGCGTAAAATTGGGAAATCATTGCAATACATGAAAAAAAATCCTACCCTATCACAATTTGTGGATTGACCTTCCCGGAGAACCTCTTCATTTACCCTCAAGTGGAATTTGACGAAATTATTGGAATGTATTGACTTTCCCCATATAGAGCCATCAAAAATTTCCATGAGAGGGAAATCACTCTTAATATGTATAATCGACCAATGGTTCTATACAAGTCCATATAAGAAGAAGAATCTTCTTTAGCACCATCATCTCAAGCGTGGATATTATAGAACTTTGGGCACATGAATCTGGATCAGGTAATTGTGTCTACGGAGGAAACCATCCTAGAATACATGCCCATTGTGAGGGAATTCACTGAAGTGTTTCCCAATGAATTTCCTAATCTTCCTCATAGAATGGATGTTTAATTCTCAATTGATCTTATACCAGGTACACTGACAATATCCAAGACTCCATATAGAATGTCTATTGTGGAGCCTGAGAAGATAAAGAAATAAATATAGGAGAATTTGGATAAAGGGTTTATTTTCCCAAGTTCCTCACAATGAGGTGAACTGGTCCTTTACATCAAGAAGAATGAAGGTTCGATGTGCCTTTTCCATTGGTTATCGTGAACTCAATAAAATGATAAAAAAGAACAATTAACCTTTTCAACAAATTGATTTCTTGTTCAATCAGCTATGTGGAGCACAATACTTTTTCAAGGTGAATTTTTGGACTTGATATTACCATATTTTGGTGAAGAAGGAGGATATCCCAAAAACTAGTTTTCATAAAAGGTACCAGCACTATGAATTTATATTAATTCTTTTTAGACTCACTAATTCTCCAGAAATATACATGGACTTGATTAATATAGTCTTTAGAGATAACCTAGACAAATTTGTGGTAGTATTTATAGACTATATTATAATATACTCCAAAAACCAAGGAGGTGCATGAAGTGCATAAATGCACTATACTAGAGACCCTGAGAAAGGAGAATATCTATGTAATGTATAGAAAGTTTTAGTTCTGGTTAAAGGAAGTCTCACTCTTCTACCTTATCATTATAAATAATGGGATATCTGGGGATCCCTCCAAGACAACTGCAATTGATGGTTGGCCAAGGACATCATCAATAATGGATATTTATAGCTTCCTTGGGTTATCTAGAAATTATCGCGGATTTGCGTGTAATTTCCCACAATTTTTCAACCCTCTTACCAAGATAACTCTTTAGGGAGTAAAGTTTTCTTGGTGTGATAAATGCGAAGAGATATTCATGTAGTTGAGAAGGTGGATTATCATAGCACTAGTGCTCACACTACCCACAAGTGGAGAACATTTTGTCTTATTTAGTGATTCTTTAAATAAGGGACTAGGTGGTGTGTTGATGCAAAATAAAAAATTCATTTTATATGATTCAAGGAAATTGAATGTTCATAAGAAATGATATCCAACACATAATCTAGAGTTTGTTGTAGTGATAATTACATTAAAAATTTAGAGGTGTTACCTCTTTAATTAGATTTGTGAGATATATACAGACCCAAAAGGCCTAAAATATATATTCACACAAAAAGAGTTGAACATGCACCAATGAATATGGTTAGAGCTAATCAAAAGTTATTACATATGAATCCATTAAAACATTGGGAAGCTGAAAAAGGTAGAGAATTATCTATGTATAAAAGACCTTGTGATTTTATCATTAATGATAGTTGAAAAGGATCCAATCTTGTTATATTTGATGAAGATGTACATGGGAATAATTAAGAAGGGAACATTATAAATCCTTTCAGAAATAATTTATCTATTTTCACTTTTGGAAATGATAAAGGATGCTAAAAAGGATGATGTGGTTAATCAGAAGACGGTGGAAATTATCAGAAAATAGAAATCCTTGGAGTTCAATGTCAATGAAAAAATAATTGCGAGATTTGGGTCAATACTATGTGTTCCATTGAATCTGGAGTTAAAGAAGGATTTTTTGGACGATTCACATAGTTTAAATTTATCCAGTTACCTAGGAAACAAAAAGTTGAATCAAGATTTCCGAGATCATTATTGGTGGGATAAAATGAATAATAAGATCACTGAGTATATATCAATGTGCTTGGTCTGTCAACAAATGATGGCTAAGAGGTAGAAGTATAAGGGCATGATGCAACCATTATCAATACTAAAATGGAAAATGGGATAAAATCAACATGGACTTTGTCACCGGACATCTGAATACATCCCCTAAAAACAAGGCTATCTGGGTTGTTGTGGATCATTTTACAAAGACTGCACACTTCATTGCAATTCAATTGGATTTCTTACTGGATCAACTAGCATGGATATACATTAGAGACATGGTAAGGCTACAAGGAGTAACATTATTGCTTATATCCCATCGAGATCCAAGAATTACCATTATGTTTTGGAAGATTCATAAACCTGATCTGGATACTGATTAAAACTTCAGTAAGGCTTATCATCCCCACACAAATGGGAAATTTGAGTTGACTCTCCAATAACTTGAGGACATGTTGAGAGAGTGCATAATGGACTTGAAAGGAGGATGGGATCAACATATTCCTCTTGTTGAGTTCTCATAAAATAAAATTTTCCACTCATGCATCCAAATTACTTGTTTGGATGCCCTATATGGGAAGAGGTGTAGAACACCAGAATGTTGGGATGATGTTGGGGAACAAGAAGTCTTAGGTATAGAAATGGTAGAAGAAATGCTAGAGATGGTTAAGACCTTCTAGTAGCACATTAATGCTACTCGAAGTGAACAAATGATCTATGATTGTAATTTTCCATGAGACCTAGAGATTGATATCGAATAAATGGTATTTCTCTACATATCACCCTGGAAGAGAGTAATTCTATTAGGGTAGAATGGAAAGCTTTGTCCAAGGTACATCAGCCCTTTTTAGATCCTTGATTGCATTGGAGAAGTGTCCTATCGACTAACATTCCCACCAGACCTATCTCAAAAACATGATGTATTATATGTATCACTCTTGAGGAAGTACCTACCTGACCCATCACATGTACTAAATCTAGATATGGTACCATTATAGAATGACCTATCCTGTGAAGAGAATCTGGTGATGATCTTAGATCATAGAAAAAACATCAATAAAATAAATCAATGCCCCTTGTCAAGGTGTGGTGGTGAAACCACATGTTTGAAGAAGTGACTTGCGTATTAGAGGAAGTGATGAAGAAGAGTTACCTACATCTATTTTAGTGTGGGAAAAATAAATTTTTAGGGTGACTTTTTTTAATGGGGGAAGATTGTAAAGACCCAAACATTCTTCAATGAAAATTTCTCATGATCATATTAAATGTATTATTATGTAGAACGGTTATATAACCTATGCACATATTTGGTTTTATGTTTTTTGATATTAATATACCATTAGTAATTTCGTCCATTTATAATATAGCCATTGAACAATGATCAAATAATTAGTAAAAATATAGGGATCTAAAAAATACAATTTATTGAGATAAAGGATTTAATGGCGTCATCCAGCATAATTGCTCCATATGAAGCCCGTTAGTCAGAGCTCGCAAAGGATGTGGTGATTTTGGGATTCGGTCTTGACCAGTCCCACATTAAACTTTAATATTTTATGCTCAAACAGAACCAACTATGGGAGAAGTTGAAGTAGATATAGATGACCACCTGAGAACTGTTATCTGAACAATCCCCTGAGTCTGTCACTATCGTACACCTAACCCATCATCCATATGTGTATGCTCGTTGTGTTTATTTAACAATATCATAGAACTATGATTATTTTAATTATTTTTGTATAGATAATATATATTCATTTTATTATTATTACTCCCAAAATAGTTTTTAAAGTAAAAATAGTATTTTTTTTGTTAATATTCAATTAGGATTTATATTTTAGTGAATTAATAAGTTCACGATTTAAATAATATTGTAATAAAATATTATTAAGAAATAAATTTTTATTAAATATCAATGAAATTTTAATTATTGTAAATACCATTTTGATTTTTATTAAGGTTTGAAATCTATTTTTTTCAAAACCCATAAATTTAAGATAAATGTATGCATTTATTTTAAAAGTAAAAATTCTCATATTTAGAAAATTATTTAGATAAAATGAATATTATTTTTGGAATTAGAACATCAAAATTGTCTAATGGTTATTTTTTCATACTTTCCTGAGGCTTTGGAATTTTTTGGTAGAAATTAAATACTGTTTTAATATATAATCTATTTTATGACATCATAATGACCCAATAATGATGTAATAAAATAATATAAATTTTATATTCGGCCTATATATGTTTTAATATTAAAATAATGTTGTTTTTGGTTTTTTTATTTACTTTACAAAGAAATAGTGGACCCTTCAAGATCTATAAAACATTTTAACATTTTAAATTGATATCATTTAGAGGGTGAATCACCTCCACACAAGAAAACATAATATATTAAGAAGTTCAGACATTTTACATATACAATAAAGTTTTCCTCTCCCTTGTGGAAAAAACCACGGGAAACAAACATGGGTAGGATTGTGTTTTTTATTAGTTTAATGTGTTGTGACCAAAAGATAAATAATAAAGATTTCCCTTTATTTTCTTATATAATCCCACACAAGCTCCCATTTCATCTTCACTCAATCCCTTTGGTGCTTGACCAACCTCTGACCTCCCCTATCTAGAATCCTCCCAATGTTCCCCAAGCTCCCAAGAAGCCTTTATCAATCCCCTCTCAATCCATTGGGATCACACTACCATGTAAGGGATAACATCCTTTCTCAATTTCGTCCAAATTTCATTATGTTGTTATATGATTTTATTTTCAATTAAAAATGTTAGGGTTTGATTTTGACCCTCCCCCATACTACCCAAATTATGATTTAATGATGAAACACCCCTTTATACCTCATTATTTCCTTCCATGTATAATCATTACTATGCCGAAATTCCGTAAGGAATTTCACTTTTCTCATTTACATTGTAGCAATTATTTTTGTACTATGAATCTAAATTCCATTAAATTTGTTAGGACATGTGTATATATGAAACTATTACTGTCCATTTCATGTAAATATTATAAGACAACCCTTTCCCTCTCACTAAATATTATTATGAATTCTTAGGTAATGTTGTTATTTTGTTGAAATTACACAGAGATTTTCCAAAACCATGTCATTGTGTAATGAATACCATTCCCATTTCACTATCATGGGTATTAACCATTATGAATATTTAATTATAGATTATAGAGTTTCATGTATTAATTATAAATTAAATTTTCATGGAATAAATGATGATATAAAATGGTTTTATTTTATATGATCCATGTGGCACACTTATGCATGAAATGAAATGTTTAAGATGGGTGCACCCTGATTGTGATCCAATGCATTGGGTAAAGATTTGTATTATGATTATTCAAGTGAAATGAGGTTTTACCAATTATAATTCAGGTACAACGAGGGTTTACTCATTCTCCATGTGAAATTAGCCTAGGATCATGTTAATACCATGTTAAGTGTTTTCCCCACATTTCTAGGTTATGATAATCATGCTATATCATTTCTTTATGTTCATGTATATATTATACTCCATTGATACACCTATTTTCTAACATTTATTGTAATCATCGTGTTATTCAATGTTTACTCCCTTACTGTTCATTATAGCTCACCATTTTCTAAGGCATGTCCTCTATTTATCCCATTCAATGCTAATTACTAGGGAATATAGAGGTCATGTAAAGAATGTTTTCAATAAATCTGTTCTATTTCATGTTTTACGTCATTATATAATGTTCCAAATCCCTAATTACACTAGTCCTCCAAATCTTCTTTCTTATATCTTGTGAATGTTTTATGTTATAAATTATATTTAAGTGGGAAATAAAAAGTTGGGTTGTCATAATGTTATTTATCTAATTAAATTATTATATATTTTATCCAAAAATTTATTTTAAAAAAATTAAAATTAAGAATATAATTCCTTGTATAATGTTAAAAACGATTTTCACATAATTCGGTAGAAAATTAATATAAAAAATATATATTATTAATTTTCAAAGTATCAAAGTGACTATAAAGAATTAAACCATGAGAATACATAAAACATGAAAACAAACCATAATTTATATTATTGAATAGTTTGACTATATGAACAATATAACTCTCTAATCTATTACAAACTTTTTCTCTTTGGAAATGTTATTTCACTGATAGTTAGTGCAGCATGCAACAAAGAGTTTAAACGACTCGTGGGACATTGTTAAAATAGAATGTATCATTTATTGCCTATTCATTATATTAAATGTTATGTATAGTAACAATTACACTATTAATATATATGGTCTATACTTTTATAAAATAAATTAAATATTATATATAAATAGAAAAAAAAATATTTTAAAATAATGTTGTGGTATCCCTAAATAATATTTATGTTAAGCTTATAATTAATTATTATATTAATCCCTTTAGGTGATTTTATTAAATAAATTCTATATATTATTTTCAGTATAATATTTTAGTAAATTCAATATTAATTTTACATATAATATGATAAATAAAAAATCTTGTTTTTAGTTAAAAATATATTTTCCCTAAAAATCCGTTTTGGTCACATTTTATACATTTACATTAAAATTATTTTCATCAATTCATAGGTATTAGATTAGGTAAAAATAATTAAATATTTATAAATAAGAGGATTAAATTTATCAATAATATCCCTTTTATTTTTGTTCAATACAAACAATACACACTGTGAAATTTAACAGGTTGGTAAAGGATAAATTAGGTTAATCTTTGATTAATCTAAGTGATAAGGCCACAATTTTTCTTAATAATTCTAATTGGATGAATTAAATTCTATAAATACAATATAATATTCTAAATTGAGTTATTTAATAGAAATTTATCCATGAAACATACTTATATATTATTTGATCCAAATGATGTGTCACAATGTCACTCTATTAGTTATAAATTTCATTAATGCTTTCATTTATGAAAAAAAAATTTATATTAAAATATTATAATTAATTTTAATATTAATTAAATTATATTCATGGCGTTAATTTATTTATATTCATTATTAACTAAATATTTACCTTCTATACCTATAAAAAGTTGATTCAGTAATTATTCATTTAATAGAAAATTTAAACAAATGACATTAAAAATATTAAAAGTAACAACTATATATATATATATAAGGTGTTCCAAAAAATATATAGTTTTACATTATATATTTATAATATAAAATATATTTGTTTTGAATTTTACATGATTCAAGATTTTTTTTAGTGTTAAAGTAATGAATAGTATAAAAATTGAGAATTTTCATATCATATGAGATTAATATTTTATTAAATTATTTATAAACATAAAAATATTAAAATAAAAAACTAAAAATATGTCGTTTAAATTTTTATCCCATGTGTATTTATAGTCCCTTTGGATGTTTTTTATTCCATATTAGTCCTATTATGTTCTAGTTTGTTGAGGAATTCCAAAAGTGCCACTCACCTCAATTATAAAAGGAAACATCATCATTCACATCAGTATACAACATTGAGCCATATAGGTTGATCATACTGTAAAAAATTACTTTATCCACTTACCTAGAAATATTTTTCATGTTTTTAACTCTTTATGTAGATATACGTGGAGTCAATTAGAGGTGATCTATTGGAGTCGTTTTAAATAAGAGGTAATCACTCTAACTGCTCACATTCCTTTCATACTCATCATTACCTCCCCTAAATCTATGATGTTCTTTATAAAATAATAAGATAATATCATCAATATTCTAAAAATTATTATGGTTATAAAAAATTATAAACCTCATTTTCCATCATATAGGAAGTGAATGTGATGCTCGAGAAAATATACGGCTTACATCTCCACATACTAATAAAATTCAATTTTCATTACCATATTTTATAGATGGGAATTGTGATAGTTTTAAATTTTTTATACAATAATCCAGAAATATTTATAATTCATTAATAATAATACCTTGTTTACCTTCTTATGATACAATCTTTTTGGGAACACCAACTCTTCTCATTCATGCATAGGGACTACAATCTCAATGATGTGATGTGATTTTTTCTAATTTATATATCACATATATAATAACAAGGATCAATTTTATGAATATATATTTTATATATTAAAAAATAATTTTTAATCAAATATGTATTATTATTATTTAAATTCTTTCATAACATCGAATGAAAAATGGAATCATCATTCATGCATATGTATGGCCTACCATCTCAATTAACAGTGTATTTATTTTTCAGTCTATAATTTTTATTATTGATTATAAATTTTTAAATAATTAAACTATATTATGAATTAATGAGGATTAAAATTATATAAATGATAGGAACCCGATCAATGTATACATTACAAAACAATAATACAGAAGAATTCTTAGAAACTGAAACATTTGTCATTCGGAGTACTGATTTAATTAAAAAAGTATTAAAAAATGGGTGATTATAAATCATATATAAATCACCCATTATATGATAGAAATATTTTTATATAATACTTCTATATTTAATAAATATTTATTATACATGAGTTTTGAAGGTGAAAAAGGAAATGAAAGGCATGATGTAGAGGTTTATTTCATAATCTCGTCATTTTTCATGATTATTTATGTTTATTTATCGATGGATAAATTTTTATAATCCAAGTTCATTATTTTTAAAAATGTATTCATGTTGCTTTAACTAGTTCTTAAATAATTTTTACTTATGCTTTAATTTTTTAAGATATGTTGAAAGAAATTTGTTTGTAATTTCTAAAGTGATTTACATTGTTACTTTTACAAAAATAACATAGAAGTAATGTTTTCATATCATAGAAAAAATGAATTGACATTCCCATAATCCTGAAATCATGATGATTTCAATAATCCTTCACACTATCACGTAGTTACTTTAAATGTAATTGTTTTTCTTTATAATTTATAAACATTAAAAAATATATTAAAAATTTCAATGTAAATATCCCCCAAGGATTATTTCATGTTATCATCATAATAATGTTCATCAAATATAACATTATTTGATGATACATACTCTTTATAGGGGATATGATACAAGGAGACCCTTCAAATTTTTTATTTTGTTGGTTTATGTTTATGATTTAATGATTTTTACTAAACCTATTTATTTTCAATAGTTTATACAATGGTGAAATGTTTATAAAACCCATTAATATTCGCGGCTTCAGATATGATTTATATTATATATGAACACATATTTTTGGTTTTCATTATGTTATAGGTTGGACAGATATATCCATAAAACACAATGGGTAATGAATTCAATGTCGTTAGATAAATTTGATTGAGATGGGGAGTGATCAAAATTCTGTAAGGGACCGCGCCCACCAAGATAGTATTGTTTGTAAATTTTAACTACTACGATGGTCTAGGGATTGAACACATTCCACGATGAGTGACTTGAAAAAGTTAATTGATGAATATGGATATAATTTTCCTTTTGTATGTGTGTGCCATAATTCCATGTTTTATACCAATGCTTCCCTCTCATGGATCATGTTCCTTTAGGATTCGATTATTATGAATATTTATGATTTATTTTAGGACTCAATATTATGAATTTTGATATGAATGATATAATTTTATAATTTTATTTTCCTACTCTTCGATACTAATCTTTGTGTTATGAATGACATCTTCTTTCTTTACCCATATTTAACATCTAAACTCACAAATTTATTATGTTTTTAATACCTGGGATATGATGAAATATATTATATATGATATGTAAAAATGGTTCTTATAATGACCAAATAAGTGAGAGATGATGAATATATTTTACGTACCAAATTTATTGGTTGTTATGTTTCTAAAGGGACTATAAATTAATGATCCTGAGGCATGTGATTGTGTAATGTAATTAATATTCCTCTAAAAAGAGTTAACATCTATGTAGGAAATTATTTTTCTATTATGCTTAGTTTCTAATGGAGGTTCAGTTAACCATTGGATGTAATAATGAGAAAACATTAGTGATAAACCTATATATAAGATAATACCCAAATGTTTTGATCAAAATTATGAATGAACTATGTTAAAAATAAGTTTTTACAAAAACAGTGTGATGTTTGAGACATCATATATATTATTCCTTGTGATTTTTTTTATTTTAACAATGAATAATATCTCTCATATTATGATTTTCCTTTTTAGTACTTTGATTTAACCTAAACAAATTTTCTTAATATTTAATTTTATTGACAATCAAATGATTATCCTCTAAAAAATTTAAATTTTATGGGAAATGTAATCTAGAATATTTTTACTATTCTCATGTAACATTCTATGAATATGAATTATAATGTGTTACAAAATGATAAAATATAGTAACAACATACTGTTGAATTATTCTGGAGGAAAAATCCAGCCTATATAAGTGTAACTCTTAATACACAAGTGGATGAGGAATAGATCAACACCTTTGAAATGAAATATTATTTTCATCACTACATGGAACAGGAAAGCATTCTCCTATCATTTAACCTTCCCAATGGTGAGGTAGGTTGATGGTGGGATCTTTCCAACAATACAATTAGTGAATAATAAATTTATTCCATTTAATGGGATGATTTCATAGGTATATTGCTTAGTATGTACATATCTCAAATTTTATGTACAAATATGGGGAAATAGATTTTTTTAGGAAAATGATAGTTGATGAATCCATGGGAACCTATGAGACATATTTTTTAATGATTTAATGGCATGACCATAGTTTAATTATCATTAACATATGTAAAGTTAATCAATTCCCTGGATTCCAAAAACAGAGTCTCTAAAAGAAATTTTCTATAAGTGAATTCGGTACATATGAAGAAACATTTAACTATTCTATTAAAGAGGAGATGCATAATGGATTTACTCATGAATCACATGGTTTTGATAACCAAAAATGGAATTCAAAGTACATTCTAAATACAATAGAGAAAATAAATTGAAATTTACTTTTATTTTGGTTGTCTAGAGGTAAACATAGTGTATATTGTCTAAGAGGACTGGTAAATGTTTCATATATAGAATGTAATGTCCTCAGGATAATGTATATCGATGTGATTGGATGACGATGGCTAAATAAGTGAATAGGGAAAATGACTTACAGTATGATCCACCAATTCTCCAATGGTACAAATAAAAACATGGCCATTATGCTAATTATTACATGAATTTATAGGTTTTGTATAATCATAGTAAATAAACTATTCATCCAAATACAAATGGGAAATATCCTTGAACCTGACTATCAAAAAAGATAATGATAATGATTTTTTGAATGGTAAAAATATCTTAAAAATTAGAATATATAATTTATATTTTGATTCTATATCCATACACTATTGGATGTCCAAATATATTTCTAAGGGAATCACAATACCACTTAAATAAATAGATGTTGATTTCATTGTGAATACATCTAATGACATAATGATCACATCTCAATTTTTTAGTTCTCAAAGGATTTCTTTTCTTCAACATATTATTCTTGAAAATATTTTTATTCTACATTTAGATTAATTTTATGTTAATTTCTTCATGAATTACTGTTCTGAATGAACCTATTAACATTTATTATTTATGCTCATGACAACGTACTTCCCACTATCTCCATGTAGGGATACAATTCATTTTTTAATCATCGTATTGTATGCATGGAAAATATGATTGTAATAATGTTTATATATGAAATTTATGACATAATTATACAAAAATAACAATAATATCTGGTTTATATTCTTACCATCCAATATATATATATAAATGAATATGTTCCTCATGCATACTTATAGACTTCCATCTCCACGATGTTATATTATTCATATTGTATTTCTATTTCACATAGATGGTAAAAAGAATAATTATAAAAATATATATTTTATATTTTTATATTATAAAGATTATATAAAGTTATATTTTATTCTGTATTTCTTTCACAACAACAAGAAAAAATTGAAACAACATTCATTCATACAAACATCATAATTTGTACATGAATAATGTAATTCACTTTTTGATGTGTTATTTTTATGATTGATTATAAATATTTTTTAATTAAAAAATATCATATTATAAAATCATTAATATTAAGAATACGTATGGTACCATGATAAATTAATAAGGATCAAGACTACCAAACTGAAACATGCTTCGAAAAGAAGCAGTTATCACCCAGAATAGAGATATTAATAAAAAATAATGACAAGTAAATGATAATATGTTATAAATAAATAATAAATGATATTATATATTCATTTTTATGAGATAAATGTTTAATAAATATATATTTATTATAGTGTATGATTGAATGTGAACAAAGAAATTTGAGACTTGGGGTAAGGTTTAATTTCACATTTTAATCAATATTCATGATTGTTTGTGTTTGATATTCCATTATATAATATATATCATCCATGTCCATGATTTATAAAAATGATTTCAAAATTGTATAACCATTGTTTAAAATAATTTTTAACCATCTTTGACTTTTTAAACAATGATTTGAATGGTATCTAATTATCAGTTTCAAAATGATTTTCATTTTGAATTTTATAACAAACATTCGTAATGACTATTTATTTAACCAACAAATCATGATTAGATATACCAATTATCATTTTTTTCATAATTAATTGACACAAAAATAAAAATATTTCATGGTTTATTTAATATTAAGATTTTCATTATAATTTCATGGCTTCAAAAAGTATTTAAAAATGGAATGGATATTTTTCTACTGAAAGTGTTCATTTTGTCATTAAATATAATTTTTTTGTATAAGATATCATTATATTTTGTTACTTATGATATAATATTTATATTATAAAAGCATAATAAAGTTATTATTTTGGTGGTTAGTTTATGTTAATGAATGATTAATTTTTTGGGAACACATTTCATTTCCACATGTTATTCTATGAAGAAATGTTTCTTAAACCCATTTATTTTAACGGGATGTGATATGATTTATTTCTTTTGTTAATCATGCATATGGTTTTAATTATTTTAATTATTTTACCTATATCAACCACTAATTCATTTGGTAAATAATTATATCTCATGAGATAAACAGAAATGGAAAGCGGAGTGAACCCAGTTCCGTAAGGGACTGTGTCCACCATGATAGTCTTGGGAGTGAACCATGACTATTATGATTGTTTGGGAATCTAATGTATTTAAATATTATTGTATTGAAAGTTATCCTTTAATAATAATTAAATTTCTCCTTTTTTATGACACAATTCCTCATTTTATGCCAATTTTACTCTTTTTTGGCTCATATTCTATTTCAATTCATGTCCTATGAACTACCATGATTTATTTTGTGACTCAAGGTTATGATCATTAATATGAAGGTTATAATTTTTAGATGTTATGTTCGTGTTTTTATTCCATTATTCTCATGTATTTATAGAAATATCCCTTTTTACCCTTACTATGAATAATTTATCACCATTTTATTATGTTTCCTTTCACTATGATATGAATATATAATTTAGTATTATGTGTCAAAAAGGATGATTACTTTGAATAAATTTAGTGGCATATAGAGTATATATATTTTTGACATAGTTTATTTTGTTTTCATGTTTCAAAATATAGGATATGTAACAAGATTTAATTTTCTGAATTATATTTTATGATTTATTGAATCTTTTTGATAAATTTCATTTCATGCGACACTAAATATTGTTTTATAAAAAGCATTATGTTTGTCTTTAACTATACAAAACACCATGTTAATCATGAAATATCCACAATAATTAGATTGTCTTTCAGTACAATTAAAACAATGTTTCTATTACATTACACAAAATATCATGTCCCTTTGATAGCTTGTATTACATTGATAGCCATGTTTTTATCAATCTACAATTTTTTATTTATATTATTATTAAATAATTAATATATCGACCACCTAGCTATTGGATAGGAAGTTAAAATAAAATTACCTAAAATGTTAACATATAAACTAAAAATCTATATAAAATAAATCCTTTGGTTTTCAATTAGTTATATACAAATGTAAAGAACTATTTTAAAATTAAGTAATCTATTTTTTTGAAATCAAATGTTAATGTAAAAACTCAATTTTCATGCGAATAAAATTAAAAAAATTGATTGATGTTTTAAATAATGTTTTATATTATATATTCAATAATTTTCTTTTCGAATCCAATAGATTTCATATCTATAGGAAAATAATAAATCCAATTTTAGGAATTAAATTATGTATTAATGAAAATGGTAACATAATCTCTTGTAATGGAGAACCCATTTGATATAATATTTTTGAATAATATTTAATATTTGTTTGAAAAAAAAATATTTTAGAATGCAGAACTGAAAAATATGATTAGGTTCTAATCTGGTATTTTTGTATGAAGTTTCATTTTTTGATTAATAGTGAGAAATACTAAATTTTAATTCAAAACGTCATTTTATTTTTATTTTTTTATTTGTTCAAATTTTAATTTTTATTATTCTTAATGTTAAATAAGATAAATTATACACCAAATAATTGACTAGAGAGAATTGTAAAAAAATTCATTATTAAATTTCATATAAAAACATACCAAACTATTGAACATTTTCCCTCCAAAAACTGGTTTTGTCATCTCATATGTAGGAATAAATTTGGATTATTTTATTCAATATATTTCATTGGAATTGGGATAAATGGATTAATTATTTGAAATAATAATATATAATTTCAAATATGTTCAACATAGTTTTTATAATAAAATATTAGTATATGTAAGAATAATTAATTCTAATAATATAGGATAAAATAATCTTAATAGAGGATTTTACCTTACACTTAAGGGCCAAAATGACCTATAATCTTTTAAAAAATCAATATAATGAACATATTTAGACCCTATAATCCCATATATTTATTTTTTTCCATTATTGGTTCCACTTTTAATTGAAAAAATGTGTGTGTAATTCTTATTTCCTGGATTTATAAGAATTCCACTCCTCCACTATACATAAAATTCAACCCTCTGATTTTTTCACACTTAAAAATACATTAAAAACAAAATAAACAACCTAAAAACACCCAATATCCATACAATCACTTTATAAGCCTTTTCATCAGATGAAATCCTTCCAAACGAATCCCTTTGGTGCCAAACAGATTAAGTTACCCAAATAAAAGGTAATATCATTTCACATGATCTTTTGTTCTATTTAATTTAACCACCCCCTAATATAGTAATATTACAAGATAATATAATATCTCAATTATCCTAAATATATTTATATGTTTAAAATATTGTTTTTCTATGAACAGTAAACACACCTCCATCCACTGGGTAATAAACATTCCGTTCTAGAGTACGCAGAAATGCCTCTTCATGAAACGATATTGTTCATTATTACTTTCCCAAATATAATATATTAGAATGATTATTTCTTTATTATTATTAATTACTTTGGAAACATACCTTAATTTCTACCATTTTTTGTAAGTACCGTTACTTTATTTGTGGGTGTGTGGATAACTACCTCCTTTAAGTAATGTTATGTGTTCAAACTCTATATGGAATGTATTAAGGACATGGTTAGTATAATTATTTTATATATATGAAATAATATTGATAATATAAAGATTATATATATATATATTTATTTATATACAATTTTTTAATTAAAATTATTATATTCAATATGAAAATAAAACGAAAACTACATTCAATGTGTATGTATGGCATATCATCTCCATGAATAGTGTATTCCATTTCAAATTTATATATTTTACTGATTAATATAAATTTTTATATATTGAATATATATTATATTTTTATAATTATTTAAATTATATAAATAATTAAATTGTGCTCAATGAATACAGATCATGAATAAAATGTCAAAATATATATGAATGACAAAGGAGATATTACTAGAAACATATCATTAATATTTAGTTGTTAATAAAGAGGTAATATGAATTCATAAAAAAATGTGGTATTATATATAATTATATTGTTCTGGGATATATGAATAATAAAATTATATTTATTATAATGGAGTTTTGAATGTGTTAAAAGAAAATATAGACTTAATGCAAGGGAATTCCATATCACTATATATTTTTGTGAAATATGTTCAATGTTCACCACTCAATTATTTTATGTGGTGTATATACCTCTCTATGACATTTTTATCATTAATTTAGTTTTTTAATTATATATAAAGAATTATTTTAAATTAATATTTCATGGGGATCTTTATTCTAATGTTACAAAAGATGTAATGGTTTTGTGGTCTCATGTTATTCTTTATACGACTTATGTATTATTCCCCAATCATTTCATTTTTTTGTATATATATTTCATGTGAATGTACTATATGATTAATAAAAGTATACATATTTTTATTTAAATATCAAATTTATGATCTTTTATTCATTGGGTTTATGGTTTAAATGTTTCCCAATCATTGTATATTTTTTTATCAACATTCATTATTTGAGATACATGCCATGTTATGAACATATATTCTTCTATGAGCAGTATATACTTCCCATTGACATGTTATATATTAAATATCTTTATTTTATATTTATTATATTACAATTTTTATTTTATTAATTCATGGGGATTATAATTCAATTTTACAAAAGTGGTAACTATTTATTGCCATAATCTAATCATTTAATATGTTTTTTTATGATTATTCTTCCATTGAAGAAACCATATGACTCGTATCTCAATGAAACCATTGAATTTTCTCCTCATTGTTTTATTCATGTTATATCCATGTAATCATAGTATTTTGACACTATGATTTACCTATGTTAATTATGAACATTTTTTATGAAAATCAACCTTTATTTATCCTTATGGTCTTAAATTTCTAATATTTGAAAACATTATTTTCTAATATGTTTTAAAAAATGATTTACTATTTTCCATTAATATTTAAATGATATTTTTACATATGTTTTTACATAAAAAAATAAATTAAATGGACTCTTCACATGATTTTTTGATCTTGTCTCTTTCCTAAACTGTTACGGCATATAAGTAATGTTCAACATGAATGGATTTATCCTCCATCATGACCATTATTAAATTGAAATATCATTTACAATTTTACATGATTTTTTTTATGAAAAATGATTTTAATAATATTATATAAATTAATTATTTTTAATGTGGTTATTCATGTGAAATGTGTATAAAAATTTCATTATGATTCAATAGGTGATTTGAATATTTAAAATTCTTAATATAAATTATTTAAATGGTACTTTTATTAAAAAAAAAATCTATGATGTTTTACATTTAAAAATAGTTTTTATTTTCTTATATATTCCTTTATAATTTTTCATGTATATTTTCAAAGAAAATGTGTCTAAAATGGTTTTATATTTTAAATATCATTGTTCAATGAAGAAAATATATATTTCTAAATAATTGTTTCAAATGAATCAGTAAATCATTCTTCATACGAAAAGAATTTTAAATGGTTTTGTATAATGGATTATCGAAAAAAATATTTCCCAAAGGAATAATTATTTTTAACATTCACATTCCTTGTCCATAAAAGATGAAATATTGTTTTATAGTTTATTCTTATATGGTGATAAGATCAATGAATACAATTAATATCCTTTCTGGAATGGTTTATCTTTATATGGAATTATGTTTTTGAAACTCACTCCTCTTCAATGATTTATATGTTTTGAAGACCATTTCATTTCACAGGTTCTTCTTTAATGAAATGTGTTTGAAACCTTTATCTTTTTTGTTAGGTAATAATTTTATAACATGATATGATTCCCTTTTTATTTCATGGGTAAGGATAAGATGTTCATGAAATAAATCTATTTTTATGGTTCATGATATGATGATAGTTTTATTACCCTTTATGAAATGTTTGTATGATTTTATTATGTGATGGGTAAGACCCAAATCCCCCTAAAATTCATGTGGTAATGATTTATATCTCTTTATATTATGATTGAAATCATGTTTTCAAGCTTGATCCACTATGAATGATGGGGAAATATAGTCCACTATGGACGATGGTTAGTCTTCATCCAGTCTGGGATGATGGGGAAACCTGATAAGGTATATTAAGAGGGGGAAACCTAATCCACTATAGAAGTATGGGGAGACCCAATCCCTCATAAGGAAACGACTATGATTAATGATGGTGGGGTGTCCTGCCCAGGATGTGTACTCCCTATGAAGTTCCATATTTTGTTTTGGAAATGAACCATTACTTATACATAATAATGAAACATTTTATTGTGTTTTACAATAATTATATATCATATTCCATTAATTTTATCAAATGTTTCATGTGCATGATTATCATAAAATTTTATGTCTAATGAACTACCAATATTTAAACCATGTATCATTATTATGATTTTTTATGTATGGTCTCATATAAAAATATTGTCATTTTTTCCTCAATCATTTATTTTATTTTGTGCTTACGTATTTCCTTTACTCAACATTACTGAGAATTATTGGTCACCCCTTTCTTATGATTTATTTCCCTTTTTTTGATGAATGTAATTATGTAGGATTACTAAAGTGTATGATATTTAAATATGGTTTTGATGATCTTTCACAAAACAAGAATAATGTTTTCGATGTTTCCAAATAATATAAACTTTTTGGTCCCCAATAATGTTTTTTATAATGATTTGGATATTCATATAACATTTATAAATATCTTTTTATGTTACGACTTGGTTTCAATAGTTATAATTAATGGAAATGTTTATTCAAAATTTTGAAACAATAATGATAAAACATTAGTTATATCCCTTAGTATATTTCAAAGGATATTTATTGGGTTGTCTCTAATGAGAACTCAAACGTTGAGTGAAAGTATAGGAAAATTTAATAGAATTTTGCTGAAGGATAGATTGAGGGGTTTTTTAGAAATAAATCCCTTTATGTATGTTATAATTATATGTCTCTCTATAATGGATGTAAACAGGTTTCACAACCCCAAAAATATAGTATTGATCTAGACTTGGTAGGGAACATGTTCACTAAAAGCGACCTAGTTGTATGCCTATTTTTCCAATAGGGGGGGATATGATTTAGGAAATAACAATCTCTTTACAAAAAAAACATTAATTATTTAAATATAACAGGGATTTGAATAACGTAGCATAATGATAAGGTATCATATATTAATGAAATTGTTGTTTATATTTAGAAATCCAAAATTATTTATTCATGATTATGAAGTTATCTTCCTTGATATATGTTTCCCATCCTATTCATTATCTTTTTTTAATGGGAGGAACTATAAGTATATATGTTAATATTGACTGTTTTATATGTGGAATTGTTGTGCATGATTAAATTCAATTTTCAATTTTGGAATCTCATGAAGTGAAATATGATTGTCCATAAGTATTGGTTATACTAAAAAATATAAAGAGACCATAAACAATATGTGAAAGGTATGGGATATTCTTCTAGAATTATTAATATTGATAATAAGAATAATGTTTTTATTGTGGTTGAGGAACCTTAATTAAAGATTCATACTACATATTCTATTAATTGGGAAAATGTGGAAATGATGATGAAGACTGGGTGATGGTTTAAGAATAATGATGTATTATTGAATTGAATATATAAAGGAATTCATAAATTATGTAATTTTATTCAATAGGTATATGATCTCCCTTAAGGATTTTAAAAACATTATAGAATAGTCCTGAATAATATGATATTTTTTTTATTGTAATGTTTTAAATTTATATTAATTAAAGGTAAACCTTAATGTGTCTTGAATGATGAAAAAATTGTGTCTATCATGTAAAAAGAGATGAATGATATGAGAAAATATACATTAAATAATACAAATTACCCTAAAACTACTAGTTTTTTTAATGATATATATTTTATCATGGATGATGTCTATGAATTCATGAATTTATGTAATATATACAAAAATCTTTAGAATAATGAAGCATGCATGTTTTCCAAATTGTTTTCTGGTAATTTAGGTTATTAGAATGTTCTATGATAATATATGATAAGGGTGTTCACATATTTTGAGAGTGAAAACCACTCTATACATTTTTATATATGGGGTACCAATATTAAGATGATGTCATTACCCCTTTTTTAATGTTTTGGGTTTTTATCATTCATATGTGTTATATGGTTTACCATTTACATAATAATTATGTTAAATATCAGATGTAGATTGTGAAATTAGAGTATTATATCTCCACATTATGATTTATAAATATTGGATAAAATATTACAATTTTTTTAGGGTAACTAAACACATTTGGGATGAAATATTAAGGATCTCATGATATATCAGGGCTTTAGGAATGAAAATTTCACATTCCTTTTTGGAGAAAGAGGTGAAGTAGAAATTGGTCAAGACATGACAAAGAGGATATTTTTCCTAGGAAGGGGAATAAAATATAATAATTATATCTTATGATGAAAAATAAAACCATTCAATGTTAGGTAAATAATATAAAACATAAATTTTTTCCAATAATCCTCATTTTTTATATTGATGACCTCTTTTATGCATCTCCAGTTTATGATTTTTTATTGTAAACTTTTTCTTGATGACCCACATTCATGAGATCAATGATATTCATCAATAATCTTTATTATTTATTGTTTTCATCGATGTCCATGTTTCAACATCCAACATATGGTATCTTATATATAAAACCTAGTTTTGTGTAACATTATGTAAACATTACAATTCCAATTTTCACTTTTAAATAAAATTTATTTATTTTTTTATTGTGGGTTTTTATGAATGGAAAAATCATGTATTGAACCTTTAATAACCCAAATTATTTTCAAGGGTGAAATTATTTTCAATGGGGGTATAATGTAATTCCCAATGATGTTGTTATATATTTTTTCTATAAAAAATAATTCGTTCAATATTCTTCATTTCACGGAACACTAAATATTGTTCTTTTAGAGAACTATTTCTAGCTTTCTTGAAACACCACACCAAGTTAATCAAGCACTACTTGAAACACATAGATTATATGTCGGTACACGTAAAACTAATATTTTATTATAATACACACAATTTCAAGTCCCTAATATATCTTGTGTTACATGTATTGTCATGTTTTTACCGAACTACAATAGTATATTCATATGATTATTAAATGATTATTATATATAACACCTATCAATTGGATTGAATGTTAAGAATAATGTAAACTAAATTGTGAAAATATGAGAAAAAAATTGATACAGAATTAATACTTTGTTTGTAAAGTAGTTAGAAATGAAAGTTAAACCTATTTGAGAATTAATATATTATTTTTATAATATGATTTATTTATATGTACCAATACAGTTTAATCATAACAAATTAATCAGATTTTATGAATATAAAGACGCACTCATCTAAATGGTAATGTTTCTACTTTTTAATGAATACCAATTTTAAATATGATTTATGAAACTTTATTTTTTTATTTAACATAATAATCAATATTTTTTAAATATTAACATAATAATTATAGTTGGGTTATTTTTTTGTTTTTTATGTTAAGATTCATTTTTTGATGAATAGTGAATAATAATTTTTTTTAATTCAAAACTGCTTCTTCACGTAAAATATTTAAAAAGGTAAATTTTGTAATTGATTTATTTTAAAGTTATTCAATATTAATAATACATAAATTAATAAAATTTAGTTAACTTGAACAAATTTCTCTTTGATATTTGATATAAAAATTTACCATACATTTGAACATTTTTACTTTAGAAACACACTTTTTCGTCCCATCTGTTGGACTAATTTTTAATTAATTTCGTCCAATTCAGTGATTGGAATTTGGAAAAATTGATTTAAAACATGGATTCATAATAATATATAACTTTAACAAACTTTATCTTCGTTTTTATCAAAAAAAATTAAAATTATAAGTAATTCAAATTTTCTAAATTTATTAAGAGAAAAATTATCTTAAAAGGACTGAACCATACACCTAAGGGACAAAATAAACTTCAAACCATTGAAATAATCTATTTTAGGCCCATATTTTGACAATATAATCCCTTTTATCTAAATTGGGTCATTATTGGAGCAACATGTAATAGGATAAGTATTGGTGGAATTTCCATTTCAAAACCTTATAATAATTCCACTCATCCTCCACTATAATAAGGCAGTCACCCAAAATTATTAATCACACCTCTTATTCCCTTTTTTTCCCATAATATTCCATAATAAGCTACCATAATACCCCATATATACCATGAATATTCACCTTGGGCCGAAATCCGTCTAAGGATGCCCTTACTGTAGACCAAAAGGAGTTACTTGTAGAAGATGGAACATCCTTCTTCATGATCTTTTGTTTTATTATCATTCTACACCTTCTAAAATCTTATTATTACATGAATATATAAAAATATTATTTTCCTAAATATATTTTTATGTTGTAATTATATGGTTTGGGCCAAAAATTACACACAATTCCATCTATTGGGTAATAGACATATAGTTCTAATATAAGGAGATGTACCGCCTCATGAAACAATGTTGTTTGTTTTACCTTTTCCAACTCTCATGGGTGAGGATTATGATGGAAAATATATCTTTATATTCCATGTTTTATATAAATTATGTATTTATTATTATTTAATTATTATATAATACATACCTTCACACATTCCATTTTGTGTATATATGGCATCTTCATTTATAGATGTGTGGACTACTTCGCCCTCTAAGTAATTTTATTCATTCACAATCTACATGGAATGTATTATTAATGGGTTTAGTGAAATAATGTGACATATATGAGGTTTTAATTATAATTTAATGGTATTATATATTTATATATTTTATTTACTAAATTTTAATTAGTACATTAATAAAATTGAAACAACATTCATGCGTTTGTACGGCCTACCATCTCCATGAACAGTGTATTGCATTTGATATTTCAATATTTCATATATAATTACAAATAAATAAATAATTAATATATATGAAATTTATTTCATTAATTATATTCTATTAATAATTAAATTGTGAACAAATTAAGAGGATCAAGAATAAAAATCCAATACATATATGAAAAGCGAGGCAGTTATTACCTGAAACGTAAAATTAAAATGGAGTTTTAATAAATAGGAAATAGAAAGTCCTAAATAGTAATACACACTACTAAAAAAATGATCTATAGCCACGTATATATAGCCAAATTTTAAATTATCTATGGCTATAGCTAAGATATAGCCACACCCAAATCGATGGGCATGGCAATAGCTTATGTGTTAATTATTTTGATCAGGTTTCCTTCCTCCTGCACCGGGAATCTCCTCCCTCACCATCCTCGCCATTCCTCCTGCATCGTGATTCCTCCTCCCTCGCCAACCTTGATGTTCCCCTTCCCCACTTCCTGCCGGGATTCCTCATCCCTCACCATATCTCCTCCCCCTTTAGCTCTGGCGCAGCTAGAAAACCTCCCCACCAGCTCTGACGCGGCTCTGACGCCTCCCTTCCGATGCAGCTCTAGCACTACTAGCCCACCTCCCCACCAACACGACCTACCCACCTCCCTATGGTCACCTCACCTCCCCGCCAACTCTACTTTGAGGCTTCCTTCCCATCTCCTCCTCCGGTGCACCTCTTATGCATCAATTTGAGGTATGAATCTGCATCTATTACCATTATTATTGGTTGAATAGTTCATTATTATTGATGTGGATTCATTGGAAGAGATAAATTATCCTATTACTAGGAGATACACTCTTTTTTTATATTAACTATAATTAATTTTAAATTGAGTAACCTTAGCTTCTACAACTCTTCTTCACACTGGGTAATCATTAACATACTAGAAAGAGGCTCAATTTTTTAAGGTAACAAGTAGTATAAGGATGCTGATACACATTCCCCATTATACTAAGTTGAATTTTATTGAGTTTGAGAAAATGGGGTTAAATTTGTGTTTCTCATTTTAATTATTCTGTTTCAATAATTTTCTTCCAATACTATTATCTGTTTTCTTTTGTAGTGGTTTGTATATTTTAGTGTGGTGATATAGGTGCATAATTGTTTATGTTATAGACTCCAAAGAATGAGCTCAACTTTCTGAACATTGATTCCTCATTATTTAGTTTTGGAGGATATATTTAAGGGGTATTTTTGGAGATATCCATGTACCCAAAATACCCTCTCACAAATAGTCATGCCTTGTAACTCTATCTATCATACTCTACCTACTCTAGCTGATACATCCATTTATTCTGAATAAATTTATTTCTATGATGCCTCTCTATTTTCTCCCATGTCCCATACACATGGAGGGAATCATTATCATCCCTAATTTATAACTCTCACTAATTAAATTATTTCAAATATCTTTCCTTATTTAAGCTATTGGGTTCTCCATTGTCCATTAGATACAGGTTACACAAGTTAATTTCATACCTTTGTACATAGCACCAAGGAAATAGATTTGGAAGGTCGACAACATCATGGTGAATTTAAAGTTCATCCAGATCAATTAAAATATTTTTTTATTGTTTGGTTTTTGATGATAGGAGATACATCATACCACTTTACTATGCTCATAATATACTTATTTCCTATCCAGTAAAAGAAAGGGTCAATGTGATGAAGATTTAATTGTCAAGAAGTTTTGAGATGATAAACACTAGTTTGAATAAATGGATCTTTAGTATGAGGATTGTAACACCCCAAGATTCCACGGTACGTTTCCCTTCGAATAATGCAATGGCGTGCATTGTACGCAACTTCGAGATTTTAACACACCACAACCAATCAAACTAGTCATTATGAATAATAATACCTACTTTTTGAAATTTTATAAATTCTATCTCTCAAAATGGACTTCATTTTTGGATTCGGAATATTGAAATTATCCTAGGGTGAAATTTTAGTACTTTTCGGATAACTTTCATATTTTAATGAATAGTGAAAATTACTAAATTTTAATTAAAAACAACTTTTTTAATCAAAAATATTAATAGTGATATATTATGAATTTGAGTGGTTTTAAAGTATATTTAGAATATATTTTTACCATGTAATTCAATGTGGGTAATTGAACATAATTTCACATTTAAACCAGACATAAACAAGTGTCAATCTTTTGATAGTTATTATCTCTTAAAAACAAGCTTTTTATTTTAACAACGGGAATTAATTTTAAATAAATATCTGCCACTTATGTGTTTTGAATTTGGAAAAATGGATTCCATATTTGGAATCAGGATGTTTAAATTATGTAAATAGGTAACTTTTATTTTTAGACTTTTTGGATAATTACTTTGGTAAATATTTTATTTACCATGGTTAAAGGGTAAATCCGGTAAACAAGGGTTAAAAAATAATATTATAATAATAATAAATTACCCTAAAACGTGTCTTAACCCTATTGGTTAATACATTTTCGACCATGGGCATCTTTGGGTCGATTTTGGGACCCCATGGATCCACTTGTAAGTGATAATGACACTTTATTTTAATTAAGTTAAAATAAATACAAAAATGACACAAGCATATATCTTTTAGAAAAACAATTGTTACATAGGGTTATATATGTGGGATTTTAGACTATAAATATTAATTAGAAAGATAAAAATATTTCCTACATAATGATATTTTATTTATAATTTTTAAAAATTAAATAAGTTAATTTATTTATGACACAATGGTGATGCAGTAATTACCATAATAGTGAAAAATTAGAATAATGGATATTATAAATACCCAAATAAATATAATTTGAGACTTTTATTGAATTTAACTAATTATATAGGTTCATATGACATATTAGGATTGATTTAATTAACTTTTTTCTAAGTAATAATTCTGTTATGTGTTTCACAAAAATCAACTATTGAATAGTGTCAAAATTGACATAAAAGAGTTTTTAAAACAAATATTATATTATTAATTGATATTAAATTCCTAAAAATATAAGGTTCGGCCAAGAGACTTATATCATGATAGTTATATCATTAATGGACCAATTTTGGGTCTATTGGATGTATATAGTAATTTATTAACTATATAATATAAAAATACAAAGTGACATCGTTAATGTCAAACTAATTAACTAAGAGTTAAAACTAAAAGATAAGGTTAATATAGTGACCCAAACATGTCTAAATTATATTGGATAAATTTTTTTGGACCTATACCCACCTTAACCTCTGAATAATAAAATTTGGATCCATTAGAAACCGAATATGAATTTATTATAAATTAATATTTCTAGCTTTTCCAAAGGTGCCCCTCACACCTCTTATAAAAGGTAGCTCCTACTTCTCATTTATTCACACCTTAAAAGCCTTTTGGTTCGTCCAAACCCTGACCAAATACTCTCTCAACTTCCCTCACTAAAACCTAGAGGCCTTATTTTGATCATAAAGCCAACCTAAGGATCCCTTTTGATCAAATCAAAAGGATGAACCCGAAGAAGAGGTAATGTTTTCACCACCCCTTTTCAAGTTCCTTTCTTCTTCCACTTCTTCTTACTTTGTTATTACCATTATAAAATAATAAATCCAGTATAATATATATATTGTGATGTTATTATAAATTTTGTACAACCATATTCAGTATTCTATCCATCCTTTGAATAACATGTCACCATACGTGCGTACGTACGGCTTACCGTCTCCACGTCGTGGTGTAATTTTTATTCAATATATTATTATTTTGATGGGTATAATAATGATGTGTAACTCATGTAAATAATAAATATAACATGATGATGATTCTGTATATATGATATACCATCCAATTATATATTATTTTAATATCAAAAGAATGATATTGTCGCTCGTGCATACGTACGGACTACCGTCTCCACGAACGCGATGAGATTCATTCTCCATCATATCCATTCAAGTATAATTATAATATGATGATTTAAAAATAGTATCTAAGGACTTGATATCATTCTGTATTGGAATAATATACATCCCATTAATAACGAATATGGCTCACATAACAAAGAATATAAAGTAAAATGAACCTGTTAACACCCGAAATGACGATAATTCTAAGATATTATTAACAAATCAATGTTAAAAGATCATATATGATATCATATTAAATTAAATGATTATTTTATAATTAAATAACAATTATTTCACCATTATACAGTAGGTTAACCTACCGTCGACCAATGAAAAAGTACAAAGTAAGGGGTTTCTAATTTCACTTTTAATTTCGTGAGATTTCCATTATTCACCACTTATTTATTGCATGTGGTGTGCGTACTGCCCATGATTGTATTCATTGTGAAATATACTCTAATTTATGGATATTTACATCATCATTTTATGATCCTTCTTTAATGGGTGTATGTTTCGTATGTTACCAAATTGATAAGGGAATTTGATATTTCAATTTTCACTCATTCGGCTCTATGAATACTTCATTGATTATTTTACTCCAAGATGTTGTGTGGAATTACTATTCATTTTATTATGTCATAATTTACACTCCCCTTCCCGTGGATATACTTTTGATACACATAATCACTCCATTGATAAATTCTCAAGTGATCGGTATGAACTTGATAAGAGTAATTTTAACTCAATCTCCATTTGTTGAGTTAAATATCCAATTCATTGGTGTTTTTTTTACAAGAATATGTGCGAATGTCATCTGATTGATTTACACTAAATATCCAATCATATTGAGTGTATTTATATTTTTCACACATAATTATGTCGTTGATTTATCCTTAACCTAAGGATACGGACTTTATGATAGATTTCATCCCAATTTAAATTCCATTGAGACTTCTTTGATGTTATACACCAAATATCTTTTATGTGGTGTATATAACGTACTTTAAAATAGTATATCATGAATCCCTTTATTCTCATGATATTACAAAGTTTTGATTACCTCAATTATTTGTATTCAAGTTTCTCTCTTTTGGTTATAATCTCTAACTAAAATAACATTTTTAAATGTTTTAAAGACTTATTATTATAAATCTTTCTCATTAATGTCCATGTTTTAAAAAATGGTTTTAAGGATTTATTTATATGGACATTAAAGTTTTAAAATTAAAATTCCTTTTAAAAGTTTCAAAGTGGTATGGGACACTTTTATTCAAAAATATATTTTTAAATGGCTTCTTGACAAATAGTGTGACTTTTAAATGTTTTCAAGAAAAGGGGGATATTTCTCTCAAATAGTTTTGATGATTATTTTCATCTATGTCAACATCCTTCATTATTCTTGATTGAGGTTAATGTGATATAATACAATCTTCCATATTGTATCGAATGAGTTATGTTTGACTGTGGATGTGCTATTTTTATACCATTCATGGTTTGTGGTAAAAGTATTGACATTTTGTATGCTAGTTTTAATACGAATGTTTATGTTATGTTTAAACCTGTTCATATGAGGAATGCATTGGACTTAATAAGTGACGGGTGGAGCCTGTTATAGCTCCTCGATGCATCTGTAGGTCTCATGAGACAAATTAGTGTCTTGGCACAAGGCCTTGGAAAAATCTTATTTGTAGTCTTGGCACGAGGCCTTGGCTATGTGGTTATGATAGTCTGGAATTATGCATTCCATCATTATGAAAGTGGTTATTGATATTACATGTGATCATTCTACTAGTAGAATATCCATTCGAGTAAGTAAATGGAATTAATTTATTTTATCTTTGTCATTTTATGCTGAAGTTCAAGTTTAAAAGGCTTTCATTTTAGTTATAAACTGCCTTAAGTGTTTATGCTTATCTATGAAAGCTTTTGCTATAATTTTTTCCTTACTGAGCATCTGAGCACACCCCTTTCAATGTTTTATTTTTCCCAGGATTATGAAGAAGTAATTTATGAATGACCTGAAGGGATTGTATGAGGGGATATGAAGACAAGATGTTGTTGTAGTTTTTTTACCTTATGATGTATTGTAAGACTTATGAATATATCTAGTGTTTCCAAGACTACTAAACTAATCGGTCTTTCGAGACTTGATCCGTTGTGATCATGCCAATGTTATGTAATAATGCACCGACTCAGGGTATCTAGGGTCGGGGCGTTACAGTTGGTATCAGAGAAAGTTTAGTACAAACCTTGGAAGCTAGATTTAGATAAACTCTGATTAGAGCACGTAGACCTAAGATGAACTTTGAGGATTAGTATAGAAGAACTTCCTAAATTTTGGTATTTTAGAGATTTTGTGAGTTTTCCAAACAATACATCCCTGTCTGGATACGAGCTGGTAGAGGCGGCTCTGGAACAGATGTACCTATGGGTAAAACCCGAAAACACCGCTTTGAGCTAGACTCGAACGGGAACTGGTGCACGACAATGGGCCTTGCTGCACTCTTGGTTACAACACTCCCGGGGGAAATGCTTAGGATAATTTACATTTTCTTTACAAACCGATTTAATTAATATATATATAAGATGGGTGTAAATGACCTTGGTTATTCCTAATATGTTTCAAATTGAGAATATGGTGACATTTTAATCTCTAAATGATTTTACAACTACTGTTACTCACACAATGCTTTCTGGTTTTAGTCAATGGATGGATTCCAAGGAAGTCATAGTGACTTTGAGAATGATGTACAAGGTGGGAATGGTGGTGGAAATGAGCAACAAAATGAAATGTTGATAGGCGTAAAAGATATCGTCTTTATGCCAAATCAGTTTTCCAAAAATATGATCAACAACATATATATTAACCAACTCCCGGACTCAACAAGGAAGAAAAAGGTGATGAATGATAAGAGCTCCAGCAATGGAGACCATGGAGAAAAGAACCCTCAATTTTCACCATGCAGGAAATGTGGAAGGAGACACCTAGGAAAGTGTCTCAATGGGACAACAAAATGCTTTACGTGCGGGAAGGAAGGACATAAAGTGAAGAATTGCTGAAGAAAAATGAAGAGTACTATGGAAGAAGATAAAAATGGTCCCAAGAGTCCATTTAAAGTCATTTTCTGTAAATTTAGGGGACCTGGCCATTACCCGAGTGAATGTCCTATTCTATAGGATATTTTCTTGGTCAATGAAGAAGCTATGTGGAAATAAATGGTTGGAGAAATGTTTAAAAAGTATTAGTGCTCCTTGTTGATGGGTTTACTTTGGAATAATTTTCTCTTTTATTTGTAACCCCGTAGTTTGTCATGTGAGAATGATATTTGAGGAAGAATTGTCTCTTCTCTTGTGGATATAGGCATAAATAACCATTTGGTTTTATATGATCATTGGGGTTTGAGAGAATTATAATTTATTATAATTTGGGATGAAAATTCAAGGTATGATATAACATTTGTGGTTAAATTATGTTAGTTTGAGAAATTTATCTCATTTTGGTAATATTATAAAATATAGTTTTTGAAAAAGGACAACACGTAGACCGTGTGACAACCCGTCACATCGGACAAAGCTGTGGGAATCGAACCCACAACCAAAGTGCCATTGGGATTTATCGCCTACCATTGGACTACGTGAAGTCCCTGGTTAGTGTGACTATTTTTTTAGTTAAATTATTTTATTGATCAATAATATGTTGATTTGGGTTCTTATGTCTTATCAAATGAATACTCTTAGTATAGTAAAATGATTTGGTGATTAAGTGATAAATGTTATTTTGGAATATGTTCACTTTTTTGGGAACGCTATATATCCAAGGAAAATAGAATACTATGGGATGTCATTAGAGGAGTAATGGTGGATTTTTATCTATGTTTTTATTGTTGATCTATAGTGATTTGGGTTATTTATGGAAATGATTAACCTATAATAAAGAATATGGGATTAGGTTAATTACTTTTAAGTATGTGACTTTAAGAGTATATGATGTCATTTGGAGATACAATTTAACGTGGAAGACTAAATTCTTATAAGTTTTGGGTTTCAATATTAGTTTGGATTATATTGAAGGATTTTAAGGAAAATTTATTATTGAATGGTATTTATTTAACTTTGGGGTATTGTTGGTTTAATTTTAGAAATTAAGATTAGTATTTTTTTTCCTTCTCTAATGGAATATACATTTGGGGGATCATCAGATCTTATACTAACCATTTTGTTTTAGATTAATCTCTAAAGACAAGTTAAATATATAGTTTATCCTACATGGATCATGTATTTCTATAGAAGTTTATTCTAGCTCTATTATTATGACCAAGTCTTCTTGAATACTCATTGTTCAAAAAAAAATAAGTTAGTGGTAAAAAGTTATTAAATAATGAAACTATACTTAAAAAGTAAGTATATCTCTTTATGTTCATATTCAATATCATAAATGAATTCCTCGTCCTTATGTAATGTAACTTAAAACAAAACAAATATTGTCCGTTTACTTTCCTACTAGGAGACTAATGGTCGTTTGTCCCAACACAAGTTTGTGGTTTTCTTATTGTTAACTTTCTCCTGATCATGATTTCTATCCCTCTCCATCAGAACTTGACACTTAGTTTATCATCCATATCCATGTTTTCCTACATGGAATCCGAGTATGGGTTATCTTGGATGACCTTTATACCTCTCTTTCTTTCTTTTAAAGTGATAGTTTTATTGACTATTTTTCTGATGTGGGACTTTCCATTATATTCCCAAGAAAAATTTGAAAAATTGAGAGGACTCAATTTATTTAAGTAGGGGATAATGTAACACCCCAAGCTTCCACGGTACGTTTCCCTTCGAATAATGCAATGGCGTGCATTGTACGCAACTTCGTGATTTTAACACACCACAACCAATCAAACTAGCTATTATAAATAGTAATACCTACTTTTTTAAATTTTATAAATTCTATCTCTCAAAATGGACTTCATTTTTGGATTTGGAATATCTAAATTAGCCTAGGGTGAAATTTTGGTACTTTTCGGATAACTTTCATATTTTGATGAATAGTGAAAATTACTAAATTTTAATTAAAAAAAACTTTTTTAATCAAAATAACTAATAGTGATAAATTATGAATTTGAGTGGTTTTAAAGTATATTTAGAATATATTTTTACCATTTAATACAATGTTGGTCATTGGACAAAATTTCACAATTAAACCAAACATAAACAAGTATCAATCTTTTGATAGTTATTATATCTTAAAAACACGCTTTTTGTTTTGACAGCAGGAATTAATTTTAAATTAATTTCTGCCACTTATATGTTTTTAATTTGGAAAAATGGATTACATATTTGGAATCAGGATGTTAAAATTGTGTAAATAGTTAAATTTTATTTTTAGACATTTTGAATAATTACTTCGGTAAATATTTTATTTACCCTGGTTAAAGGGTAAATCCGGTAAATGGGGGTTAAAAAATAATATTATAATAATACTAAATTACCCTAAAACATGTCTTAACCCTATTAGTTAATACATGGTCGACCATGGGCATCTTTGGGTCGATTTTGGGACCCCATGGATCCACATGTAAGTGATAATGACACTTTATTTTAATTATGTTAAAATAAATACAAAAATGACACAAGCATATATCTTTTAGAAAAACAATTGTTACATAGGGTTATATATGTTGGATTTTAGACTATAAATATTCATTAGAAATATAACAAGATTTCCTAAATAATTATATTTTATTTATAATTTTTAGACATTAAATAAGTTAATTTATTTATGACACAATGGTGATGCAGTAATTACCATAATAGTGAAAAATTAGAATAATTGATATTATAAATACCAAAATAAATATAATTTGAGACTTTTATTGAATTAAACTAATTTTATAGGCTAATATTACATATTATAATTGATTTAATTAACTTTCTTTGAAGTAATAATTATGTTATGTGTTTCAAAAAAATCAACTATTGAATAGTGTCAAAATTGACATAAAAGAGTTTTTAAAACAAATATTATATTATTAATTGATATTAAATTCCTAAAAATATAAGGTTCGGCTAAGAGACTTATATGATGATAGTTATATCATTAATGGACCACTTGGGGGTATCTTGGATGTATATAGTATGTTTATTAACTATATAATATAAAAATACAAAGTGACATGGTAAATGTCAAACTAATTAACTAAGAGTTAAAACTAAAATATAAGGTTAATATAGTGACCCAAACCTGTATAAATTCTTTTGGATGAATTTTTTTAGACCTATCCCCACCTTTACCTTTGAATAATAAACTTTGGATCCATTATAAACCGAATATTAATTTATTATAAATTAATATTTCTAGCTTTTCCAAAGGTGCCCCTCACCCCTCTTATAAAAGGGAACTCCTCCTTCTCATTTCTTCACACCTTAAAAGCCTTTTAGTTCGGCCAAACCCTGCCAAAATACTCTCTCAACTTCCCTCACTACAACCTAGAGGCCATATTTTGATCAGAAATCCAACCTAAGGAGTTCTTTTGATCAAATCAAATGGAAGAACCCGAAGAAGAGGTGTTGTTTTCACCACCCCTCTTCAAGTTCCTTTCTTCTTCCACTTATTCTTACTTTGTTATTACCATTATAAAATAATAACTCCAGTATCATATATATACTATGATGTTATTATAAATATGGTACAACCATATTCAGTATTCTATCCATCCTTTGAATAACATGTCACCATACGTGCGTACGTACGGCTTACCGTCTCCACGTCGTGGTGTAATTGTTATTCAATATATTATTATTTGGATGGGTAAAATAATGATGTGTGACTCATGTAAATAATAAATATAACCTGATTAGGATTCTGTATATATGATATACCATCCAATTATATATTATTTTAATATCAAAAGAATGATATTGTCGCTTGTGCATACGTACGGACTACCGTCTCCACGAACGCGATGAGATTCATTCTCCATCATATCCATTCAAGTATAATTATTATTTGATGATTTAAAAATAGTATCTAATGACTTGATATAATTCTGGATATTAATAATATACATCCCATTAATAACGAATATGGCTCACATAACAAAGAATATAAAGTAAAATGAACCCGTTAACACCAGAAATGACGATAATTCTAAAATATTATTAACAAATCAATGTTAAAAGATCATATATGATATCATATTAAAGTAAATGATTCTTTTATAATTCAATAACAATTATTTCACCATTATACAGGAGGTTAACCTACTGTCGACCAAGGAAAAAGTACAAAGTAAGGGGTTTCTAATCTCACTTTTAATTTCGTGAGATTTCCATTATTCACCACTTATTTATTGCATGTGGTGTGCGTACTGCCCATGATTGTATTCATTGTGTAATATAATAAAATTTATGGATATTTACATCATCATTTTATGATCCTTCTTCCATGGGTGTATGTTTCGTAAGTTACCAAATTGATAACAGAATTTGATATTTCAATTTCCACTCATTCGGCTCTACGCATACTTCATTGATTATTTTACTCCAAGATTATGTGTGGAATTACTATTAATTTTCTTATGTCATAATTTACACTCCCCTTTCTGTGGATATACTTTTGATACACATAATCACTCCATTGATAAATTCTCAAGTGATCGGTATGAACTTGATAAGAGTAATTTTAACTCAATCTCTATTTGTTGAGTTACATATCCAATTCATTGGTGTTATTTTTACAAGAATATGTGTGAATGTAATCTGATTTAATTACACTAAATATCCAATCATATTGAGTGTATTTATATTTTTCACACATAATTATGTCGTTGATTTATCCTTAACCTAAGGATACTGACTTTATGAGAGATTTCATCTCAATTTAAATTCCATTGTGACTTCTTTGTTGTTATACACCAAATAACTTTTATGTGGTGTATATAATGTACTTTGACATAGTATATCATGAATCCCTTTATTCTCATGATATTAAAATGTTTTGATTACCTCAATTATTTGTATTCAAGTGTCTCTCTTTTTGTTAGAATCTCTAACTAAAATACCATTTTTAAATGTTTTAAAGACTTATTCTTCTAAATCTTTCTCATTAATGTCCATGTTTTAAAAAATGGTTTTAAGGATTTATTTATATGGAAAATAAAGTTTTAAAATTAAAAATCCTTTTAAAAGTTTCAAAGTGGTATGGTACACTTTGATTCAAAAATCTATTTTTAAATGGCTTCTTGACAAATAGTGTTACTTTTAAATGTTTTCAAGAAAAGGGGGATATTTCTCTCAAATAGTTTTGATGATTATTTTCATCTATGTCAACATCCTTCATTATTCTTGACTGAGGTTAATGTGATACAATACAATCTTCCATATTGTATTGAATGAGTTATGTTTTACTGTGGATGTGATATTTTTATACCATTCATGGTTTGTGGTAAAAGTATGTACATTTTGTATGCTAGTTTTAATATGAATGTTTATGTTATGTTTAAACCTATTCATATGTGGAATGCATTGGACTTAATAAGTGACGGGTGGATCCCGCTATAGCTCCTCGATGCATCGGTAGGTCTCATGAGACAAATTAGTGTCTTGGCACAAGGCCTTGGAAAAATCTTATTTGTAGTCTTGGCACGAGGCCTTGGCTATGTGGTTATAATAGTCTGGCATTATGCATTCCATCATTATGAAAGTGGTTATTGATATTGCATGTGATCATTCGACTAGTAGAATATCCATGTGAGTAAGTAAAGGGCATTAATTTATTTTATCTTTTCCATTTTATGCTGAAGTTCAAGTTTAAAAGGATTTCGTTTTAGTTATAAACTGCCTTAAGTGTTTATGCTTATCTATGAAAGCTTCTGCTATAATGTTTTCCTTACTGAGCATCTGAGCTCACCCCTTTCAATGATTTATTTTTCCCAGGATTATGAAGAAGTAATTTATGAATGACCTACAGGGATAGTATAAGGGGATATGAAGACAAGATGTTGTTGTAGTTTTTTTTACCTTATGATGTAATGTAAGACTTATGAATATATCTAGTGTTTCCAAGACTAATAAACTAATCGGTCTTTCGAGACATGATCCTTTGGGATCATGCCAATGTTATGTAATAATGCACCGACTCTGGGTATCTAGGGTCAGGGCGTTACAAGGATTATGAGGGGATTTTGTTTTGGTAATTTGTACCTAAATTATTTGTATTACATATAGAAATTGGCGGATCACTTCATCACAGGCGAGGTGAAACCAATGACCACACCCCTTGTTGAACATTTCAAATTGAGAAAGGAGAAGAAACACATATAATCACATAAGATAATATTGGGTTGATGTTGAGTGGATTTTATAGAAATTAAAGGGTTCTAGAAGCTTGGAAATTCCATTCAAAATAGACGAGTCATTTCATAGTTTTTCTAAGTTATACTTTGATAGATATTCATACACATGAAAGAGAAGCACTATATATGGGTTCAATTTCAGAAGAAACACATAATGTCAAATGTCAACGATTTAATTTATATTTTCACTCCCAATAATAAAAGTATATTATATTTCTGTAACATAAGTTTCAAAGGGGTTGTTTGGGTTGAAGGGTACATTGAATGTTCTTAGAAGGATGAAATAGGATGATATGTTGTTTTTTGAATCACAGATTGTCATTCAATTAGTATAAAAATATAATGTTTTAATCTAGTATGAAGAATATTTTGAGGAATTATCACGTTATCTATATGTTTTAGGGGTGATAGAGTACTGGATATATGGAATGATATAAGGGACTCAAAATATGGTAGATATACTAAAAAAGGTCATTGTCAAGAATGTTTTGAGGGGATATTCACCTCAGCTGATCTAGGATAAATACAATCATCATGGGGGGACCATACATCTGTTAATGAAGATTGAGGAATAGAAATAGGTTTATACATTTTTATGGGGGACTCAATAGTGAATCCCAAAAAATGATTCCAACTATTGAAGATTGTTAGGTTTCATCTATGTGTGTGAAAACCATTTTTAGGTTCCAAAACATAGTCAAATAGAAGGACAAATTCTAGAAGAGTAATTTCTGGAACATTGATTTCAATAATGGAGTAGTATCTAAAAATTATAGAAGAATAGAAGGTACTTTAACTGGATGGTAAAGTCAGAAAATGAAAATCAAATATTACCCAACAACTTATTATAATGGAAGTAGTGTGGGAAATGAAAAGGGCCTTCATATATTTTCCCAGATTGAAAAGTATGTATGTTTTTACTCTTGGAATATTTTAGAAAAGATAATATAATAGTTTATTAATGTATGAAACATAATTTTTTTATAATGATATTTTTATAATGTGAACAATGTACATGGTGAATTATTTTAAGTGGTGGGATCCTTTTATGGAATGGAGAGATAGTTGTGAAGCTATGAGATATATAAAATCACTCCTCGTAGATATTAAAAGACATGGAATCTAGTTTCACTGGATAGATTCTACTATATTTATTAACATGGATTATTTAATCAGTATTAGTAAATTTTAATAATTTTTTATTCCTTGAATAAAAATAAAATATTATTCTCCTTATAGAGTAGGAATCATATCTTGACAATTTAAATATTTTTTTTCTTTTTTTTTCATCATTTCATTTTGAAAATTATATTTTGATACTCTAATATGTGTCCATTTGAAGTGGTTTTTTCATTTTAGTTTTATTCTTTATGTTTGTATCCGTCTATGTCTTTGAAACCATTTTGTGTTATTTAATATTGATACAGTGTTTCTTCCTATGTAATTTATAGAAGATATCTTTTAGTGGCCTCCCAAAATGTATCAATGATCGCAAAAACAGTCATTCACAACTAGTTTCATCTTATACCTCAATATACCATCTCCTTCCTCCTTCAGCTTATAAACATATATTTTTTAACAATATACTTCCTAGAAGTCCACTCTATTATAACTTATTTTCTAAACACATGTAGGTAATCAAAATAAACCCTTGTTTCCAACTCCCATTAATTTGAGTCTTTCAGATTTATGGACTTCTTCCGCCACTCAGGTTTTCTACCATTCAAGAGAAGCACATAGCGAAATCTAGTTTTGTACTATTTCTCTCAGAAACAAGGAAGCAAAATTAGAAGATTAATTACTTCGTGATGGAACAAAATTTCATCTGAAACAATAAAAATCATTACTATTACTTGAATTTTTTCTAAGATTGGATCTTCATCATCCTATATATGCATATTGATGATATTATTATTTACGGTCCAATAAAAGATATAGTTGATGATAAAAAGATAAAATTTTCTGGAAGTTTTAAGCTGAAGAATCATGTTCTAACAAAAAAGATCCTAGGGATGAAGATTTTTAGGGACTTACGTTATGATACTTTATACCCGACTCAACCTGATTACATCGGGAAGGTGGGGAAGTTATTCAGAATGAGTGAGGAAAAACATGTGACTTTGGTTACCTTTCCCATTTTTTATTTTTGTTTCCTTACTACTAATTTCATTCATACAGGAAGTTGTAATGCCGAAACATTTATTTCTTAATGTCTACATAAAAATTAGAAATATCCATATTATATATTTTGGTTATGTTGTGTTGCTGCAAGTGCCTGATCTTTTACTTGACTGAGGCAATTTTTTAACATTTTATAGGCTTTAGATATTCCAAATGGGGATATTTTGTGCTTCATGTGTGCTATTCAAACACAACAATAAAATGACCTGAACTGTGTTTGATAACCTACTGATAAAAGGCTTGTGTATTATATTATATCTTTATGTTCTTTATATTATAACTTATATCTTAATGTTTTATGTTTTTTTTGTTTCAATTACACAAGGATATAATAGTATAACACAACACAAACAAATAACCTATCCAGGGAGCTGAGTTAGGAAGGCCTAGTTAGTTCCATATTTTCAAACAGGTTCATATTTTATTCCAGAATTTAACAGATTCATATTTTGGTTCTAATTTGTTCATATTTTCTTCAAACGGGTCCATCTATTATTCCATACTGGTATGAAGATTCCTCCATTCCCAAGGTTTTCTCTTGTGGAAGGGAATCCCCATGCCTTTGTATCATCAAACTACTTTGATGGATACTTCCTCTAGGTGTCCGACCAACTTGGATCTATGGTTGCGCCGAGCGAAAGGGTTTTTATTCAAGGTGATAGCATCGTGAAAGGTATTATTCTTGAGGAATTATCATATTTATGGGGTTCTGTGTGAGTTTACATTAAAGAATCTATATATGTCAATGTAATAATTTACAATATGATCATTTTTTCCTTTCCTATAGATTTCTCAGGTGGAAGGGATTCCCTAGGCCTTTCTGACATCAAACTGCTTTGATGGATACTTTCTCTTGGTGTCAGGACATCTTGAAGCTATGATTGCACTATGGGAAAGAGTTCTTATTGCAGGCGATGGAAAATTGAAAGGTATTATTCCTGATGAATTAGTATCTTTTTATATTTGTTAACAATTACTTTGTTTCTCTCTAAACAGTAAGATATGGTTTCCTGAAATTCAACTCTTTCTTCTGCTCCTCCTTGGGATTTCAGAAAGGGAATATTTTTGGGACCACTATATTCTCTATGATTTATCTTAATTTCATGATAGGTACGTCTCTACACATAGATAATAACTTATTTTCATTTTCTATCTCTTTTTTCAGTTCATGACTTGTTGAATTATAGAGAAAACTAACTGTATTAAAAACATTATTACTATTCCAATATTTTATCTGACCATAGGATGTTCCAAATTGATTGCTCATATAGAATTTTTTCCTATAATAGAGTATTTGGTGTACATCACAAGAAAATAAGAATAGTGGATTGGGTTTACTACTTGGTACTAAAACATAGTGTATTGTTTCTACTCCCATGCCCAATATGAAAAGTATATTGGGTTTTAACCCTAGTACCATAAACA
The DNA here is from genome assembly GCA_963277665.1 of Viscum album. Taxonomy (NCBI): domain Eukaryota; kingdom Viridiplantae; phylum Streptophyta; class Magnoliopsida; order Santalales; family Viscaceae; genus Viscum; species Viscum album. The sequence goes on from OY728142.1 coordinate 1,063,538,983, forward strand.
TAGTGATCTCATTAGATTTAAAAATCATTACCTAATGTACGGGTTGAAATTAGCCAAGTTTTAGGGATTATGGGATTCAGGTTAGGTCCAATCTCATGAGAACAAAGCAAAAAAACACATGATGATGAGAACTGCCTTAATCTATCCTTTCTATGAACATACATGTGACCGATAAAACCTTTCACAGACATTAATGTTTTTTTGTAGAAAACGCATGATTATTACCTAGAGGCCATGAAACATGATTGGATACCATTTTTGTTTCCATTTTCCATGTCCATGTTGTTGGTTCTCAAGATCCACTATCTTTATCTAGCCAAGAGGTAATGTTTCCTTTATTAAAACGACACACTAATTATGTTTCTTAAGTGTTACATTTTAATCCATTATTCTCCCATTCATTAAAAGTTAGTTTACATGCATAATTGTGTAATTTTATCTCATAATTATCATTCATGGTTATTTATAGTAACCCTCCTACTCCTTTCCTTCAAAAGAACAAGGAAAAATGAATAATTTGACTGATAATTTTTTCCATCAGACTTGTACATAGTAAAAATATATCTTCTTCTAGCCTTCTCCACATGGCCAGAGGGTAATGTTAACTAGATTATCACATTTAATCAGTAGGGACATAAACACTAGTACATACTGTATAAGAATAGTAATTCATCAGAAGAAGTCATCAAATCCACCATCTGTGATACTTGTACAGTTTTCAGAACCTGAAATTTCAGTCACTAACTTGTCCTGAAATAGAATCTGTAGAGCATTAGGATTGAAGGGAGATTCATTCCCAATTTCTAATGATAGGTTTGGAGAAGTGAAATTAGATTTGGTTGATGAGTTGTTAGAGCTAGCATAACTAAAATCAACTTCATAGTCATCATGAATAGATGCAGAAGTGTAGGATGGGGCACATAAAATCATTTTTAGCTCTTGAAATTTCCCAGATATGAAGTATATCATCCTAAAGCACACAGTTGAGAGAATCCTGGAGTTGATGGGCTCTCATTTCATCTTCTTCTGATTTATTTTTTCTATCTTCACTTGATTTCATGGCTTCATTTTATTTCCTTTCAAAATCATCGGTTCTCTATTTCTATGAGAGTGAAAATTCAGGAATTGACATCATCTTGTAAACTTCTGTTGAATGTTTTTCCATTAGTTTGGTGTTGTGTGCAATCGAATCATCTGTAAAAACATGGATTGGTTTTACAGCTGATGTTTGAGACACCACGAGCATCTCCAATGATTTTTTGACTCATAAGAGGGTGTGAAGGCTATGCGGTGGTGAGGGCTAGGGGGTGTGCATGCTAGGGGGCTGGTGCAGGCTAGGGGGCTGGAGGTGTGCGGAGGGGTGTGGGGGGTGATGGGGTGGGGGATTTGTAGGCTAGGGGTGGGGTCGAGGAGGGAAGGGGGGAAGGCTAGGGGGCTAGTGTATTCTAGGGGGGTTGGGGGTGCTGGGGGTGTAGGGGGGGCTGTGCAGTCTAGGGGGCTGGGTGGAGGGGGTAGGGGGTAGGGGGCAGGGAGCAAGGTGGAGGGGGCAGGGGGAGGGGGAGGTCTACCTAGTAGGGGGGTAGGGGGAAGGGGGCACGGGCAGGGGGTGGGTGGACGAGGGCAGGGGGACATGGTGAGGAGAGGTCGGGGAGGAGAGGTCAGGAAGGAAAAGTAACATCTTGGAATAATTTATTGTGTTTTTTCATCATCCATTGTGATTATCATAATCAACTGGTTTGTGAATTGATTTCTTTTTTAAAAGACTCCACCCCGATCTGTTTTCAAGCTTCTCCTAGAAGATTTTGTTGGGCTCTACCTCTCTTCATTATAGTTTAATGTGTAAATCCATACATGCTTATTTGAATTATTTGTTCATCAGGAGATGGGATCACATGGAAGAACATGTTTTTTATGGATAAGTGATGGTTCAGTTTAATGTTTTACCTGTTATTCGTGGACTGCTTTGTATGTAATCTCATCCAATCTTCTTATTTTATTAGAAAATTTAAAATCATAATTTTCTGGTGTGGTTCAATATCTAGATCATATTTGTGTTTAAAGGGACATAAATTGTTGGATATAAAGGTTTGTATTTTGATAATTAGTTTTAGTGTTCCTTAAATTTAATATATTTATGGAAAATGTTCAATATGAATTGCTAATTTTCATTTTTGAAACTATGGATTACCAAGATAATGTAGTTTTACTTCTATATAGATCATGATCTTTCTTATAAATGAATTTATAGATTCTTAAATGTTTTTTTATACAAAAACTCATCATATAGAAAATGAAAACATTTTATAACATAGAAAAATTATTTAGAATTTTCCTTTAAATAATTTTATTTATATTCGTTATTTTATTTGTTTACATTCATTTTCCATTCAGGATAAACTGTTATTTGTTCTGTTATCAATGAGGAATAAGGCTTAGCAAATTATTGTAATAGACAGGCTATATAATTACAAGAAGCCTTTAATCCTACTAGTCATCACAGGTAAAATATGGCCACTACATACTATTCCAAAAGGTAGGTGACCGGTCAATGACGTTAATTTTACCATCCATAGGACTAATCTATTTGAGAATGTACTTTTAAGGCAATGTACTCTTAATGCGCCCTACTTCTCGAAGGTAACATTTTGGCATGTTCATTTATATCTTATTACCATACTACAACTATAATGCTGAGAGGTGTATTTTATCATTATTCATTGATGTGGCTATCCATATTGAAGTTCCTGATAAATATGTAAATACCATTATCTAGATTAAAAACATTGATATGAAATATTTTATAATTACTATTTTTTTGTGGTTCGTGATTAAACAGTTCATTAATTATGCTTATATGGTTGGTATTAGACCAATAATTCATGGATTTAACATTTTTTCATTATTAACTCTTATATACATTACTCTTATTTTGTGTTATATCGCATTAAACATTTAGGTTTAGGTTGATTATTGTATAAGAACTGTCACTTAAGTAGTCTGATTGATGTTAAGGGGGTGAAAACCGAGAAGAGCTACTAAGAGGCCTTAATGTACATCATATTGAATTCAATCAATTTGAAGTTAAAGGGTAACTACAATAAACACTCAATAGAAACAAGATTATGTGGTTCCTACCATTATGACCACGCCCGCAATTGTATTGGGGTTGACCTGCTGGAACTGACTAGTTGTGGATAGGTTAACAACAGCCCTTGTTCGGGCTTTGAAACCTAAAAATTCTTTTCTCTTTTATTTTCTTTTATTTCCATTAGTTATTTTACTATTTAATAACATTTATCATATGTTTTCTGGTAAGGAAATAATCAGGACGACACCTCATTCACCTGTTGAAGATTGAATCACACTGTTGTTGGAAGCATAAACAACATCCAGGTTCATGTTTCTATTTTGTTTTCAATGTTTTTTATGTTTTACACCTTACTATTTAAATTGTATGTGAGACATTTCCCATTTAATTTTAAGGTTTCTATAAAATACATTTAATGTGTAGGATCCGGGTCACTGTTATCTAAGATGTGATTTAGTGCACTCTGTAAAGGACATTTGTGAGACTATTTATTTAAATATCTCACATACAATGTGTTTCCTCTCCAAGAGACACTCAACTCATCCCCAAATTTTCATATTTTATGATTTATTTCATTCAATTTATAGTCTTTATTATAGTCATATCTCTTTCTTGATCTTCGTACCTCTTTATTGGTATTTTTAAATTGTTTCGGATGACGGTAACATTATATTTAAAAATGTGGAATGTTGATCCATAGTTTTCGGCATTTTCAGAGTATATGGAGAAGACCAACCAGCTTAACTATGCATTTGTTGTTGCGACTTAGGGATCCTTTTAAGTATGGAATTGGATCCTTTCGTGTTAGTTTGGGTGGATTTGGCTCTCCCAATTGAGGTAAGGATTTAATTCCATTGGTTAGTTTCCCACTGGTTATGTATCATCCTTTATGTGTTTTGATGTTCCTCATATTCTTTGTGTAGTGCGTTGATCTCTGCTCATTGGTTTCGAGTATCCAAGTAAAAGGAGACTCACCTCTGTGTGCATAGGTAAGACAGTATATGTATGTGGGTTCCCCCGTTATGTGTATTGTTAACCATGGTAGTGATTATGCACATATGGGGCTATGTGTGCCCATGTGTGTATATATATAAATGCATACGCATGTGAGTAGAGACTGGTATATACATATAATCATATGTGCCCGGACCCCCTACACATGCTCTTGGCCATGCAGGTGTTTGAATAGGGGATAGGTATCCTTTCATGTGTGTGAAGGTGCCTATACGTAGTGGGGGAGCAACAACTTTTAGTTAGAAAGATCCCAGAGCTGAAGGGGATCGTTTGGTTCCACCTTGAGGTAGGATCCCTCTTCTTGCCTCTTTAATTCAAGAATTCTTTAAATTGAATTTAGATTCATTCGTAAATCTTCTTATCTATATTTAATTACATATCTTGAATAAGTTTCCTTTAATATAATTGTTTCATTTGATAAATAAAGTCATGATTTTAAAATAAAACCCCTCCAATGAAGGTGCACTGTCTGTGAAAACTCACAGTGATAGTTTTTTTGATCTAGGTGGTTAAATTATTGCATTTGATTTGTGCTGAATGAGTTTTACAATAAAGGTTAAATATAATTAAATGAAATCTGTGATAAATAAATGCCGTGATTTTATAATAAAACCCCTCCAACAGAGGTGCGCTGTCTTATAACCCAAAGAGTAGTGCTAGTAATTTGTATCAGGTTTAGATTTGGTTTGAGACATTCATATGGCTCTTGTTGGTGTTTGTTTTTTGTCTAGTTAGTTTTTGTTTACATTGAATAATATAAATTGGCTTATCATACTCATTTAAGTCAAATGACATTGCCCAAGAAGGCATATGCCTTGACCATGACACTTTCCTTTTCACGCTGTGAATATTATAAATAAAATTTTCATGTTCGGCAAAGTGAATGAATTTGTAAATTGTTTGTGTAGGGTGTATGATTCTTTTCCATCATTTTTTTTCTTCAGATGTTGCGTCATAGTGCCGCTCGCTACAACCTTATCTGGAGATACATTGTTGGAGAATATTAAATAGTATATCTGTTCTATTATATGCCGGTAGGGTGATGGTCAGAATGTTCCCCACCTCCTCCCGTTCTCTTCACTCTTTGCCGGAAGATGTTTCCCCATGGATGTCACTGGACCGGGCCAACACACCGCGGTCACGCTGCGGTCACGCCGAGGTCATGTCGTGGTCACGCTGCGGTCATTCCATGGTCACGCCGCAGTCACGTCATGATTTGGCCTTACTCCAGGGCGAAACCCTACGACAGTTCGAAGTGATAGTATTCAATGAGTCTTGTGATCAATGTTGAGACTAACTAATCCCAATTTTTTCTGGCAGGGCGATGACCAGAATGTTTCCCCGCCTCCTCCCGCTCCCTTCGCTCCTGGCCAGAAGATGCTACCCCACAGATGTCACTGGACCGGGCCAACATGTCGTGGTCACGCCACGATCACGCAGTGAGATGGCCCTGCTCTAGGAAGACACCACACTATATTTCCTAGTGATAGTATTCCATGAGTCTTGTGATAAATTTTGAGACTGACTAATCCCAATTCTGGAAGGTGGGCCGACGACTGTAACGTTGCCCCACCTCCTCCCTCTCCCTTCACTCCTGGCCGGATGATGCTGCGATGCGGATGTCACTGAACCAGGAAAACACAGCGCGATCACGCCATGGTCACACCCTGGTCACGCTGCGGTCACCCCACAGTCAGGCTGCGGTCATGCTGCGGGTACGACATGGCCACGCTGCGGGCACGTCGTGGGCACGCCGCGGGAACGACACTATCATGCCACGGTCATGCCACGATCATTCCGCGGTAATACTGTGATTTGTCCCTGCTCTAGGACGACAACCCGCAGTGGTTCTCAGTGACAGTATTCCATGAGTCTTGTGATCAATGTTGAGACAGACTAATCCCAATTTCTGATTGTGGGGTGACGGTTGGAATGTTGCCCCTCCTCATCATGATCCCTTTTCTCCTGACCGGAAGATGCTGCCCTTTGGATGTCGCTGGACTGGGCAAACATGTCGCGGTCACGCCGAGGTCATTTCGCAGTCACGCCATAGTCACGCCATGATTTGTCTCTTCTTCAGGGCGACCCCTTTCGGTAGTTCATAGTGAAAGTATTCCATAAGTCTTGTGATCAATGTTGAGACTGACTAATCACAATTTCTACCGGGGGGGGAGATGACCAGAATGTTTCCCCGCCTCCTCCTTCTCCCTTCACTCCTGGCCAAAAGATTATGCCCCACTTATGTCGTTGGAATAGGACAACACGTCGCGGTCACTCCGCGGTCACACCGCAGTCACTCCGTGATTTGGCCCTCCTCTAGGTCGACACCCAGCGGCAGTTCACAGTGATAGTATTCCATGAGTCATTTGATCAATGTTGATACTGACTAATCACAATTTATGCTGGTGGGGAGATGACCAGAATGTTTCCCCACCTCCTCCAGCTCCCTTCACTCCTGTCTGGATGATTCTACCCCGTGGATGTTGTTCGACCGGGGTAACACGCCGCGGTAATGTCGTGGTCACGCCGCGGACATGCCGCGGTCATGCCATGGTCACGCCATGGTCACGCCGCGGTATTGCCATGATTTATCCCTTCTCTAAGACGACACCCCATGATGGTTCGTAGTTATTCTATTCCATGAGTCATGGGATCAATGTTTAGACTGACTAATCGCTATTTCTACCGGCAGGGAAACAACCAGAATGTTGCCCCACCTCCTCCCGCTACCTTCACTCCTGGCCGGAAGATGCTGCCCGACGGATGTCGCCGGACTGGGCCAACACGCAGCTATCATGCTGTGGTCATGCAGCAATCATGCCACTGTCATGTCGCGGTCACGTCGTGGTCACGCCGCGGTGAGGCTGTGATTTGGCTCTGCTCCAGCCACATCCATCCCACACCAGCCCCCTTCCACCTTCATTTCAGCCCTCTACCCCCATCATTCCATCATGCAACAGCCACCCTGTCACATTTGAATCGACCCACACCATCCCCCCAGCACCTGCAACCATCCCCCTTCCACCAGCATTCGATCCCCCATCCACTTGCATTCAATCACACACCAGCCCCCAGCCACCTGCAATACAACCTGTACCATCCACCACACGGCCACCACCCCCCCCCCCAGCCTCCTGCAAAACACTCATGCCAGCCCTCTCCCACCTAAAAAATATCCCCAGCCACAACTTACATCCCTCAACATCCCCCAACCTCCTATATCCCAGCCCGCACCAACCCCAACCACAAGCCCAACAGCCCTCAGTCACCTGCAACCCATCCCACACCAGCCCCCTGCCACCTAATCCAGCCCGCACCAGCCCCCTGCCATCCCCCTTCTGCCTGCCTTCATGCCCATACCAGCCACTCCATCCCACACCAGCCACCGCACTAGCCCCCAGCCTCCTGCATTCCACGATGCATGAGAAAAAATCCAGGAAAATTAAAAAAAAGGAATAGAGAAATCGGATACCCTTGTCTGAGCCCTCTTTTCCCTGAAAAGTTTCCATGTAAACTACCATTAATGTTCACTGAGAACATTGGGGTAGATATGCATCTATTAACCCAAGACAAGAACCTAGCCGAAAAGCTTAGTAGATCCAAATAATCCCATAAGAAGTCAGACATGACTGAATCAAAAGCATAGAATAAATTGATCTTAAAAGGTGAAGTTGGGGTGTCCAAGGGCTATCCGGGGGGGGTGTCTGGGGGTCTGCAAGGTAGGGGTGTAGGTTGGGTGTCTAGGTGGGGTTGTCTAGGGGGGTGTCCAAGTGTTGTCCAAGGGGGGTTTAGGGGGGTCTGTATGGAAGGGGAAGGGTGCAGGTGGGGTGTCTAGGGGGTTTTCTAGGTGTGGTGTCCAAGGGATGTGCGAAGGGATGATTTGAAGAGATAAATCCATGAGAAGTGGGACCTAACCTCACAGAAAAATTTTTGCTAATGATTATTCAAAAGGAATTCCCAATAGCAATAGGTCTGAAATCCTTTACATCCACGACATTTTCATTCTTTGGGATTAGAGAAATAAAATTGGAGTTGATTCCATATTGAATTGAGGAATGGTTAAAGAACTCCCTAATTGGACTATGGAGATTATCACGAACTATGTCCCAGTAGAACATAAAGAATTATTTTTAAAACCCATCAGGACCAGCCACAGTATCAATATTTACAGAGAAAAGGGCACTCTTAACCTCCTTGTCATCAAGGGATGCAACAATGGATATTGTTGGATTGGTGTAGCCAGATCTAGTTGGGCCGAATGCTTGTTGTCCGCAACTATCGTGGGTTGAGCTGTTGAAACGTTGACCACTATAGTAGTGTGGACTTTGGAGTCCACTTTACTATTGCAGTTTTGACATCCAACTGGCAGCGACTAGAGTATTGGATACATATAGGAAATGCTTCATAACATTGAAAAAGTGTATAAAAATATTTCCTCATATCACCATACTAATGAAGAAATTTCCCCTCCATGAATAGCTTGAGTATAGTTATCATCACTTTTAACTGGTCAATCTATTCCTTGAAAACCCATTCTATAGAATCTGCCTCAATTAATCCTGATGATATGAATGAAAATCACCTATAACAAGATAGAGACACTATTTGACTATAGAATTGATCTAATTAGCATCAACAAAAGCTGAGGGAGGTGGAGAAATAGATTTAGATGCCACAATAGCAGGTTCTTGAAAACTCAAAATTCCCCTAAAATCTAAAAGAATTCTTTCTCTGAAAAATTATAAATATACTATGGATACAAAATATGAAGGAATTGGGGAAAAAATATCTAAACACTTGGTAACGCACACTCTATAGGTTTTGATTTGGTAGGTACTTCTAATGTAAAAGCTTGAAGCTCACATGTTTGGTCTAACTACTTAACTAAGGATCCTTTAGGTTTTTTGCAGGGGATATGTAGGGGGGGATGTTGTCCATCCGGGGGGAGGCTGTCCAGGAGGTCCAATAGGGGGGCTTATGTCCTGGGGGTCCAGTAGGGGGGGCTACTGTCCAGGGGGTCCAGCGGGGGGTGTTGCGGTCCATGGGGGTCTTGCAGGGGGGCTGTCCAGAGGGTCCAACAAGGGGGGCTGCTATCCATGTGGTTGGGGCTACTCTCCTAGGGGTTCTACTAGTGGGGGTGGGGGGATACTGTCTAGGGGGTCCAGCAGGGGGGGTGGGGGGCTGCTATCTAGGGAGGTCCAACAAGGGTGCAGGGAGTGGAGGGGGAGAAGTGTGGGTACAAGGGATGAGCAATAATATGTTCTACATTGTTTTGTAGGTACTTTTGTTCTAGTTCCAGAATTATTTGATAGTTTGTCTTATAGGGAGACTCATGTAAGTGCAATTATGTGTTTTTATTATATTTGGATTTGTTTAATTCTTAATATTTAAGCATCTTTCATGTATAATTTAATTTGGACGGGACTGGCAGGGGGCAGGGGTGAAACTGGCAGGGTGGGGGGGTAGGACTGGTAGGGGAGGAACTAGCTAGGGGAGGGGGGGAACTCGAAGGGAGGACTGGCATGGGGGAGGGGACTGGTTGGGAGGGGACTGGTAGGGGGGACTGGTAGGGTAGGGCGTATCTTGTAGGGGGTGAAAGGGGTGGGGTGTCCATGTTCTAGGGGGAGTCTAGGGCCTGTCTAGGGGGGTATCTAGGGTCTGGGTGGTCTGTACTGGGGGGGTCTGTCCTGGGTCTATCTAGGGGGAATCTATCCAGGGGATATGGGGGGTGTCCAGGTATGGGGGGAGGATTGGTAGGGGGAGGGGGTAACTGGCAGGGGGAGGGGTGGGGAAAACTAGTAGGGGGAGGGGACTGCTAGGGGGGACTGGCAGTGGGAGGGGGGTAACTGGCAGGGGGTGCAAGGGCTGGGGTGTCAAGGTTCTGGGGGGGTGTCTATGGGGGATATGTCTAGGGTCAGGGGGTGTCCAAGTTATGGGGGGATTCTAGGGTATGTCCAGGAGGGTGGGAGGGGGGTCTTTCTATGGGAGTGTGGGGTCTGGGGGTGTCCAGATTCGGGGGGGGGGGTTCTAGGATCTATCCAGGATGGTAGGTGTGGATGTCTAGGGGAGTGGAGGTCTGGGGCTATCTATGAGGATCTGTCTAGGGTCTGTGGGGTGTCCAGGGTCCGGCCAAGGAGGTATCCAGGGTCCGGTGGTGGGGGTCTGTCCTGGGTCTATCTGGGGGGTCGAGGGTATGGAGGGGTGTCCAAGGTTTTTCCTGGGGGGGTCTAGGGTGTGTTTGGGGGGGATGTCCAGGGTATAGGGATGGAGATGTATACAGTCTTCCTGGGGGGGATGTCCAGGGTCTGTCTGGGTGGTGTCCAGGGTCAGGGGGGGAGGTGTCAAGGGTCTGTTTCATGGGGGAGTCCAGGGTCTGTCCGGGGGGGGTGTCCAGTGTCTGTCCAGGAGGGGGGCACTGCAGGGGGGAGGGGGCTATCCATGGGAGGGGTTTTATGTAAGGTGGGGTAGTCCAGGATGGAGGGGGATGCAGGGGGTGGGAAAATGTAGGGGGAGCTGTGCAGGGGGGTGAGGGCTATTTGTTATGGTTTTTTAGTCCATATAGACATGGTTTCTAACAATGGTTGTAGGTCTATTGCCACGTTTTTTTTACCATGGCTATAGTTCTAATGAAATGGTTTCTAACCGTGGAAATGAATTGTGTCTCTCCTCTAGTATAGCCACGGTTCTAAACTGTGGCTATAATGATATTACCATGGTTTAAACTGTGGCTGTATTCCTAGAGCCATGATTTGAACCATGGATCTTGACCTATATCCATAGTACCAACCGTGGCTATATGTCTTGGCCTATAGCCACGCCAAACATAGCCACAGTTTTTCAAATAGTGGCTATTAACTATATCCACAGTTTTAGGACCTATAGACATGATTTTAAACCGTGGCTATAAGCTGAATTTTCAGTAGTGATATGGATTCATATATAATAATATAGTTCTAAAGAATATTTTTAATAATCATTTATTTAATATAACTGGGTATCAAATGTGTATGAAGAGAGTCAAGGCATAATATAAGGGAATTTCATCTTACTTTTAATTGTTGTGAGATACATTCCATATTCACCACTTGATTATTTTGTGGGGTATATATAATAAGATATGACATGCTATATATTTAATGTCATTTATTTAATTATATTACAAGATTTAATTTTTCATTTTTCATTTATTGGGATCAGGATTCAAATGTTACTCAAGTAGTTCTGTAACACCAAATGAATTTAAAAATATATTTAATATAGAATGTATGACATACTAATTCTCTAAAAATAAAGCATTTATATAAAATGACCAATAAACATAATTTTTCAACTTCTATAAGTGGGATTTTGAAAAATTGACATACATGGTTACGTTAAGTAAGATATTTAGAGTTTGATAAGACAAACATAATTTTTGATGAATAGTTACATACCCTTATGAATTGTAACATACCCTTATGAATAGTAATTAATAGCGATGGATAATAAATTTTCCAAAAAATAGAAACATCACCCATGAGTGTATAAATACAATTTAGACACCTTAAATGAGAAAGAACGATCATAGTATAAGTATTGGAATTTCTATATGTTATAAATACAATAATTAAAATTTTATGAATAATTTAATTTTTTAAACTGGAAATTTAATTTCATTAAATGTATCATAATTTTTTAATTTATTTTTTTTATGGGTATAAGATAATTTTATGGGGCCGTGATTAATTTCTAAAGGTTTTATAAAATGAGTTATAATTTTAAAGTTTTTTTTTGGAAAAATTATAATTTTATTTAAAAAATAAATTAGAAATCTTTAGTACATTTTTTTGAATAATTGGATTTCATTTTGTAATCATACACATCGAAAAATGGTTACATGGAACTTTGGGTATTTTTCTAAATTACATGAATTTTGTTTGAATAGTAGAAATATAGTTTTGAGTTTTAGGTATATTTGATGACATCATAATGATGTAATAATTAATATAAAATTATTGTGTACTTATTTATAGTAATATATGATGTGAGGTGTCCCAGGTGTCTATGACGATGGCTAAAAACCATGGTAATGCCCATGGTTTGGCAAAAACCACTAATGAGGTGTCCTATTAAATTAATAAAAAACTTCCTCTCATTTACTATAAATACCCACTCATTCATTCATTTCAATTCCATCCAAACACATTATCTTCAATTCTCTAGTATTATTACAACCCTATTACTCCTCTCAAGGTGTATTAAATCCCCCAATGTCCCATACTTTATGTCATAATAATTACTCTACAAGGTATGAGAATTCTCAACTTCTCTTTTCCATCCATGTTGTCTTTTTTGTGGCATGTATTTCAAGTTTTCATACCATGTTCTTATATCCATATCATTATTCCCGTATAATATTTTATGACTATTTTATGAATTTTTTTCCTATGTAACCTCTCTTTTTAATGTTTTCTAAAACCTGGTTCCATAGTGTTTAAGCTGTTAAATTTTTGTCTCAAAATCTCCCTCTTTTTCAAACACTCTTATTATATTATTATATTTTAATTTTGTTTCATTTATGATGTGATATTAAATTACATATACCCTTTATATTTACATATTTTTTATTAAATATTATACACCATTTTCTCTCATTAATATATTTTATGAAATTTTATGTGATGCCCTTAGGCTGCCTAATTTTCTAGAGGAATTTCTCAACTTTTCTTTTATTTCAAGTTCTTTAATTTTGATTTATTTATCATCACCACTCATCCAAATTATATTATAATCCCATTTCAATAAATTAATTGTAATTTTATTATTACAGTGGAATATTTCTTCATCATCTCTCTTTTACCCTCCTCTAATATAAAAAATGAAAATATTTTCCATGATTTGTTAATTTATCACATTCAAGGATGAGAAGATTTCAATTTCTGTTTCAATTCTCAACACTGGTCAGGAAACCTTTTTAGTGGTTCAAACATATCATAATATATTTATTTTTCCTTATTAAATGTTCAGTAATCCATTCCCCCTCATAATATAAAATACTCATTCAAAACAAGTTCGTTATGCTCAAAACTACCAAGTAAATCCAAGCGTTTATCATTATGTTTTTCCATTCTATTCATCCTCATCGTAAATAACCAAATTCATTATAACATCGTTGATATACCTATAATTTTACCAATAATATATATTAACAATTCTGTATGTTTCAACACATTTCAAATGAACTTTTATTCAGTAATAAAATTAAACTTTTCAGGAAAACCATGGAATAAAATGCATCCAAGACAATCATATTGAACTAACTAAACAAATAAAAAAAATAAATGAACCTAATAAGGTAATAATAATTAAATTAAATAAATAATAGTTTTGGGAAATATTAATTAATGAATTTATTAAGGGTATCCAAGACACTAAGAGGACGTGTAGAACATTGTCAAACTTAAGGTAAGGGTTTCTCCATCTTACTTATATTTGGTCAGATATTCTATATTCACAACTACTACTTGTGTATGGTGTATGTCTACATACCATTTATTTTTTCATATCATGAATGTCATTATTTTTAATATATTAAATTTTTTATTTTATGATTATTAATTTTTGGGCCTAGGGTTCTGTTGATTATAATTTATTAAGTATTATCTACCGGAACCATTATTTTCATACAGGTTACTCTTATTTTCTACTCAACTCAATAAAATCCATATTTATTTATGATTAATACTCATTAAATATTTGATATATATATATGTGTGTGTGTATTTCCCAATCATACTAATACATTATTTCTTGGGGATTTACACATTTTCAAATAATCATTCAAAAATTCATCTGAAATGCCACCATGATTACACAGAACTTATCTGATTCATACCTAATTTTAAGTTCAAAATATAATATATTATAAACCATATTTATCTCTCTAAAATCAAACAATTTATAGTTAAAAATATATATTTTTTCTATTTTGGGTTTTATGAAATCCCACATTCCTTTGCGCTTTAAATTCCGTTAATATCTTCCTTAAACCACACTAAAATGTTTTTCTTCATAAGATCTATTAAAAGAAATTTTAAATTATTTGACCAAAATAAGACATTATTTAATCTTAAAATATAATTTCAATCTACCTACATTTAATTTAATTGGATATTCATTTTTAAAATATTATTTTAGGACAAATACAAATTATTTTCCAAAAAAACTATTTATTCAAAAGTAAAAAAGAGTTTTTATCATATTTCATTATCTTTTATGAGATATATGTCTTGTTCTCCACTTATTTCTTTCTTTTGGTGAAGGTAGTTTCATTTGTTATATCATATATAAAGTATCCTTATTCTCCTGATATTATAATGGATTATGATTTGAATGATTTAAGGTGGTATGTGACACATTAAAATGATTATGGATTATTTCTTCAAGGATTTTTTAGTTCTCTCATTTTCAAGTATCATCATCAATGTCAAAATCCTTTATTGAATCATATACATCATTTATTTTTATCACTTATCATATCAACCATTTTTTTATGGAATGGTTAATTGTTAGTTTGATTTTTGATGTGCTGTCTTGAAACCTTTCAACATATTACTCTACATTGTTAGTGTTTATGTTTAAGGATTGTTGAAAGTTAACTAAATTTAATATTATAGATTCAATATAAATGTATATGTTGTTTATGTTTATCCCCCATTCATATGAAGATTTCATTAGACATAGTATGTGTCGTGTGGGGCCCTCTATTTCCCCTCAGTACATCGGTATGTCTAATGAGTCAAACTACGGTCTTGCCACAAGGCCTTGAAAAAATGATTATGTATTGTCTTGGAACACATCTGTGATAGTATGGTTATTATGTCTCGTATTATGAATTCTCTCATTATGAAAATATTATTTAAAATTCAGGAGGTTATTTGACTAGTAGAATACCCATATTGAGGATTTAATATGGAATTATTTAGTCAACTCGTATTCCTTCCATAATGTGTTCAAGTTCATCTATTAAAAGGCATGTATTTTTGGTTATTCACCATGCCTAATGGTTATTTTTCTGATATCAGTCGATGTATTTCATACCCTTACTGTGCATTTGAGAACACCCCTTTCATTTTATTACATTCAACAAGTTATGAAGAAGATATTATTTATTGAGTTCTAATGGATGCATTTTTTTCTTTTGTAATGTATTTTTCTACCCTTACCAATGTAATATGGATTACATGTATGTATCTATATTCTTCAAAACTAATAAAATGATCATTCCTTTGGGATTTTATTACTTGTAATCATTCCAATGTATTAAAATAATGCACATATCCATGTTTCTTGGGTTGGGGCGTTACAGTTGGTATCAAATGATGTTTATTAGAAAAAATGGAAACTAGATTTAGATAACATAGTGTAATGTCCCGAAATTTCGGTATAATTTTTTATTAATTATATGGAATTATTTAAAGACTGTCAAATCTGACGGCGTGTGATTATGAGGCATGGAGTGCCCAGAAGGATCCATTGAAATTTTGTTAAGGAGTAATTAGCACTTGTATGTAGTTTTTCTAAAAAAGTTGAATAACTATTAAATGGTTGCCTGGATCAGAAATCTGAGGTCTCCATTACGTTCAGTATGGAGGGTTTACCATATGCACAACTTATGTTTAGTCAGCGCAGGCCTCATATGGGAAAACCTAAAAATGGAATAACCCTAAATACAATAATTATATAAAATTATCTTATTTTTCAAATATTTATAACTCTGGAACGATAACTCAGATTGAAAATTAGAGACCACCATTGAACTTGAGAGGTTATTCTTTTCTTAGGCTGATACAAACATTGATCGGTGCTGGCCACCAGTGAATGATGGTTTTTTTATGTAAATTAAAAAATTAAGTAAAAATTATTTTATTGTAAAATCCATAACATCTAAATGGTACCTCTAATTGAAAATCTGAGAGTACCATTGGGTTCATTTGGGCATATTCTTTTTACGCGGAGCCTAACCTCAATCAACATAGGTTGATGGTGAATGTTAATAATTTATTGAACTTTTTTTCAGGTACATTTAATAAATGTGTGAGTGGTGTTTTTTACCTTTTGAATAGTATCTATGAATAAAAATATGGGGACACCATTGAATATGCAGTGCCATGATTCGCTTATGGGAGGCATTACTTTGATCTCCATAGCGTTGGAGAAAAAAAAATTTAAAACTTTTTAAAACAAATTAAATAAAATAATTTTATTATTTTATTTAATATTCTCCAACAAGAAGGAAAAAAGGAGGGTCCAGTGATGTGTCAAGCTAATAAATGGATTGACTTGACAACCCTAAGTAACGACACCATTAGAGAATTTGGAAGATTCCAAATTGATAAGTCTCATTAAACACCAGCATCGTTACTTACCCTCCCCCTCTCTTAAATATATGGAGCTTGGGGAGAGGTATCGGTGTAACTTCACCAAGCAACGAAGTGATGAAGGATCACTGCGATGTAGAACACTTAAAGGATGGAGCCGATCCTAGAGGGAGGGGATTGGCATCACCGAACCCTTGTGTATACGACATACAACATTGATCTAGGTTGAGGGAGCCAGGACTAGATGGTGCTTGGAGGTGGACCATTTGGAATGACGTGACACATGGACTACTAATAGTGAGATGTACCTTCACATCAGGTAGGATCTGTGGTGGATGATCCAAGATATGCTTTCACCTTTCATGTATTTTAGGCTTTTAGTTGTAATTTTACATTTCTAGTTGGGCTTTTATATCCGCCCCTTTGCTTTTAGCACTCCTTTACCACAGTAGTTTACATCACTGTTGCTTCTTGTTACGTTCTCGGACCGTGTGTTTTTATTGGATTAAAGGAAATGCCTTCATGTTTTAGGGAATATGCCCTTTGGTTCTAGTCACCAGTCCCTGGCCTATAGAAGGTGGGCTTGGGGTTGTCACATCATGGGACCTAAGGGACGGGCCTTGAAAAAGTGGTATCAAAGGGGTTCGGTTCAACTGAAGAACTAAGACTCTGATATTTTCTATGTGGCATTTGTGTTAAGTGGTATGAGTGTTGTTTTCTATTCGGGGTGTCTAGTGTTGGTTCGGTAGGTTATGTATCCATACACTAGGATCCAGAATTCTAATTTCAATCTCAGCATACAAAAGTATTGATTACATGTGTTTTTGAAATGTTTTTCTGGTGATTTCATGGATTCCTCTCACCATGTATTACATAATGAACATGGCTTGCCTATTCCTTATCAGGATGCTGCTGTGTAGACAACCATCTAGGATTCGAGAGAGGGTATGTGATGACAATCCATTGAGCGATGAGGTCTCTGTGAAAGGACCTTTTAGAGTGTTAGCACCTTTGGGCCGTGCACTAGTTGCACTACCGACCATTGTGTTGCAGATGCCACCAGCCCCACCAGGAGATGGGGCACCCCGACAGAGTGCATAGAATGAGTTCTAGTGGTAGAGGTCTCTGAGGATTCAAGGCGAGATAGATTCTCAGGCAACTGATGATAGGTTGGAGGCTGTGGCTTGAGTTTTCCATATAATTGGGACACCAGTGGTGTATATTGTGATCCTAGATACTGGTCTTTTCCAGTATGTGTCCATGAGGATGGTCCGTAGGGTAATGAGGCTTCTGCACTTGAATTGTTGCCTGAGATAGTACCTTCGGGTTGTCTGTCATCTATATAAATGTCTATCAGAAAGTACATACAACCGGTGGTACTGATAGAGAAAACATATAGGCATAGTGCCTTACATGTGTTTGACCATCAGAAACCCCACATGTTACAAGGCCTACCCGAATCACAGGTGGATAAGGACTAGCTTGAGAAGGTAGTCGAGGTTCTATCTAGCCAGGGAACCATTAGATCATATGTAGGTCCTAGTAGAGAGCCTTTTATATGGCTCAGCAGGATGATGATAGGGTTTAGGTTACCCTGATCATGCAAAGATGTGTCTTTTTTGGGGACAAGATTGAGAAACTTCCTCAGATAAGGGGGACAATTTCCATGAAGATATAATGGATAAGTGTTCCCTAGAGATTTTACATCTTTGACAAGACAACATGTCGGTAGCTGAGTCTTCATCGTGGTGTACCGACTATCCCAGCTACTCAATGAATACAGTACGATCAGTGCATCCGAACATGGACCTTTGTTTGAGGTGTGTTTATGAACAACCGAGCCAGCACTATTCCTCTATGAATTCCTACTTATGCTAGGGTTTGTGAGAGAACCTTTGTGGTTTAATGATATTTGGCTGAGCGAATGCAGCTAGTGAATGTCAATATTGCGAAAGCAGAAAACTGAAGCCAGTCTCCGAGACCTGAGAGTGAAAAATGTTTTGAGAAGGGGATGTGATAGGGACAGATGAATCTACAAGGATTTAGATGAGGAATCAAATCTAGGAGAGTATCATGAGGTGGTGTACATTTTGACATGTTACCACCCACTGCCCTATGTGGTCCCCACCAGGCTCAGGAAGCTGGAGGACAAGGGAAGGGAGTAGCTGCATTCTGTTAAGGAGTGCGACCCAAGGTCTCTAGGAATGATTTGAGGTACGATATGTGTCCACTACTAGATGTCGTATTAATATACATAGGTACCAATAATTCCATCCTTCCACGAATCTTGTCTAAGACCAAGAGTTTCCAGTTAAACCGTTGATCTGACCCTTATATCTAGAGATACCATTGGGAGGAGACACGATGATCACACTTACGCCGAATATTTGATCTAACCCTTGAGGCGGGAGTTTCAGTTGGAACCTCTTGGTGGCAGCATCGAGGTCATACGACATTATTTTGGGTATGGAATGGACATCAACAGTTCATAATCAAATTGTCTGTATTAGGAAACAAGGTTGTGGTTTAACTACAATGTTGGAATGGGTTTTTCCTTGGTCGGTGAAAAATGAAACCCAAGTATCATAGGATAATCTCATTTATAGGAGGGTTCAGCCGATCACTCTTGAGTCTGCCAAACATTCCTTTGTCGCAGCATGAGTTTTGCGGTTTCAGTTCATCAAAAGTGTGGTAGAGTATGGGGACACTTGTTCAAAATATGTTTCCAAGATTACCTCCTAGAAGGGGGAGAGACTTCTTCTTTGGTTGGGTACTACCAAAGATTCAATCATGACTTTTCCAGAGTTGTGGAACCCTTATTATAATTGACGAAGATGGTGCATCCCTTCATGTGGATAGAGTGATTCCAGCACAACTTTTAGGAGCTGAGGCAAAGACTAAAAAGTCCCCCCATATTGAGGCTACCAGAAGAGGGTATTGGGGATTTAGTCTA
This sequence comes from Viscum album, assembly GCA_963277665.1. NCBI lineage: Eukaryota > Viridiplantae > Streptophyta > Magnoliopsida > Santalales > Viscaceae > Viscum > Viscum album. Next base: position 1,063,558,397 of record OY728142.1, read on the forward strand.
CTATGATGCATCAGGGACCAGACTTTGGTGTCTCCTGATGTAGGATCGAGTAGTGATTTCCAATGTCTCATAGCAGTAGATACAACATGAGAAGAACCTCACTACTCATGACCTTGAGTTCGCAGCACATGTCTTTGCCTTGAGGGTGTGGTGACATTACTTGAATGATGAATGGTTTACTTCTTACTCTGATCACATGAGTGTCTTGCATGTCTACTAATAGAAGGACCTGAACCTAAGATATCGACGATGTCTAGAGTTCATTCAGGACTATGACCTTGAGATAGTCTATACTCCAAGGAAAGGGAATGTGGTGGAAGATGCATTTAGCGGGTGGTCTGGTGTATAACTACTATGTGATGTGTCATAATATCAAGTCGCGCTTCAAATTTCCTTCATGGATAAAGAAGGAGCATCTTACATCTAGTTTATGACTATCTCTCCCCCAATTACTCATCGAGTTAGGGAGGCACGACTTGGGGCATTGACTGCGAATCCCGATGTGCTCAGATATCCTCATGACAGTCTCCAGAAGGATTTAGTGAAGGTGGAGTGCATGTCACCCTCTTCAGAGGACACACCATGGTGCTTGTGACGCTTTGGGAGGAGGTGTTGAGGGGGGATCCATACATCCCCGTAAATTTTACATCATTGAGTGGCGAGGATGTACAAGGACCTCTGACATCAGTACTAGTGGCCAGGGATAAGGGAAGTATTAGTAGAGTTTGTGTCTTGATTCCTCACTTGATATCAAGTGAAAACTGTATAGTGATGCCAGAATTCTTATGCCGACAGGAGGAGGGAGACCATGTCTTCCTAAGGGTCTCACCTCAATGATGTTTCTGGAGATTTTTTCTGGGGTAATGTTTTATCTGATGTTCATTAGAACTTTCTAGATTCTCAGTAGAGTGGGTGAGGTGGTGTACCATCTATCTCTTTCCCCATAGATGCACAGTGTGCATAATTCAGTCCACGTGTCGCTTCTGAGGAGATGCATGCATTATCCATCACACGTTATCAAATAAGAAGAGTTGAACTTTGACGATGGGGTGAAATTTATAGAGTTCCCAGTGGAGATAGGGAATTGAAAAAAATGAGTACTTCATGGATAGTTGACCCCTCTGGTATGGTTTCATGGGCAGCACATGAACCTATTAGAGAGAACATGGGAGATGGAGGCTTAGATTTAGGCTAAGTACCCTCATTTGTTTGTTTTGCCTATGTTTTGGGTTTTGTGGACATAAATCCCTAAGGTGGGGAGAATTTAATGTCCCATAATTTTCAGTTTTTTAATTATATGGAACTATTTAGAGACAGAAAAATCTGACGACGTTTGATTCTGAGGCCCAGAGTTCCAGGAATGATCTGTTGATGTTTTGTTAAGCGTTAATTAGTGGGCGTAAGCAGTTTTCCTAAAAGAGTAAATTAACTCTTAAACTATTTAACAAATTAGAAATCTGAGGTAACCATTGCATTTAGTACGGCGGTGTTACCCTATGCATGACTTATGTTTAGTTGTCATTGGCCTCCTGTGAAAAAACCCATTAATGAAATAATCGTAAATAAAATAATTAAATAAACTTATTTAATTTTTCAAAAGCTTATAACTCAAGAACGGTAACTTGGATTTAAAATCTGAGACAACCCCTGAACTCATGAAGGACTGATTTCTATAGGCTAATACTAACATTGGCCGGCACGGGCCGCCAGTGAATGTTAATTTTTGGCCGTCAACAAAATAATTAAGTGACAATTATTTTATTGTACAATCCATAACATCTAAATGAAAGCTCAGATTGAAAATTTGAGAGTTCCATTGGGTTCATTCGGGCCTGTTCTCTTTAGGAGGATCCTAACCTTGACCGGTGTGGGTGGAGCGTGAACACTAACAATTTATTGATATTTTTTGGGTACATTATGTAAATGCGTAAGCGGTGTTATCTAAATTTGGAACTATTGCTCATATTAAGAATCAGAGGGCACCATTGAAACTACAACACCAGGATTTGCATAAGGGGGTATTTACATTGATCGTTGTAGGTCTGAAAAAATAGTTAGGTTTTGTGACTTTTAAAAATAAATGAAACGAAATTGTTTTATTATTTTATTTCATATCCTCCAACAGGCATGAAACATGGTGGGTCCAGTGATGTGTCAAGATAATAATTGGATTGACCTGCCAACTTTATATAACAGCTTTTTTGGGGAATTAAGAGGCGTTCAAATTGATGTTCCCCATTAAACTCCAACTTGGTTACTTACCCTCCCACTATCCTATATATATGGAGCTTGGGGAGAGGTTTCAGGACAAATTTTCCTAGTAATGATGTAATGAAGGAGCGATGTGACACTGAACCCTTAAATGACAGAGATGTTCCTAGAAAGAGGTGATGGGTGACACCAAACCATGAACCAAAGGATGGAGTGCAAGTTCCGTTTTTGGGAACCAGTTGTGAAAATGAATAACATGACCCTCTTTCATGTTGTGGACGCTCTCCAATGGTTTAAGAGGTATGGGTTATTTCATTTGTGATTTTTTCATTCCCTCATCCCCAGTCTTGAAATTATATGAAGAATGCGGCTCAACCAACTAATGGTTTGATCTGTTATTCATTCGTTTTATGGGAGGTTGTTACTGGGTATCCTTGGGGGGTTTGTTTGTTGATTAATACATGGAAATGTTAAACCCATTTTATCATCCCTTTGATCATGAGCTAGCGTGTAGGGGGTGGGCCTAATGATCCCATCCCGAACCCACTGGCACTATGTTACCCTTGCACCTTCTGTGGAAGACCATCGGCACGGCAGAACCAAATGGCCATGAAGGAGGCAACACTCTAACACACGCCACTTGAGAAGGCCGAGGCACAAAGCTACGGCGGACGTCAGAGTGGTCAACACCATCTGGTCGCAGTGGTGGTTTGTCGCGCTGTCTCACAATGCTAGTGTGGAAAGGGGCCACGGCTCATCAGATGCAGAAGTTGGAGAAGGTGGCAGGCTCATCGGTCAGTCTCAGAATGTAAGGGCGGCATGCCGTCGTGCACCACTGGTGGGTAGGAGATCGGGGCCAAAGCTTCAGTGGAGGAGGCGAAATCGGCACCTCCTGCGGGTTCTGGAGCACCCACGTGGTGTAATCGCTTGAAAGGATGGACCACCTTTGGCCATTTGGGATCTCGGGGGAGTGAATATCTAAATCCTCCTAGAGGACGTATGGTGAGCCACCCCCAAGCAGGCCGCCGCCTTTAGAGTGTGCCCCCTTATGAGCTGAGCCGCCCCCTTGGCGGCCCGCCCTATACAGGTCGAGCCACACTTATGGGACTCACTTGTGGGACACCCTTTTTGGAGGTCTAGGATGAACCTCAGCCAAACATGCAGAATCCCATGTAGCCCAATCATGATCAGGTCGAGCAGGGTCAGTCCGACCGGGTCAGACCGGACCCGAGTAAAACCATGCCCATAAACACTTAAGGGGGATTATCTCGAGAACCATATGTATGTTTGATGAACCGTATTCGTCGTTGTGATACATAGAGTGAGATGGTCCTTTTGAATTACTCCATGAGAGTTTTTGAAAAAACATGGAGTACGTCCGAGTTGGATCGCACCCAAATCCAATCAGGCCTTCGACACTTAAATGCCAATTACGCAAATATCGAGTGTCCGGTTGATGCACCGTCTATTGCATTGGAACCCATGTGACACTTCGGATCATTGGGTTACTTCTCTGTGAAACTTCTTACAGGTTGAAATATGACCAATGGCTTGGGGATCCGTTCTCCCTAGCACGCTATGTATGGAACCCTGTGACTAGCTGGGACGTGACAATTGTAGACTTTTCGACTTGGAGTGACTCGACGAACACGATACGCGATGAGGAGGAGTATCTAATCATGACATAGTGGGGAAGTGGCTCTATGTGACCCGAAAAACCCACGGTATGTGCTGGGGAGGAGTACCTCAGCAATTCATGGTTTGTGAAAGCACCATTGTGTGACACGGCAGACCCACTGTACTCAATAGAGAAAGTGTTCTCTAGTAGCTGAGGTGTTCGAAGTTGTGATTGGGAATATTATTTGTTCATAGGCTTAGAGAATCTGTGGCTGGATATCAGCTTTCATAGCGATCCGGTTTGGGTCATCATCATAATTTTGTTTCTCTGTGTTGTATGCCTAGTTTGAGATGAGACTATGTTTGAACTAAGTCTTTTACATGTGTGGTACTTTTACCTCCATGGTACTATCTTCGTGGTAATACCTATGTTTTATTGTTACCTGTGTGGTACTTCTACCATTGTGGTATACATCCCTCATGTATGATATGGGTACGTCAAGATGACTTAGGTATATGTTTGGGCATAAACCTAAGTGGAGTTGATATCTTGCTTTGGGATTTTTCCATTATGGAACTTTAGAAAACCTTCAGGGTCTCATGGTCCCTAATGAGTATCACTATACTCCCCCCGGCATAGGCTTCGCCTGCACTTTGTTTGTCTTGTAAACACGATGTACAACATTGATCGAGGACAATCGAGTCAGGACTAGACGGTGCTCAGAGGTGGACCATTTGGCATGATGTGACAGAGGGAATAATGATCATGAGATGTACCTACCCTTCAGGTAGGATCCATGGTGGATGATCCAGGAGCTAATTTTCACCATTTAAATGTTCTATAAATTTTAGTTGTACTTTTACTTTTCTAGATGGGCTTGTATACCGGACCCTTGGCTTTCAGAACTCTTTTACTCTAGTAGTTTACATCACACTTGCTTCTTGTTGTGTTCTCGAACCGTGTGCTTGTACAGGTTTAAAGGCAATGCCTTCCCATTTTAGGGAATATGTATTTTAGTGCTAGTCACCATCCCATGGCCTACAGAAGGTGGTCTTGGGGTAGTCATGGCATGGGCCCCGTGGGACGTGTCTTGAAACATATATTAGTGAAAAAAACCATAAGAAAAAAAATTGAGGTTAAAAATATAGGAACTCCCTACAATTTTGGTATAGAATAGATTATTTTGATCTTTCTATAAAATATATCCATATCTGGATTCATTAAGTGGATGTGGTACTGGAATATATGTACCTAAGAGTAATAACTCTGACAAAGAGTTTCAGGCATGACTTCAGGTATTATGGTACACGACAACATGGCTTACTACGCACCTAGTTTGACACTCTCAGGGGATACACATTGGATAATTCAAAATTTATTTACCCACCATTATAAAAGATTTATTCCCCCAAAGTGACCAAAGAATATGGTTCTAGGATTTACTATGTATAAACTTATTCTATGTGATTTATCAAGTTTATATTTAAATCGGGTTCATAATTTAATGAGATAATATATAATATGTAATTGATTAGAAATGGCTCATATAAAAGGAATCTGAACTTCATCAATGAAAGTGATGCGAAGAACAATAAGGATCATATCTCTAATGGTATTAAGCCACCCTTTAAATTGATGATTGCATCCCAAGTTCCCTCATAATATGAAGAAATATTATTGTGTGCTATCGAGTTATGTAAAGACTTCTCTGAGTCCTATGGATTTAAAGGGAAGAAAAAGTAGATGATGATAGCAAAAAAAACATGGATAAAGGGAAGAAGGTAAAGATATCTCTTCACACATATGATAATAGTGGAAGGAAACACCTTGGTATATGATTAAGAGGAAAATTCATTTTACTCATGTGTGGATAAAAAGGACCCCATGCTCATAATTGAAAGACAAGGAAAGAATCTTCAAATATTTAATGCATCAACTATATTGATATGTGGCACTACAAAAATGAATTTCTTAATCATCATGAAAATTTAGCTCTGAAGAAGAAAATGGACCAAGATTAATCTTATGTGGTTACTACTGTTGAAGTATAATAAATATTTTATTTATGTTTTTGGATTCAAGAACTATGGTATGATATTCGTGTTAAAAGAATTCTGAGATATAAAAGAATTGTACTGTAGTACCATTTCAATAAGGATTTTGGGTTTGTATGATGAATGATACAAAGTAAAAGTGATTCATTATAAAGATTAAAATTTTATAAAAAAATGATTGAGGGAAATAAAACTCTTAATATATATCCAATGTTGAGATAAAGATGATGAAATTATATATTCCGATAAGTACTGACTACCGTGGAACAAATTATTAACTTTCCAAGAAGTGGTTTATTCTATCATCGATAAAGTTTACAACCCTTTTGGATTTAAGTAATATATCAAACAACATATATCTTAATTATGTTATATGGATGAATTCATATGGTTTTCATGGTAATTCATGTTATTACCATATTTTAAAAGGATACAATATTATGTAATATATATGTTTGGAATGTGAAAATTTAGAGCGTCATCATGTTAATGATAATTCCATCTTGTAAATTCAATGAACCTCATTCTAAAGTGTTGAATCTTCATATTTGGGAATGTTTAAACATTTACAGAATGGTTTATTTTGAAAATTTTATGATCTTATAAAGGTTAATATGTTACATCACCATATGACGTAACTTGTGCTAAGTGAATAATTATAGATAGTTAAAGGTTAAATGAAATGATGAGTTTGTAAATAAAAACATATATTTATACTATTATAGAGTGGATTAATACCTCAAAAAAATGAAAATATTCTTCAATAAAAAATTTTCATATTATCATAATATATGATATTATTGACGGATGTTTTTTACATTATAGATAGTTTAATCTGAACATGTTCTATATCACATTCCATCAGAACATTATAGTTAGTTTTTTATACCATGTTCACATTTTAACCACCAGCTAATGTCACCCAATTCAAAATCATAACATTATTGGTGACCACCACATTTCCCTTAAACCCTTTTTTGAGGATATTTTATTATCCCAATTTATGATGACATTTTCCACATGAGAATCTCATTCACCAACCTCTATGTTTCGATGTGTAATTTGGAATTGCGAGGACGCAATTCTGTTGAGGAGGGAATAATGTAACAACCAAGGAATTTACAAATAGATTTAATATAGAATGCATGAAACACTAATTCTATACCTAACAACACGTTATTAAAACCTAACCAATAAACATAATTTATCATCTTCTATAATTTAAATTTTGAGAAACTGACATACATGGTTGCGTTCAGCAGGATATTTATAGTTTGAAAAGACCAAAATAAATTTTGATGAATCATAACATACCCTAGTAAATATCAATGAATAGTAAATTGGCCAAAAAATAGAAACATTACCCATGAGTGTATAAGTGAAATTTAGACATCTTAAAAGTGAAAATTTGTTCATAGTTTAGTTATATGTATTTTTGTATTTCATAAATATTTAAATAAATATTTTATGAGGAGTTTAATTATTTAAAATGGAAATGAATTTTCATAAAATATAATCATAAATTTTTACACTATTTTCTTATGGTTATATTATAATTGTATGGGACCATGATTAATTTCTCAAGGTGATATATAATGAGTTATATATTTAAAGTTGATTTTTTGGAATAAATTAGGAATTTTTTAAAAATTAAATAAAAAACATTTTGAAAATTATTTTAAAAAATTTTAATTTATTTTTGAATTATACACATCGAAAAATGGATGGAGTGAATTTTTGTGATTTTCATAAAATACTTGATTTGATTCGTGAATTGTACAAATATTGTTTTGATATTTCGATATATTTAATGACACCATAATGATATAATAATTAATATAAAATAATGGTATACTTGTGTAACGAAAAATATGATGTGAGGTGTCCCAAGTGGTTAATACCATTGAAAAAAAATGGGAAATCCCATGGTTTTTAAAAAAAACTAATGATGTATCATTTTAAATTAATAAAAATGTATTCTAATTTACTATAAATACCCACTCATTCCATCGTTTTCATTCATTCCAAACTCATAATCCTAAAATATCTGGTTTTTTTAACTCACTTTTAATCCTCCCACAGTTTCCTTAAGTCCCCAAGGTCCCATCCTTCAAGTCATAGGAGTTACTCTACAAGGTTAGAGAATTCTCAACATCTCATTTCCATCCGTGTTACCTTTTATGTGGTATTTATTTCATGTTTTCATATCATGTTCTTAATTAAATATTTTTATTTCCCTTTAAAATGTTATTAGTCTTTTATATATGGGCTAACCATATCCCCACTATTTTTAATATTTTCTAAATCCATGTTCTATAGTCATTACACCGTAGAATTTTCATCTCAAAATCTATCTCTTTTCAAGCACTCTTATTATGTGGTTTTCTTTTAATAGGAATTGGTTTATGATGGGATATTACATTCCCTATACCCATTACATTATATATTATGTATTAATTAATTCAAACCAATTTTCTCTCATTAAAATATTTTTTGAACATTTATGTTACACCGTTAGGATGCCAAATTTTCGTGAGAGATTTATCATGTTTTCTTTTATTTTGAGTTCCTTTCTTTTCTTTCTCTTTCATCTTCATACCTCATCCAAATTACTTGATAATTAAAGTACCATACATGACCTATAATTTCATAATTATAATTTAATTTTTCATCATCACTTATCTTTTCTCTTACTCTTATACTAAAAATGCTAATACCGTCCGAGATGTGTTATTTTATCACATTCAAGGATGCCGAGTTTTCAATTACTATTACTATCTTCAAGATAGAAAATGTAGATTTTTTAATGGTTAAAGAATATATTAATAGTTTTATTTTTTCTAAATAAATGTTCTATAATACTTTAATTCTTATTATATAAAATAATAATTCAAAACAACTTCATTATGCACAAAACCAACATGTTAATCCAATCATTTTTCATTATCTTTTATCAAATAAGTCATCATAATGGTATATAACCGAATTCATTATATGGGCATCTACATCCAGTAAATTTAACTAATAATTTATTTAAAAATTCATAGATGATTGACCACATTTCATGTGAACATCCATTCTTGAATACAAGTAAACCGATGATGAAAAACAAGTAATAAAATGATTCCAAAAGAATGAATATGAACCTCTTTAACCCATCAGAAAAGGCAACGAATGACCATAATAAGGTTATAATAAGTAAATTAAATAAATAATAGGTTATGGAAATATTAATTAATGAATTTAATTTGGTTATCTGGGACACTTTGATTATGTGAAGAAGACAATCATACTTAAGGTTAGGGTTTCTTCATCTCACTTCTATTTTTGTGAGATATTCTGTATTCACCACAACTACTTGTGTATAGTGTATGTATAGTTTCAATTGAATGTTTCATATAATGAATATATTTAATTTCATGATATTCAAGGTGAATTTTTATTATTATTAATTTTGGGGCATATTATTCAATTGATTTCAAATTATTATGTAGTTTCTTCCTGGACCTCCATTTTCATTCGGGTTTCTCTTATTTTTTACCCACCTCAATGATATTATTATTTATTTTTATGTAATCATAATAAATTATATTGGAATTGTATATATTTGTGTACCAATCAGACACCTTTAACACCCCAAGATTCCATGTTATGTTTCCCTTTGAATAATGCAATAACATGCATTGTATGCATCTTTGAGATTCTAACACATCGTGACCAATCAAACTAGCCATTATGAATAGTGATAACCAATTTCTGAAATTTTATAAATTTTATTTTTCCAAATGGACTTTATTTTTGAATTCAGAATACCAAATTTATCTTAGGATGAATTTTTTGTATTTTACAGGAAACATTCAATTTTTGATGAATAGTGAAAAACATTGCGTTATTCGTTAAAATCGAAATATTTTATTTAAATAATTATTTATTTTATTTAAATTTATTTTAGGTATAAATATATACATAATAACTATATATGTTCAATTTAATTCATTTGATTCATTTTATAATAGGTTTAGATATAAAATATTTATTGAACTTTTTACCATCATTTACTCACCTCCGTTGAGCATTTTCAAATTTGCATAAAACATAATTTTATAGGTTCTGTGAGTTGAACATAAAAAATCTAAGAGACATGGTTGATATCAATATGTAAAATTTGGTTCAATAAGATGAAAATATGTTTTGGTGAATAGTATCTTCTGACTTTTAATCACCATTGTTAAAAGAAAATAAGGTAATTAAGGGTTAAAATGCTATCATAAATACCCTAACACATGTACTAATCATGTTGGATAAGATTAATTTAAAAAAACCTCCTGAATAAAATATTTTCCCATTTGGTTTACATGGATTAGATTAGGACATCAATTATTATTTTATTTAATGAAGAGTTAAAGGACTTAAATTCCCAGTTTAATAACAAAACCATTTTTAATACAGGGTTACACAAAATATAAATTCGAATATAAATATTAATTTTAAATATAAAAATATTTCCTACATAATGGTATTTAATTTATAATTTTTATACATTAAATAATTTTCTTTATTTATGACACAATGATGATGTAGTAATTACCATATTAATGAAATATTGAAATAATTGATATTATAAATATCCAAATAAATGTAATTTGAGACTTTTGATAAATTAAAAAATTTTATTGGTTAATATGACATGTTAGGGTTGATTGGAGATTTTTTTTTGTAATAATAATGTTGTTATGGTTTTCACAGAAACTAAATACTAAATAGTGTCAAAATTGACATAATTGCGTTTTTAAAACAAATACTAAATAATTAATTGATATAATATTCATAAAAATATACGGTTTGGACAAATGACTTATATAAGTTTATATATATTTATATTTATCCACTTGGGGTTATCTTGGGTTGTTATAGTATTTTTATTAACCATATAATATAAAAATACAAAGAGACATGGTAAATGTTAAACTATTTAACTAAGAGTTAAATATAGAAGATAATGTTAATATGGTGACCTAAACCAATCTAAAAAATATTGGATGACAGTTTTTTCGACCCATATCCACCTTAGACTCGAAATAAATAATTTTTCATCCATTAGAAACCAAAAAAGAGTTTATTATAAAATAATATTTCAAGAATTTCCAAAATTGACTCTCGCCTCTCTAATAAAAGGGTACTTCCCATTATATTAATTTCACATATCCAATGCCATTTGTCTCGCCCAACTCCTACAAAACATATCCTCCAAACTTTCTCCTTTATTCCTAGAGGCATTACTTTGGTCAGAAATCCAACCTAAGGTACCCTTTTGATCAAATCAAAAGAAAGAACCCGAAGAATATAAAAATATTTCATCACCTCTTTCAAGATCTTTTTTTACACTTCCTCTTTCATTATTGTTTCTATTATATACTACTAACCCCAGTATATTATATATAATATTATGTTATTATAAATGTGGTAATACCATATTCATTATTCTATCAATCAAATGACTGACAAAGTCACCATACGTGTGTACGGACGGCTTACCATTTCAAAGTCGTGGTGTAGTTTTTCATTAAAGAACTTCATTATTTGGATGGGTATAATAATGAGTATAAATAATTTTAATAATAAATATAACATGTAAATGATTCTTTATATATGATATACTATCCAAATACATATGATTTCACCATCAATGTAATGATATTGTCACTCATGTATACGTATGGATTACCGTCTACACGAACACGATGAGATTAATCACCCATCGCAATCATTCAAGAATAATTTTGATTTTATGATTAAAAATAATTTTTATGGACATAATATCATTATGTATATTAATCAAATACTTACTATCCATAACAAACATGTCTTACATAACCAAGAATATAAATGGAAAACGAATCAGTTAACACCCGAAATGATGATACTAAAGAAATATTATTAACAAATCAATATTAGAGGGTCATATATGATATCATATTTATTTATATAGTTCATGTATAATTTAATAACATTAATTTAACTATTATAAAGGAGTTTAATATAACCTCGACCTAGAAAAATTACAAGGTAAGGGTTAATTTTACATTCAATTTATTATCTGAGGTTTTTTTAAGTAAGTTTCTACAAGGACTTCTTTTTCATCCACATATGTGTTTTCATAGAAATGTAACCTAAAACATTTTTACTATTTAATATACTATGGTTTAATTTCATTTATAACTTTATTTTACCATATATGGTTTGAAATGAATCATTCTGTCATTTTTTAAACAAAGTAATTTATGACATTTTTTACAAAAATAAGTTAAGAATGTATTTTTTTTACTTATTTGGTGGGTCTGGAAATTTTCCATAGTTATATCATCGTCGAAGCATCCCATACACTCTTATAAGAATATTTTCAAAATAAATGTTTTCCTTTATAATTTTATGGCTTTTAAATGATTTTAAAATAGAAAGAGATATTTCTCTAAAAAAGTTTTGATTTCATCTATGTCTACATCCTTTGATGGATTATATGCTTGTTTGAAGTTGATTTATTATGATACGAAACAACCATATTTTATTGAAGGTGTGGTGATATTTTTGACTATGGATGTGTTATTTTTACTCCATTCAGGTTTTATGGATAATGTATTTACATTTTTTATGTTAGTTTTAATACGAATATTTATGTTATGTTTAAACCTTTCCATATGAGGAATGCATTGGACTTAGTAAGTGATGAGAGGAGCCCGATATTACTCGTCGATTCATCAGAAGGTCTCATGAGACAAACTAGTGTTTAGGAATAAGGCCTTGACAAAATATTATTTGTAGTCATGGCACAAGTCCTTGACTATGTGGTTATGATGTTTCTCATTATGCATTCCATCATTTTGAATGTGGCAATTGATATTGGTTGTGATTATTCTACTAGTAGAATATCCATGTGAATAAGTAAATGGAATTATTTGAATTATATTGGCTATATTATGAATAATATTATTTTTAAAAGGCTTATGTTTTAGTCTTATATATTACCTTAATTGTTTATGCTAATTTATAAATGTTTCCTCTTTATTGTTATCCCTACAACGGATTTGAGCTCACCCCTTTCAATGTTTTATTTTTCCCAGGATGTGAATAAGTATTTTATGGTATACCTGCAGAGATATTATAAGGATATAAGTATGTTTATAATAGGACAAAATGTTGTAGATGTTTTTATTTCATGATGATATGTAAAATATATGAATGTATCTAGTACTTCCAAGGCTACTAAACTAATTGGTCTTTAGAGACTTAATCCTTTGTGATAATGAAAATGATATGTAATAATGATCTGACTATGGGTAACTGGGGTCAGTACATTATAGATGGTATCAGAGGATGTTTATTAAAAACCTTGTAAATGTGATTTAGAAAAACTATGATTTGATAACATTACACTACGATAGGCTTTCAGGATTAGTATAGCAGAACTTCTTAGAGTTTTTGTATTGTAAATATTTTGGGAGTTTTCTAAGAAATACTTCCTTGTATGGATATGAGCTAGTATAGGTGGCTTTGAAATAAATGTACCAAAGGGTAAAACCTGAAAACACCGCTTTGATCTAGACTCAAACAAGAACTGGTGCACGACAACAGGCATTGATGCACTCTTGGTTAGGATGCTCTTGAAGGACATGTTTAGGATACATATCATTTTCTTTATGAACCACTATGAAGGGTTTATGAGTATATACTTCACTAAATAAAATAATTTTATGATTATGGATTAAATCCATAAACTGTTCAATTTATGTTAACTATTTTACATGTTTGGAAAAATGTATTGTGATTCCTAAACTAATCTATTATATTCCATTGGAAATGGTATCATCCCATGTAATCCATTTAGGGATTACCCTCTTACTCAAGATAATTATATTGGAGATGGGGGTTCACTGGTGCTGATAAACTTACCACCATACTAGGAAAAGACACATAGATTATGAATAATAACCTTACCTGTATAGAGCACCTTGATCCACAACGTTGAGGATCAATGTTAGACTGATTCATGAGGTAACAACCACCGACATTAAATGGGAGTACAAATCCATTAGTATCTATGCAAATGGATAAGTTCTGTAGACAAAATATTTCATTCTTTGGGGAGTAGCGAAAGGGAAAATGTTTTCATGGGATTTTATCGCCTCACAGAAGATGCAGATCAATAGTGATCATTAATCCAAAACACAAAGGAAGATGAAGAAGTATCAAACATTTAATCTAGGTTGTTCAAAGATATTTTCTTAGAATTATTCTTTCCTCATTACCATAAAGTGGATATGGAAAGATAATTTTTGAGTTTGAGGCAAAAGGAGGATGCGGATGTCGCAAAGTATGAGGCAAACATTACAAGGTTTTCAAGGAATACAGTAAATTATACATGTAACTCAAAGAGTAAGATTGATCGATTCATTGATGGGTTAAAATCATTTCTTCATTAAGCATTAGTTTCACAATCCTTTTCATCATACGATGATATTGTCTCATGTGCTATTAAGACCGAAAAGAAATTCTCTAAGTTTTATGAATTTAATGAAAAGAAAAAGAATAAGAGATATGATGAACACCCTGGAAATGAAAATAATGGGAAGAAGGGAAAAGTTGAATATCCATCATGTGATAAATATGGGAAGAAACCCCCTGGTACATGCCTGAAGGGAATGGGAGTTTCTTACAACTGTGGTGAAAAAGTCCACAAAGCTCGTGATTGTAAGGATAAGAAATAGGTGTCAATGTAAAATGCTATAATTATAGAGAAAAGGGGAATTATGAAAATGAATGTTCTAAGTGCCAAAAGAACATAACATAGAGAAGTTCAAGGGAGAAAGGCCATGCTTATGTGATCACTTATGTTGAGGTTGAAGCTCTGAAAGACATGGTGGTAGGTAATTTAATGGTTTTCTAAAGTTTATCCAATTCATTTTTTGATTTTGGATCATCTCATTGTTTCATATATTCGATGTTTTAACAAAATTAGATATTTTCAATTTGTCTTAACAAGGGTGTTGTTAGTCCAAAAACCTAAGGGAAGTGTCATCGTAATAATGTTTTTTTGAATCAGTTATCATTAGGTCATATAAATGTTATTTATTAGCTAATCTCAACATCATACCCCAAATTTAATATGATATAATCCCCAAAATATATTGGATTGCAGACGTTGATGCAAAAAATTTAATGAATAAGGAGGATACAATTTTTGATGATGATAGGGAGTACCTTATCTTTAGATCATAAATATCACCACCTAATTCTTATCTTGATCCACTCATAGTAGCTCTACTAATTTCAATTATCGGGGAGGAAGAGAATGAAATAACTGTGGGTGACGAAAATAATGTTCGAATAGAGGACATAACTTTTGTGAAAGAACATGTTGATGTGTTTCAATGGATTTACGTAGACATCATCCTGAACAAGAAATTGAGTTTTCCATTGATTTAATTCTGGGTTCAAGGCCTATATCGAAGACCCCTTATAGAATGGACACTGTGGAATTGGTGGAACTAAAGAAACACAAGAGTAATTGAGTAATAAGGGATTTATTCACCCTATTGTTTCTCCAGGGGGAGCCCCTGTCCTTTTTTATGAAGAATGACAGATCTATGAAGTAGTTCATTGACTACAGGGAGATCAATGGTATAACAATAAAGAACAATTATCACCTACATTGAATTGATTATTTTTTCAACCAACTTCATGGAGCTCAATATTTTTCAAATATTAACCTTCGATCTGGATTTCATCAGTTGTGTGTGAAGAAGGAAGACATTCCGAAAATAGCTTTTTGAACCTTGTACAAGCATTACGAATTTACAGTAATTCCTTTTGGATTGACTAATAAACCGTTTGACTTCATGGCTATAATGAATAGTTTTTTCATGGAATATCTTGATTACTTTGTAGTGGTATTTATTGACAATATAATGGTATACTCCAAAAGTTATGAAGATTATGAAAATCACTTGCACATTATTCTAAAGACTCTTAGTAGAAATGAATTTTATGGGAAGTTTAGAAAGTGTGAATTCTAGATCCAATATATTATTTTTCATGTCCATATTGTCTCTAAGGTAGGAATCTCTGTTGATCCTTCAAAGACCAAGGCATTCCAAGAATGTCCAACACCGACGAATATAACTAAGGTATACAGTTGTATTGGTTTTCAGGCTATTATTGAAGTTTCATATAGAATTTTTCCTTATTTGCATACCCATTAACCAAGATCACACGTAAAGTGGATAAAATTGTTTGGAAAAAAGAGTGTGATGAATGTTTTGAAGAATTGAAAATAAGATTAGTCAATACTTATATCTTAACTCTACCATCATGGAATGATGGGTTTGTTTTTATAGTGATGCTTCAAGGAATGTACTTGGTTGTGTCCTTCTGCAGAATGATAGAGTTATTGATTTGGAATCATGATAGCGAAAAAGTCATGAGAAAAACTATCCTACTCATTATTTGGAGTTACCAGCTGTAATCGTTTCTCTAAAAATATGGAGACACTGTCTCTATGGTGAAAAATGTGAGATTTATATTGATCACACATGTTTTTTGTATATTTTATCACAAAATGAACTCAACATCAGGAAAAGGAAATGACTTTAACAACTCATGGATTATGATTTCACTATACACTACCTTCTAGGGAAGTAAAATAAGGTGGAAGATGCTTTGATTTGAAAGGATCATGGAGTTTTGAACAAAATGAGAGTTGAAAGGGACACTATTTTCATGGTTCTAGTAAAGATGGATATGGGAATAACCATGGAAGGTGAAACATCAAAACATTTTAAAATGGATGTCAAACCATCATTAATAGAAAGGATAAAGAGTTATCAGACAGATGATGAGGAGTTTCAAATGAAGATTAAAGCTGTTAATGATGGGAGATTGAGGGACTTCATATATGAAGATGGAATATTGAAATTTTGGAAGAGACTTTGTGATCCCGGTATACTTGATCTAAAAAAAGAATTATCGGATTATGCTCATAGATCCAATTTATCTATACACCCAGGTAGCAGTAATATGTATAGAGATTTGAAAGAAAATTTTCGATGAGAAAACATAAAGAGGGAGATTTCTGATTTTATGTCAAGATGTATTGTTTGTCAACTAGTGAATGATGGAAGGCAACATCCTGGAGTAGTCATGCAACCTCTTACCATACCTGAGTGGAAATGGGATAATATTATGATGGACATTGTTATGGTCCAACCAATGAATCCATGAAGGAATGATGTAATATGGGTCATTTTTGATCATGTTACCAAGTCAGCAAATTTTCCTTCTATAAGAAAATATTTACCACTTGAACATTTTGATAGACTATATATTAATGATTTTTAAGACTTCATGAAGTACCCCTATCAATTTTTTCTAATCATGATCCCCTTTTGACATCAAGATTCTGGAGAAGTCATCAGAAGGGCCTAAATACTAATCTGCATTTGAGCACTTCCTACCACCCTCAAACCGATGGACAATCTGATTGGACAATTCTATCCTTTGAATACATGTTGACATCTTCTTCACTTGACATTCAAGGTATGTATGATCAATATTTACCACTGGTATAATTTTTCTATAATAATATATTTCATTCAAGTATTCTGATGGCACTATATGAAGTGTTATATAGAAAGAGATGTCGCACACGAACATGTTGGGATGGTGTTGGTGAAAGAAAACTCGTAGGCCCTGAACATGTTAGGTAATCATCGGAAAAATTGAAGATTATCCAAACCCACATCAAAGCATCCCAAAGTCGTAAAAATATCTATGCCGATAACAGAAGGAAGGATTTGGAATTTCAAGTAGGATACCATGATTTCTTGAAGGTATCTCCTTGGAAGCGTGTTATACATTTCGGTATAAAGGGTAAATTGAGTCCCAGGTACATCAGACCTTTCAAAATTCTAGAACGAATAGGTTTTGTAGCTTATCGTTTTCCAATGCCTCCAAGTCTCTCCATATTTAATGATGTGTTCTATGTATCACTACTGAGAAAATACATTCCTGACACAACACATGTACTCACCTATGAGTAAATTGAATTTGAATCTGATATATATTATTGTGAAGATCCTGTCAAAATTCTTGATACCAGATAACTAGTGCTAAGAAACCGGATGATTCATTTGGTAGAAGTTCTACGAAGAAATCATAAGATGGAAGATGCAAATTGGGAACACGATGACCTTGTGATGAAAAACCACATGAAACTTTTTTATGGAGTAATATTATAGAAATTTTGAGGTTGAAATTATTTTAAGGATGGGATAATGTAACAAGCCATGCTTCCTGGGTATGTATCCCTTTGAACAATGCAATAACTAGCTTTGTACGCAACTTCGTGATTCTAACACACCGTAGACAATAAAACTACCCGTAATGAATAGTAATACCCTCTTTTTGAATGTTTATAAATTTTATTTTTTAAATGGATTTCATTTTTGAATTCGGAATATCGAAATTAGCATAGGGTGACTTTTTGGTATTTTTCTGAACACTTTCAATTTTTGATGAATAATGAAAAACAATGCGTTATCGGTTAAAACTAATTTTATTATTTAAATAATTAATTATTTTCTTTATGTTTAATTTAGGTCAAAATAGATACATAATACCTATATAAGTTAAAGGTAATTAATTGGATTCTTTTTTTAATAAGTTTAGATATATTAATATTTTATTGACCTTTGTACCGTCTTTTAAACACCTTATAGAAGCATTTGTAAATTTTCATAAAACATAATTTTACCACATCTGTAGGTTTAATATCGAAAATCCGATAGACACGATTGATATCAGAAGGTAAAATGTTGTTCAATAAGATGAAAATAATTTTTGGTGAATAGTAACTTTTGATTTTTATTTACAATGCTTAAAAGTAAATAGGGTAATTGAGGGTAAAAATGATATCATAATTACCCTAACACATGTAGTAATTCTATTGGATAACTGTAATTCGACCAAAACAACCTTAGGAATAAAATATGATCCCTTTTGGTCCAAATGGATTAGATTAGAACATTTATTATTATTTTATTTAAAGAAGATTTAAAAGAGTTTTATTCAATATTTAAGAACTAAAATATTTTTTATATAGGGTTACACACGATATAAATTCAAGTATTAATATTCATTAGAAATATAAAAATATTTCCTACATAATGGTATCTAATCTATAATTTTTAGAAATTAAATACTTAAATTTATTTATGACACAATGATGATGCAATAATTACCTTATTAATGAAAGATTAAAATAATTGATATTATAAATATCGAAACAAAGGTAATTTGAGACTTTTGAAGATATAAAATAATTTTATTGGTTAATATTACTTTTTTGGGTTGATTAAATAATTTTTGTTCGAAGTAATCATGTTGTTATGATTAAAAAAACCAAATACAAAATAGTGTCTAAATTGACATAATTGAGTTTTTAAAAAAAATACCATATTATTAATTAATATAATATTCCTAAAAATATAAGGTTTGGCCATAGTACATTGATAAAGTTATATATATTAATAATGAACCACTTTTGGTTCGATTCTCTTGTTAATGTATTTTTATTAACCATATAATATTAAAATATAAAGAGATATAGTAAATGTCAAACTATTTAACTAAGAGATAAATCATAAAGATAATGTTAATATGCTGGATTAAACCTGTCTAAACAGATTGAATGAGATTTTTATGACCCATAACCACCTCAGACTTGAAATAAAACATTTTTCAGACATTAGAAACCGAAAATAATTTTATTATTAAATATTGTTTTAATCTTTTCTGAAAGTGACGCTCACCTCTCTTATAAAAGGGTATTTCCCCTTCTCTTCATTTCACACCTCCAAAGCCATTTGGCTTGGCCTAACCCTGCCCAAATATCCTAAAAACATTACTCCCTTCATTCTAGAGTCCATACATTGGTCATAAATCTACCCAAATGGAGCCCTTTTGATCAAATCAAAAGGAAGACCCCGAAAAAGAGGTAAATATTTCATCACCTCTTTCATGTTCTTTTCTTCTTCCATTTCCTCTATTGTTGTTTCCATTCTTAAATATTAACAGCAGAATATTCTATATAATGTGATTTTATTATAAAAATGACCAAACCATATTCATTATTCTATTCATCATATGAACGACAAAGTCACCACATGTGCATACGTAAGGCTTACCTTCTCCTTGTCATCGTGTAGTTTGTCATTCAAACACTTCATTATTTGGATGGGTATAATAATGAGTATAACTAATGTAAAAAATAAATATAACATGTTAATAATTATTTATATATGATATACCATCCAATCACATACGATTTCACGATCAATATAGTGATATTGTCGCTCGTGCATTAGTACGGATTACAGTCTCCTCAAACGCGATGAGATTAATTTCCCATTATAATCATTCAAGAATAATTTTAATTTTAGGATTAAAAATAATTTTTACGAACATAATATAATTCTCTATATGAATCAAATAAATTCTATCCATAAAAATCATGGATTTTGTAACTAATTATATAAAGGAAAACGAATCAGTTAACACCTGAAACGATGATACTACTGAAATATTATTAATAAAGATATATTTGAGAGTCATATATGATATCATATTTTTTATATTGTTATTTTATAATTTAATGATAGTTATTTAACTATTATATAGTAGTTCAACATACCCTATACCAAGGAAAATTACAAGGTAAGGGTTAATTTCTCAATCTATTTATTATCCGAGGTTGTTTTTACGTAAGTATCTACTAGGACCAATTTATCTCCCACATCCGTGTTTTCTTAAAAATTTAATTCAAAACTTTTTTACTATTTTCTATAATATGTTTTAAAGTAATTTATATCCTTATTTTACCATATATTCTTTGAAAAAAGTATTTCTATCATTTTCCAAACAAGGTACTTTATGACATTTTTGACAAAATTAATGTAAGAATGTCTTCATTTAACTTATATGGAGGGTGTGGCTATTTTCTGCAATTATATATTTATCAATGATTCCCATACAATACAATAATAATATTTTCAAAGTTAATGTTTTCCTTTATAATTATATTACTTTACAATTATTTCAAAATATAAAGTGATATTTCTCTAAAAATGATTTGATTTCATCTATGTCAACATCCTTTGATGGATTTTATGCTTGTTTGATGTTGATTTATTATGATACAAAACATCTATATTGTATTGAAGTTTTTCTGATATGTTGTACTATGGATGTGTTATTTTTCCACCATTTAGGTTTTATGGATAAATTATAGACATTTCGTATGCTATTTTTAATACAAATGTTAATGTTAAGTATAAAACATTTCATATGAGGAATACAATGGACATAGTATGTGATGGGTGGAGCTCGATATAGGTCCTTGATGCATCAGTAGGTCTCATGATACAAACTAGTGTCTTGGAACAAGGCCTTGACAAAATTTTATTTGTATTTTTGGCACAAGTTCATGACTAGGTGGCTATGAAGTCTGGCATTATGAATTCCATCATTATGAGAGTAGATGTTGATATTGGCTGTGATTATTCAAATAGTATAATATCCATGTGAATAATTAAATGGAATTTCTTGATTTATATTGGCCATATTATGCAAAATTTTATGTTTAAAAGGATTTTTTTTTAGTCTTATACATTTCCTTAATTATTTATGCTTATTTATGAATGTTTCCTCTATATTGGTATCCTTACTGAGCATCGGATCTCAACTATTTATATGCTTTATTTTTTCCAGGATGTGAAAAATTATTTTATGGATTACCTGTAGGGATAGGGTAAGGATATAAGTGTGTTAAAAAGGGTGAAAAATGTTCTTGATGATTTTATTTCATGATGTAATGTAAAAGTTATGAAAGTATCTGGTACTTCCAGGGCTAATAAATTGATCAGTTTTTCAAGATTTGATCTGTTGTGACCATGACAATGTTATTTAATAATACACCGACTCTGGGTTATTTGGGTCAGGGTGTTACAGTTGGTATCAGAGAAAGTTTTGTACAATCCATTGAAACATGATTTAGAAAAACTCTGATAACATAACACTACTCTAAGATAGACTTTGAGGATTTGTATAGAATATTTTTTTAGAATTTTTGTATTGTAGAGATTTTGTGACTTTTCCAAGAAATAAATCATTGTATAGATATGAGTAGGTAGAAGCAGCTATGGTATAGATGTACGTAGGGGTAAAACCCAAAAACACTGCTTTGAGCTGGAATTGATCGAGAACTGGTGCACAAGAGTGGGATTTTCTACACTCATGGTTACAACACTCCCGTGGATATGGTTAGGATAATTATCATTTTCTATACAACCCATTATGAATGGTTTATGAGTTTATACATTCTCAAAGAAATCATTTTTTTGATTATGGATTATATCCATAAACTGTTCAATTTATGTTAACTGTTTTTCATGATTTGAATTGTGTATTGCTATTCATAATCTAATCTATTGTATTCCATTTTTTTAAATGGATCCTAGTTGGTTGAAGGGAAACCATATCAACCCATGAAACTTAGGTAGGGATTTCTCTCCAACTCATGAAAATTTTATTAGAGCTGGTGATGCCACTGGTGCTGATTAGCTTATCACCATACTGGGACAACTCACTCTGGTTATGAATAATAACCTTACCCGTATGGAGCACCCAGATCCACTACGCAGAGGATGAATGTTAGACTGCTTCATGAGGAAATAACAACAAAAATTCATTGGGAGTACAAATCCATTAGTAGATTAGCAGTGGATAAGTTCCATAGAGAAAATATTTCATGCTTTGGGGAGTTGAGAAAGGGAAAAAGATTTTATGGTAGTTTATCGCCTCATGGGAGATGTCGATCAGTTGTGGTCAATAATCCAGAACACTGTAGAAGATGAAAAAGTATCCAATAAGGAATGTAGAGAGTTTAAATAGATTTTCTTCAATAAATAGTTTCCTTGTAACCATCGAGCATATATGGGAATACATTTTATGAGATTGAGGCAAAATAAGGACGAGAATGTCGCAAACTATGAGGATAGCTTTACAAGGTTAACAAGGTATTTAGTAGATTATATATGTAACCCATGGATTATGATTGATCGATTAATTGATGAGTTAAAACCATTTATTCATTGGGAATTAATCTCACAATATCTCTCATCATATTAAGATGTAGTCTCATGTGCAATCAAGACAGAAAAGGATTCTCTATGTCTTACGACTTTAAAGAAGAGAAATAGAAGTATAGATCTACTAAACACTCTAGAAATGAAAATAAGGGGAGGAAGGGAAATGTTGAATATTCATCATGTGGTAAATATTGGAAGAAACACCCTGGTACTTTCCTGAATGGAATGAGAGTCTGTTACAAGTGTAGTGAAAAAGTCCACCAAGCTCGTGAATGAAAGGTAAAGAAAGAGGCTGTCAATTTTGAATTCTATAATTGTAGAGAAAATGGTCATTATTCAAATGAATGTCCTAAGAGCCATGGGAACATACTTTTGAAATTGAAAGTAGAGCAAGGCCAATATTATGCGATCACTACTACTAAGGTTGAAGTTTCGAAAGACCCGGTGGCTGGTAATTTAATGGTTTCCTCAAGTTTAGCCAGTGCTTTATTTAATTCTAGATCATCGCATTATTTCATTTCATAAACTTTTTAAGAAAATTAGATATTTTCAATTTGACTTAACAACATAGTTTTTTAGTCTAAACAGCTATGGTAAGTATCATCACAGCAAAGTTTTGTGAATTAGCTCCCATTAGGGCTTATAAAAGTTCTTTATCTGCTGATCTCATAGTCATACCCATGATTGTATTTGATATAATCTACTAAATGTGTTGGATTTCAAACCATGATGATAAATTTTATTGTAAGAATAAGGGGGTTAGAATTTTTGATGATGATAATATGTACCTTATATTTAGAGAAGAAATTTCACCAGCTGATTCTTATCTAGATCTTCCCTAAATAGCTCTACTAAATTCAATTATTGGGGAAGAAGAGAAAGAAATAACAATGGGTGATTAGTTAAATGTTTGAACAGATGTCGTACCTATTGGCAAGAATATGTTGACATGTTTCGAGAGTATTTACCTAAACATCATCCAGAAAGAGAAATTGTGTTTTCCATTGATTTAATTCCTGGTTCAAGGACCATATCAAAGATCCCTTGTTGAATGGACACTATGTAATTGGTGGAATTAATGAATCAACAAAAAGAATTTAGTAACAAGAGATTTATTCACCCTAGTGTTTCTCCAGGGGGATCCCCTGTCCATTTTGTGATGGAGAAAGATAGATCTATAAGGTTTTCCATTGACTACAGGGAGATCAATGCTATAACAATAAATTACAAGTATCTCTTACCTCACATTGATGATTTTTTTGACCAACTTCATGGAGAACAATATTTTTCAATGTTTGAACATCAATCTGGATATAATCAATTTAGTGTGTAAAGGGAAGATATTTCGAAAATAGAACTTTCAACCTTGTATGGGATTACGTGTTTATAGTAATGCCTTTTGAATTGAATAATGAACCCTCTGTCTTCATGGATCTAATGAATATAGATTTCAAGGAAAATCTGGATGAATTTGTAGTGGTATTTATTGATGATATCTTGGTATACTCCAATAGCTTTGAAGATCATGAATGTCACTTTCCCATTATTCTAAATACTCCTAGAAAAAATAAATTATATGGGATGTTTAGAAAGTGTGAATTCTGTCTCCTGGAGATTTATTTTCTTGGCCATATAGTCTCTAATGATGGAATCTCTATTGATCCATCAAAGACCAAGGAAATACAAGAATGGAAATCACTGACAAGTATAACTAATGTACACCATTTTATTGGTTTAGTAGGTTATTATCGATGTTTCATCAAGAATGATTCCCTGTTGGCTGACCCATTAACCATGTCCACACATAAAGGGTTTAAATTTGTTTGGGAAAATAGTTGGAAGAATGTTTTGAATAACTAAAGAGAAGATTATTCAATGCTTATATCTTGATATTATAATCAGGGAATGATGTCTTTGTTATTTGTAGTGATTCTTCATATAAGGGACTTGGTTGTGTCCTTATACAGAATGATAGAGTTATTTCCTATGGATCAGGACAACTAAAAATTAATGAGAAAAACTATCCTACTCATGTTCTTGAGTTAGCAGCTGTATTCTTTACTATGAAAATCTGGAGATACTATATCAATGGTTAAAGAATGTGATATTTATACTGATCACAAGTGTTTGAAGTAGATTTTCTCACAAAAAGAGCTCAACATGAGGAAAAGGCAATGTCTTGAACTACTCAAGGATTATGATTGCAATATACAATACAACTAGGGGATGGAAAATAAGGTGGAAGATGCTTTGAGTTGAAAGGATCATGGAGTTTTGAACTAGATGAGAGTTGAAAGGGATACTATTTTCATTGATCGAGTAAAGATAGATATGGGAAAACCCATGGAAGGTGAAACATCAATAATTTTTGAAATTATTGCCAATCCATCATTATAATAAAGGATAAAGATTTCTCAAATTGATGATGAGGAGTTTCAAAAGAATAATAAAGTTGTGAATGATGGGAGATTGAGTGACATCATATATGAAGATACAATTTTGAATTTTGGGAAGAGACATTTTTTTCCCAATATACATGATCTAAAAAGGGAAATATTGGATGATGAACATAGCACCAATTTCTTTATTCACCCTGGTAGCACTATGATGTATAGGGATATGAAAGAACTATTTTCGTGGGACAACATGAAGAGGGATATTGAGGATTTTGTGTCAATATGTGTGGTTTTTCAATAAGTGAAAGTTGGAAGGCAACATCCTGGAAGAGTAATGAAACCACTTCTCATACCTAAGTGGAAATGAGATAATATTACGATGGACATTGTCCTGGGGCTACCAACAACTCCAAAAAGGAATAATGCAATATGGCACATTGTTGATCGTCTTACCAAGTCATCACATTTTCATTATATAAGATAAGATTTACCACTTGAATGTTTGGAAAGACAATATATTAATGAATTTGTAAGACTTCATGGAGTACCCCTATTTATTTTTTCTAATCGTGATACCCATTTTACATTAAGAATATGGAAAAGTCATCAAAAGGCCCTAGATAATGAACTTCTTTTAAGCACTTCCTACCACCCTCAAACCGATGGACAATCAGAACAGACTATTTAAACCTTAGAAGAAATGTTGAGATCTTGATCACTTGGCATTCAAGGTATGTGGGATCAATATTTACCTCTAGTAGAATTTTCTGAAAATAATATCTTCCATTCAAGTATTCAGATGGCACCATATTAAGAATTTTTCAGAAAGAGATGTCGCACACCCACTTGTTGGGATGATGATTGTGAAAAAAAACTCGTAGGCCCCTAACTTGTTGAGGAAACATTGTAAAAAGTAAATATTATCCAAACCCTCATCAAAGCCACCCAAAGTAGGAAAAAGAGATATACTGATAACTGAAGGAAGGATTAGGAATTTCAAGTAGGAGACCATGTTGTCTTGAAGGTATCTCCATTGAATGTTGTTATATGTTTCTGTATGAAGGGTAAATTGGGTCCCATGAACATCAAACCTTTTTAAATTCTAGAATTAATTGGAGTTGTATCTTATCGTTTGACAATGCCTCCAAGTCTCTATGAAGTTCATGATGTGTTCCATGAAACACTATTGGAAAAATACATGCCTCACGCAACGCATGTTCTCAACTTTGAAGAAATCGAACTGGAACCAGATCTATCTTACTAGGAAGAGCCTATCAAAATTCTTGATACAAGAGAACAAGTGCTGAGAAACCAAATGACTCATCTGGTGAATGTTCTATGGAGAAATCATACGATGGATGTGTCAACTTGGGAACCTGAGGATCTTATGATGAAGAACCGCCGAAATATTTTTAAACATTAAAACTCTACAAATTTTGAATGTGAAATTATTTTAAGTATGATAGAATGTAACACCCCCAACATCCATGGTATGTTTCCATTTGAATAATTCAATATCATGCATTCTATGCAACTTAGAGATTATAACACACCGTGACCAATTAAACTAGCCGTTATGAATAGTTATACTAGCTTTTTGAAAATTTATAAATTTTATTTCTCAAAATTGGCATCATTTTTGAATTCGGAATATCGAAATTATCTGATGGTGAATTTTTGGTATTTTTCTGAAAACATTCATTTTTTGATAAATAGTGATAACATTTCGTTATTGATTGAAACCGAATTTTAATATTTAAATAATTATTTATTTTATTTTAATAAATTTTATGTAAATATAGATACATAATACCTATATAAGATCAATGTAATTCATTAGAGTCATTTTATAATAAATTTAGATATATAAAAATTTTATTGATCTTTTTACTGTCATTTACCCACCTCTAATGAGCATTACCAATTTGCATGAATCGGAATTTTACTTCATATGTGAGTTAAATAATCAAAAATATGAAATACATTATTGATATCAGTAAGTAAAATGTTGTTCAATAAAATGAAATTAATTTTTGTGAATAGTAACTTTTTTCTTTTATTTACCACGGTTAAACGTAAATAGGGTAATTATTGATAAAAATGATATCATAACTACCCTAAAACATGTCAAAAATATATTAGATACGTGTAATTTGACCATAAAAAACCTCAGGAATAAAATATAATCCCCATTGCTCCACTTATATTAGATTCGGACATTTATTTTTTTTATTTAAAGAAGAGTTAAAAGAGTTAAACTCCTAGTTTAATAAATAAAACATTTTTAATATAGGGTTACACAAAATATATATTCGACTATAAGTAATCATTACAAATATAAAAATATTTCTAACATAATGGTATTTTATTTAGAATTTTTAGACATTAAATAATTTAATTTATTTATGACACAATGATAATGCATTAATTAACTTATTAATGAACGAGTTAAATAAATGATATTATAAATATCCAAATAAATGTAATTTGAAACTTTTGATGAATTAATAAAATTATTTAGGTTAATATTACACATTATTGTTGATTGAATAATTTTATTTTTAAGTAATAAAGCTATTGTGATTTTCAAAAAACCCAAATACTAAATAGTGTAAAAAATGACATAATTGAATTTTTAAAACTAATATTATAATTTTAATTGATATAATATTTCCAAAAATCTAAGGATAAAAAAAAGGACTTAGATAAGATTTATATATAAATAATGAACCACTTGGGGTTCTCTTGGATTTTTATTGTACTTTTATTAACCATATAATATAAAAATACAAAGATACATGGTAAATGCCAAACTTTTAACCTAAGAGTTAAATATATCAGATAAGGTTAATGTGGTGACCTAAACCTATATAAAACCTATTGGTTGAAAGGTTTTAAACCCATAACCTCATTATATTTGAAATAAATCATTTTGGAGCCATTATAAACCGAAATAGATTTTATTATAAAATAATATTTGAAGATTTTCCTAATGTGACCCTCACCTCTCTTATAAAACGGTACTCCCCATATTCTAAATTTCACACCTCAAAATAGATTTTCCTCATCATAACCCTACCCATATAACCTCCCATCTTTCCTCCCTTCATCCTAGATGCCTTCCTTTGGTCAGAAAGCCATCCTATGGAGCCCCTTTGATCAAATCAAAAGGATGATCCTGAAGAAGAGATATATATTTAATCACATCTTTCAAGTTCTATTCATCATCCATTTCATATTTCTTTTTTTGATTCCATCATAAAATAATAAATCCATTATATTATATATACTATGATGTTTTTATAAAAATATTACAACTATATTCATTATTCTATCCATCATATGAATGGCAAAGTCGCCAAACGTACGTATGTACGGCTTACCGTCTCCACGTCGTGGTGTAGTTTGTCATTCAAACACATCATTATTTGGATGGGTATAATAATGAGTATAACTAATTTAAATAATAAATATAACATATTCATTATTATTTATATATGATATACCATCCAATTACATACGATTTCACCATCAATATAACAATATTGTTGCTCGTGCGTACGTACGGATTACCATCTTGACGGACACGATGATATTCATTCCTCATCGTAATCATTCAAGAATAATTTTCATTTTTTGATTAAAAATAATGTTTAAGAACATAATATAATTATGTACATGATTCAAATACTTCCTATCCATAACAAACAAGTCTTAGGTAACCATGCATATAAAGGCGAACAAATCAGTTAACACCTGAAACGATGATACTACTGAAATTTTATTAACAAAGCAATATTAGAGGGTCATATATGATATCTTATTTTGGTATATAGTTATTTTATTATTTAATAACAATTATTTATCTATTATATAGGTGTTTAATGTAGCCTTGACCAAGGAAAAATACAAGGTAAGGGTTAATTTCACAATCTCTTTATTATCTGATCTTTTTTACGTATGTATCTACAGGGACCTCTTTATTATCCATAGTTTGGTTTTCTTAAAAATGTAATTCGTAACATTTTTACTATTTACTATAAAATGGGTTAAAGTCATTTTTACCCTTATTTGACCATAGATGTTTTAAAAGGAATATTTCTGTCGTTTTCCAAACAAGGCACATTATGAGCTTTTTTACAAAATTAATGTAAGAATATATTTTTTTTAACTTATACGGTCGGTGTGGCTAGTTTCTTCCGTTATATCATCATCGAAGCTTCCAATTCAAGCATATTTAAATTTTTTAAAAATAAATGTTTTCCTTAATTATTATATTACTTTTAAATGATGTCAAAATAGAATGAGACATTTCTCTAAAAATGTTTTGATTTCATCTATGTCAACATCCTTTGATAGACTTTAATATGGTTTGAAGTTGATTTGTTATAATACAAAACATCCATATTGTATTGATGGTTTTGTGATATGTTTGACTATGGATGTCTTTTTTTACACCTATCAGGGTTTTTGGATAAAGTATGGAAATTTCATATTCTTGTTTTAATACTAATGTTTATGTTATGTTTAAACCTTTTCATATGAGAAATGTATTGGACTTAGTAAGTGACGGGTGGATCCCACTATAGCTCCTCAATGCATCGGTAGGTATAATGAGACAAACAAGTGTCTTACAATAAGGCCTTGACAAAATCTTATCTGTAGTCTTAGCACAACACCTTGACTATGTGGTTATGATGTCTGCAATTATGCCTTCTATCATTATGAAAGTGGCTATTGATATTGTGGGTGGTTATTAGACTAGTAGAATATCTATGTTAATAAGTAAATGGAATTATTTGGTTTATTTTGGACATATTATGAAGAAGTTTATGTTTAAAAGGCTTATGTTTTAGTCATATACATTTCCCTAATTGTTTGTGCTTACTTACGATAGTTTCTGCTATATTGTTATCTTTACTGAGCATCTGAGCTCGCACCTTTTTTTGTTTTATTATTCCCAGGATGTGAAGATGTAATTTATGGTTGAACTATAGGGATAGGCCAAGTATATAAGAGTATTATAAATGGGAAAAATGTTCTGGATATTTTTATTTCAATGTAAAACTTATGAATGTATATAGTATTTAAAAGTCTACTAAACTGATCTGTATTTTGGGATTTGATCCCTTGTGATCATGCTAAGGTATTGTAATAATGCACTGACTCTGGGTAACTGGGGTTCTGGCATTACAATCCTTCTTTATTTAATGCGGTGTTACATGTTTTAAAATAATCGTTCAAAATTGTTTCTTAAATACAAGCTCGATTCAATGAACTTCTTGAATTATTACATATTTTTAATATTATTCTATAATCTGTATTAATATATATTTATCTTATTAAAAACTCATATTTTATTTCAAAAAATCTATTTTGGTTCATTTTGGGTTTTATGGAATCAAACATGCCTCTGGGCTTTAAAATCCTTTAATATCTTCCTTAAACCACACTAAAATGATTTATTTTTAAAGCATCTTCAAAAAATATTTAAAATTATTTCACCTCAATAAGACATTATATAAGCATAAAATATAATTTCAATGTCCTTAACTTTTATTTTATGGTATATCCATGTTTACAATGTTACATCAATACAAATTCAAATAATTTTCCAAAAGAACTCTTCATTCCAATTAAAAAAGAAAATTTCACACCTCACATTAACTTTCATGGGATATATGCCTTGTTCACCACTTATTTCATTCTGGTGGTGAATTTACTACAATTTGGTATATCATATTTAGAGTATCCTTATTCTCATGATATTCTAATGGATTTTGATTCGAATGTTCCATGTTGGGTTGGGAAACATTGGAATGTTTCTGAATTATTTCATCAAGTATTTTTCAATGGTCTAATTTAATAGTTTCATCATCTATGTCAATGTACATTATTTAATATTGTATACCATTGATGTTTATCTCTTATTATATCATCCGCCATGTTTTATTGAATATTTAATTTTTAGTTTTATTGTGGATGTTCTATCTTGAAACCATTCACAATATTACTGTAGATGGATAGTGTGTATGTTTAATGTTCCGGGAAAGTTAACTACATTTCAAATGGTAGTTTTAATATGAATTTATTTTTTTTATGTTGACACCCATTAATTTTTTGGAATGAATTAAACTTAGTATGTTTCAGGTGGGGGCCCGCTATAGCCCCTCGATGCATCGTTAGGTCTCATGACATAAACTACGGTCTTGGTACATGGCCATGAAAAATGATTATTTATGGTCTTGGCATGAGGCCTTGAAGGTATGGTTATGTCATCCCCAAGTATACATTTAGTAATTGTTAATATATTATTGAATGATTCTAATGTTATTTTACAAGAAGAATACCCATGTTTATGTTTTAATATGGAATTATTTATTCAACTCTTATTCCTTCCGTAATGTGTTTGAGTTAATTATTTTAAGGCATGTATTTTTGGTTATTCACCATAACTAATGGTAACATTTGCGATATCTTCCTCTATATACCATTAATGAGAATTTGATATCATCCATTTCATATGATTTCATTCTATAGGTTATAAAGAGGATAATATTCGTTGATTACTCGTGGATGTTGTTTATTAGTTTTTGTTATGTAATGTATTTTGGTTACCTTTCCCAATGATATATGAGTTACAGGTTTGTATCTAGTTTCATCAGTACTACTAAAATGACCATTATTAATGGATTATATTCCTTTTGATCATGCCAATGTATTAAAATAATTCACCAACTCTTGGATTCTAGGGTCAGAACGTTACAAGAATAGGTTTTATGGTATCACATTTATCTCTATGAGACATATCCGTTATTCACCACTCATTTAATTTGTGCGCTGTGTATTTCAACTGAATGTATTATATGGTACTAAAACAAAAACTTATGTGTATTTCTTTAATTATTTTATGATATTTCTATCATTGTGTTTAGGATGAAAAGTTACCAAATCGGTAATGAACTTCTGTCTCAATTTTCCATGTTTGAGATAGTTTCTAATATAAGAAATTATATTGTTATATAGGGTGTATATATTATCCTTTTAAATTTCATTTCATTTATATAACAATTTTACATATATTATTAGCTACATGAAATTTTATAATATTTTCATTAGTATGACTCAATGTTACCGACAAAGTAAATGTTAATTTGTATAATCTTATCATTTATCTAGAATTTTTATGATTATTCTTAAATTGATGAAATCATATAACGCATTTCTCAAGAACACCCGTTTATTTTCTCCTCCTCTTGTAATTAATGTAATATCCAGAAATGGAAAAATTTTCCACTCTTGGGTACTTAATATAATTAACAAAATGTATTCATTAAAACCCAACATTAGTTTTCCATTCATTTATAAATTTGTAGTAACTACCTGGTTAAGGGTGCCGCCCAAAGGTTCCTCGTACCTTGTTGGTAACAAGACCTCATGATAATTTCCCAAAATTACAGAGGTTGTAGGATAACTACAAGGGCCAATGTCTGATAATGGGAAAACTATGCCCTCCTTGTAAGAGTATTCCTTGGAAATTTACAATATAAAACAATATTCAAAGTAGTAACACCATACAAAAATAGTAAACATAAGATTGATAGTAATACAAAAACTGGAGCATATAAAAATGTCGCTTGTCGCATGTAGTTAGGAAACACTACAAAATAATTAGTTTTTTCCAACATGAGTATATCTATTGGTAAAAGTGAATTTTTTTAAGTAAAATGTTTTACCAACAAAAATTTTCATGTCACTAAACTGTTGGTAAAAACTCTGTTGCTAAATGGTATTATGACATATAAAATGATTCTGTCACAATTATAATAATACCAACAAATAATATATATATTGGTAAAAAAAATTAATAACAGGTTAATATGACTAATATATCTATTGGTAATATTATTAAAATTTATAAACAATATCAACAATTAATATTTTTTCATAAATTATACTCTAAATGTTGGTATTCCAATGTTTATTCCTAAAATTTTTTATTATATTTACAATATAATAATATATAGTATATTATATTTTTTATATATTAATAACAAAATTAGCTTATATAAAACACCCAAAAAAATAATTCGAAATAACACGTTCTAATATAATTTAAATAAATATTCAAACATTATGAAAAGACAAATCTCCAAGAAACATATTAAAAACATGTTTAAACGTGTTCAATCACTAACAGACTTTACATTGAATTCAATGAAACTTCGTATGCAATCTATTTCTCACATACATCAGACATCACTATCATGGAATCCTCATAACTACACATTAGCTATTATCTACTGTAGTGGATCAAGACATGAAAAAATTCATTGACATCTCTTTGAATACAATGGACCGCCCTTTTATTCTTGAAAAAGCACGTTTCCCCGCTCCCTCCACTTTATACATGCATCTCACCGCTCCCTCTACTTTATATATGCACCAACATGAGCAGCGTTCTACAAAAAAAAAACAATTGGCAAATATTTTTCATTTAAATGGTGGGTATAAAAATAATAACACATGATATAAAACTATCAACCAGTGATCACAATAAAAGGATAATCAAACAAGTGGAAATAATAATCATAAGATAATCTAACTAGATACCACAAAAACCTTAAAATTATTCATCCCGACCAAAAATATATATATAATGTTTACCAAAACAATTTCCATAACGTGTGATATAAAAATAACCAATGAACACAACAATAGAAAAATGACTAGAATGAGAATACAACTTCAATGATGATTGGTATTTCCTATGATTCAATCCACAAGAGGTGTGCCACCAGAGGCAAGCAAAAACCAAGGAGGAAGAAGCCAAATCCTGAGATTAGGAGGAAATCAGAAAACACCAAGATAAGTGACAAGACTATTAAAAAGAATCAGGGTCCGTGGAGGTAATGTGAAGCGGCGTGCACTGAGGATCGACACAAGCAATTATTCCTGGGGGAGCGAGGCTATTACCAGGAAAACTAGATTTTTAAATGTGTTGTATAATGCATCCAACAATGATCTGATGAGAATTCAAACATTGTTGAAGGGCGCTACTGTATAGGTTGATGTTTCACCTTATAATAACTGGTATCTCGTGCACTATGGAGTTGAAATTTGTTGTAAAAAGAAGTGTTGCTGCTAGGAAAGAAGATGATGGTGATGCTAATAATATGGAATTTAGGAAGAGTAGCCATGTCCTAAGAAAACTTGAGAAAAGTCAACAGGATCACAAGATTGAACAGTATATTGAGGACCAATTTGCAGGCGACCGCTTGTTAGTTTCCATCATCACAACCTGGTCAATGCAGCCATGCTGGTGGGTATATCCTTGAGGAAAAAGAGATGGATTTCTACTTCAAGAAGATACTGAAGAATAAGGGGAAGGGAGATTCATAAATCTTGTTATCAATCTATTCATTTTATAGTCAGATATGAATTCTTTAGCTTGCTGGCATTATATCTGACTTAGTTATCTTCTAAATTAAAAATCATGGTGCTTTGAGAGAATGTTTAAATAGAATACCTATTGATTTTGGAGGTTACCTTGTTCAATTTTGATTCCATGTTGATGTTGAACTAGAACTGATGGCTGCAAAAAACATTACATGTGACCGCATTAACAGACAATATCCAATGACCAGAACAAATGAAAATAAATACTCATGATATAAAAATAAGAATAAGATTATCTGACATGTCACCTCAAACCATTTTTCACAAAGGGAGATAACCAAATAAATTAGTTGTCCAATTGGTCCCAAGGATGGGAATAGTCATCATCAGAGGACCTCAGCCTATTTAATAATGCAGTAAAGAATATCTAGAATTTACCTTGACTCACAGCTTGAGTACACATTGAATTAATACATGTTGACTTTTAACTTCCATTCCGTCACATTTTCTTCATTCTCTGAAAAAATTAACCACATGCACATGCTTCCAATTCACCCCAGCTTAGAAACCTCTGAGTCATGTTTCCTGTCCATAATTCGGTTCATTCAATTTCAACTATAATTTGGTTTAGCAGACCAAGGCAGATTCACTTCCTAAACAACATACCAATTCAACATCATACAACATTGGCATTTACAACACGAGCAGCCTTTTAAAACATCATTAGCTTCAAGCCTCCTAATTCAGGCTCCAGTACATCCATTTTTTTAAAGGAGACCCCTACATGTCATTATTTCAAGGATACGGTCATATGTTAAGTCGTGGGTCCGAGAGAACCCATTATCTAGACTTCTTGTACATACCTTAATCCATAGAAACTGTTGACATCTCTACAATAACAAATATGGCGGCCAAAAACTCAACCTATCCCCAGGCGCCAAGCAATCCCAACACTGACACTACCCCCTTTGGGGGCATTCTATTACAGCAGCATCGTGACTCGTTGCCACCTTGGAAACACAGCCTGCCTTCAAAGTACTCTCTTTAATTGTTATCTTGTGTTTCTTCAACTTTGTTCTCCCCTTTCCTGCACTTTTTCCACCTCCTTCCTCAGGAGAATCACCAATCTTCCCCGCCAGATCCGTTCTATAATCTCCCCCTTCCTAATATTCTGATCGAGAAATACAGTGACATCACTGGGACACACATAGACATAACAGTGACCTGTAATCTTTTCATCCTTTTCTAGACAGAATATAATCAATTTTACATCATTCTTGTGTCCACTAATGTTTGAGCATGAACTGATTAACACCTGATCTTTTAATCCTCTAAACTCAATTTCAGTTTCGAATTTCTCAATAAGAACTGGTCCACAAAGGCCACAATGCTGATCTCTATTACAAAGGGTGCACACAAACACATGTGAACCGATCAACACATCCTGAACCAAGGGATTTTCATATGAGCCTCCAAAAATAGATCCTTAAAAAAACTTCTATTGATTGCAACACATGAACATGAAATACTAGATATTCCTTGTCTCAAAAGCGATGAAAACATGACCAATTCAAATCTCTAGATTACCAGACTCCAGCACAGGATCGACAACTACTGATGGTGGTGGACAACAACATAAAACAAGAATGTGAATCCCACTGAATCTCAAATATCCATTCACAGCATTCAGATCTAATAAACCACCAAGAACATGACAACCTGAACCTCCTTGGATGAAACCCCAAATTTCCAATATCTCATGGCCTCCTAGCTCAGCAATAAGAGAGATATTCCGAACCAGTTTGAACATCCCTACATGTAGCTGCTCCAAGCCCGAGCCCTATTTTAACTAGACCAGCTGCTCTGCAATACCCATCTCTATCTTTGAAAAATCATATGTGAAACATCACCTTCTACACAACAAATTATCCTCGAATCAATAAGAACAACCAGATCATACTATTTCTCTAGTTCAAGAATTGAAAATAAAATCAAAACAACAATTAATGCCTTTTATCCCCGTCATCATAGAAGAGAACTAAAAATCTTCAACTCAAGCCGTCTCACACAGATTCAAACTCGGAACAAACAAAAAATGAAATATGAAGTTATTCCAAACAAAGAAAATTCTTCCTTTGAAGATCAACGAACAGGTGACGAAAATAAACCCCATAAACTTGGATGAATTCTTACTATAAGTAAAATTAAAATCTTTTACCACTGATCTGTAACCTTTAAAAAGATACAGAAGACACCTCTTTGATCGTGTCCTGGATATTCTCGGAGCTAAGGTTCTTGGAATCTCCATAGAGGCAGGGAGCTTCATGTCACCTCCGGTGATGGAAATCATGGAGGCAACGATGGTCCTTTGAGCTTTATATTTACCCTTCAGGAACACCTTCATCATGGTCGGGGGGACAAGAACACAACCAGGCAATGGCGGCGACGGCCGACACCAATTCTGGTCTTTCGTCGTTCGTGCCCCAGTCGGTCGTTTTAGGGTTGGATGGGGATCAAATTGGGGATGATTTACCAGTAATTAGACGCGGCGTGATATTCTTCTTGATATTAATTTAATAAAGATAATAAATAACTACATATAATATAAGAATATTTAATTTTTTTGAAAATATATATATAATTCATATGCCTCTATTTTTTTTTAAATTTTAAAATTTGGAGTTGGTATTGTTTTTTAATCATTTATCAATAAATGTATATTCTATATATTTATTTAATGAAACATTATTAAATTATTAATATTATAATTCAATGTATAAGCATGTGTTTTTAATAGAAAAAATATATTTTATCAATAAGTAAATAATAAATAAATATTAAATTATTACTAAAAGATTTATCATTATTGTATAATTTATTGAAACATGTTTTTCTAATGTAAATTTTTTGTTATTAATAATAATTCATATAATAAATTTATTTGTTGGTAAAAAAAATTTGGGTATTAATATGATAAAACAACATATTTGATTGTTAGTAAGAAAATGTGTTGGTATTGAGTGATGAATAACAACAGATATAGTTGAGGGTAAAGACAATTGTTAGTACCTAAAAATAATACTGACAAGATTTGATATCTATTTGAAATACTCATTTTTACCTATAGATATGTTATCTGTCATTGAATTTCTTTTGGTATAAGTTATTTTTTAATAGTGAAAGAAGCCAAATCAGTCACAATGTTGGAAATACATTACTAAAACCAACATACAGAAAATCAATAAACTCTAACAGCATCGCAATCCTTATATTGGTCCTATGCTATCCACCTCCCATAGCAATCAAGTACCCGATAAAGAAGGAACACTGCCTATATCTATAAAAGAAACCGTATAATCTATTTCGGACTAAAATCATGACCCGAACAAGCTATGAGATAAATACCAGAAGGAAACCACCAAAATATTTCTGCCTAACTGTCAGTGAATATATATAGGAAAAAATAAAAAATATGAATCATTAAACAAGGATGTACTCTATGTAAATGATCCTTCATTATCTAATTACATTCATTTACATTCAATAATTATTCAATCAATTGAATAATGTTACCTTGGAATCTAGCCTTAGATCTATATCCCCTTGCATAATAAAAACAAACAGACATCTCAAAATACCCTCAAAATAATGAAGTAAGATCGAGTCCCTGATTATGCTTTTCATTTTTAGACTCTCCAAATTCATTCAATCAATAAATAGAAACCCCATGGGAATGCTCTCACAGTCTATCCCCAAATGTTTAACATATCATCAATTTAATAAATAATGACCCTCCAGAATGCTCAAACTATCTAACCCCTTTGGTTACCCATATAACTAATCATTTAG
This sequence comes from Viscum album, assembly GCA_963277665.1. Classification (NCBI taxonomy): domain Eukaryota; kingdom Viridiplantae; phylum Streptophyta; class Magnoliopsida; order Santalales; family Viscaceae; genus Viscum; species Viscum album. The sequence continues at coordinate 1,063,597,122 of OY728142.1, forward strand.
AAAGACCACTCAGGGAACTCTCATTGTTAATACCCCCTTCGTCTACATAGAAACTATAAAATAAAAATACAACCTAGAAGACCTCGTAGTCAATTCCCTAAGGCCCCACATTCATTTAATAATGCTCACATGGGTAGCTCCCATGGTATAACCCCTCTGGTCTATGACAACCCGATAGCTATTACAATCAAACCTTTGGGTCATAATAAAAAAAATCATACATAAGGTACCCTACTTTGATAAGCTCTTACTGTCAATTCACCTTGGTCAAACATCAATAGTGTGAAATGCATGAATTTCATAATCAGTCAAAATCCATCATAAACAAATTAAGCATTAGATCAAGGTATTCCACAAAGGCAACCTAGGCCAAATGACCATAATCAGTGAATCAAGGGAACACATCATAGGGGTGTACAATAACAAGGTATTAAAACCTCATGTATAAGCAATAACCCATTCACAAACAAACAACCAATATTAGGTATTTAACATGGATAATTCCAAAATACACAATACCCTTAAAATGGTATTCAACATATTAATCATATATAATCCATGGAAACCCAAAGAAATGCACAAACCACCTACCTTGATATTGTACTATCAACACTCTAGAGCATCGGACATTGAATCTTTCTATAAAGACAAGGATGTACCAAAAATGTAAAAAAATTCAACCATGAAAAACACTCAAGAGAGGATGATTCAAGAAGAAAGACTCTAGGAAATGTGGGAACACATTATTGGGAATCCAATGCACCTAGTGACGTCTCAATCGGAGGGCCCACAAAGGTACAGGAAGAGCTCGATGTTTTGGGGCCTTTCATCGCTCTCCTATACAAAGACAGGAAAAAGAAGTTTGTCATGGAAGTTAGACATGACCCCACACTGATTAATCAAATGAAAAGAAAAGTATGCAGGGTTTTCAATTAATGTAGATGTTGTTTCCTAGCCTCAATTATCCCCTGTATTAGGTGGTTATCTAGGTCACCTAAATGGCCATGTACTCATCCGTCACACGGCCAACAGACAACTACAAGCAGCAATGGGGTAAACAATGTGTACTCAATAGTATACAACATATACATATAAAATATCCATTTTCAACATTTTCCTCAAATACAACCCAAATAAATATCCATACTAGAGATGATGATCTAGGCTCTTATAAACATACCCCCTTAATGCAATTCATCACCGGATATCCCTTCTACCGGTGGGGAAAAAGAAGCTTCAAACATCTCTGGCCACTATGATCGTACGTCGACCTCCCTCTCCGAAATCTCAGCATGTACTTGCCTGTGATGCCATAGAACCCATACCAGAGGAACATACTAGCCATGAAGAACCCTCATTCTGTGATCCACAATCTGAATAATGTGCTCCTCATAGGATGCATCCTCCTCTAACTCACCCTCCTTGGGTTGAAAAACCTGATACGGGTCAGAAATGTTACGTCGTAGTAGAGAATCATGATAGACATTGTGCATAGCTTGATACATCTGAGATAACTACAAATAATAGGCAACCATCCCTACTCTCTCCAAAAACTATTATGGACCTATGTATCTCGGTGAAAGCATCCCTTGTCTCCTAATCCTCTTGTGTCCTAACCTCATTGTGACACGTTAGAAAACCTGATCTACAACATCGAACTCCAGAGGACATCTCCGACGATCACCATTAGATTTTTGGAAAAACATTGTAGTAGCCATCCTCTTCTAAATCAACTCCACCTGCTCAGTGGTTTAATGGACAAGACGAGGTCCCAGAAGTGCTACCTCTCCTGCCTCCATCCAACATAGGGTTGATTGGCATGGCCTAATGTAAAAATAGTCATAAGGTGCCTTCTCAATCATCCCATGAAAACTATTATTTTAGGGAAACTCTAATAGGGGTATGTGTCTCTCTTATGAGACCACAAAATCCAGGACTCATGCTCGAACCATTTCCTCCCAAACCTAAATCGTGCGCTCAGACTTGCGGTCATTCTTGGAAAGGTAAGTTGTACTCAAATGTACCTATGTACAAAAAGCACTATATAGTCCATTCCTGACACCAGAAGTTAACCTGGATTCCCTGTATGAAAAGGTAGAGTGTGTAACCCCATTCAAAATTACAATCAATAAGAAGTACAACCTTCCGAGATCATAAAAAATAATGGATTCCATAATCAGTAGGAAATTTGAAACCCTCATGAGTTGGTCAACAACAACCCAAACCGTATCATTTCCTTGAGGTGACCTCAGTAAAACCATCACAAAATACATCAAAAAATGATTCCACGTCCACTCGGTCATGGGTAACTCCTTTAAAATCCATGTTGATAGTTGATGCTACTAGTTTACCTACTAACAGGTGAAACATTTAATAAACAATCTAGGTTAATTACTCTTCATACCTTGCCACCAATATAGAAAATGTACATCTCGATACATCTGGGTTACACTAGGATAAACATCCCAATGTGAGGAATGAAAATCTCACAATATCTCCTTGTCTATTTCTTCTGAAACCCATACGTGTCCATGAAAATTCAAGATCTCATCATCTCCTACCACACACTCAGGAGTAGGGTCCTCCTCGGATACACCATCCAATAGTACCAGGCCTTTAATATCTAATATATTCCTCATTCTCACTTGATCTATAACAGTAGAGAAAAAATCCATAGACTAATGAAACGTCTTACCCTGTTTGTTTTCAACCTCCAAATGCATCTTAGAGAGAAGAGCCTGAAGCTTCCTCCCACTGTTGGCCTCCTAATCTTCATGTATCCGAGTCCCCTTGCACAACACATCAGCCACTATATTTCCTATCCAAGACACGTATTAATGCTTGATTTAAAAAAACTAATGGTACTCAATCCACCTTCACTGTGTCAAATTAAGATCACGCTCTATAAAGATGTACATAAGTCATTTGTGGTTAGTGTATTCCACACAATGCGGTCCCAAATGATAATGTATCCAACATCATAATGCATGAAAAATTGTTGCTTTCTCGAGATCCTGCATCGGGTAATTACTCTCATGTGGCCTCGACTGCCGAGACTCATCTGCAACCACTCCTTCCCCTTGCATAAGCACTACACCAAAATAGATACTTGATGCATCAAAGTAAATATTTTAAATCATGACTGATTCTATCAAAATTAGTATCAGTGATGATTTTCACTTCCTTTTCAAATTCTGAAAGGTGTAATCATAGGAATTTGTGAACAATTACTTTTCACCCTTCTTAAGTAGGACCGTCAGTGGCACTACTAAGTGTGAAAAGTCTTATATAAATCTCTTTTAGTAACCAGCCTTCCACAGAGAACTCTATACATGAAATATGTTCTTTGGCCTCTACCAAGAAACAAATTCTCTAAAATTCTATGGGTCTACTTATACTCTTGTCTATGAGATAACATGACCCATGAAGTGAATTTGGTCCATCCAAAAGTGGAGGTGGATTGAGTACCAAAAAATAATCCATGTAATGATGGAACACTCAGTTAATCGGTTCCCTGAAAACTATCGGCGCGTTCGTGAGACCGAACGATATTACCAAATACTCGTATAGACCATACCTACTCTAGAAGGTTGTAAGAGGTATATATGATGGTCTAATACACAAATAATGATAAAAGTATCTCAATTCAATCATCTAGAAAACATTGAATCCTTGAAGGTGATCAAAGATATCATCGATTCATGGAAAGAGATATCGGTTTTTGATAGTCAACTGCATCATCATTATGATAATCCAGACAATGACTGAGGGTAATGTACGCCATCTTCTAAAAATGGATAGGTTTACTTCAAGGGGAGGAATTGGTTTGGATTAAACCCTTTTCTAGAAACTATTTCAACTACTTATTGAGCTCCCATAACTATGGTGCAACCATCTTATATAGAGGAGTGGACACTGAAACCACTTCAAGAACAAGATCAATAGAAAAACAAACCACTATCTTCAGAGGTAAACCTGAAAGGTCATCTAGAAATACATACCTGAAAAGATCCACCACTAGAGGAAAGTCCATCTGTGAAATTCCTGGGTCATCTAGATATAAAATAGAATCCTGGGGTTTAATTATCCAAATGTGTGTTGCTCGATTCCCACTATACTCCCATGGACATTTGATTTTCCCATTTTTTATAAAATACATACCCTCTTGTTATGTGAAACTCACCCTTTTATTATACCTGTTGAAAAAGGATTTGAAAGAGACCAACCAGTCCATTCTAAGAATGACATCGAATCCTTAAATTTCTAAGACGTAGACGTCCCATAAGAAGTGACACCCATCAACTTCAAGAGGGAACTCCTTACACTAGTGTACACTATCTATCCTAATCCCCAACGTAGTGTCTAATGTCATAACATCCTCGAAAGTAATTATGATTAGACTGAGGATCCCCAAAATGGAAATGGGTATAAAAATAATGGATTCCCATATATAAAAAATAATAGAATCTAAAATAGAGGCAACTAGAATCATATCTCTTACCATAGAGGGTATGGGATCCCACTCCTGCGGGGTGTGATTCAATGAAAATGTCTGACATGTACTGTGGCCCTATGACTCTACCTGACTACCCTGATATGATCCAACCCATTATCAATAAAAGCCTATAGCATTAAAACCCTGGCCATGAACACCTCAGGGGTCTGAACTGCCTAACGAACAACAGTTCCCTGATGATGAAAAAGTGGTGTTCCTACTCCAGAACGTGGAGTCATTGCAGAATCCCAATCACTCACTCTGGGTGAGAACACCCAAAAAATTGCTCATGATGACCCATATTTCCACATGATTGGTAATATACTGGGACCTTCGGGAAAATCAGTCTCATATTCCCACTCTTCCCACCCCGGTAGCAAACCACCAAACAAACTGATGATACATTACGTAAAGGCTCTCTGCGGAACTTCATGCTCTCTGTCGAAGGAGTACTATCCCAAGATGCTGAACCTCGTTGGTTCACATCTCCCAACTCCCTCAGATTACGCTCGGTAATCAATTATTCATTCAATATATCCATCAACGATGTCACCCTGAAGACATTCACACGCGATCATTTTTCATACGTGAGACCATCCTCAAATATCCTAGCCAATGATAACTCAGCACCTCCCATAATAGGTGCGAATTGCAGGAGCTCTGTAAATAAAAAATATTATTCTATCACTAAAAGAGAGATTTGCTCTAATTACTTGAACTATCCGGCTCGATCGAACCTCAATATCTTGGGGTAGATGTAGTTATAGAAGGTCCTCTGAAACTCATCCCAAGATATATCACGATGAAGTCCCTCATGTGAGATAACATATCATAATCTCTTGGATGAATCACATATCATTTATGTCTCCAAAATCACACTCCTATCTAGAAGATTCTCCATATACTCAAGGGTTGAAAACTTGTCCTCCAACCAGGAATCTATATACTATGGTCCTCCACACACTAAAAAATTAAGAGGATGTTGCGACTAGAACAGTCGCCTAAACACTGCCATAGATAGGGAAGTATGTGGTGATCCTTGAAAAGTAGGTAACATCCACATAATGACTTAACAAAACTGTGAATCAGCACCATGCTCTGGTATAACCGATTGTTCCATGATAGGCATGATATGAGTATTTTTTGGTGGTCCTTGGTCTACCATTTCTTTTGTATGATAACTATCTTGTATCTAGCATACAACCGAAGGATGTCTAGGTGGATGGACTCTACAGGGTCTAGTACACAACTTTTTACAACATTTTCAAGGACAGGAACATAGAATTTCATAAAAGAAACATGATAAAGAAAGTTTTCATGTTTTACAAAAAAGGTTTATATGACTTGTTCACTAATGACTTATACATGGTGTCTAACCCTTCCAATAATGGTCATGTAAATCCCCTTACACATGAAGTGTACCTCTGGAGACATCACATGTACTTTAACAATTATTCTTGACCATGTTCTTCGACATAGATAACACCACACAGTTTTCTCCTGGGTAACACTACACAGTGTGTACACCCAAGACACGACATGTACTACATAAGATCCAACTACCCAAGTTGTTAGTCACTCGGGCAGATACATGGTTGACTCAACAGGGTGTGCATAAATGAGACATGGCATGTACAACCTATGTTTTATCCACCACTTTTGTAGATTAATGGCTTGATACATAGTTCATTATAACACGGTGTGTACAATCAAGATATTGCGTGTTCTACTGAAATATTTTCCAACCCTCTGTCTCTTCTCACACATTCAGCCACAGAGTCATGAAAAACACGATGTGTACTTCCAATACAAAGAGTGTATATAGGAATTGATATTTCATCCCAAATAAAAGAATGCAAGGCATGTTTTCATAACATCACATGTCATGTGGTCTAGGTTTCTGGAAATTAGGCCTCTAAAACACTTCTAGAACCCTTAAAAGCATTCAATTTTGTCCAATTCATCACAAATTTTGACTCTTGAGAGACCATACTATTGCAAATCACAGATTTTCATCCTTATTCAGATCTTAAATTGACAAAATTAAATGTAAGATTAAAAATGATCCAACAAATTCTGATCCAAGAGGGCCCATAACAACAAAGGGACCAAAGTTCAGCGTCCATCCAAAAGAAAATTTACACAAACTTATACCCTATCAATATATTACGTATTCCATCATATAATATATCACAAAATCATGGATATCTATCACAAAAACTATCACAACAACATGTAATAAGTAATGAATCCTAAATTGAATGACCGGAATGAATGAAATGTGATATCTACTAGGTGCCTATAGGATTAATGTGATGGAATATCCTCATCCCATTGGGTTGCAACATAAATAAAACATCAATATTATCAACTTTAGTAAGGCAAAATAAGTAATTCACCCCATGGTGAAATCAAATGAACTGTGACAATTTCAAAACCAAGAAAATTACCATATTCGAGGTAAATTGTCTTTTCACTGTACATGGATTATCTACTCTTGGGAAAAACTTATTCCAATCTACTTATTCCTTCATAACCATATCTATAGACTCCAAATAGTAAGGCTAGGTATAAAATAATAAATCTAAAATCACAATGTAACATCCTGGTTCCTGGTGCCAGCCAATCGTGGCCCGTATGAGGTTGGTCACAGAACCTCAAGCGCCTTTACCCAAATAGTAGACCCTTCTAACTAGCTGTGAGAGCCATGGTCTAATAGTGAGGAAACTATTCTCTCATTGGTGGAGTATTCATAATGGCATTACAATAGTAAACAATATCAAAATTAGTAACACCATACAACAAAAGGAAATAGTGGAAGACTAATGGTAATACAACATGTGGAAAATATATAAATGTATAATGTCACATGTATCTATGAAAGATTCCAAACTAGTCATAATGATGGAAATACAATAATAAACCCAATGTATATAAAATAATTAAACAAATACATTGCAATCCTCCGCATGGTCCTATTCTCTCCAGCTTTAATAGTAATCATGTACCTTATGAAGAAGGGAGACTGCCCTTATCTTCACCTGCATCCTTATAAATTTTTTGGTCCAAAATAATTACACAAATAGCTTCTGAGACGAATCCTAGTAGGTAACAAAAAAAATATTTGTGCCTAGCTATGATTGAATATATATAGTATGAAATATAAAAAATGGAGCAGTAAACAAGGAAGTACTCAATGTGAAAAATACTATAGTATCCAATTACATTCATTTACATTTATTAATTCTTCAATCCATGGAATATTGTAACCTCGAGATCTGTCCTAATATCCAAATCCAATTTAATAAAAAAAATAGATGTCTCAAAAGTCCATCTAAATAATCATGTAATATAGATTCCAAGCCTATGCATTGGCTTAGAAGACTCACCACAATAATTCAATAAATAAGAATAAACCCTCTTAATAATCTCATAGTCCACACCCTCTAGTTTAACATATCATCAATTCTAAAAATTATGACCCTATGGGAAATCTCACAGAGTCTAACCCCTTTGGTTCCAGATACAAACTAATAATTTACAAACAACCACCTGGGAAAATCTCATTGTAAATACCCCCTTGGTATTCTTGGAACTATAAAATAAAAAAAATAACATGAAAGATCTCAAAGTCAATGCCCCAGGGTCCAACATTTATTTAATAATGACCCTTAGGGTATCTCTCACGCTGTAACCCCTTTGTTCTATGACCACCCAAAAACTCTCATAATCAATACCTTTGGGTCTACTTAACAATAATTAATATATAAATTACTCTACTTCTGGAAGCTCTCACATTGAATTCCCCTTGGTCAATCTTCCACAATTTGAAACACATGCACTTTATAATCAATAAAACATTATCCAAAACAATTTATGGCATGTGAATATAGTATGGCTCAAAGTAAACCTAGTCCAAATAGCCATAAAAAGTCAATCAGGGGATCAAATCCTTGTGGTTTCCCTTAACAACATATTAAAACCATATGTATAAGAAATTACACATTCTCAAAAAAAACCATAGAAGGTATTAAACAGTGTCAGTTCCAAAATATGTAATACCAAAAACAAGGTTATTCTGAACTTTAAGAATATATAATTCATGAACAAAATTCTAAAGGAAAAATCCACATAATATGATTTTGTGCGATCAACACTCTTGAACATCCGCCATTTAATGAATATAAAATGAAGTAGATATATAAGAATATGGAAAATATACTTCCATGAAATAATCACAAGAGAGGAGGAATCCAGAAGAATGACTTTAGGGAATGTGATAACTCACTTGTAGGAGTCCAAAGCACCTATAAGCATCTAAAAAATATCTCATATGGTGGAATAGTAGGAGCTAAAATATTCAGGGTTGTTCATCACTCTCATGTATGAAACACGAGAAGAAGAAGGGTATTCTCGGTGTAAGATGCGACACCGCCCTGATTTATCAAATAAAAAAAAAATTATGTGGTGTTTTCATTTATTTTACACACCAGGTACTAGCCTCAACCAGTACCCACTTTAGGTTGTCTTCCAGGTCACATACACGGCCATGTACTCAGCCGTTGCACAACTAGTACACAACTACATGTGGAAATCGGGTACACTTAGTGTACTCAAGAGTACACGGTGTGTACTAAGAAAATTTACATTTTCTTCCTTTCTCCTAAAAAACAAAATGAAATAAATCTCCACACATGAAATAATGATATGGGTTTGTTCATATGTGTTCTTTCAAAACTGTGTTATCTATTATTATCTTCAATGATTTTTTAATAGTATCCTTTAATGAATAAAATAAATTTTGTCACATGTGTTAGATTATATAAAAATAGTTTTCTAAAAAGTAATCTTCTTTTCATTTTCTAATTGATACAATTTCTCAAAAATGATTTTAAAATTAAATATTTTTTTCATTTTCTAATTGAGATGTTTTTCTATTATTTTACGACTCAAAAGGAACATTCGGCATAGAAAAATTACATACTAATATAACCACCCTTCCTATTATTCTTCCTTTTCAAGTTTACAATATTTAATTTTTTGAAAAATAATTTTCAAAATATTCGGGTCATTCATTATTATAAATTGGTTTTAATGGAAAAAAAATTTGAAAAATGTTTTAGGATTTAATGAGTGTTTTTAAAGATTTAAAGAACAACATTTAAATGTTTTAAATCCCATTTTCAAAGAGAATGGTTTTCAATGATGTTTTAGAATTAAATTTTCATTTAAATTTTTTATGGTTCACTTTATATGTTTTAATATTAATTTTCTATGATTTTTTTCAAAAGTTTTAATTATTTAAACAACAAATTTCAAATATTAAAATTTATTTTCCTTAAAAACTGATTTAAAATAAATTTCAATTCATTGTTTATAAGAATTTTATTTTTAAATGGTCCTATAAATGGGTTTTCAATGAAAGGATGTTTTCTTTAAGAAATGTTTCATGGATTCATTCAGAATCCATCTCAATATTAGATTATATAGATTTAAATATGATATTATTTACAAGCTATACGATCAAGTAATACCATTAAAATACTTCTACAACTATTTTAGATTTATATGAAATGATTTTTATGACACTCATTCCATATCCAAGGCTTACATTCTTTTTAATACCATTTCATTTCTAATGTTATTATTAGATGAAATAATAATGAAAGCTTTTAGATTTCCATATATAATGATATGATAAAATTTTAGAATACCAATTTCATTTCATTGGTTGCGATATGATTTTTGGAAAACCCTTTACTTGATATGGGTCATGATATGATGCATGTTTTATTATCATGTGTCCCATGTATGTATAATTTATTATGTGATGGGATTGAATTGTATCTCCCTACAATGAATTTGGAAGGGATTTATATCTCATGAGATAATTATGGGAGTCATGTTGATGGGATTGATCTAGTATGGTGGATGAAAATCCCTATCCACTATGGAAAACAAGGAATCCCGACAAACCTTGTAAAGATGGGGACAATTTTTCCACTATTGGAATATGTGAAAAACTGATACACTATGGAATGATGGGGAAACCTCATCCCTTACCTAGAATGGATGGATACTAGTGATGGTGGTGTGTCCTAACTAGATGGTTTAGTCACCATTAGGTACATTGTTCTGTTTTGGAAATGTTTCTTAATGTATAGGAAATGATATAACATGTTTATGGGTTTTTCAAAAATTCTATTTATTATTCCTTTAATATGAAATCAGGGTTTATATTATTAATTGTCATTTAATATCATGTATTAAGAAATTTATATTTTTATTTCATGTCTTGTGATTATTACTTTTTATATAGGTCATGATTTTAAAATGTTTATCTCATGTAATTATAGCCTTCTGTTCAAGTTATGATTTTGTATTTCTTTTATTTACCATTATTGGTCATTCAAGATCATCAAATTATTATGTTTCCATTCTATAGGTTATGAAAAAATGTTTTATGTGTAAGATATATAAGTTAATATCATTAATTATGTTTTTGAATATCATTAAAGAAATATGAATAATTAATTCCATGTCTCTAAATTCACTAAATTATTTTGGTCCTATGGCATGTATTTTTGTCATTTTCTGAATATTCATCTAAAATGAATAAATATCCATTTCTATTATGAATGGGTTGTTATAAAATACCATCACAATCATTAGGTGTGTTTTTGTGTAATTTAATTAACATCCATGTGAATATATAATATTTATATATGAAAATATAGTGGCATTAAAAATGAAATGATAATCCATGAGAATAAACATCAACCATGAGAAAAAATACTAAACATTAAAAATAATCAATAATTTTTTACAATATTTTTGATGAAATTTGATAAGGTAAATAACTACCATGAAAAAAACAAACTGAATGTATGAGAAACTAATTAACTATGAGTGATAACTAATTGACCATATGGTGGAACCAATTGATAGTGAGTGAATTCTCAATAACTTTATGATAGTATTAATTCAATATAAGTGTAAAATAATTATCTCTAAAAGAAAAAATATTTTCATGTGAATTAATGGATCAACCATGAGAAAAAAAATCTTGGGGATGAAGACCCAAAACTGTCCCTTGAATATAGTGATTTGGGGTAATTATCTCTCTCCCTTTGTATCTATCATGATAGACGTACCTGTAAGGGGAGTTGGTCCAGAAAGAGAGGAATAAAATGATATTATCGATAAATGGTTTAGAGATTAATGTTTGGAATGTGTGGGTGCTATTATGTTTTGATAAGAAAAAAATCTCAGATGGGCTTTGTGCATGATATAAACAAGTAATCCTAAATAAGAAATGATATTTTTGGACATAGTTTATCTAATATAATGACTTGTGTCCAATAAGATGACCAAGTGAGGAGTAAATTCCTATAGGTTAGATACATGGAAGTGGTACAAGTATAATCATTATTTTCACATGCGATTGAATGATTTGGCTTTCGGAAGTAAAAGGATTTATTAATTATAGATATCATGACATTTAATTAGTGTTTGTTTTAATGTTGTCCATATATTATTAGTAATTTTTTTTATCATGTGTGGAATGAGATATAAATAATTATTTGATAGAGTAATATAGTGATCAATTGGCATGAACTATTTTTGGAACCTTATTGAGACATGAAATATGTTTTTCCCACATTGTTATATAATTCCCCTTCCTGGATGGAATTTTTTAAATCATTAAAATGCATTTAATTTAAACTATTAAATGTAATGATTGAAATTGTTACTTTATTATTATGAGTTTATATATCTTTTTATAAATATAAAATTGTTTTCATTTTTTTTGGAAATTTCAACTTAATAAGATTGTATACATCCATGAAGAAATTGTCTTTATATATGTTGGGGTAATCTAAAATATATTCTCTCAAGGATAGTTCCCTTGGTCTCTATTTCAAATGTGAAAATATCATAAAAATTCACCAGCAAAAAAATGAAAGAACCAAAATGCACAAAAATATATCAACTAATTAATCACAATCTCATTATTTCAGACTAAATATATATAAGATAAATTAAAAAAATATAATAAGAATCATATTGTTATAGGTTACCCCTTACTACTTCCTATCTATTTTCATATCTCACAGCAAAATTTCAAATGTGATAAAAATATCATCACATATTTATCTGACAAATGTCACAACAATCATTGTCATAATGGGAAATCTGAAAAACATAACCTATTCTAAACACTATATCATAGCCATATCATAATCCTAATAAATGTTTAAACTATCATATCCTCATTACTCTATAACCAATACCGATAATTTTATTACTAATGTTTTGTGAACATGAAGGGAATAAATTATGTCCCTTAATTCCACTATGCATGACCCAAATCATGAACCACCATACCCGCTCTAAAATCATCACCTATTGCACACTTATGACATTTATTAATCAAAACCCACGTGTATCATCATTGAATAGAAGAGAGAAATTGAATGATGAGGTATCCACACTTCAATCCTTTTTAACATGGTTATTTGGGTAATAAACTTGTATCCAAAATCATTTGGGTGTTTCTAAATACATCAATTTGGTGGAATCCATATAGAAAATGTTTTGAAAATAAAATATAAATAGATAATGAAAAAAATAAAACTTATGGGTTTATAAAAAAAGGCATTAATGTATCTATTGGTTTTAACACCACACCTAATAAACTACGCTAATATTCAATAACATTTTTTAATTTTTTAAACCACACAATTGGTAAACCACAAAATCCCACATATAATTATAATATACTACATTTCCAATATTATTGGCCTTTCATTAATTTATCATACTAATATATTTCGTTTCATAATTTCACGGTCATTTCATATATGATTCAATTAATTTAATCCAATTTGAACACAAAATTTACATCCAATTATATTTTAGTTTTAACATAAAAAATTATTTTATATAAAAATAATGAAACTATCAAAACCACACTAGACCATAACTCAACCTCCCCACATTAACACAAAACATATCTCATTCCAACCAACCATGTCTTATCTACCAATCACATTATTCCTCAATCATGGTCTCTATAATAATTGATAATATTCCAACATTATCCCCATATATATCATAATGTATCACACCACATACATCTAATAATAGAATAATATATCTTTCTTTCCATGATCAACGATTTCATTTTAAGGGATTTCATAATGTCACATATTTTTTAGAATGAGTACTATCACAAAAATCTATATTTCCATGGGAAATTGGGTTGCTAACCATATATAAGTGATTACCAATTTTATGCATCATGTTATCAATAAAAGATTTCGTTTTGAGCTGAAATCAATCCCACTGACCAAAAACATCCTTGATTGCTCAAATTTTTGTTATTGTTCTGATATTTTTACCACCTTCAATATATATACAATATGGATGGATTTTCATAATTGAAGATATGGTAATAAAATTATTCTGTTTTTCTTCCCTCTTATACTATTCTCTCTTGGTTTCCCATCTCTGGGGTTGTGGATTTAGATTCAATTTCTACAATAAATGGAGAAGTATATTTTTAGTCAAAATCATTTAATAATGGTTGTTTCCATTACATTGTTGTTTTTTATACAGTACAATTATTAAAGTGCTTAATTTGTTAATTTAATGATTTTAGGATGTAATTAGTGAGTACTATATTGATTAATAAATGGATTATATTCCATTATAGAATTTAAGAGTAGATCACAAAAGTTTTTATTTGGTTTTGTTAATTTGGAACTATACACCATTGTTAATACAAATGAATTTAATTTGTATTTTTTTATAATTATTATGCTTTTATTCATTATTGGAATCGTTTAAATCATAGAGGATTAATTATCATAAGTAAACCATTTAGTGGATATTTATTTTCTTGTAACATTCTTGACACCTATTTCCCAAATCAACAAAAACGATTGAATTTTTTTTATAATTTTTAAAATATGGTTTCTCAAATATATTTTGATATATCGATTTGTAGATTTTAACATAATTTTTGTCACAATTGAAAATCTTGAAACTCCTTAACTTTCCTCATCTTTGTACAGGTTCTCAATTATATTCTTCTAGTGAAGATGATGTTTCCATACATAGCTCCCCCATTGTTTTTTCAACTTTCAATATTTTTTTATACTATCCTTACTTCCCAAAAAAATATGCTATATATTTCCTTCCCATGGAATATTAATCCCCCACCACTCACCACTAATAATTTTCATCCAATTCAAAATTTATGTATTTATATTTTCTGATTCCATATGTGAATTTGTTTGGATTCATATTGGACTTATAGGATGAAATAAAATTTATATCCTCTAAAGGTGCTGGTAAAAATGTTTTTATTTGATATCTAATTAATGAACCATGATTTGAATATATATATATATATAGAATATTTTTTGTGATATAAACTATTTTTCATGTGACAGAAAACTATTTTGAAAATTGAAATATAAAATTTAATATCATATCTATATCATAAACATGATTATATGATGTATTTAAAAGTTCAAGTATTTGTTAGAGGATATATCTTGGGACTAGATAATCATATGGTACATTAAGAAGAGGTGTTTTGCTTCCATGTTATCGAGACGGTGTATGAACCAATCTTAGTGGTTAGTTTAGCTTCAATTTTGGATCTCTGATATCATGGGATATCGTGTTTTCAATATGTTGACAATGACCATCTGTGATGTAGTAGAGTCATTATAATATTGTAAAAAAACCATGAGATACATGCTTCATGAATAATTTTGAAAATTTGTATGATGATTGGGTTCCATGACTGACTGGTCATAGAGAATTAATCAAAGAGTGACTATAGTAGTCCATCTATGAAAAGTGGTGTTCTTATTTGATCTCTATATTAGTGATTTTTCATATATAAGAGATATATTTAATCGGTTTGTATCATTGAGTTTTTTGTGTTTTCCATAAATGGTGTGGTCTATCATCAATGTAGATATGGTGGATGCTTATCTAGGATTTATTTTTACACAAGTTATTCTACATTGCAATTAACGTGTCAGTGTTCTTATTAACAGGAAATTATTACTCTTTAATTTATTACTATATTTTCCTGAATTTTCCCATAATTTTTTTCATCTTCATTAAATGGGTTTTTAATATTGAAAATGCATTGAAAATTATTTTTGATTAAATTAAATAATTATTCCACATTTTTATGGGTTTCACACAAAAAATTCATAAAAAAATATCAATCATAAATTTATAATCACATAAACATGTGGTATTAGAGTGGATGGATTTTTTATTCAAATTTATATATTAATTAGGGTTTTTTATATAGGATCAATGTGGGTAGGTGTAGAATAATATGGTATTTAATCCAAACTAGAATTATAGATGTATCTTATAACTTGAACCTAGTTCTTTTTCATCAGTGTCTACCACCATCAATGCGGGAATTAAAATTTTAATATTACGGTGAGGTGTTAGGAGGGAGAAGTAAATTTTCAAATATGATCTCGATTAAATGGGGATAAATACTATGGGGGAACCTGATGTTTTTGGTTCTTCTATTGTTTATAAAAATTGTTTTGATTCAAATGTAACCAAAACATCATAATTGAGATTCTATATAGTCGTGTAGATTTTATTTCTTTGACAATGATTCAAAAGTGTATTGTTTGGTTTTATATAGAGTATTGATTGATGGAAAAATACTAATTGGTTTTCTTTCCTACTATTTTTTTGTATGGTATATCATTTTTTATGGATAATAGGGGAGATTAATTTGGTTTAGTATGAATTAAATTTAATTATAGATATATTTGATATGTATATTGGTTATCATTGAATTAGTGTTTGGATTATGTGGACATATACCATTTCTATCTATTTGAAATTTAATATAAGTTGGTTTTTCTATTTTAACTTTCACTTCAGAATTATAATTTTATGATATATATATATATATATATATTTGTGATAATTTCATATCATCATGTGGTGGAAAAATTTGTATGGTTATGTTGTAACATTTTATATCTAATATATATTTGAAAATGGACCCACTATGGATTTAAGAGGACAATAGACTTGTAGAAAATATATTAATGGAGTTTTTCAATATATAGTCTATTTGAATGATGAAGAGTGTTGAAATATATTTGGAGTCATTTACAGACTATTGGAATGGTTTGATAAGAATTAATGATATATCTCTATTGTCATTGGTTATCATTTTTACTTCTCTATGATAAGAAAAATTTTAAAATTATTAAAGTATTTTTTTGGATTCAGAAAACTACATCTAGTGGAAGGAAACCATATCTACAGACATCATGGATTTAGAAATAAATCATCACAAAGATTGGTTGAATTCATTGATAGTTTGATGATATTTATTCCCAAATCCATTATATAATAACATCAATGAAAATTTATTTTTTATTTAATCTCTAATTCAGTGTTCTTATTCACAGAATATGGACATTTTTTCATAGTGTATTTTTTAGCGAATGGAATTTAGGACATGTTATTTTCATTTTTCATACTTATATAGAATATGGAGGTGTTTTTCGGTGTGATTTCTAAAAAGTTTTTTAAAAGTCTCATTGACATTAATTTTTTGGTCATCTATATAATTTTTTTACCGAATTACTTTTAGTGCATTTCTGGAGTTTCAGTCTTGTTTTTTAATCCTTTATATTAGAGTTTATTTTCCATTTTAAAATCCATTTTCACTAACTTTTTTATACTATTTTATATCTCTTCCATATTGCATTCAGTTTCAAAAAAATATTTTAAACGAAATTTTATAAGTGGGTTAGGTAATATTACAAACACCCCACTCCCACACCCACTATTTCTCTAACTCAAGGGCACTATTAACAACTTATCACTAAATTATATACATGCAATACCATATAGAAAAAAATTTATTTCACATAATGGGGACTTTAAAATTAATTTTTTATTTACATACTAGTTTGAATTTTTAATATTATTAGTTGATTGTAAGTGTGATTTATGTCTCCCTAATCTCAATATTGTAGTGTCTCTCATTGGTGATTTACTTATACCCTTACATCATTACCCACTATATTAGGAAATAATTTTTTTCATATTTTATTATGGTATTAGAAAATCTTATAATTGTGTTGTATGATGGGATGCTTGGTGATATAACTTATTTTTTTCATTATCTTCCCCTATTATTTTTTCCCTACATAGTAAGTATTTATATGGTCTTTTGATTTTAGTTTTGGTATATTTTTCATATTATGTAAAGGTTTTTAGGGACTATATTTCTTCTTTATTATCATTATTTTTACCATGGCGTTGTTATTTTCTTCCACCCTAATCTATATATAGGTTTCTTATTTTGAATGAAAGATGTGGTGGTATTTTCATTAGAGTGGAAAAACCATGGATGTGTCTCTATTCCATATTGATGATATAAATATATATGGACATGAGGGATGTGGATGTTTAGGATGTCTCTTCATATTCAGATGTGTATTGTGGGGTTATGTGTGAATCTCAGGAGATACCTTCTTCCACTCCTCAATTGGAACTTATGTAGTTAAAGATGTGTTATGTGTTAGAAATTTTCAAATTGTGAGTATATAGTGTTCTAAAAGTGTTATTTACGGTTTTATATTTAGCAATTCACTAGTTTTTGAGTTTCACTATTTGAGAATTTATATTGGAGATATTCCCTTGTAAATGATTACATGTTGACCGATGGTGATCATAACTACAGTGATAGAAATAGTGATCATAGGTGTAGATCAATAGGCGTCATACATTTCTTAATCATACATAGATCAAAATATTACATGTTATTTTTTTCAGATACAAAATTTTATAGTGGACCCATTTGTATTCCAAATTAGTTTTGAAATTTAAAAATTGTATCTTGATTTTATTTTGTTTGTGGGTGTTTTATGGGATTATCAATTTTTTGGTATCACATAATAAAAAATAAAATTAAAGGAAAATATTAAATGAAACTATATAATGTTGAAGTTATACATTTTAAAATTCTATTTTCACATAAAAATAGGAAACATTTTTATTCATTCTAATATTCATTAAGACTATTCAATTATAAACATATTTAAACAATATGTTTATAAATATACATTCCAAAATAAATATGTGGATTTAATAGTCATATTTTTTTCATGTTTATTTTAATTAGTGTCCACCCATCAATATATATAAATATATACATTAAATTTAATGTCATAGTTGGTAAAACCTTCTTTAAAGTGTATAAAACATTTACAGAAGATTTTTTATAACTAATTTATTTTTGAAATATATAATTCATAGTTCATTAATAAATTTATGTGTTTATAATAAAATTTAATTGTTATTACACACTCATTAGTTCAATAAATGTTTCTAATTATTAGTATTTATGTTCTAATTGTATTTAAATTCTTTATTATTAAAAAAACATTAAAAATAATACCATGGGGAATGTTTTTATTTTGTTATAATAGTCTACAGTAAAATGGTGCTCTAAATATTCCACAAGCATAGGGTTTGATTCATGGTGTTATCATAACAGTTGAACATTAAGTTATTCTATTTAATTTACTTATGGAATAATTTGAAACGATGTTTATCAAAAAAATATTAAATGGGAAAAAAATTTGTAAATAATTTTATCTTATATATTTATTATATTTTTATAAATTAATTAATTTTAATAAAATTGTTTCTGAATTATTTTAAGTCATTAAGAAAAACAAATTTTTTAGTGATAAATTTTGTTAAATGATAATTTTTGGGTAGATTAAGTAAGAATTAATGGTATTTTTCATTACCCTCATTCATTTTATCAACCTATTATATTTTTATGTAAACATAAAATGTTTTAAATATTTAACATGGAACATTCATAATGAATTTTTAATTAAATTGGTTTTATATAGAGGCAATAAAATAATCCAGTTTGTTATTAATGAAATAATTGATTAAAACAATTCATTGTATAATTTTAAATATTTATAATGAAATGAGTTTTTTAATTATAAAAATAAATTCCCCAAACAAAGATTAATTTAAAAAATAAAAATATGAAACTATCAAATAATATGGTGGAATGTAAATTATATGTAATCACTGAAATTAATGTGAATAATAGAAATGAAGTAATAAAAGATAAATTTATCATGACATTAAAAACTATGAATAACATATGTTATTTTTTACTATGAATTACTCATATCATATATGTTAACTAAGATATTTAATTTACTACATCAAGTATTTGATATTGAATTATGAGTGAAAACATTCATTGGTGAGTTAAATTCACCCATTTTCTAAAACTCTTCAATAATTGATTTTTAAGAATGTTGACTCTGTTAAATATTTTGATTCTTAATTTTGTTTAATATGAGGTTATATTTTAAATGGATTTTAGGCCTCTATGTTAATATTATAAATCATCATATATTTTTAAAAATTCATTCAATTTTTTGTAAGGCTTGGTGGTATCAAAGAGGTATTTGGAACTATAATTTCCTTCTAGAAGGTGACTTTTTTTGGACAAGACCATGGGTGTTCTTGAACCATTACCAGTAAGCTGGATTTCAAAGTTGATTTTTTGGCCTTTTGGGTCTATCTATGTATAATTTTCCTAAAGTGGTGAAATCCAAATCAACGATTGTTGTTGTGAAACTAGGTATAGTGATTTGAATAATTTTATGTCTAAAATAGAAAGTGTATATATCTATATAACCAATTAATAAATCCATGTAATGTGAAAACATATTTATTGAATCATATCATAGATGAATCCATCTCGAGGTTGATGTTATGAAGAACCACTGCGTCCTTCAAAAGGCCATGGTGGATGCCATAATGGACTTTACTATTAATAAAAAAGTAAAAAATTACTAATTATAAGCATTGATAATGCAAGGTTCTAAAGTTGTAATGCATTAGGAGGTAATATAGGATCATAATGGGTTTTA
The DNA here is from genome assembly GCA_963277665.1 of Viscum album. Lineage (NCBI taxonomy): Eukaryota > Viridiplantae > Streptophyta > Magnoliopsida > Santalales > Viscaceae > Viscum > Viscum album. The sequence goes on from OY728142.1 coordinate 1,063,617,612, forward strand.
ATTCAAAGATTTATCTCTAATAACTAATATGTGAACATTATTTGATCCTATCTTTTCTTATGAAACAAATGAATATGGAAACATTTTCCCCCTCATATCTCTTATATGTATAAAAAAATTAATGTTGTGATATACTGAATGAATATATAAAAATAAATAGTCTCCAAAAATATAATGAAATTATCCAAAACATGTGAATTTATTTATTAGTTTTAGTGGTTAAATAATTACAATAAAAATTGACAAAATAGTGATACAGTAATTATTTTATTTGGAGAAATATCAAATAAATGGTAATATCAATTCTAAAATAAATATAATTTGAGATAATTGATGGAATTTATGATATTTATAGATTAATGTGACATGTTGGCACTGATTTAAATAGTTTTTTTAACATATATTTTAGTTATTATTTTTTTAGAAAGTCAACAAATAAATAGGGTCAAAATCGACACTATTGGTATTTTTAATTATTAAACTGTTTATTAAATGTAATAAAATTCATAAAAATATATGATTTTAACAAAAATATAAGATAAGTCCAAATATATCATAAATGTCACTTTTTGGGGTCTTTTTACATTTTATGGTAATTAGAGTATTCCACAATGTTTAAATAATAAAATACTATGATAAGAATCTAACAGGTAAAATAAGCGTTAAACCAAAATGGAAAGGGTAAAAAAATTCAAAACATATCTAATTTTAATTTTATGATAGGTATATGACCCAAAATCTCATTATATTTGAAATAAATGGGTTACATACAATTGGAAAAAGAAATTAATTTTTTTTATAAATTAATATATCAAGACTTTTCTAATGTGCCCCTCACCTCAATTATAAAAGGGAACCTACTACCTCACCTATTTACTTAAATTTTAGAATTAATGATCGTAAATACCCTTATATTTTCCCCTTTAGACTTTCCTAGTAACATTTTAGAGGTTATGTTCATCTTTCAAGACATACTCTAGGGCTCTAAGTGGGGATTTAGAGGAAGCACATTGAAGAAGAGGTCATCTCCTCCACTGATTCGTTCAAACTTCTTTATTATTCTTCTTTCTATTCATTATTTGATTCAATATAAAGTAATAAAATCGATATCACTTATACACTGGGGTTTTTATAAATATTAAACAACTATATATCACCTTCTATACATCTAATGAAAAATTAAATCACCACGCGTGAGTACATATGGCTAACTGCCTCTACACCATGGTGTAATCTCTTTTTAACCACAAACTTACATGGTTGAGTATAATGATGTTAATAATAACTATATATGAAAATAATACCATGATATTGATTCTGGAAAAAATGATATATTATTCACTTTCGTACCATTTCACAATTATATGAATGATATCATTGCTCGTGCGTACATATGACCTACCATCTCTAAGATGTGATGCGATTCATTCAACATGATATCCATTAAAATTTATTGTAAAATGTAATTAATGAATACATATGGTATATATTAAGTTAATATAATTTTTTATGACATACCCATGACCTATGAAGGAGAACCAGAACTTATTTGTCAAAACGTGCATAAGAACATAAACTAGTTAATACCTGAATAACGAGTAACAATGAAATGTTAATACAAAATAGATGATAATATCATCATATATGATATCATAAAAATGAATATAATTTGTTAATAAATCAATGGAATCATTTAAATCATTATATATGAGTTTTGGATACATACAAATAATAGCGGACCTAAGGTAAAGGATAATTTTTTTAATTTTATTATTTTATGATCTTGTTTTTACTGAAGTATTTACAAAAGTATATTTATCATCCATATCTGTGTTTCCTAATGACGAATTCTATAATAATAGTTCTATTCTTCTATATTTTTTTAATGTTAATATTACCCATTGGTGAATTTTTACTATGCAGTAAGAATGGAATATTTTTTCTCTTTCAATTACAATGTATTTTTTGACCTTTCTAGAAAATGTATGAGAGAAATTTTTTCTAACTTATATGAAATGAATGTTTATTTACAATTTCATAATTCCTAAATTCCATTAATGTTACATTACAGGTTTTAAATGCTGTTTTTAAAGAAATTAATTTCTTTTGAATTTTCATTGCGTGTTAGGAATGAAAATGTTTTTGAAGAAGATATGATATTTTCCTTAATAATAAATTTCATGTCTTTTAAAAAAGTTATTTTCCATCTAATATAAAATTATTTGATAGTGTTATGTTTTAGGTATATTTTAATTATTATTTCAATGGTTTTATTATAATTATTCTATTTATGAAATCCATTTGTTGTTCATGGATTATGTTTTGATGGAATGATGTTTATGAAACCCATTTTATCCCTTCAGTTATACTATGATGTGTGATTTATGTTTCTGTGGCACACCTAAGAATTATTTCATTATGATATTGTTGGTATCTTTCTCTTCCTGTAGTGAATTGGGTAAATATGGATAAATCATTATGTTATTATGGTATGCATGAACCATATTTCATGTTTACAACTCTATGTGTGGACCTAGTTTTCATGTCCATAATTTTATGAGTGGACAACAATTCCCGGTCCATATGAATATGAAAGGGATTGGATTCATGTCCATAAGTTAATGAGTAAACCTATTACAATTTATAATTGTTCACAAAGATATAATTTTTTATGTATTTCATAATTTAATGTCTTATTTTACAGTAATGATCTTATGTATTAAGATCATTGATATTCATTATTATTCATGTTTTCCATTAGTGTGAAAGCCATGATCTTATAATGTTATGATCATGTTCTCATGACCATCATTCTCATGTTTATGTTTATATACCATTCTTTTTAAACCTTACTAAGAATCTATTCTCCAACCTTTTTAAAGTTTCTTTTCCCTCAGATGTGAAGAAGGGTACTAGGTAAGATGTGTCAAAAAGGGGTTCTAGTCTTGATGGATGCAGCAAGAGATGATGTAGATTTTTTAAGAACCAGTTTTTTATGTTTATGAGTTTCAAATGGTACTAAAATAATATGGTTTTTTTGGTGACTTTTTTGTATAATGTTAAAGTATTCCACTATTGTAAAGTATGGGGACTAAATAATGTTTTATGTTTTGAAGGAAGGTCCTTGAGAATTTTTTTTCAATGTAATATGAATAAAAAAAAGAACAAAAGAGTGCACCTACAAAAAATTGGGTTTCAAGTGAAAGAAAAATGGGCATTATGATGATGATCGAAACTAGAGAGCTCTAAAAAAAGAAAATGTGAAGTCGCATGCGATCACTATTGGCATTGTTGAGTATGAAAACGAAGTGGTGGTAAGATTATTATTTTATATAATGAGATTTTAAGAAAAGGTTATAAAATCCCATTTATGGTATTATGGAATAATAAAACATCTATATTTTATCCCACTTTTCTTTCTTAAGAGAATATTATAAATAGTACTGATAACCATGAAAAGTGATTGGGGTAAAAAGGAGATGTTTCTGTAAAAAAACATGATTAATGGAAGGAAACACCTTTAAATGAGAATGGTGTTGAGATAATGATATTTGTACAAATATATATTCGGTTTTGAATAAATAAATTTGATGATATTAGTTAAATTGGAAACGATTATCGCTTTTTTTCAAAAGGGATTAATGTAATCATTGATGAAGTTTAAATCTTTTTGGACTTTTGAATAAGGAAACCTGCATGTTTTCAATAAGGGTGTATAGTAAAGATAATACATTATTAAGGTATTAAATATATGTGGACTTATGAATATTTGATAACTTTTGATAACCTTTTGGAAATATATGGAATGAACTATAATTAATTTTATCAACCGAATCTGTTTATATGCATTTATGAATGAAAAATCCATCTTCATTCCATTAAATAATATATGAAGTGGAAATTGTTCAAAGAACAAAAAATAGTGAGATTGTACTGATATCAAGAATGTATATCTTCTCATGAAAATACATCAACATAATTAAAATGGATTGTAAAGAAAAAGGGTGTCTTATTATCATCATATTTAAGATATTAATGACCTATTTCATGTTTCATTAGTATATGGATTTTTATTTTAAACATTCACTATATCATTAAATTTCTTATGATTAGTTATCTTTATTAATCTCTACAGTTATTTATGCTTCCCATCCATGCCCATTGTTCACCCTTATTTTCCTATGTAGAGAACTAGTTTTTTATTAATTTGTGTAACTATTATTTTTTGACAATTCCATTTTAAGGTTGTTTTAGATTTTACGATGTCAATTTCTATCCTTTTATAACCTTGATGAATTTTGAGGGTGAAATTATTTTTAAGGGGAATAGAATGTAACACCTAGATATTTATATAAAATAAAAGTTTATTTTAATTTTGATGATTCCTTCTATTGAACTGTAATCTAAAATATTCTTTCATAATATGAAACACCAACTTAGCATTTGGTATACACAACCCCGTGCTTGACTTGTGTTACACACAATTTCATGTTCTTTTGATAGAATTAATTTCCCACAAGAATAGGTTTAAGTGAGTTTATAAAATAAAATTACCACTATTGATGGATTTTATTAATTTAATATATATTTAATATATTCAATCTATGGTTTAATGTACATGTTATATGTTTTCTAAACATGTTATAAGAACAAATATAATTTTTTTTATAAAAGAAGTATTTTTCAACTAATGAATTTTTTTTGTATTTTAAATGGACACATATTTTAAAAATATATTTGAAACTATTATAAATTAAATTTAGTAAAAAAAACTTATTCCTTGGAATAGGGACATAAAATTTTACTATGGTTGAAATTTTGTTTTTTTCTAAAAAAATTATTTTTAAATGAATATTGAAAAATACTGTATTTTTATTCCATACTAATTTTTATAATGATTTATTTATATATTTATATTATCATTTAAATTGGGTTTAAGGTATAATTAGATCAATAATTTATTATTTAGTCCAATTATGGTCATTGGATGTATTTTCAAAATTGAAATTTGATATATCAACACATCAATCTTTTGATAGTTTTTACTTAAAAATGCCCCTTTCTCATTTTGGAAATGGTAATTAATTAATACTAATTTCTTATATTTCTATTTTTTTAATTTTTAAAATTGGATTCCATATTTTTAATCAATGGGTCCAACTAATTCTAATAGGTCGGTTTTTTTTCTTATTATGAATAGTAACAACAATGATTTTCATAGACAACAGTTAAAGGTAAATCATGTAATTAGGGTAAAAACCAATATGATAAGGACACAAAATTACCATAAAACCTTCCAAAATCGTATTTTATGCATAAAGATCATTTCATATCACTTATGGGTCGTAATTAACGTATTGTATATATGTTTTCCTTGAAAGTGATACAATTGTTTTTAAAAAAAGAAATTGAAACCATGTCACACTCTTTTCTATAATAAGTATAATAATTTTAATGAAGTGATAATGTTTAAAAAACTATGAAATTAAATAGTATATAAAAATATAATGAAATTATATAATAAATGTTAATTTATTTAGGGTTTTTAGTGGCTAAATAATTATGTTTGATATTGAAAAATTTGTGATACAGGAAGTGTTTTATTAAGATAAATATAAAATAAATGATATTAGAAAGACTAAAATAAATATTAATTGATAGAATTGACAGAATCCAAGAATGTAGGGATTAATTTCACATGTTTCTGATGATTTAAATAATTTTTTTGATGTTATATGACCCTGATGATATTTTTAGATAGTCAACAAATACAAAAAGACAAAATTGACAATATTGGTGTTTTTTAAATATGTAGTAGTTAATTAAATGTTATAAAAATACAAAAAAAATCTATGATTCGTCTAAATGGTTAGGATATGTCTAAATTAGTCTTAAATGGAACTATTTGGGTATTTTGAAATCTTATGGTAATTAAATTAACCCACAATGTGAAAATAATAAAATACCATGGTTTGATTAAAAAGTGTAAAAGAAGGGTTAAACCAAAATGATAAGGGTTAAAAAATATTAAAAACTTCTCTAATACATATTTGAAGATGAGGATACATCCAAAGATAATATTATAATGGATTTAAATGAGATAGGGACCATTAGAAACCGAAAATCAATTTATAATAATACAATATTTAATGACTTTTCTAAAGTGATACTCAACTAAATTATAAAAGGACACCTCCTCCATCAACTATTCACATATTTTTGAGCCTAAAATATGTTCCATACCTGGATTTGTTCTCTTATAATCTTCCCTAGTAACATTCTATAGTTTATGGTCATATTGCAATAACATATATAGTGCTCCAAGGGGATATTTAGAGGTAGAAGGATAAAGAAGATGTAATCACTTCTACAGATTCATTCAAACATCATTCTTCTTTCCTAGTAACATTCTATAGTTTATGGTCATAAAATATAGTTTTTATGTTCTATATTTTATGTGTAGGATATGTCGTTTCATTTTATACCCCACCCATGTTAGCAGGGTGAATGACACCCAACAGATACCTTGAGGGTGTTTTCTCCAAAATTCAAGTTAGTTAGAAAAAGATAGAAAATAACCCATCATTTCACCACCCAATTCTATTAATAGTATTATTTTTTGGTATTCATTTTAATTATTTATCACATATATTTATGTAAATAGTTGTACAGATTTTGGGATATTTTATACAAATGTATGTCTCAAAATATTACAATGTGGATTGTTTTGTGGTATGTCATAAAAGGGTTTTGATTTCATGACATATAATAATTGAATTATAGGCTGGGGTGAATCCTGGAAGCTACTCAGTTACTACATGGGGATGTGTTATGTGATATTGAGATGATTGGATTCATGGAGTTCATGTAACATGGTGATTTAATGATTTGATATACAGGATGTATGTTTTGATACAGAATCATTGGTGTCTTTGTAATGGGTCAATTTTTTTAGATACGTGGCATACATCATAGGAAATTTCTATTGAGTGGAAAACTAAGGGAAAGAGGGGGAGAGATTCCTTATTTTGATAATATATTATTTGTTAAATTTCATGAAATATTCAATCATAAATATCCATGGTGTAACTTGGAATACAGATTACATTTTCATATGAGGAGTTAGTTTCAGTATTTTTATTAAAATTTACTATGCTTAATTATATTTTATGTTAGAGGCTTTGAGGAGGATCTAACTTCTTATATATGTTATTATCACCTTGATTATTTATTAAATATTCATTAAATCTACAATAGGTGGTCGTAGATTGGGGTAGACATTACTTTCCAGTGGTGAAATTAAAAAGTAGTTTGGGAATTGAGGAAACGTCCAAGGAATTTCATTTTTTTCTTAAAATATTCTTTATAGTTATATATATTTATATCATTCCATGCATATTTATAGGTTACATATTTTTTTGTTACATGTAGTATGTGTTTTTTTTATATCCTATCTCTCATGATTCTAAAAACACATTGGGTAATTCATCCCATTTCCATATGTTATACCATCATTTCATGTCTATAAATTGTGGGATATTGGATGTGGGATCCTTGTGTAATTATCATTAATGTATCAATATCCTATATGTGGTACCACTTAGATGAGGGTGTCATCACAAAGTGGTACCAAATGTTTTTTGAGGTATGGGATGGATTTTAGAGGTAGTATGGGTGTTGATTCCAAGTGTTGATTGGGGAATAATTTAAGATTAGTATAACAAGTGGAAAATCTATAGTGATTATCAATAAATTTTGTATTTAAGTCCACTTGTGATTTATTTTATAGACCATTAAATTTATTGAGGCTACCAAAAAAATTGATACTGGTTCAGGGGTAAAAACCAATGAAAGGGTGATGCATTATTCTTCTACACACTTTTTTTGAAATGGTTAGAACCTTGGATTATGATGAATAAAAAATAAATAAATGAATCATAAAAATTCCATATTATTGGTATTTAGAAATATAATGTGTTATATTGAATTATATAAAACAATACAAATATCCAACTCATTCGCTTCATGTCCACGTGTGAACCTCTGTGTATTCCAATGGCTAACAACTAAGAGAAAGGGTTTGTAATTGTATAGTGATTAAAATATTCCATCATGATTGGAGTGTAGAATAAGTGTATAATATTTTCAATAAATAATGCAATCCTAAAATAATCTTTACAAAATAACAAACAATATAGTTAAAAAACAATAATTAAGAATATATCTAGAATCATATAAAAATGACAATCAGGCCGTGCTTTTCAAAATGAGAATACTAGGGAAACAGAGAAGCATGAATATATAAAATTATATAAAAAGATGTAAAAATATCCAATACTATATCCAATAGTATCATAAGATTAATATAAATCATATACTCTTATATGCTATCATATTACATAGAATCATGTATCCACAACAAGCCTCTTTCTCAAATCCCTTCATATATCCATGATGTAAACTCGAGAACCAAATGGTTTCCTAAATAGGGAGGGAGATATATTAATAAATCCATTATTAATTGTGTCAAATTATATCCATACTATGAATATATATGATATTTGGGGAAAATAATAATAAAATCTATGAATGAAATACCAAAATAACTTATGAAATGAGGTTTTAGTAGGATACCCATCTGATTGAACATTCTGTGGACTGAACTAGAATATCTCTGATTAATTACCAATTATGATATAATTCATCAGTGGGATTAAGACCCATCTCATATAAAATTCATCCCTTATATATCATATCATTACAAAGGATGAATGTGTCCTACATCATTTATATGTCAAAAAATAGATTAAAATAAGTTCATCTAGTATGTAAGACACTAATGAAATACTTCTTTTTTATTTGATGTATGAGACACATCACATAAATAAATTAATCATTTAATGAATTTTTTAGGTGATACATTCCAAGAAATTCTATATGATGAGAATATGTATGTCTCCCTTTTTACTGGGAACCCATCACCCTAAAATCCTACCCATGGAATTCATCAAGGGTTCTAGGTATTTCTATAGTAATAGAATAAATTAATTTCCATTTGACTCTCTCCTTGGTGTATCACAGATGAAAGCAAATTTTAATCTCAAGTAATAACATAAAAATATTCCTTCTAATATTTTCCAAGTAATTCCTTGCATGTTACCCAAGTATCACTGATGGGGTTTTATAAATTCACCCTCTATCTGTTCCCATCAAGGTAATTCATATAATAACACATGTATTACCCATGGTGTGATATAATTGAGTTAATCACTCGATTAAATTCAACAAGACATATTAGTTTGTATATGTGATTCCAAGTCAGAACCCATGTATCACCTATAGAATATCCTAATGAGTGGTCATTGGATCACAGTAAAACTATACCATCTAAAAAATAATTTAATAATTCAAAATTCATTAAAAGATAAAAAATCACATTGTGTGGTAGTTTAAAAATATTTCCCATGATTATAAGTCATACTATAGTGTCAATCATTACATTTCATTTAATTAATCCATTTCATTAAAATAATTATAGCATTGAATTAAAATGGTTAATAACACACCTCTTAATGTCAAAAAAAATTTATAAGCACCTCATGGATGTTTAATTAAGTTAAGAAATCCACAAAATTGAGTGGTTCTACTTGGGATTCTAAACCCACATCTATTGTTATCATTTTTAAACATATACCCACTCATTTAATTATGGTAGTCATTACTTAGGAGGTGATTCTCATGATTTCAAGAACATTACACACTGGAACAAAATATATATTAGTATACATTAAGGTAATAGCATGAGAAAACATATAATAGTTCAATTAATTCTATGATAAACTGATAAAATAAAATAGATAAATCTAAGGATTAATGAGATTAATCCAATGAATAAAATGATTCATTATTTGAATTGCATATGAGTTAGTATTTCAAAGACATGGGCTATGGAAGAGGACATATCTAATATTGTATATTCTTATGTATAAGAGGACACTTAGCATAAATTATGGATTAATCTAATTTAAAAAATGTTTCTACCTATTTATGATATAAATGTGATTCTCATCACTAATAAATATAGTTTTTCTTTTCTCTTATGAAAAAATAACTCACACCATGAGTGAGAATAATGATGATAATTACAATTTCATTTAATTTATTAAATTAATGTTGAATATCCATTTCTATAATTTTTTTAAATTTCATTCACATCATTTATTTATATCACATAATGATTTGAATTCACATCTTGAGAGGGTTATGCAGTTGGAATCAGTCTCCTTTCTACCTTCATTCCCAAAAGTAAACCAACCATCTTAAAGTCTCAGTTACTAGGTTATAATACGAAAAAAATTCAAAATGTTTTCATGTGAAAATAAAATATCTTATAACACTCAGAAATTTATGGCCACTGCAATCCCCCAATGTTAAGACAACTCATCCTTGTGTTTTCCTCCAAAGGGTGGTAGAAAACCATATGAAAAAAAAGATCTTGCCACATAGCATAAATAAGAGCCTCTAAATCCATGGTCTCATCCAATAAGCAGTCATGTTTTGATAGAAAATGACCAATAGTAACTGACCTAACTCATAAATACTTCTTGATATGATCAATAATATTCATCAGATAGTCCTTCATATAAGAATCAACCTCAAACTCAACGTCATCATGATGAAGAATATGGGTCATTTTTTAATAGTAATGGTAATGTAGAGTTATATGGAATAAATCATGAAAGATTAACTTTTGTCTTATACTCTTGTAATCTATCATATTACATAGAATCATTTATCCATAACAAACCCCTTTCCCCTATCCCTTCATGCTTTTATGAAATCAACTTGGGTACCAAATGGTTCCCAAATTGGTTGTGATGTATACTCAATAATTTAATATAAATGTTGTCAAATTTCATTAATTTAGTGAATAAATAAGATTTTGTGTGAATGTAATAATTAATACTATGAATGAAATAAAAAAATTATTTATCGAACCGGGTTTTGTTAGGACAACCAATCGATACAAGCTTCTTTGGCCACAACTTTTGTATCTCTAAATGATTACCAATAATGATATAATTTATCAAAGGTATTGGGACCCATTTCATACAAAGTAATCCCCCATGGATTATATCAGTATAACTAATCAATGTGTTTGATGTAATTTATAAGTTCAAAAATATAATAAAAGAAGTTCATCATGTAGATAACGCACTGAGGAAATACTAATTTATTAGTTGACTTAGAAGATAGGTTAGTAAAATTTATTAATCATTTAACTAATTTTTAACAACGAGACCTTCCATGAAATTTTATATGATGAATTCAAGTATCTATCATTTTGATCTATAAACCGATCACCCTAAAAGTATACACATTTAATTCCTCTTGGGTATTTAGGTATTTCTTTAGTGATGGAATAAATTCATTTCCCTATGAGTTTGTCCTTGGTACATCATAATAAAACAAAATATTCACTCTGGTAATAATATAATAAGCATCCTTCAGATCTTTTCCATTGAATTTATTTAAAGGTTCATAGGTATCACTCAAGGGATTATATAAATTCACCCTCTATGTATTCCCATCAATGTAATTCATATAAGAACCCATGTATGTCCCATTGTGTTATATAATCGAGTTCATCATTCATTTATATTCAACAAGAAAAATTTGTATATTTATGGAATTATGAGTTACAACCCATGTATCAACTATGTAATATCTAAATGAATGATCATTGGATAACAATCTAACCATACCATGTAAAAATAAAATCAATTCATAATTCAAAAATCATTAAAAGGAATAAATCACATCATATTGTTTTTTGAATATATTACCCTAGAATAGAAGACCTAGAATGTCGTAAATACATCCATTTTATTTTATTTACACATTTAATTTATTTATTTATAGCCATGAAATTAATATGGGCAATAACACACAACTTCATGTGAACAATATTTTCAAGCACCTCATTGTGGTTTAATTTTGTTTAGTCACCCATCAGAATTTGTAGTTCAACTTGGTTTTCTAAACCCTCATCAGTTGTTAGAGTCATATAACATAGAACCACTCATTAAATTATGGAAATCATTAAATAATATGTGATTCTCAGGATATATGGAATGTGACACAATGTTGAATAATAAATATTAATAATATTAAACTTATTATCTAATGAAAACAAATTATAGCTAAATGAATGGTGAGATAAACTGAGAAAAGAATGTAGTGTAATATATTAAAAAATGAGTGTAATTTAATACAGAAAATGATGCGTGATTAAGATGTCATATAGGGAAGTAGTTTCAGAACATAGGTATTAGGAACATGATAGCTCCAATATTGTCTATATTTATATATAAGATGATGATTATGTTAAATTATGAATTCATCCAATTTAATGAAAATTGTGTCAACAAATCTAAGCTGTGAATGTGATTCACGTCCTTATTAAATCTGGTCGTCCATTTCTCCTATTTAAACATGACACACTCCAAGAATGAGAATCTTTAACATAATTTCCATTTCATATAATTTATTAAATCTATGGTGTTTATCAATTGAAATCATTTTTTTTAATTTCATTCACATCATGTGTAAGATTCCCATTATGATTTGAATTCACAATTTGAGTTAGATCTGCAGTTGGGATCATTCCTCATTCTACCTTCATTCCCAAAAGTAATCCAACGATCATAATGGATCAGTTATTAGGATATTATCCAAAAATAAAGATCCAAATCTTTATATGTGATAATAAAAGATCCTATTGCACTATGAATTTCCAGCCTATTATAATCTCTATTCCTTATTAAAATTCATCACTATGTTATCCTCCCAAGGGTGGTATAACAACAAATGAAAAAAAAATCTTACAAACTTGAACATATTAATCAATTTGAGAATCCTTCATAGAGTAATCAACCTATACCTCAACATCATTAGGATAAAGAATATGTGACATTTTTGTATAAAAATTGGGGAATCGAGTTATATTCATCGTGAAAGGCTTGGTACCTCTAAAGTAAATACAATTGATATTATTATAGATGGAATCTCTTGTTAAAAATAAAAGGTCCAAAAAATCTATGTAATATCTATCCAAGTCTTGTAATCCATATATTCCACATGCCTAAGTGATGTACACCAGAACACTTGATCCCAAACATTGATGTGTAGTGGTCATTGATGATAATCAAAAAAAAATTCGTCCTAGACTGAGTAGTATCCATATTATTCCTCATAATGAATACCATATCCTAAATATCATAAATGAGATGAGGTCCCAATACTTTTAAATCTCTTGATACTAACCAAAACATCGGTGATCAAATTGGACTACCTTATTGGGACTCATAAAGAACCAGCTATATACATTTCTATAAGCAATTATAATATGAAAATAAAAAAATTGATATGTGTTTTTTATAATAAAAACCAAATCAATGATGAATTCTTGGAGTGTATCCCCTAACAACTATAACATATGATTAGACTAACCATCGATCTATCGATGATAAATTGTACACAACAGTACATGTGAACCTAGTTCCCTTTACAACCCTTTCTAAAACTATAATGTCAAATGTGAATCCCTATCTGATATGATGGTATATGTTACTACAAATAGTCATCTGAGCCCCCTAAAATGCATCATCCTTGTATCTTTAATTAATAATTAATTAGTGATTGATATTAAATGAGGGAACAATATCATCCATTCTACGATCACACATACTTCATCACAGCCTTGAGGAGACATAGGTAATGTCATCATAAAATTTGTGGTTACATCATCTCATTTCCTCCCAATAGTGGGAAATGACTATGAATCTATTGATTTCCACCAGTGTCCCTCCATGTCCTAGTTACATGTTGAACACCAATTAATGAAACTAATTATCTCCATTTTAATAATATGCAACCGATACTGGTGGAATAAATCATTATATATTTTTGTAATACCATGATGGTCCTCCCAAAAGTGGGAATTAGAAATCCACTTTTATTCCTATCATATATCTTCATGATACAAAAATGTCTGATGAATGAATAATATTTCATCCTCATCACCAACCCAACCATGTGGTGGGTCCTCACAAGAAATCACTCATGTTTAAACAAACACTGGAGGTTAGAAAACAATCCCATATTCTCTTTATCTTGAAATGAATAGATTATTGATAATGATGCATGAAATTTTTTGCAATGATGTGCTTGAAAGTATTATTATTGTAGGTATTCAACACATCTTCTCTACCAAATATTAGGGTGAAATATGTATATATATACATGATTATTTTATGGATTTTACATAAAAATGATCTCATTGTAATTAGGGAATACCAAAACACAAGTCATCAACTAAAATTTTTGGATCAAGATATTGAATTGTGTAATTCACTCAATATCACAAAAATGTCCCCTCTTGTATGCCACATCATGATCTTACTATATCAGAAATGATCCTAACCATATTCCAACCACATCACAGAAAACATAAAACCTCTTCCAGGATTATGTGAAATCGTGATTAATGCTGATGTAAACTATTCATAAATATATTTAAGTTCTCTCTCAATTTCTTTATACCATATAAATTATATTCCTTTTCTAGTCAATCTAATATGTTATTATTCTAGGAATGAAAAATCCGGAAATAATTTCTTATAATACCGCACCATCCCCAATAATCCTTATATATCAAAAATATTCTTGGCTGCTCTATTGAAATAATGGATCTCACCATCTCTGGTTCAACCAATATATTTTCCTCTGAGACAATTAAATTCAGGATGTTGACCTCATAAATTAGAACATTGAATTTGGTGAGCTTATAATACCACTGATTATCTATTAGTGAACTCAAAATGATATCATGATATTAGAATTTTTCATGTCAATTATGCATGTACACCAATATAATTACCATGAAGACTACATAAAATGGATATAGATAGGGTGGTTACTGAAATTCATCAGTAGAATTGAAATTGGTTGTAACATTTTTAATAGTTAATTTCATAACCAAATTCTCATATGATCCATATCTTTAAGGGAATGGTCTATTTTGTTTAACTGATCAAATAACACAAACATGATGGTATCATGAAATCAGATCAATCATGGAGGAGACCCACTCTCCTAATAGGTGTTTGATGGTGTCATGTCTATGGGATAGTGGATATTGTACTTAATAGATAGTTATCTCAACCAATGATAATCCAGAAAAATATTAATGGTATCATCATACTTCTTCGTGAAATGGATAGGTGAACCCCATATGGATGTATTGATTCATATAAAACCCATATATTCCACATCCTCTGGTTACATCTTAAGATTTGGAATAGTTGTATTTGCAATCCAGTATGGTATATTGGATACTATTACATACCTAGAAGCTAGATCAATATTATACTCTTATTGTCTCTTTGGAGGTTGCGCAGAAATGTTATCAGGGAAGACGTCCCTGAAATGATTGATATCAGGAGTGATCATATACAATGAAAATATCATACCCATTATATTTCCTTGATAACAAACATGAGTTTCCATGGTTGTCCCAATCAACTATAATGGAAAGCCTTTTATATGGCTCCCTCCTCCATCACCACCATCACAACCAGATCTTCCGGTAGTACTCCTGCTCCTTTCCAGTATTGGGGATGTTTTCTATAATCATAAATGTTCATCCTTTGTAGATCCTATTTCTCTCTATCTCTCTATCCAATTGAGGTAAATCTTTATAAAAATGATTATCATGACCCAGATTTCCACAAGGAAAACACTTAACTAGGTCCTTACTACACTTTGGGATTTAATGTTATGACCTAACTCACTAATGGTATACCACATGGATATGAAATTGGATAGTCTCAATATTTATTCACCACGAGAAATCTCCAAGTGATTGATCTTGTAGTTGGTATATGAATTTTAGGGTCAAACAATGAATCTATCGGGGATCACACATTCATCATCTCTGATGTTACACTCAATAATGAGTTCCTGATTCAATATCCTACATACAATAGTCAAACCAAATGAATTCACGTAGGATTGTATTTCCTACCATACAACATCTTCCAATTGCCCATCCCAAGTTACCTCATCACCTATATGTTTTTAGGAATGGTGATGGAGCCCCATGAATTGTGAGGAGTAGTCTATAAATGATAAAGAACAATGGTCAAGTTGTATAAAATAACACGTTTTTTCCTACCTCAACGTCTCAATATAGAAATAATTAGGAAATGAAATCAATAAATCCCTCATAAATATACACCAATGTTTATCTAAATATGTAAAAACACACCTTTATATATCAAAAACGTCTCATGGAATATAAGTGTCAACACTAAATCACCTCTAAATATGTGTTTCATGATGATATAATATCGTTAATAAGTAATCTAGTACTGACATTGAATACTGTAGAATTCCCAACAATAAATACAGGGGTGCATTATGTTGTCATAATTAATAGTTCAACTATTCCTAAGTTGTGTTATGTACGTGGGTATTTCCAAAGTCTACAAGAGCTGATAAAAACAATCCTGAAATTAGGAATCATTACCCATATATATAATATTAGGAGGATCCAAATGTGGAACTGCATTGGATATTACAATTAGATCTATCCCACCACCATTTTTTCATGGTCATCAAAATCTTCCTGGAACATCACTTGGGGTTTTCATGAATGAATAATTCTATAATAAAAAAAACACCTCAAAATGTGATTTAATAAAAATATAGATTCATGAAATAAGAGTAGTTTATGTTCCTGAAATCATTTTCAAAAGGAACACACATCTTTATTCTCTTAAATCACGGTATGGGAGACAATAAAAAATTTGAATATTCAAGATAGATATATCCTATTACCTACAAGAATGTTTGGTCCAAGGTTTTGTTCATTGTTTCATATATAGGGTTCTAATATATATTGTGTCAATATATTTTAATAGAGGAAAACATCCATTAATATTCAAATACCATCAATATTTAATTTAAATCATTTAATTTAAATTGCAGGAGAAAAAATTTCATGCTCATTTATGTGTATAATGAACTAGTTAAATGATTTATTATTATCATTTTATTACATAGTAATAAATATATGTTTCCAATGAAACCTCAGGTAACTCTAACCAGACATTGAAATTCAGCATCATAATGTGTACTGTCTATAATGATAGAATTATTAGGTGGATCCACGTTCCAATATAATAGAATTAAAAGACATAAAATATTCAATTCAATCCATTTAATCATTGCTAACTAACTTTGTTCTCATGTAATCATTGGAAGATGACAAAAAAATGTGATTATTAGTTATTTAATGTTCCACAATCAATCTATATTGACAGAGACCATTTATTTTCATGAATATTCATTAATTGTCCAAATATTTACAACCTATATATTGTAGGAATTTTATTTATATAATAGGTATATCTATATAGACTATAAATAATTCTCTAGGTAATGTAAGTGATAAAATAAATATGGAATGAAAAATTAATGAAATGTGAATCCTTAACTCAATATCATGATGAATGAAGAAAATTTTCCTTCCCATAATGAGAAATGGATAAAATATATCCCATAATGATTTTAATAGCACTAAAAAACATGTGTGTCCACCAATAGAGACCAAAATATAACTATAAAATGTATAATATTGGATAGTAGGTCATATCACAAGTAATTTGGGCTTTCCCTATACATGGGTCAAATAATACTAGAAAAATGCTCATTATCAAATTCTGATGCATTTATAGTCTCTTTTATAACAAATAAAATCCTAAGACCAAAGAAAATTTAGACTCTTATAGAAATTTGTGACATCCTCTGATTTCTTACATGATAAGAGTAGTTGAACCAATGTCCATATTATATCAAGACACCCCCTTCTGGAGGAATCCATCTATAAGTGAGGGTTTGTATTGGTGTGGTGGGGAGACTATACACTGGCGATTAGAGTATAGAACAATACGTTAATAGTTACAATTAATAGAAGAATAAGTAAATCAAACATTTCAAATAATCATCTTGAAATGTCCATAGTATATAAATTGACCCTGATCTATTATAATTTATAGAATTATGATCTTGTCATTCTATACAAAAATATAATACATGGTTAATATTGACGTAAATATTTTAGATATGATATAAAATTATGGTAAAATAATAAAAATCCCTATCTATATAATTATGATCCAAATTATGGTAATCTACTCATTTATTCAATACTTGTAGAGTTAATCATGATTCCATCGAATGCCTCATTCAATTGTCCCTACCTATATCCATGAAGATTTCTTGAGAACTAAACAGTGGCCCAAATAAGGTTTCAGATAAACTTAGAAGGACACTGACAATGAATTTTAATTAAATCTAATATATACATGTACAAATTTGTAATCTGATGGAAAATATATAAATTATTAATGAAATGTGTAAATCATTTGTTGTATCAGACTCCAATAGAAAACAAATATGATACCACATACTTCATCCTAAGCTGGAATATCATTGAATGATTACAAACTATGATTTAAATTTAAAAAATATATTTTGGTAAAAATAATATCCAAGGAATCAAAATTATATCATATCATTATAATGGATGAACATGATGTATTGAATTTATATAATATACCATCATTTTTCTACATTTTCATTTCATTACTTTTGTTGAATAATTAAAAAGTAAGATAAACACACAACCAAAACCTAAATGAGATTTGTGCCTATGGAAACATGGAACACAACGTACAATCTAGTGTAATATGATCACTATTTCTAAACAAAATCATTCCCTTTAGTATTCCTACATAAAACCATTCCATATAATGAATGGAAATAAAACATAATAATTGGTGACCTCAAATGCTCAATTAGGGTATACAAAGAAGATATGTATGAATAATAAGGTTATAAAAACATAAGAATTACAATTGAAGGTCATTCCCTAGATATCAAATTATCATATGCTTGAGTCATGAACTAGTGATTGGTAGCTCATAAGACATGAATCATAATTGAATAAAGAAAATAATCCATAAAAGTACATCATATGGATAATACATGGAATTTTGGAAGAAAAATAAGTATATAATATCATTTTCAAATGCTACTTACCAAGAAATTCACAAAATGATAGCCTTGGGATTATAACCCATGTAGCTACTTCTCGAATGGGATACATTCCCGTGTATCATCTAGATTCATTCATTGGATGTCCACCACTGTACCCTCTTGTTTCACGCTTGGGATGCTCTCTCGATTACCATCTTTTTAGGGATTGGTATGTCCACCACTGTAATATATTTTTTTCGCCTTGGGATTCACTCCCTTGTAACCAATGGATATCATAACACATTTATCATAACACATTTCATTGGAGGGACATATAGGTACCACAGATCTCATAATTAATTCATATATATGTGTTCAATAATAAGATAAATCATTTAATATATCAAAACACATGGAATGAAATGTGATTTATAGACACCATAAAATCATAACATAACCCACAAAAATAAATGGGTTTCATAATTTTTATTCCATCATAATCATTACATATCTTAGAAAGAATAATAAATGAAATATTGAAGTGTATTCATTGTAAAACATAATTAACAACACACAATGTTATCCAAAATGAAATATATTATTTAGAAAAACTCTTGAATATAATTCTTGATGAATATATATTTTATTCCGTTAAAACATTTTCATTAAATGAAATGTTTCCCTATTTTAAATGAAACTATTTTCTTTTAAAAATAACCTTGTATGATTTTTAGGGATGTTTAAAGGCATAAAAATCTCATGAATGAATAAAAATAAATTTATTCCATATAATTAAAAAATATTCAACTAGTAATTTAATAGGAAAAATAAAAAAACCTAATTTTTTTAAAAAAAATATACCTTTCAAAACACATAATAAAAACTCATAAATTAGTAAAACTGATATTATAAAATTGTGAAAGAATAAAAAAATATTCATGAACACAACATTAAGAAACATACACATTAATGATAAATATACACTAATAAATATAAATGTATTAACAATCTTTGAATATAATGTGATTGTGAAATTAACCCATTTACATTGGAAAAAGATTTTCAAAAATAAATTTTGATCACATTTTTCTATTAAAATTGATATCAAAACATTCATTGGAAGATTTTAAAAAAAAATTAAATCGTAAAACATTTCTTTAAAGCCCTTTTTTTATTAAAAATAAGGTTGTGATATTTTTTTAAAACAACTATTGAGGAGAATAATATTCACACATTTGAATGTATCCTGTACCACTTTGAAACATTTGAATTATAATCTACATGAAAAAATAACATTAAAATATGATTAAAATATCCTGAAAATAAGGATATTCTTGATATAACATGTCAAACTTCAATATTTAGACCTTGTAAAAGATCAGTGGTGCAAAAAAAAAATTTGTCTCAAGGAAGTAAAATTAATTCAAAACCACCTTACTCATTTGATTAATTTTGAACCATAAATCCCTATGAAACATATATAATCAAATGAAAATTAAAATCCATTTAAATTAGAGGATAATATTCATACAAAAAATTCATAGTAGTATGACCAATATAGAAAAATAATGTGTGGTGAATAGGGCATGTATCTCTTGGAAAAAAAAGATAGACAAAATTACCTTACCACTCATTCGACTTACTTCAAATATGTTCAATCTTTCTATATAATGAATATACATTTTTAGTCATCTATTACAGAACCATATTCATATTTATAATATCATATATTATTTTCTTAGTAAATTATATTACCCATTTATTATTAATACTATTTTTAAGATACATTTTGGGTGATATTTTATTTGTTAATTATACGTGTTATGAATAGATATTTTGGATTCTAAAGATTTAATTTTTTCATGAATATATAATATGATATAAATATCATATATATTAAAAATATATATTTATTATAATCAGTAATTATAATTGAAAAACAACATTAATGGAGGTGGTAGCTCGTACATAGGAAGAAACCAATTTTTGATTTTAATTCAGATTGAAAGAATGAATGTAAATGAAAATTATGTAAATATATATACAAATATATATATATATATATATCATCAGTACACTATATTTAATATGTGACTATTTTAATATATTCAGACTAGTGATCCATTATTCATTCTGGGTGATGTGTGAATGAATCATGTCGCTTTGAAGATGCGGTAGTCCAGACATCCACAAATGAAGTTATCATATATACATAATATGGAATGGATGGAGGTATGTTTAATATACAATTTGTATAATATTAAATATTTTATAATATTAATGTTAATATATTATTTAACCAGAAAAGTAGTTATATACAATCAATGATGGCGGTAATAGGAAACAAATTGTTATTCCTAGAGGTGATTATTTGGAATAACTTGGACACTAATTTTGTTTCATTGTATAATAAGATATGATAAATTAAATGGATATGAGATATTACATTATAAAACAGAAAATATAGTATATGACTTATTCTAGTGTTTTAATTCATTTATGGATAAAGGATGTGGGTTCAAAGTAGAAAAAAGATATAAATTAAGAGAGGTACATCACAAAAATTACTTCTTGAATATCACCTCCCTAAGAGACCCTTGAGGAATATTTTTTTTTATTTTGGAGATCCCAAAATCACTTGGATGTGCGGATGTTGTGGAATAGAGTTTTAGGAATTGATTTGAAGATGTACAATTCATTTTGGGACAAAATGATGCAGTGAGGGGTGGTAATTATTCATAAGGAGTGGTGGATTTATCTAATTAAATAACTAATATTTTATATTTAAAACCAATGATTTTGAGGTTGAATTAAATTCAATGACATATTACAGAAATTAATAGTTTTAATGCTATCTAGTATCGATAACAAATTTATCCAACCTTTAAATATTGATGTTTTTATGCATTTTAATCCCTTAACTTTTTTACTTTTATCATGATTCAATTTTTTCCTATATATTGGTAATGGTTTTTTTACCATGGTAAATTTTATAGGCATAAAATTTAATTGACATTAAAACCTAAATTAGACAATGTTATTCTAGAAATGTATTACATTTTACTTAATTAAATTCCCATAGTAGGATAAATTTTGTTTATAATTATTGTAACATCCCAGGTAAATAAAAAATATGTCATTTTCATATTTATTAATATTTTTGAATTAAATATTAATTTTACATTAAATGGGATGCTATGTTTGATAGTGTACCCAACACACAATGATGTGTTTCTCCGAAATCTCATGTAGCACACAAGGTAGAGTCATAATGGAAAATAATAATACAACATTATTTTAAATGGTAGTTAATGCCTAGCCATTTTTTTGGTGGGAATTAAAAGAACTAAATATATTATAATTAAACATTTTTTTTGTTTTAACATTTATTTAATAATATTTAGAGGCTTATAATTAAAATGAATCCAATTTTAAGCATGAATACTCTAATATTTTTAAAATGAAGTTTTACCTTCTTTTGATGGAAAACCCATTTTAAATCTAGGTTTTTTACTTTTATATGTGGAATTTGAAAAAATAATCTTTTCTTTAGCAGAGGGATTTCAATATATACTTTTGTTAAATATTTTTTATTTTTCTAATAAAGATCAGTTTTAATGAATAATGAAAAATACATCATTTTAATTCAAAACAGTATTTTTATCTGATATATTTATATGGATAGATTAACTTTTTAATTGGTTTTAAGGTTTAATTAGGTTATATTTTTACCATTTAATCCAATTTTGGTCATTATAAGTAATTTCACATTGAAATTGGAGATAAACACATGTTAATTTTTATTGTAGTTTTTACACCTTAAAAACACGATATCTAGTTTTGACAAAAAAATAATTTTAAATTAATTAATGAAACTTCTATGTTTTGAATTATGTAAAATAGATATCATATTTGAACTTGGAATATCAAAATTAGATTTGGGTGAATTTGTTGTATTTTTCTAAAAATGTTCAATTTTTGATGAATTGTAAAAAACACTAAATTGTAGTTTAAAAAAGTTTTTCTCATTTAAATGAAATTTTAACACTTCATGGTATTGATATTAAAAAATATGACATAAATTTTTTTAATCATAAAATAAAATTTGGTTCAATAAGATGAAATTAATTTATGGCGAATAGTAACATTGGATTTTTATTTACCGCGGTTAAAGATAAATATGGCAATTGAAGGTAAAAATAATATTATAATAATATAAAATAACTTTAACACATGTTCTAAACTTATTGGATGAGTTATGGCCGACCAATAAAGTCCTTGGGTGATACTTTTGTCCATTGAAAGCCACTTGGCCAGGATAATGACAATAATACCATGTTATTTAATGTAATAATAAAAATATCATAAACATGTAATTTTATTGCTAAATCAATTTTAATGTGATTCTATTTGATAGGTATATTTAACATTAAATATTCATTATAATAATTAAAGGATTTCCTACATCATGGTATTTTATTTATAATTTTTATACATAAAATAAATAAATTTATTACTGACATAACAATGATGTAATAATTACCTAATTAATGAATGTTTTTAATAAATGAGATTTAGAATAATTTTATTTTGAAACATTTTATACCATCCATGATTTATAGAGGTGAGGATGACATTTTATCTTTGATTTAATGATGATTTTTCAAATGAATCATGTTTTTTGGATGTTTTAAAAAGTCATGATATTAATAGTATAAAATTGACATAAATGGGTTTTTAAATCAATCAATATTTTATTAAAAAATAAAATAGTCCAAAAAATATAATATTTTTCAAAATGAAATAAATGATGTTTAAAATATCATTACTGATCTATTTTTGGTCTCTTTTAATTTTATTTCAACTATATTGACCATATTGTATGAATATACAATAAGACATGGTAAAAGTTATATTAGTTAACTATGGGTTAAAGATAAATGATAAAGTTAAAATTAAACCAAAACATGTCTATAAATAATTGTTTTGGATTATATAAAATAATAGTCATATTATATTCTAATTTAACTAGTTTTTAACCTTTAGAAATATACATTCTGTTTATAATAAAATAATAGTTTCAAACATTCCTAAAGGGAACCTCCTCCCGCATATAAAAGGTCATCACCTCTAACCCATTACAAACACCAATAAAACCCATTTTATCATCCAAATTCTTTCAAAATAATCTCCGAACATCTCTTTATTCATCCTAGAGGACTTACCTTAGGCATAAGAAAATTCAAGAAAGCCTTATGGTTCAACCTAAAGGGAGTTTCCAGATTTAAAGGTAACATAATCTCTCAACTTCTTTTCTTTTATTTTCTATCCCCACTCCCCATTCCTTTTTATTAATTATTCACAAAACAAAACTAGTATCTTCAATATACTAGGTTGTTTGTTATATTTATTCAATCTACACTTACACACACCTCCATCTAATTTATTTAGAACATTATGTTTCTGTGGATGATGAACTATAGCCTCACAAAATGATGATTGTTAAATTATCTCCTACCACCTCTCACGGTGGCCATAATGATAGCACGATATTTATATGTTATATATATATATTTCACTTATAACTTCTCTATGCTATTGTATTTTTCATTTAAATCATACCTTTATGGTTTCCATGATGGGTAAATAGGATAATTTCACTTGAAAATTGTGGACTACCACCCCCTCAAAGTGACATGACTCTTTCATAATATACATGGAATGTAACAAGGATGGTGTTAATAAAATTATGTAATGTATATAAAATATGATATTATACTGAAATAAAAATTTAATTATGTATTATTCGGTTTTTATTCTTTTAAAAATGAAAAAAATGAAATGAAAGTAGCGTTCATGCGTACGTAGAGCTTACGGTCTCCATGAATGGTGAATTTAATTTTCATATATCCAAATGTATTGAATATTAACAATACATATATACTAGATATATATAATATATATTAAATCCAAATTATTAATATTATTATTGATATAATGTACTTTTGTCCACATGGACAATTTGTATATATAACAAGTTCATTTTTGACTCAAGTCCTGGACATGGAAAAAATGTTTGATATGAACTAAAATAATTTACTAATTGTTATTTGAAGGTAATAAGTGATATAAAATGAACACTAATATTGAAAAAGTTTATTTTTAAAGTATAAATTAACTTAATTTTATTATTCAGGGTGACCAAGGAACATACAATACACGTCAGACTTGATGTAAGTGGTTTTCATCTCACGTTTTATTCCTGTGAGATTCATGCTATATTTTCCTGTATTTCCTAACGTGTGGTACATGTACTGACCATCATTGTATTTTTTTTTGTAATATAAATTATTTTATGGGTATATACATATTCATTGTATGATCTTTCTTTAATGGGTTGTATGTTTCATAAGTTACTAAATCGGTAAGGGAACTTTTTAACAGAATTTACATTCTTTGGGATAATCTTATAATTCTTCATAATGTCTCTCTATGATTATGTGTGGAATAACTATTTATTAATTTTTTTTGTAACATCCACTCCACTTTGTGTGTATATAATTGTAGTACACATAATCTCCCAATTGATATATTCTAATGTCATTTATACGATCTTTGTAAGGGAGCTGTTCACCCTTATCTTTTATTTATTGATTATTTTATGTTATATCTTTTAAATTTTGATTTTCTTTTGATGGGATATTTTATTATATATTATTATTTATATACATTTTATGTCCATGTGGTTAGATACCCTTTTCCCTTACATCAACTCATTTTTTGAAATTGAATGTGATTTCGTTAGGCTGTTGAATTTCTATAAGGGAACTTATTAACCCAATTTCAATTCTTTGGGTCAAACATTTACTTCTTTATTATGTCATGTTGTGAATATGTGTAAATTACCTATGATTTTTTTACACTTAATATCCACTTATATTAAGTGTATTCTTATTTTTCAAACATAATCATGTCATTGATTTATCATTAATCTAATGAAGTGATCTTTGTAAGGGACTTTGTATCAATTCACATTCCATTGAGATTATTTGTTTTTATACTCAAATTCAGTTTTATATGGTGTATATACCATCCTTTTACATATTATATCATGAATATAATTATTCTAATGATATTATAAATTTTTTTAATGTTATTCTATAATTATTTTTATTCATGTAATTTCTCATGTGGTAAATGACTCTATAACTAAAACATTGTTTTAAATGTTTTAGAGATTTATTATTCTAAATATTTTTCATTAATGAACATGTTTTCAAAATGTTTTTAAGGATTTATTAATATGTACATTAATGTTTTAAAATGATAATTCCTTTCAAAGATTGAATGTTCTATTAAACACTTTTATTCAAAAAAATAATTATTAAATGTATAAAATGGTTTTAAAATGGTTTGATAAAACATTGAATATGTCAATATCTTGAAATGATATATTTTTATTGCAATGTGGAAATGTTATCTTTACTTTAGGCTTGTTTTATGTGTTATGAGTATGTTGTGGTTATTGGGAATTGTTTACACATATGGGCAGTGTCGTGATAAACCAAGGGTAAGTGAGCCCGAGATAAATCTCTAATGCCTTGGGTATCATCATATAGGTAAATGTTAATGTTTATACTAAGAGATTTAGTGAATATACTATGATGGGTATTCAAAACGTAACTCCCTATGTATTTTTGAAAGTTAAAATGTGTATTTTATATGGATTCCACAAGTTACCTTTATTATTTCTGATTTCTATGTGTTATTCGTAAATATTAATATTTCATGAGGTATATTAAAGAGATTATGTTTTGTATGTATTGATGGACTAATGATTTCATTCCTTATTTTATAACCCTTACTGGGATTTTTATGCTCATCCCATATTTTAGAATTATTTTTTCCAGCATATATGGGAGGGTCAGACAAATGAATAATTAAACAATATTTTTATCAAGAATAGAATTCTTTTTTTTCTTTTAAGGGTTTTTTATTTTCTAAAAAATGGATTCTGAGTATGTGTGTCTACTTTTTAATTTTTGAGTTTCAAAGTAATAGTTTTGGCCTAATCCTCTAAAAATCTAAACCTAAAAATATCCTCAATGTGAACTATTAAATTAATTAAATATTATTCAATGATTAAGGCTGGTGCCTTGTAGTTGGTATCACATGTTTCTTTAGAAAACATTCATTATTATGAGTTTTTATTAGGCATATGGACAATCACTATGTTTACTCTTTAAGATAAATCTTCATGTTTTATCTTTTTCAAATAAAGGAATGTTTGTTTCAAATAGAAGGAGGAGGATCTCCAATAACCTTCATATCTATTCCTCATGACATGCTTGGAATAATTATTCCAATATCATTTACATATGATTATGAAATATTTTATAACATACAACTCACTTGCAAGAAAGTGTCTGTGATATCAAACACCTCCTCTATAACTCAATACCATCGTGGATCATGGGTTGTGTTTAGTCAAATCCGATTTTCACAATATTTTCATATTTTCAATAAAGGTAAAAATTATCAAGGTATTTTCAATTATTTTACATTATAACATTCTTTTGAGGAATATTTAGATTTTGAAAAAGGAGTTGAAAATGGAGACCCTTTAGAAACCTATTTATATTTTCTTTTAAATTATAGTATTTTAACACAAACTTATGGTATTTTAAAAGGTCTATTGATTGAATTTTTCAACTCAAACACAGTCCAACTGTTTTTAAAAATAATTTTTTATCAAATGTTTTAAAATTATATGTCATACATGATTATTTTCCAAAACTATTTTTATGTGAACACACACAAGACCCAAGTTGTACGAGGTATATTTTGATAAAGGAACAGATGATTTTGAATGATCTATAAATCATTGTTTCAGCGCATGGAACATCTATCTATGGGAACAATATGATGATGAAACCGGGTGGACACCAATATCATGATACAATATTCGTTTTTTGGGAATAATGTTATTTTATGGAGTTAAAATAATTCCTATATTTATAGGACTTCATGAATTAATATATTGAGTTCATTATAAGTTGGGATGAAAATTAGAGATAAAATATAACCATTGAGGTTAAATCATGTTAGGGATATTTTTGAGTTTTATAAAATGGACAACACGCAGACCGTGTGATAACATGTCGCGTCAGAAAAAGATGTGGGAATCGAACAGATAACCAAAGTGTGATGGGGATTGATTGCCTACCACTAGAATACATGAAGTCTCTAGTTAGTATGACTAATTCTATTTAGTTAAATGATTTTATAGATAAAGAATAAGTTTATTTTTGGAACATATGTTTTATCAAATTCATATCCTTGTAATAGAAAAATGATTTGGTGATTGAGTGATATAGTTTATTTTAGAAGACATTCTTTCTTTTGGGGAACAATATATGAAAAAGGAAAATATAATACTATAACATCCCGCCTTTTTATCACATAAAATTTCATTACATTTTACAAAACTGAGGATCTTTAATGTTTAGTGTCTTGGAAACAAGGAACATAATACAAGAAAAGAACATAACACATTATTCTTAAACACATGAAAGGCTTCTCCTTAAGTACATCCTAGGTTCATTACTGCATCTCATAACCTGGGGACATACATCAAAAGAAAGGGTGAACAGAAGGTAAACATTTTACATGTGAACTTGAGATACTTCAATAAGGTCATGAAAAGAACATTAAGGCATGAGAAAGAAATCATGAGGAATATCATAATAAAAATAACATTTTTCATAACTTGAAGATGTGGCTGAAAAATTTAATATTGACAATCATTTCGTTTCACCAAGGTCCATTCCCAAGGTGTCATTAAAAGTTACCAAGGTTATTCACCAAGGTATCAGTCTAAAAAGTCATCTCTAGAGATTAAGTCTTTACCCAATGCATTGGAGCACTATCTGGGCGCACCCATGACATGTATTTATTATCATGTGAGACACATATATCATCATAAAACATTTCATAAACAACCCATATATAAAGGAAATGGGTTTCATTTCATAATCATAACGTTTTAAAAACTACTTTAAAGACATGATCTTTATGTCACTTTAAACCCACGGAAAGGGGAAAGCGGGTTTCATGTATGTAAATCCCAGAATTTAAAATAGAAAATTTTGATATACATGTGAATACCCCTGTAGAAATAATATATTTGAGTATTCACTTAATAATATAAAATATCTTTATAAAAAAAGAGAGAGACATTTTGAGACGAAAATTCTGCAGCATAACGGCTACGTTACAGGGTTTTAGAAAACGTTGAAAAGAGAGGGGACATGGGTAAAACATTCCTAAATGACCCATAAAACAGTAGAGGGACAGAATATAAGGGATTTAAGAACATGGTAATGAAATTTGGAAATATACCATATGAAATGAAGAACATGAAAGGAAGACAAAAATAAGATTTCTCTTATGAAAATTCGGCAGCCTAACAGCGTTACATAAACTTCAACCAAAAATGAATTGATGAGATCAAATAGGGTCTCTCATCATATGAACATAAAAGATCAGTATGATAGATATAGAGATCATACCCCAACATAATAAAAAGGAAATTGCAAGACTTGACATGGAATTAGAACTTTGAAAATGGAGAAAGGTGAAAGGACCACTTAAAAATTCAGCAGCCTAACTATGCCACTTAAACTTCAAAATACTGAATTGAAGAGATAAAATGGGGTCTCTCATCATATGGTCATAAAATATCAGTATGATAGATATAGAGATCATTATCCACATAATAAAAAGGAACTTTAAAGAATTGACATGAAGGTAGAACTTCAAAACGAGAAGGGTGAAGAACCACTTAAAAATTCGGCAGCCTAACGGCGCCACTTAAAACTTCAAAATACTGAATTGAAGAGATCAAATGGGGTATCTTATCATATGGTCATAAAATATCAGTATTATAGATATAGAGATCATACCCCAACATAACAAAAATGAACTTTAAGGAATTGACATGAAAGTAGAACTTCAAAACGAGAAGGGTGAAGAACCTCTTAAAAATTCGGCAGCCTAACGACGCCACTTAAAACATCAAAATACTGAATTGAAGAGATAAAATGGGGTCTCTCATCATATGATCATAAAATATCAGTATGATAAATTTAGAGATCATACCCCAACATAATAAAAAGGAACTTGAAATACTTTACATGAAAATAGATCTTGAAAAATGAGAAGGGAGAAAGAATCCGTTACAAAAATTTCGGCAGCCTAACAACACCACTTAAAACATCATAAAACGAAATGATGAGAGTAATAGGGGATCTCTCATCATATAAACATGAAAAGGGCAGTAAGAGTAATATAATAGAACATCCTTTAACATATGAAAATGGAGCAATAAAAGAAATTACATAAAAGATATTTCTTGAAAAGAAAGAGAGAGGTCGGATCCCTTACCTTAAAACGTAACTCTTAAAACTCAAAGGATGGGACCTTGAGGGCTTGGGGGCACCTTGGGAGGACTCTTTTGGAGGTAATGAGACCATAACTTCGTTGGGGGAGAGTGGGGAGTCGAATGGATGAGAGTATGTCTTGGTATTCATAGGGAAAGTGAGGGGACAAGGCATAAATGGCCAAGGGACACCTCATTAGTGGTTTTGGCAAAACCATGCGCTTGCCCATGGTATTTGCCCATGGTATTGGCCACTTGGGACACCTCATAACTTATCTTACTATTCATAAGTCGACCATATTGATTACATATTTAATACATCATTTAATGATGTCATTAAACACCCGTAACTTAAAAACTGTATTTTCACTATTCATCGAAAATTCAACTTTCTCAGAATAATCCCAAAATTTCACCTTAACCAAATATCAATGCTCTAATTTAAAAAATGAACTCCATTTTATAAAAATAATTTTCTAAATATTTATAATTTATTTTTTAAATAAATAAACTATTCACTGAAAATTCATTTTTTTTGAAAAAACCCCAAAAATTATCATAACATAATATCGATGCTCTGAGTTCAAAAATGAAATCCATTTTATAAAAATAATTTTTTTTAAATAATTTTAATTTAATTTTTTTAATTAAAAAACACTATTCACTCGAAAACACTAATACTTGAATAATAATTTATGAAATCGTTATTTAACCATTTTATTGAATCACATTACTTAATCAGGGTGCCTAGATTATATTAATATTTTCTTTAAGTGAGATTACTAATCCATTTGGACACATTACTAATCCTAATCATAAAATCACTATTTATAATTTACTATTCATAAAAAATCATGTTGATCTTATTAGACTCTAAATTTCGTACTGAACATAATTGTAGAAGACCATTTTTTGAAAACCATTACACATTTTTAATTATTTAAGGTTTACATAAATTTTTTTAAAATATCCTTTTTCTAAAATTCATCAAAAATATGCATACTATATTTATCCGGTCATTTAAAAATTTATAAACTTCATCATAAGAAGAAATCCCAATTTTTATTTAAAACAAAGGATTAGACAAGGTAGTTACGGTCTCCTTACATAGCCCCTTATCACACCAGCATAGGACCTAAGTGTGAGGTGTGCTAAGGTGAGAGAATCCGAGGGAGGCTCGACCAACATCGCACGGGTAGTAATTTCTATCAGTTTGAACTTCTTGTGAAGGCGATCCCGTTCTAGCTTCACATGATGAAGTTTAGCTTGGGTTTGGTACAGAGAAAATCCCAGTGGTGCTACCTCCTTCCCAAGTTCTGTTAGATGGGCTTCGATCGGTCCAACACTACTGGGTGAGGTCATCGAATCTTCCTTCTATATTAATTAACCAAGATTACTTGTATTTAGAGAAAATCATCGAAACGTTTAGTTTACAGCGGTCATATTGACCAATGGTCATATAACAGTCAAAACACAACGGTCTCATTTTAATTATACTCTTGTTATCAAATGAAACATTTTTGTTGAGTATAAAAATAAAATAACACACAAAATTAGGAAACAATATTTATTCAAAATTTCAGGTCATTACAATATTCCCCCCTTAAGAAATTGCATCCTCGCAATTTTTTTTAAAATTGGGTTTTGAAATTTCATTGAAAGTCCCACATCGGAAAAGGAGTCCGAAAAACTATTACATTAAAAGAAATAACGGGAAGTAAAAAGGTCACCAGAGTTAACACATACTAGGATTACATGGAGGAAAACATGGATATGGAAGAAAAAACAAAGGGTCAAGTTCTGGGGGAGAGTGATAGAAAACATGATTAGGAGAAAGTTAACCATAAGAAAATCCCAAACTTACGATGTGTGTAAACGGTCTTTGATTACCTAGTATGAAACGTAAACCAACAACATTTTTGTTTTACGTTCTTTTTAATAATTTTGAGGAATTCATTTACTACATAGAACAAATACATAATAAAATATACCTACCTTCATGTAGAGTTTCATCCTTTAATAAGTTTCTACCAAAACTAATCTTTTCTCCAAACGACGAGAATTCAAAATTACTTGGTCTCATCAAAAAACAAGAATCATCTTCTTGAGAATCACATAATCTACAAAAGATTAACTATCTATTTCTTCTATCTTTAAACATTATCCCAAAAACAGAAAGGGTAGGGTAAAACAACTCTTCAAAAAGAAAGAATCCCAAAGGAATGGAAACTACTTTTAAATCTTCAAAGTTCCATGGTACTACCCATAGTTCATCATTGACCATTCCATAAATAACTGTCATTAAGTTTCCTCAAAATAAACCAAGCTAATATTGAAACCCAAATACAAGAAGGATTTGATAACATAGTCTTCCAAAATAAACTTCATTGTTCATCTCCAAACAATATCAACCACTCCTAACATCTTATAAAAAAAGTAGCTAACCTAAACATATTTTAACCAAGATAGGTTAATCATTCCCATAAGTAGCCTAAATTACTATAAGTCCACCTTAAATTCATCGATTCTTCAAAATATAAGTCAACCTTACCCCTCAATGAAAATACCGTAATAATCTATTTACCCCGATCATATAGGGTCCCCAAAATAGTGAACATCTTCCAAAATAATAATCATCTTTTAATCCCCTAATCATCCCTATCATATTAATACGACAATCATCGCATTTCCTATCACATTGGTTGTTGGGACATGTTCTTCCATTTCCCGCCATTAACTAAGAAAATAAACTATAATTAGGGGCTTAAATACTTAGCCAATAATCATGAAAAGGAACCGAAAGCATATAAGGATAACTTGTAGAAGAAAAGTATACCCTAACTTGTAATCTCCTAGGTTCCCATCTAGGTTATCCATGATCATATATTCTTATGTGAATCTTTATTTTATTTCATCTTTGTTCCTTTAACAATGGTTCATTCTAAGCTTATGAATTTACCAAAGCATATCCCTCGGGAGTGTCGTAACCAAGAGTGCAGCAAGGCCCATTGTCGTGTACCAGTTCCTGTTCAAGTATAGCTCAAAGCGGTGTTTTAGGGTTTTACCCCTATGTACATCTATGCCAGAGCCACCTCTACCTGCTCGTATCCAGACAGGGATGTATTTTCTTGGCAACCCCTTACTCAATACTCACCAAAATACCAGGAATATTTCCTATATTTAAACTTTTCTATAGGGTTATTCCTAGAGTTTTCATATCCTAATTTCCACAAATAACTAAACCATCCTTTGATACCAACTATAACATCCCGCCTTTTTATCACATAAACTTTCATTACATTTTACAAAACCGAGGATCTTTAAGGTTTAGTGTCTTGGAAACAAGGAACATAATACATGAAAAGAACATAAAACATTCATCTTAAATACTTGAAAGGACTGTCCTTATGTTCATCATAGGTTCATTACTGTATCTCATAACCTGGGGACATACATCAAAAGAAAGGGTGAGAAGAAGGCCTAGTAAGGGAAATAAGAGAAACATTTTACATGTGAACTTGAGATACTTCAATAAGGTCATGAAAAGAACATTAAGGCATGAGAAAGAAATCATGAGGAATATCATAATAAAAATAAAATTTTTCATAACTTGAAGATGTGGCTTCAACATTTAATATTGACAATCATTTCGTTTCACCAAGGTCCATCCCCATGGTGTCATTAAAAATTACCAAGGTTATTCACCAAGGTATCAGTCTAAAAAGTCATCTCTAGAGATTAAGTCTTTACCCAATGCATTGGAGCGCTATCTGGGCGCACCCTTGACATGTATTTATTATCATGTGAGCCACATATATCATCTTCAAACATTTCATAAACAACCCATTATAAAAGAAATGTGTTTCATTTCATAATCATAACGTTTTAAAAACTGCTTTAAAGACATGATCTTTATGTCACTTTAAATCCACAGAAAGGGGAAAGCGGGTTTCATGTATGTAAATCCCAGAATTTAAAATAGAAAATTTTTATATACATGTGAATACCTCTGTAGAAATAAGAGATTTGATTATTCACTTAATAACATAAAATATCTTTATAAAAAAAGAGAGAGACATTTTGAGACGAAAATTCTGCAGCATAACGGCTACGTTACAGGGTTTTAGAAAACGTTGAAAAGAGAGGGGAAATGGGTAAAACATTCATAAATGACCCATAAAACAGTAGAGGGAAAGAATATAAGGGATTTAAAAACATGGTAATGAAATTTGAAAATATACCATATGAAATGAAGAACATGAAAGGAAGACAAAAATAAGATTTCTCTTATGAAAATTCAGCAGCCTAACAACATTACATAAACTTCAACCAAAAATGAATTGATGAGATCAAATAGGGTCTCTCATCATATGAACATAAAATATCAGTATGATAGATATAGAGATCATACCCCAACATAATAAAAAGGAACTTTCAAGACTTGACATGGAATTAGAACTTTGAAAATCGAGAAAGGTGCAAGGACCACTTAAAAATTCAGCAGCCTAACAATGCCACTTAAACTTCAAAATACTGAATTGAAGAGATCAAATGGGGTCTCTCATCATATGGTCATAAAAGATCCGTATGATAGATATAGAGATCATTCCCCAACATAAAAAAAAGGAACTTGAAATAATTGACATGAAGGTAGAACTTCAAAACGAGAAGGGTGAAGAACCACTTAAAAATTCAGCATCCTAACGGCGCCACTTAAAACTTCAATATACTGAATTGAAGAGATAAAATGGGGTATCTCATCATATGGTCATAAAATATCAGTATGATAGATATATAGATCATACCCCAACATAACAAAAAGGAACTTGAAGGAATTTACATGAAAGTAGAACTTCTAAACGAGAAGGGTGAAGAACCTCTTAAAAATTCGGCAGCCTAACAGCGCCACTTAAAACATCAAAATACTGAATTGAAGAGATCAAATGGGGTCTCTCATAATATGATCATAAAATATCAGTATGATAAATTTAGAGATCATACCCCAACATAATAAAAAGGAACTTGAAATACTTTACATGAAAATAGATCTTGAAAAATGAGAAGGGAGAAAGAATCCGTTACAAAAATTTCGGCAGCCTAACGGCACCACTTAAAACTTCATAAAACAAAATGATGAGAGTAACAGGGGATCTATCATCATATAAAAATGAAAAGGGAAGTAATAAGAATATAAAATAACATCCTTTAACATAATAACATGGAGCAAAAAAAGAAATTACATAAAAGATATTTCTTGAAAAGAAAGTGAGAGGTCGGATCCCTTACCTTAAAACGTAACTCTTAAAACTCAAAGGTTGGGACCTTGAGGGCTTGGGGGAACCTTGGGAGGACTCTTTGGGAGGTAATGAGACCAGAACTTCGTTGGGGGAGAGTGGGGAGTCAAATGGATGAGATTATGGCTTGGTATTTATAGGGAAAGTGAGGGGACAAGGCATTAATGGCCAAGGGACACCTCATTAGTGGTTTTGGCAAAACCATGGGCTTGCCCATGGTATTTTCCCATGGTATTGGCCACTTGGGAAACCTCATACCTTATCTTACTATTCATAAGTCGACCATATTTATTACATACTTAATACATCATTTAATGATGTCATTAAACACCCGTAACTTAAAAACTGTATTTTCACTATTCATCGAAAATTCAACTTTCTCATAATAATCCCAAAATATCACCTTAACCAAATATCAATGCTCCGATTTCAAAAATGAACTCCATTTTATAAAAATAATTTTCTAAATATTTTTAATTTATTTTTTAAATAAATACACTATTCACCGAAAATTCATTTTTTTCTGAAAAAACCCCAAAAATTACCATAACATAATATCGATGCTCTGAGTTCAAAAATGAAATCCATTTTATAAAAATATATTTTTTTAAATATTTTTAATTAAAAAACACTATTCACTCTAAAAAACTAATACTTGAATAATAATTTATGAAATTGTTATTTAACCATTTTATTGAATCACATTACTTAATCAAGGTGCCTAGATTATATTAATACTTTCTTTAAGTGAGATTACTAATCCATTTGGACACATTACTAATCCTAATCATAAAATCACTATTCATAATTTACTATTCATCAAAAATCATGTTGATCTTATTAGACTCTAAATTTCATACTGAACATAATTGTAGAAGACCATTTTTTGAAAACCATTACACATTTTTAATTATTTAAGGTTTACATAAACAATTTTAAAATATCCTTTTTCTAAAATTCATCAAAAATATGCATACTATATTTATCCGGTCATTTAAAAATTCATAAACTTAATCATAAGAAGAAATCCCAATTTTTATTTAAAACAAAGGATTACACAAGGTAGTTACGGTCTCCTTACATAGCCCCTTATCACACCAGCATAGGACCTAAGTGTGAGGTGTGATAAGGTGAGAGAATCCGAGGGAGGCTCGGCCAACATCACACGAGTAGTAATTTCTATCAGTTTGAACTTCTCGTGAAGGCGATCCCGTTATAGCTTCACACGATGAAGTTCATCTTGGGTTTGGTCCAGAGCAAAGTCCAGTGGTGCTACCTCCTTCCCAAGTTCTGTTAGATGGGCTTCGATCGGTCCAAGACTACTGGGTGAGGTCATTGAATCTTCTTTCTATATTAATTAACCAAGATTACTTGTATTTATAGAAAATCATCGAAATGTTTAGTTTACAGTGGTCATATTGACCAATGGTCATATAACAGTCAAAACACAACGGTCTCATTTTAATTATACTCATGTTATCAAATGAAACATTTTTGTTGAGTATAAAAATAAAATAACACACAAAATTAGGAAACAATATTTATTCAAAATTTCGGGTCATTACAAATACTATGGGATTTCATTTTATGATTAATGGTGGAATTTTATTATGATAGAATCTATGTTTTTACTATGGACTTGCAGAGATTTGGGTTAGTTATGGAAATGATTAACCTATCATTGAGAATATGTGATTAGGTTAATTACACTTCAATATTTGACATTAAGAGTAGTGTATTTTATTTAGAGATGAATGTTAGGATTTTCTATTCATGACTATGTGATCAATTCCTTCTAAATTTTGGGTTTCAAACCTTGTTTGGATTATTTTGATGAATTTCGAGGTGATTGTGTGTTGAATGGTCTTTACTGAATTTTGGGAATTGTTTTTTAAATTTTAGAGATAAAGAGTTGTATTTATTTTTATAAATTATTATCCTTTTAGGGGGTTATGTGATCTTGTTCAAACCATTTTGGTGTTGGATAATGTCTAAAGACATGGGAACAATATAGTTAGTCTTTTGTGGATTATTTGATTATCTAGAAGTTGATTATAGTGCTTTAGATGTGACCAAGTCATCTTGAAAACTCATCGTTTGGAGAAAATATTAGTTTTTGGTAGAAATATATTAAAGGATGAAACTCTAGTTGAACATTATGTATTTATCCATATATTCTTATAATAAGTAGTATAGGAACACCTCAAATTTATGAAAATGAACATAAAAAAGTTTTCCTTTTAATTTTATTACTGGGGAATCAAAGTCTGTTTTACCTATCACACATTTATTGTTTTCTAGGAGTTAACATTGTCGTCATCGTTTTTTCTATCACTCTCCAACAGAACATGACACCTAATTTCTCTTCCATACCCATGTTTTCTAATATGAAATCCTAGTATGTGTTATCTCGGTTGACCTTTGTACTTATCTTCCATTCTTATTAAGTGATAGATTTAATGGATCTTTTTTCGATGTGGGACATTCAATAAAGTTTCCAGGTCCAATCATAAAATTGTGAGTACACAATTTCCAAAAGGCGGAAGGATGTAACATCCCAAGTTAATAAAAAATATTAAAATTTAATATTTATTTATATTTTTTAAATAAATATTAAATTTACTTTAAATGGGATGTGATGCCTAATGGCATACCTGACGCGCAACAATGAGTTTATCTAAGATCTATGATTTCACATAAGTCTAATTCACACAGAAAAATAAAAATATAATATTATTATAAATTCTAGATAATGACTAGCCATTTTATTGGATGGAATGAAAAAAATAACTAAATTATGATTAAAAATGGTGGTTAAATATTTTTACATTTATCAAATAAAATTTAGAGGCTTAAAATGAAAATGAATTCAATTTTAAGCAGAAATACTATAATATTTATAAAGGGTAGTTTTACCACCTTTTGATGGTGAAACCCTTTTAAATATAGTTTTTTTCAATTTTATATATTTCATTTTATAATATAAAATTCTTCTTTAGCATCAGGATATCGAAATTTACTTTTGGTAAATTTTTGGTATTTTTCTTATAAAGTTCATTTTTTATGAATATTGAAAAATACAACATTTTGAGTCGAAACTTTATTTTCATATGATTTATTTATATGGATTGATTAACTTTTTAATTGGTTTTAATGTTTAATTAGATTATATTTTTACCAGTTAATCAAATTTCATTCATTAGAAGTAATTTCATATTGAAATTTGACATAAACACGTGTCAATCTTATTTTAATTTTTAGTTCTTAAAAACACACATTCTTGTTTTGACAAGAAAATTAATTTTAAATTAAATATTGAAAAATATATGTTTTTAATTTGGTAAATTATATATAATTTTTTAAATATGAATATCCAAATTAGTTTTGGGTGAATTTTTTGTATTTTTCTAAAAATGTTCATTTTTTGTGAATAGTGGGAAACACTGTGTATTAATTAAAAACTCGAAAATTTATTTTAAATAAAATTTTACCACTTCCATGAATTGATTTTCAAAAATCAGACATATATGGTGGTAACATGTATAAAAAATCTGGTTCAATATGATGAAAATGATTTTTTTGTGAATAATATCTTTTCATTTTTATTTATCACAGTTAAAGGTAAATAGAGTAATTCAAGGTAAAAATAATATTTTAATAATATAAAATTAACATAAAAATTTTCCTAACATTATTGGATGAGTCTTGTCCGACCAATAAAATCCATAGGTGAGAATTTTGGGCTTTTAATTGAACTTTGGAAAGATAAGGACATTATTAACATTTATTTAATGTAAAAATAAATATATCATAAACATGTATTATTTTTTTAAACAATTTTAATGTTGGGTTATATATAATTGAAATATTTTACTATAAATATTCATTATAAATCTGAACATATTTTTTACATCATTGTATTTTATTTATATTTGTTATATATCAAATAAATAAATATATTTATGACACAATGATGATGTAATAATTACCTCAATAATGAATGTTTAAAATAAATGAGATTAGAAATATTAAAATAGTTTTATTTATAACTTTTTGTTCCATAGACGAATTTTAGAGATGTCTATGACATTGTAT
This sequence comes from Viscum album, assembly GCA_963277665.1. NCBI lineage: Eukaryota > Viridiplantae > Streptophyta > Magnoliopsida > Santalales > Viscaceae > Viscum > Viscum album. The sequence goes on from OY728142.1 coordinate 1,063,657,545, forward strand.
CTTGGAATTTACGTTGGTTTTTTGAAATAATATAGTTGGAATGATTTTTTAGAAAGGCATGATATGAATCAAATAAAAATTGACATAAATGAGTTATAAATATATAAATATTTCATTAAATGATAAAATAGTCTTAAAAATCTATTATTAATCCAAATTAAATATATTATTCTAAAAATTTCATTAATGATCCATTTGGGGTCTCTTGGAATTTTATAGTAAATATATTAACCATATAGTATGAATATACAAGAAGACATAGTAAAAGATAAATTAGTTAACTAAGGGTTAAAGCTAAATGATAAGGTTAAATATGAAACCAAATCTTCTCTAAAACCTAATAGTTGAAAGGATTTTGAATAATAGTTATTTTATAGTTTAATTTAATGTGTTTCAGACCTTTTCAAAAATAAATTCAGTTTATAATTAAATAATACATTCAAACATTCCTAAAGGGCCACTCCCCCCGCTTATAAAAGGAAATCATCTCTAACCCCATACACACTCTTATAATGCCTTTGGGTTCTTCCAATGTATGACCAAATAATCTACGAACATCCGTCTCTTCCTCCTATAAGCCTTCAGCTAGGAAGAAGTAAATTCAAGAATGGATTTTGGTTCAAACAAATGGATTTTCACGATTTAAAAGCAAATCTTCTCTCAAGTTCTTTTCTTTTATTTTCCATCTCCACTCCATATATTCTTATTATTCTTTGTTAAAATAAAAAACCAGTATCGTAAATATACATTGTTGTTTATATGAGAATTATTCAATCTAAAATTACGCACACCCCTATATAATGGATTTAGAACATAATGTTTCTATGGATGGTGAACTATTGCCTCATAAAAAGATGATTCTTCAATTATCTCTTAACACATATCATGGTGGAAAATATGTTGGAGATGTATTTATATTTAATATATATTATATTTATATTTTTTTTGTGCATCTTTATTATTCAATTATATCATACCTTTATTGTTTATATAATGGGTAAATACGATAATTTCAGTTGAGGATCTACGGACTACCGCCCCATTAATTGACATGACTCGTTCATACCATACACATATCGTATAAAGGATTATTTTAATGAACTTTTGTAAATTATATAAAATATTTTATATTACATTAATAATAATATACCTATTTATCATTTGGTTTTTATTCCTTTATAAATGAAAAAAATTAAATGAATGTAGCGTTCATGCATATGTACGGCTTACCATCTCCATGAATGGTGTATGTCATTTTCATATATCCAAATGATATGTAATATTATAAATACATATATACTAGATATATATGATATATTTTTTATCTAAATCATGAATATAATTTTAGAGATAAGGTACTGTTGACCACTTGGACAATTTGTAATTATAACAAGTTCATTTATTACTCATGTTCATATCATCGACAAAATGTCAGATATGAACTCAAATAATTAACTAATTGTTATGGAAACATAATATGTGATATTAAATGAATAATGAAATTGAAAAGTTTTCTTTTGAAATTAAAATTTAACTTATGATAATTTTTCAACAATACCACGGAACAAACAATATAAGTAAGACTTGAGTTAAGGGGTTTTCATCTCACTTTTTATTCATGTATGATTCATTCTATATTTTCCACTATATCATTTTGTGTTGTGTATGTACTACCCATGATTGTATTATTTTGGGTAATATAATTTAATTTATTGGTATTTACATCTTCATTGTATGATCCTTCTTCCATGATGTGTATGTAGCTTATGTTACCAAATCATTAAGGGAACGATTTTACCCAATTTCGAATCATTGGGTTGTTATTCTAATTCTTAATTATGTCACGATATGATTATGTGTGGAATCACTATTTTTTTATTTATGTTTTAATTTCCACTCAACTTTGTTTGGATATATTTTTTATATACATATTTCCCCAATTTATAAACTCTAATTTCATTTATACGATCTTTGTAAGATAACTTTTCACTTACCTATTTTAGTTAAAGACTTCCTTTATGTTATGTATTTTACATTTCCATTTTCTAATATAGGGATATTCTCTTCTATAGTCCCTATTTCTATAAATTTTATGTCCATGTGATGAGATACCCTTTTCTCTCTCATCAACTAATTTTCTAAATTTTAAAACGACGTCGTTAGGGCGTCAAATTTCTCAAAGAGAACTTCTTAACCCAATTTCAATTCTTCCGGACAAACTTCTACTTCTTGATTATGTTGTTCTATGAATATGTCTGAAAGAAATATGATTGTTTTACAATTAATACCAACTTATATTAGGTTTATTTTTATATTTCACAAATAATTATGTCATTGATTTATCCTTAATCCAATTATATGGTATTTGTAATAGACATTCTCACAATTTACATTCCATTGAGACTTATTTTTTTTATACATAGATTAACTTTTATATGGTTTATATATTGTCCTTAAACATATTATATCATGAATATACTTATTCTAATGATATTATATGATTTGTTTTATGTTATTCTATAATTATTCTTATTCATGTATTATTCAAATGGTAAGGGACACCTAAAATAAAACATTATTTTGAATGTTTTAAAGATTTATTCATCTAAATATTTCTCATTAATTACCATATTTTAAAAAAAAATTAAGGAATTTTTTTTATATGGAAATAACTATTTTAAAATGTTAATTTTTTTTTAAAATCTTCAATTTGGTATGGGACAAATTGATTCAAAAATCTCTATATTAAATGTTTTAAATTATTATAAAATGGTTTTATAAAGCATTGAATATGTCAATATCTTGAAATGATATATTGTGATTGCAATTTTGAAATGTTATCTTCTTTTTATGCTTGTTTTATGTGATATGAGTATTTTATGGTTATTAGGAATTATTTACATATACGGTTGGTTCTGTGATAAACCTAGGGAGGGTGAGCCTAAGATAAATCCACAAAGAATTTGGTAACGTAACATAGGTAAACGTTAATGCTTCTCCTATGTGATATAGGGAATATATAATGATGGTTATTCCAAACATAACTACCTATGTAGATATGAAAGATACAATGTATTTTTGATATTGATGTCACAATATACCTTTATGATTTATGATTTCTATGTGTTATTAAAAAATCATAATATTTCAGGAGGTATGATAAAGAGCTTATGTTTTGTATGTATTGATTGACTAATGATTTATTTCATTATTTTGTAACCCTTATTTATAATTTTATAGTCATACCATGATTTTGACATGTTTCTCATAGGGAATAAGGATGGGTAATTGGAATAATTAATTAATTAAGATTTATATCAAGAAAAGAATTCTTGTTTTCTTTTATTTGTATTTTATTTTATGAAAAAAATGTATACAGAGTAGGAATTTCTAATTATTAAATTTTTAAATTTAATTTAATTGTTATGGATTAATTATATAATAATATAAACCTGAAAATATCCTCAGTGTGAATTATTAACATAATTAATGATTATGAAATCATTAAGGTTGGGGCCTTATAATTATTCCTGAAGACACAAAAAAAAGGAAGGGTTTCAAAGTGAAACGTTTAAATGATTAAAATGTTTTTATATCTAATTTTAATGTGAAATTGATATAATTGACCATTTTTTTTGAAACATGTATAAATTTACTAACTATACATTTAACCCAATTTATAATATAATTTTACTCTATAAATAATGTAGAAAAAATGTAGCATATAACTTAAATGCACTATTTTTCACTACTTCTCCCAATAATGGAGTTTCAAAGATAAATAATAAACAATTTATCTAAAGAAATTTTTTATATCCCACATTAAAATAATAGGGTTTTTTCATTTAAAAACTCTAAATGTGTGCAAATTTTTATTTCAAATGGGTTTTCGATTAAAAGTTGGTTAAAACCCCTTTAGAAATATATAGTATTTTATATGAAAAATTGGTTGTGTTCATATATTATACATATAAAATATATTGATTGAATATCATAAAATATTTGATTATATATGAAAAATATATAGTTCATTAATATCATTCACTAATTGTAATTAATTCCATTTATTATGTCAAAATTACTTTGGGAGCATAAAACCATTTTCTATATAATAAAATATGTATGTATGTATATATATATTAAATGAATTCATATTATAAAAATTATATTTTCATTAGTTAGTTTATAATATTAATAAATTATAATTTTTCACTTAGTATATAACTTATTATATTATATAATAATATTTTAAAATTTTAATATTGTTCAGTAATCCATGTCTTCTGTGTAATAGAACCATTCAAAAGAGTTTGGAAATTGTGTATAATGAATTCCATTTTTAGTGGTTTTTATACTGAAAGCTATTATAATTACTTCATATAGTGAAATATTATCACATGCCAGAAATAATTCCTTTTCAAATGATGAATTATATCTTTGGTTTTGTGAAAAATATCAAAAGTATTAATCTAATTTGCGAAAAATAAAAAAATCAATAGGTTTTGTGTTTACAAGATCACAAATAAATAAAATAAAGGTATCAATTAGATAATGAACTAACTGAATCCATTTGTGTTCGTTGACAATGACGATGTTTTTCTTAAATTTAATGATCTTTTAATGAATTATAATCATGATCCCATCCAGTGAATTTCTTATGAGGAACCTAGGTATCACTCTAGGTGAAATATGAACCCACCACCCTACAATCCAATTTATATAATTCCTCATTGTAATCCAGGTATCACTCTAGTCATAGAAAAATTCCATTTAACTCTATGTCCATCCTTTTTATTCTTCATAGTAAACCCTTGTTTTACATGTGGCATTATATAAAAAAAATTATCATGAGGTCATTATTGTACTTCCATGATTGAAACATAAGTATCATTCATGGAATAATAAAAATCCACCTAATATGTGATCTCATCCATAAAGTTCATATATGGACCATGGTATCACTGACCATGGGATATAATCAAGTTATTAATTCATTTAAATTAAATAATCTCAATGATTATATACATGGGATTCCATGTCAAATCCCATGTGCTAACCATGACATATCATAATATATGAGCATGGGGTAATATTCTAACAAAAAAAATGTAAGAATTAATTTTATCCACAATAGAAATTTCCTTTAAAGGGAGACAACTGTCATAAGAACATGGTTCATATATATATTCTAGGACTACATGTCCTAGAATTGTATAATTTGATCCATTATATTTAATTAATTCATTTAATTTAATTTTTTATATCCCCCAAATTATATGGGGGACAAAACATGTCTCTAATGTTGAATTGAATTTATAAGAAGCTCATGGATATTCAGGACCTTGGGCCTAGGGGTTGTGTAATCGGTCCCCCTCTACCCAATCAGAAAAAAGGAATTCGCATTAATAATAACAATGAGGCTACAACCCCATCTTTATAAAAAAATAATTGATGAAATAATTATATATGTTGTCACGTATGAGATATTTAGTGCCCAATACTATGTCACAAAATATAAACAGATATAAATTAATGGAAAACATATTAGAACATACCATTTAATTGTTTTAGACATAAAATCAGATATCTACTTCAAATATTATCATAAATAGGATAAATTAAAGAGTCCTAAAATGTCAAAAAATATGTTATATGACCTTGAATGAAGATCAAGCAATTAATTAAAAGATAAATTGAGAAAATAAGATAGTGATATATAACTAAAATTAAGAGGAAGCCAATGTGGAAAGTGGTACATGATTCGGATGTCATATGACGTAGTTTCATCAAATCATATGCTTAAGGAATATGATATATCCTACAATTATCATTTCATTGTATAAGTGTATGATTATGATAAATAAGTGGTTCTAAAATTTTAAAAAGGAAGAAAAATACTCATTAAATAAATGGGATTCACATAATTAAAAATGTGGGTTTTTCTTTTATCTGATGAAAAACCAATTCACATCATTAATGAGATTCTTGAAATTAATTACCCTTTCACATATTTAACTAATGTTATGGGGTCTAGATAGATAAATTCATGTAATTAATTTCATTTATATTGTGTTAGTAATTCACATCAATAATTCTATTCACATCCAAAAAATGTTTTTGTAGGTTTTCCTGAATTTCCCATTACCTTCCTTCCAAAAAGTAATTTAACGCCCTAACCACAGTTACCAAAAGTCAGTGCATTATTACATAGCAATGGAATAATACAAGGAATCATTCCTCGATTGACCGATCAGTTTAGTATCCTTGGAAGTACTAGATTCATTCATAAGTTTTACAGTACATCCTGAAATAAAAACATCAACAACATTTTGTCGTCTTTTTAAAGACACATATATCCTTAGTCATTCCCTACAGGTCGACCATAAAATACTTCTTCACATCCTAGGAAAAATAAAACATATAAAGGGGAGTGCTCAGATGCTCACTAAGGATAACAATATAAAAGAAACATTCATAAATTAGCATAACCATTTAAGGAAACGTATATGACTAAAAAAGCCTTTTAAAAATAAACTTTATCATAATATGGAAAAGCTAAAATCAAATAATTCCATTTACTAAATCACATGGATATTTTACTAGTCGAATAATCACATGCAATATCAATGGCCGATTTCTCAATGACGGAATGCATAATGCCATAATTCCTAACCACATAGTCAAGGCCTTGTGCCAAGAATACAAATAAGATTTGGTCAAGGACTTGTTCCAAGACACTATTTTGTCCCATGAGACCAACCAATGCATCGAGGAGCTATAGTGGGCCCCACCCATCAATTACTAAGTCCAACACATTCCTCATATGAAAAGGATTAAACTTAACATAAACATTCGTATTAAAACTAGCATACAAAATTTCAATATTTTTTCTATAAACCATGAATGGTATAAAAATAACACATCCATAGTCAAATATATCACAAAACCTTCAATATAATATGTAATATTTGTTTCATAAATAAATCAACTTCAAACAGGTTTAAAATCCATCAATAAATTTTGAAATAGATGAAATCAAAACATTATGAGAGATATATCTCTATCTATTTTGAAATAATTTAGATGTCATGTAATTATAAACGAAAACATTTATTTTTTGAATATTCTTATAATATTTTTAGGGAAGCTTCAATGATATTATAATGGCGGAAAATAGACACCCCTGCCATATATGTCAAATAAATATTCTTACCTTAATTTTGTCGAAAAGGTCATAAAGTAGCTTGTTTGGAAAATGAAGGAATGATTCCTTTAAAAACATATAAGGAAAAATAAGGGAATAAATGACATTAACCCATTGTATCATAAATAGTAAAATTATTTTGAAATAAATTTTTAGGAAAACATGGATGTGGATGATAAAGAGGTCCATGTATATACTTACGTAAAAAAACATCAGATAATGAAGAGATTGTGAAATTAACCTTACCTTGTAATTTTATATAGTCGATTGTATGTTAACCTCTTATATAATAGTTAAAACATTGTTATTAAATTATAAATGAACCATATACATAAATATGATATCATATATAATCCTCTAATATTTCCATGTTAATAATATTTTAGAAGTATCATCGTTTTGGTAGTTAACGGATTCATTTTCCTTTATGTAGTTGGTTATATAAGCCATGTTTATTATGGATAGGATGTATTTGATTCATATAATTTAGGATATTATGTTAATAAATATTATTTTAATCATAAAATTAAAATAATCCTTGAATGATTAATATGGGGAATGAATCTCAACGCATTCGTAGAGACGGTAATCCGTACGTACGCATGAGCGACAATATCATTATATTAATTGTGAAATCATATGTAATTGGATGGTATATCATATATACATAATAATTGACATGTTATATTTATTATGTACATCAATTATATTCATTATTATACCTATCATAAATAATAATGTGTTTGAATAACAAACTGCACCATGACCTGGAGACGGTTAGTCGGACGTACGCACGTATGGTGACTTTTTCATTTATATGATTGATAGAATAATGAATATGGATGTTCCATATTTATAATAATATAATAATATATATAATATTCTGGAGTTATTATTTTAAAATTGAAACAACAATGAATGAGGATGTGGAAGAAGAAAAGATCTTGAAAGAGGTGAAGAAATATTTCCCTCTTCTTCCGGTTCTTCCTTTTGATATGGTCAAAAGAGATCCTTAGTATGGATTTATGAGAAAAGTATGGCCTTTAAAATTGAGGGAGTAAAGATGGTAGAATATTTGGGTAGGGTTGGCTGACCCAAATGGAATTATAGTTGTGAAAGTAAGAGAAGGGGAAGAACCCTTTTTTATGAACGGTGAAAGTCACTTTAGGAAAAGTTTAAAATATTATTTTATAATAAAATAATTTTCGGTATCTAATGGATCAAAAATTAATTATTTCAAGGATATGGTGAGGATGAGTCTAAAACCTCTCCAATAATAGGTTTTAGACAGGTTTAGGTCACCATATTAACTTTATAGTTTTGATTTAACTCTGTTAAATAGTTTGACATTTACCATGTCTCATTGTATTTTTATATTATGTGAAAATAAACATACTATAACATGAAAAGCGAACTCCGAGTGGTTTATTATTAATATATATAACCATTTATATTTTCTTTGGCCTTGTGATATATTTTTAGGAATATTATATCAATTAATAATAAAGAATATTTTAAAATACTCAATAATGTCAATTTTGACAATATTTAATATATGGTTTTTTTGAAAATAATAACATCGTGGTTACTTAGAAAAAAATTACTTAATCAACCCTAAAATATTATATTAACCTCGAAAATTAGTATAATTAATAAAAAGTCTCAAATTAACATCATTAAGTTTTTTGTAATATCAATTATTTTAATCATTAATTAATAATGTAATTACTGAATCATCATTGTTTCATAAATAAATTAAATTATTTAATGCATAAAAATTATAAATAAAATACCATTATGTAGGAAATTATTTTAGCTTATGGTTTAGTTATTAAATTTTGAATTTAACTTTTTTAACTATTCTTTAAATAAATTAATAATAAATTTCATAATCTAATCCAACGTGACTAAACGGGAACATATTTTATTTCAATGGTTTCTTTTGGTGGAATTAAATTTATCCCATAGAATTAAGACATGTGTTCGGGTAATTATGATATCATTTTTACCCTTAATTACCCTATTTATTTCTAATTCTGGTAAATAAAAGTCAAAAATTACTATTCACTAATTTTTTTTATCATATTCAACTACATTTTACTTACTACTATCAATAGTGTCTCGTGGATTTTTGAATTTCAACTTACAGAAGCGGTAAAATTAAGTTTTATGCAAATTTATAAATTCTCCTAGGATGTGGGTAAAAGACGGTAAAAAGTTCAATAAAATTGTTTATATACCTAAACTTATTAAAAAATGACTCCAATGAATTAAATTCAACTTATATAGGTATTATGTATCTATTTTGACCTAAAATAAATTAAATAAATTAAATAATTATTTAAACAAAAAAATTCATTTTAACCAATAACACAATGTTTTCACTATTCATCAGAAAATGAATGTTTTCAGAAAAACATCAAAAATTAACCATAAGCTAATTTTGATATTCTGAATTCCAAAAAGATGTCCATTTTGAAAAGAAAATTTATAAAATTTCAAAATGTGGGTATTACTATTGCTAATGGCTAGTTTGATTGGTCGTAGTGTCTTAGAATCTAGATGTTTCATACAATTCAAGTTATTCCATTATTCAAAGGGAAACATACTATAGTAGATTGTGGAATTACATAATCCCTTCAAAATAATTTCATCATGAAATTTCTTGAATATTACTGCATAAAATGATTTGGGTGGTTCTTCATCATACGTTTCTCGGGTTCCCATGTAGCATCTTCTATATTATAATTTCTCCAGAGCAATTTCACCAGATGAGTCGTCTAGATTCTCAGCACTTGTTCTCTGGTATCATGAATTTGGACATGATCTTCACAATAAGAAAGATGAGGATCCGGTTCAATTTCTCATATGTGAGTACATGCGTTGGGACATGCATGTATTTTCTCTATATTGATATGTGGAACAAATCTTGAACTTTGGAGAGACTAGGAGGCGTTTCGAATGGTAAGCTACATCCCCAATTCGTTCTAGAATTTTTAAAGGTCTGATGTATATGGGACTTAATTTTCCCTTCATACCAAATTTTATAACTCCATTCCATGGAGATATCTTCAAGAAAACATGATCTCCTACCTGAAATTCCAAATCCTTCCTTTGGTTATCGGCGAAGCTCTTCTTCCTACTTTGATCTGCATTGATGTGGGCTTGGATAACCGTAAGCTACTCCCTTGTTACCTCAACCAGTTCTGGGCCATGAGTATTTTTGCACCAACATCATCCCAACAAGTTGGTGTGCGGTATCTCTTTCCATATAACACTTCATATGGATCCATCTAAATACTTAAATAGAAGTTACTGTTATATTAAAATTGTACCAGAGGTAAATATTGCTCCCATATACCTTGAATGTCAAGTGATCAAGATCACAACATGTCTTCTGAGGTTTTAATAGTCCATTCCGATTGTCCATCAGTTTCAGGGTGGTAGGCAGTGCTCAAAAGAAGTTTAGTATCCGGGGCCTTCAGAATATTTTCAAGAATCATTATGTAAAATGCGGATCACGATAAGAAAAAATCGATATGGGTCTCCATGAAGTCTTACAACTTAATTAATATGTAGTCTTCCCATACGTTCATGTGGTAAACCTTATCATATAGCAAGAAAATGTGATGACTTAGTTAGACGATCCACAATTACCCATATTGTATCATTCCTTCTATGAGTCTTTGGTAGCCCAATGAAAAATTTCATCGTAATTTTATCCCATTTCAACTCAGGTATGGGAAGAGGTATCATGACTCCTCCAGGCTATTGCCTTCTAGATATCACTTGTTGGCAATGCATACATCTTGACACAAAAACAACAATCTCTCTCTTCCTGTTGTCCCACCAAAAACCTTCATTTAAATCATTTTACATCTTATTTCTACTTGGGTGTGGAGAAAAATTGGATCTATGATCATTATACAATAATTACCATTTTATATTAGGTATATTGGGAACACAAAGTATCTTCCCAAATTTGAAAATTCCGTAATCATATATGATGTCACTCAATCTACCATCATTCACAGCTTTAATATTAATTTTAAACTCCTCATCATCGGTCTGATAACTATTTATCTTTTCTAGTAAATATGGTTTGTCAACCACTTAAAAAAGTATTGATTTTTAACCTTTCATGTTTATTCCCATATCCATCTTCACTAGATCCATGAAAATAGGATCCCTTTCAACTCTCATCTTGTTCAAAACATAATGATCTTGTCTCCTCAAAGCATCTGCCACCTTTTCTTCCTTCCCCAGGTGGTAGTGTATAGTGCAATCATAATCCTTGAGTAGATCAATCCATCTCCATTTCGTCATGTTGAGTTCCTTCTGCGATAAAATACACTTCAAAATCTTCTGATCGGTACATATCTCACATTTTTCACCATAGAGATAGTGTCTCCATATATTCAAAGCACAGATTACAACTGCTAACTAATGATAATGAGTTGGGTAGTTTTGTTCATGGATTTTGGATGTCATGATGCATAAGGAATAACTCTATCATTCTGTATAAGGACACAACCAAGTCCTTTCTTTGAAGCATCGCTATAAATAACAAACCCATTGTTCCCTAATAGTAGAGTCTAGCCAAGAGAATTTCCTAATCTTATATTCAATTCATCAAAACATTCTTAACACTAATTTTTCCAAACCAATTTAACCCCTTTATGTGTGATCTTGGTTAAGGGGTTAGCAAACCGGGAAAACATTCGGTTGAAAAATTGATAATAACCTACTAAACCAATAAAACCGCATACCTCAGTTATACTAATTTGTTCTATCCATTCATGTATTACCTTGGTATTTTAAGAATCTGCAGAGATTTCATCCATAAAGAAAATATGGACAAGAAATGAAATCTCTTGGAACCATAATTCACACTTGCTAAACTTCCCATATAATTCATTTCATTATAAGAGACTTTAGAATAATGCCCAAGTGATTTTCATGATCTCCATAGCTTTTGGAGTATACAAATATATCATCAAAAAATACCACTACAATTTCATCAAGATATTACATGAAAACTCTATTCATTAGATCAATTAAGATAGAGGGTTAATTAGTCAATCCAAAAGGCATTATTGTAAACTCGTAATGCCCATACCTAGTTCAAAATCTTGTATTCGGAATGTCTCCCTTCTTCACACACAACTGATGATATCTAGATCGATGGTCAATATTTGAAAAATATTGATCTCGATGAAGTTAGTCGAATAAATCATCAATGATAGGTAGGGGATACTTGTTCTTTATTGTTTTCGCATTGATCTTCCTCTAGTCAATGCATAACCTCATAGACATGTCTTTGTTCTCAACAAAGAGAATAGGGGCTCACCATGAAGAAACACTAGGGCGAATAAATTCGTTATTATTCAATTCCACTAGTTTTTTCATTAGTTCCACTAATTCAATTTTGTCCATTCTATAAGGGGTCATCGATAAGGGCCTTGAACTAGAAATTAAATCAATGGAAGACTCAATTTCTCTTTCTGGAGTATGTCCTGGTAGATCATCTAGAAACACATCAACATATACTGGCACAATAGGTATGTCCTCTATTCAAACATTCTTTTCCTCACCAATAATTATTTAATTATATTCCTCCCCAATAATTGAATTTAGTAGAGCTTATGGGGGTGTATCTATATAAGAATCAGGTGGCGACCTTTCTACTATAAAGATAAGGTACTCCTTATCATCATCTAAAATTTTAACCTCCTTCTTCTTATAATAAATTTTTGCATCATGGTCTGAAATCTAATCAATTCTGAGGATTATATCAAATTCAATCCTATGTATGATGATGATATCATCAGATAAAGAACATTTAAATTCCCTAATGGAAACCGATTCACAAAACATTATTGCAATGATACTTTACTTAGGTGTTCTGAATGACAACTCCCATGTTAAGTCAAATTGAAAATAGCTAATTTTCTACTAGGAATATATGAAACAATGAAATGATCCAGAATTAAATAAATAATTGTCTAAACAATGGGAACCCATTAAATTACATGCCACCATGTATTTCGGATCATCAACCTCAGTAGTAGTGATTGAATAAGCTTGGCCTTTCTCCCTTGGCCTTTTCTGAGGTATTTTCCTGTGGCGCTTAGGAAATTCATTTTCATAATTCCCCTTTTCTATACAGTTATATCATTAAACATTGATAGCCTCTTTCTTCCCTTGGAAATCACGATCACGGTGGCATTTTCAACACACTTGTAATAGAATCCCATTCACTTCTAGAATGTACCGGTGTGTTTCTTCCCACATTTACCATAGGATGGATTGTCAACTATTCCCTTCTTCCCCTTATTTCCATTTCCAGAGTGTTCAACATATCTATTCTTCTATTTATTTAATTTATAGTCATATTACTTAGAGAATTTGTTTTCTGTCTTTATAGCGCATAAGATAATATCTTCGTATGATGAGAACGATTGTGAAACTAGTTCTCGAGGGAGAAACGACTTTAACACATCAGATAATCAAAAAATATTACTCTGTGGGTTATGCATATAATTTTTTGCATGCCTTACTAACCTGTAAAGTTATCCTCATACGTTTTGACATTTTCATCCTCCTTTTGCCTCAGACTCAAAAATTGACCTTCCATATCCACTCGATGGTCTTGTGGAAAGTATTTTTCTAAGGTAATTTCATTAAACTCCCTCCACTCCATGTTTGATACTTCTTCATCTTCCTTTGTGTTTTTTATTAATAACCACCATTGATATGCATCTTCATTTAATCAATAAACTACCATGAAAACACTTTCCCTTTCGCTACACCACAAAGCATGAAATATTTTCTCTATCGAATTTATCCATTGCTCATCTACTAATGGATCTATACTCCCATTTAATGTTTGTGTTTGTTGCCTCATTGTGCAGTCTAACATTGATCCTTCATGTTGTGGATCAGGCTGCTCTATACGGGTAAGGTTATTATTCATAACCTAAGCGAGTTGTCCCAGTATGGTGATAAGATAATCGGCCCCATTTGCTTCACCAGCTCCACTATAATAATCTTGAGTCAGAGGGAAATCATTAAATGGATTATGTTCATTGATCCATTTTCCATTCCTTCCTCTAGGCAAAGTTTCTAAACAATGCCATACACTATATTAGTTTATGAATCACAATACATAATTCCAAACATGTAAAACACATAACATAAATTGAACAGTTTTTGGATATAATCCATAATCATAAAAAAAATTATTTGAGAAGTATATACTCATAAACCCTTCATAATGGTTTGTAATAAAAATGAGAATTATCCTATGCATATCCCTCGGGAGTGTCGTAACCAAGAGTGCAACAAAGACCTTTATCGTGAACTAGTTCTCATTTGAGTCTTGCTCAAAATGATGTTTTTGGGTTTTACCCCTAGGTACATATATTCCAGAGTCTCCTTTATATGATCGTATCTAAACAGAGATTTATTTCATTGAAAACTCCAAAAATCTCTACAATATTAACACTTTGAATTTCTTCTATACTAATCCTCAAAGTCTATCTTAAGGTAATGTTCTTTAATAAGAGTTTTTTCTAAATCTAGCTTCCATGGTTTGTAATAAACTTCCTCTGATGCCAACTATAATGCCCCGACCCCATTCACCGAGAGTCAGTGCATTATTACATAACATTGGCATGATACAAGGAATCATGTATCGAAAGACCAATCAGTTTCGTAACATTGGATGTACTAGACACATTCATAGGTTTTACATTACATCATGAAATAAAAACATCAACAAAATTTTTACCTTTTTTAGACAAACATATACCCTTAATATATCCTTGCAGGTCAACCATAAAATAATTATTCACATCCCGGGAAAAATAAAATATAGAAAGGAGTGAGATCAGATGCTCAGTATGGATAACAATATAGAGAAAACATTTATAAATAAGCATAACAATTTAAGGAAATGTATAAGACTAAAACAAAGGCATTTTAAACCGAAACTTTAGCACAATATTTCAAAGATAAAATAAAATAATTCAATTAACTTAATCACATGGATATTCTACTAGTCCAATAATCACATGCAATATCAATATCCACTTTCATAATGATGTAATGCATAATGCTAGACTTCATAACAACCTAGTCAAGGCCTTGTACCAAGACTAAAAATAAGATTTTGTCATGGAATTTTTACAAGACACTAGTTTGTATCATGAGACCTATCGATTCATCAAGGAGATATAGTGGGATCTATCCATCACTTACTAATCCCAATGCATTCCTCATTTGAAAAAGGTTTAAACATTACTTAAACATTCGTATTAAAACTAGAATAGAAAATGTCAATACTTTATCCATAAACCAGGAATGGCTTAAAAATAACACCTCTACATTATAATATATCACAAAACCTTCAATACAACATAGAATATTTGTATCATAAATAAATCAACTTCAAACAAGTTTAAAATTCATCAATGAATGTTGACATCGAAGAAATCAAAACGCTTTTATAGAAATATCTCATTATATTTTGAAATAATTTATAAGTCATGTAATTATAAAATAAAAAATCTATTTGAAAATACTATTATATGATTTTAAGGTATGCTTTGACGATGTTATTATGGTGAAAAATAGACACACTCGTCGTATAAGTGAAAAAAACATTCTTAACTTAATTTTGTTGAAAGGGTCATAAAGAACCAGGTTTGAAAATTGACAGAAAGATTCCTTTCAGAACATATAAGGTAAAATAATGGTTTAAATAACTTTAACCCATAGTCTCTTAAAGATTAAAAATGTTTTGAAATACATTTTAATGAAAACACAGATCTGGATGATAAAGAGGTCCCAGTAGATACTTATGTAAAAACAACCTCGGATAATAAAGAGATTCTAAAATTAGTCGTTAACTTGTACTTTTAGTTATTTTATGGTATGATAACCTCTTTTATAATAGTTAAAACATTATTATTAAATTATACAAGAACCATATATATAAATTTTATATTATATATGATCCTCTAATATTGATTTGTTTATAATATTTTAGTACTATCATCATTTCAGGTGTCAACTGAATCGTTTTCCTTTATATGGTTTGTTACATAAGACTTTTTTTATTATGGATAGAATGTATTTGATTAATATACAAAATTATATTATGTTCATAAACATTATTTTTAATCATTAAATTAAAATTATTCTTGAATTATTAGGATGAGGAATGAATCCCATCACGTTCGTGGAGACGGTAATCCGTACGTACGCATGAGGGAGAATATCATTATATTGATGGTGAAATAATTTGTAATTAGATAATATATAATATATATGTAATCATTAAAATGTTATATTTATTATTTACATTAGTAATTTTCATTATTATACCCATCCAAAATAAGAAACTGTTTGAATAACAAACTACACCATAATGTGGACACGGTATGTCGTACATACTCACGTAGGGTGACTTTGTCATTTATAGGATGGATAGAATAATGAATATGGTTTTACCATATTTATAATAACATAATAGTATATATAATATACTAGAGTTATTCTTTTAGTATGGATACAACAAATAAAGAGGAAATGGAAGTAGAAAAGAACATGAAAGAGGTGATGAAATATTTACCTCTTCTTCGAGTTCTACCTTGTGATTTGATCAAAAAAGCTCTTTATGTTGGATTTATGACCAAATGGAGGCCTCTACGATTAAGGAGGAAATATGGGAGAATATTTGACCCATGGTTGGCCAAGACAAATGGCTTTGGAGGTGTGAAATTAAGTGAAGGGAAAGTACCATTTTATAAGAGAGGTGAGGGTCACTTTAGGAAAAGATTGAAATATTATATTATAATAAAATAATTTTCGGTTTCTAATGTCTCTAAAATGAATTATTTCATGGATAAGGTGTTTATGGGTTGAAAATATCTCAACCAGTAGGTTTTATATAGTTTTAGTTCACCATATTAACCTTATCTTTTTTATTTAACTCTTAGATAAATAGTTTTACATTTACCATGTTTCTTTGTATTTTTATATTTTATGGTTAATAAACGTACTATAATAAGCCATGTGAACTCCATGTGGTTTATTATTAATATATATTAAAATATCTATGTTCTTTGGCCTAACCATATATTTTTTGAATATTATTTCAATTAATGATATAGTATTTTTGTAAATCTCAATTATGTCAATTTCGACACTATTTAGTATTTGTTTTTTGTGAAAATCATAATACTATAATTACTTAGAAAAAAAATTATTTAATTAACCCTATCATGTCATATTAACAATTAAAATTATTTAAAATCATAAAAAGTGTCAAATTACATTTATTTGTATATTTATAATATCTACTGTTTTAATCGTTCATTAATAAGGTAATTAAAACATCATTATTGTGTCACACATAAATTAAATTATATAATGTCTAAAAATTATAAATAAAATACCATTATGTAGTAAATATTTTTATATTTCTATTGAATATTTCTATACCAATTTATATTATTAATAAACCTATATTAATATTGGTATAGTTATTAAACATTGAATTAAACTCTTTTAACTCTTCTTTAAATAAAATAATAATAAATGTTAAATATAATATGTGTGGTTCAAAGGGGAAAATATTTTATTCCTATGGTAGTTTGTGGTCTAATAACACATATCCAATGGAATTAGGACATGTGTTTGGAAAATTATGATATCATTTTTACCCTTAATTTCCATATTTACTTTTAACTGTGGTAAATAAGAATCAAAAGTTACGATTCACAAAAAAATATTTTCATCTTATTGAACCACATTTTACATAATGATATAAACCATGTCTCTAGGATTTTTTAAATTCAACTCACATAAGCAATAAAATTTTCTTTTAATCCAATTTTCAAATGCACCTAGGTGGTGGGTAAAAGACGGTTAAATATTTAATAAATTTTTTTATATATCTAGTCATATTATAAAATGACTCCAATGATTTAAATTGAAATTATATTAGTATTATTTATCTATTTTGATCTAAAATAAATTTATATAAAATAAATAATTATTTAAATAAAAAATTTGGTTTTAACCAATAATGTAGTTTTTTACTATTCATCAAAAATTAATGTTTACAGAAAAATACCAAAAATTCACCCTAATCTAATTTGGAATTTCTAAACTCAAAAATGGAGTCCATTTTGAAAAATAAATTTTATTAATTTTCAAAAAGTGGGTATTACTATTCATAATGGCTTGCTTGATTGGTCGTGGTGTGTTAGAATCTCAAAGTTACGTACAATGCAAGCTATTGCATTATTCAAAGGGAAACATACCATGGAATCCTGGGGTGTTACAAGTAAACTTTCATGACTAAAGGGTTATTTATAATCTTGTAATCCAAAAATATTAATCAATGATGGTCTTAAAAAAATTTAAGAAAAAATACCTCTTTGATAATTGTGGTGTTGCAACTAATTTTTTTTCTTTTTGAAAAACAGCATGAGGTGTATGTATATTTCAGGCTCAGAACAAGGATGGCCATCTTGAAATTCCATGACATTACCTTAATATTTATGATGATGGAATTGATACAGGAAAGATAAGATGATTAGAGTTGTTTCTCTTTAGCATTCACATGTTTTGGGGATCTATTTTAGATTATGGGATAGTGAACCGGTTTTAGGAGGTGAATATAACCATAATTTCAATCTATTATTATAAGTGGTATCAAGATTCCTTATTGTTGATGATACATTAAGGAGTATTGAGATAGTTATTTTTCTTTTTTCTATGGGTATAAGGATTCCTAATTTTTTTGTGAGGTTTTGATATCTATTTTGACTATTTCTTATTTATTCAACTATGAAGGTATTTGGTTCCTTGGATATTTTTAGCCATGGAATAGTGAATTCCATCATACAAGATCTTGGGATATATTAAATCCTAATCTAAAATGATTCAAACATATAACCAGCTGAGGAGGCTAATGTGAGGCCTTTCAAGGAGACTTTAAATCAAAATATCAAGTTCCATGTCAACATGTCTCTGTTGTTGACATATATGATGGTGCTGGAAAGATAATAGTTCATTTAGAGGATGCTTTCTGGGAATGGATGGTTAGAACATTGGATTTACAAGGATTCATCCTGTGGAATAGATATCGATTAGGTTCCCAATATCCTAGATTCAAGATCATTCTAACAACTAAGTCTAGGTCTTAAACATTTTCATATTATTTCCATGAGGGTGGTGACACACATGTATATACTATGAGATATGAAACATGTTTTCTATTGTAGGATGGGGAAATCTGTGATGAGAGTGTCTTACCCTTTCGATAAAGTATCATGAAACATGTGTTTTTCTTCTGGTTCCACAATTATGGAAGATTTATCCAAGACAATGGTTATAGGGTCAAAGTGGTCATGGATCAACATATAGTTGGCTTCATGCTCTATACATTCCAATTCCATTCATTTCAAAAGTCATTGGATAATCCCTATTATTATTTTCTATATATGATCAAGGATTTTTTGATTCATTAGATACATTATTCATCATATTACATACCCTTTACTTCTGATAATGACATGAGGATGAGTGTATTCCCATGACTGGAAGTCATAGAGGTTGAAAATATCTGTATGAATAATGTAGTGATTTTAAACAAGTGTATGGAATGCACAAAACACGGAGAGAAATTAAATTTTTATAGATATATCCATTCAACAACAACATCATCATAGAATGGATATATTTGGTACATGATTTCATGAAATATTTTAGGATTATGATTTTAGTTTATGATGCTAATATATATTCTTACATGTTTGTTGCTGACAGAGACCCTCAAATGGGTTATAGGCTTTTTTCAACCTTATATTCCATTATGATAGACATCATTTTTATTTCATTGTGAGGATCATTCAATAGTGTCTTCTAGTATTGGGATGAATACACCAGTGTCAATTATAATGAAGATGAGATTTTCTCCCATCACAAGGAGATCTGGTTTTGGATAGAGTTGTAACATCCCAGTTCCGGAAGCCACCTAGAGGCGCCCCGTACCCAGTTGGTCCCATGGCCTCAAGCGCATTCCCTAGAATTCCAGTGGATGCCGACTAGAAGCGATGAAATTGGGTGTGATAGTGGGGGTACTATGCCCTCATTGGCAGACTGCCCTGCAGATGTAAACAAATACATAAAAGAGGGGAAGCAGTAATAATAGTACATAGTAGTAAATAAGAGTATAAATGTGAGAAACCATATATAAAATGATGCATGATACATATGTCTAGGAAAATAGCCAAAAAATCACAATGCTGTAATACAACAGTGCTAAACCAAAGTGCCAAAGAAATCAAATAAACTACTTAGCATCGCAAGCCGCACCTTGGTCCCAGGCTCTCTAGCTCCACAACAAATCATGTACCTGAATTCAAAGGGCTCTTACCCTTATCTATACCTACAGCAATATAATCTATTTGGGCTGAAAAGAATAACCCAAACAGGGTGCGAGATTAAATCCAAGAAGGCAAACACCCTAATATCTTTTCCTAATAGTTAGAGAATATATGGCAGGGTAAAAGTACAGAAAGCAGTAAACAAGAAGTACTCAGCAGAAACATACAATCCATAGTCTCAATATCAAGCAGTAGTTAAGAAATTAGCTAAACACCACAGGTAAACCTCTGGGTGGTACTCATAGCCTAACCCCTCTTGTTAAACCCAACAAGTACAAGAAACCCACTAGGAAGCACACACAGTCCCAGCCCTCTGGTTCAGCTAATGTATAGACTCTCTAGGGAAGAAATCACCATCAATTCCCCCTATATTCTCATATTGTACTAAAGGAATTATGGAAAAGCACTCAACATAAATTCCCCATGTGGCCCACATCGAGGAACAACACACTATGGGGAAGCACTAAATGTCAATTCCCCCTTTTGGTCTCTCATCGTATAAATATAAAGACGCTCTGGAGAAGCCCACTACGTCAATTCCTCATATGGTCTATACACAAGGTTCTCAGGACCCTGTGTAAGTCAAGAATGTGTAGCAGAGTGTAACAGCCAATATAAACCTCACGAACTAAATGGATATCCTTATACAACACAACAACATAACATAACAACAGTCACACCATCCATCAATACTAGGAATGGGAAAGTAAACAGTATCCTAACAGGAAAACAAGACCCTAAGGTCAAAACATGAAAAAAAACATTAATGAAAATGAATCCAAAGCACAATAATTCACCCTATTCACAATCAATAATCATATACTCAGGAATACCAGCATAACAGAGAAATAATAGGGCTAGAACGGTA
Source organism: Viscum album (assembly GCA_963277665.1). Taxonomy (NCBI): domain Eukaryota; kingdom Viridiplantae; phylum Streptophyta; class Magnoliopsida; order Santalales; family Viscaceae; genus Viscum; species Viscum album. The sequence goes on from OY728142.1 coordinate 1,063,679,080, forward strand.
ATCGTGCAATACACCCTTCATGGGTATTGGGCATGTTTGCACATAAAATTCAAATACATTCAACAGAAAGGCACAAACCACCTACCTCGGGGTTACTAGATTGATATATGTGAACCTCAAAGCTTTAATCACCTTAGAACGTCGTAGATCTATGAAAACATCTAAAACGTTCAAACCATGATAAAAAGTAAAAGAAGAGAAATCATTAAATGAGGTTCCAGTAGAAGAGAGAACTCACCGATGCGATTCCAAAACAACCAACAGAGTTTGAATCAGAGGATGGATGAAGGCTCGAGGGATCGTCGAATATCCTCGCCTGCTCGGTGCTCTCATACGAACTAGGTTGAGAAGGAGATGGTTCTGTCCATCAGAGGTGACCCCGGTGTGTTTAATGAATAAAAACAAATTACACGGTGTGTAAATTTGGAGTACATAGTGTGTACTTGTTGTTTAGATACTCCACATTAAGTGGCCTCCAAGACACTCCCACACAACCATGTGTGTGGCTACAACATAGCTAGAACATGGCCACATGCAGCAAGGCAGTACACTATGTGTACTCATAAATTACACGACATGTACTTAGAAAATTTCTAGAAATTCATTTTACCTAAAAACGACCAGAAAAGGAAAAACATACCTGAAAAGAAGATCTGGGTTCATAAAAACTCCCCCCTTAATGAAATTTGTCCCTGAATTTCCCTAGGATGGCGTAAAAGAATAATCCCCGAACAGTTTTGGCCACTGAGCTCGTACATCGGCCTCCCTTTCCTAAGTCTCGTCTTGTACCCGCCCGTGCTGCCACAACACTCATACAAAGAGAACAAAATGGCCACGAAGAACCATTTTACTGAGATCCACAATCCGGATAGGATGCTCCTCAAATGATGCATCCACTTCGAGCTCGACCTACATGGGATGAAAGTCATGAGACAGTTCTGAAAAGTAACGTCGAAGTAGAGAAACATGGAAGACATCGTTCATCACTCGGTACCTCTGAGTTAACTGCAACTGATAGGCAACTGGACCCAATTTCTCCAACACCTCAAATGGACCGACATACCACGATGAAATCTTACCCTATCTTATAATCTTCTTATGTCCATACCTCAGTGTGACATGGAAGGAAACTTGATCCCCAGCCTCAAACTCCAGAGGTCATCTCTATTGATCAGCATAATAATTTTGTCGATACTTTGCAGTAGCCATCCACTTTTGAATCAACTCAATCAGCTCTGTGGTCTCCTGAACAAAACGAGGTCCCAGAAAAGCTACCTCTCCTTCCTCCAGCCAATATAAATGTGATCGACCCGAACTACTGTACAAAGCCTTATAAGCTTCCATATAAATAGTTTATTGAAAACTATTGTTTTAGGATAACTCCACAAGAGGTATATCCATCTCAAAAGAACCTCCAAAATCTAGAATGCATGCTCAGAGCATGTCCTCAAGAACATGAATCATACACTCGGTCTAGCCATCAGTTTGGGGATGGTAAGGTGTAATCAAAAGTACCTATGCACCCAAATCCTTCTGAATCCCCTGCTAGACCCGAGAAGTAAAACATGTATCCCTGTCTGAAACAATGGAATGTAAAACTCCATGAAGATGTACCATCACTCGGATGTACAACCATCCCAGATCATCAAAACTGAAGGTCTCCTTGATTGGAAATAAATTAGAAACCTTCAAAACTCTCTCAATGGAATCCCATACCACATCATTCCCTTGAGGAGGCCTTGGAACCCTATCACAAAATCCATTGTGACGTCGTTCCACTTACGCTCGGGATTGGGTAACTGTTGTAGAAGCCATGATGGTCGCTAATGCTCTTCCTTCACCTTCTTACAAGTGGAACACCTTATGATGAAACTAGAAACATCCCTATTTATACCTGGGCACCAATACTGATAGTGTAGATCACAATACATCTTGGTGACACCAGGATGATCTGCCCAAACTGAGGAACGAAAATCCCACATCATCTCCTTGCGTATATCTATTGGCACCAATACACATCCCTAGAAATTCAAGATCTCATACTTGACTATGGTCCACCTATGAATAGGGTCCTCTCCTGACACACTTTCCCATAGGACTAGGCCTTTGAAATCTGATAGCTAGCTCATTCATACTCAATCAAAAAGGGTAGAGGTAACAGCTACAGAGGATAGAAAAGTCTTCCCCTGTTTGTCGTGCACCTCCAAATGCATCTCAGAAAAAATATTCATAAGCTTCCACTCACTATGGGCCTCCCAAACTTCCTGTATCTAAGTCCTCCTGGTCAATGCATCAGCCACTACATTTCCCATCTCAGGCGTATAGGTAAGCTCAATGTCAATGGACTGTAGGTACTCAACCAACCTGTGTTGTCTCAAATTCAGATCACGCTGAGTGATGACGTACTTGAAACCACAAAGTGCACTCCCATAAGAAAATTTATGCAACAACGTAGGGAAAGAACAACATCTTCCATCTCCAGATACTGCGTCAGATAATTTATCTCATGTGGCCTCAACTACCGAGACCCGTAAGCAACGAATCCATATCCCTAGAGATGTACAGCTCTCAGACCGATACCTGATGAATCACAGTAAACATTATAGCTTTTTACCAAACATGGAAAGAAAAATATCGGTGCTAAAGTCAACCTCCTTTTCAGCTTCTGAAAGACTGACTCAAAAGAATATGATCATCAGATCTTTGCACCCTTCTTAGTCAGGCTCGTCAATGGTGCTGCTCATCAAGAAAAGTCATGTATGAAACGTCTGTAGTATCCAACCAACCCTAGAAAACTCAAAACCTCAAAGACATTCATTGACTTCTCCTAGGAAACCAAAGCTCTCACTTTCTCTAGGTCAACTCGAACTCTAACCTCTGAGATAAGATGACCCAGAAAGTGAATTTGATTCAACCAAATGTGGCATTTTGAGATATTAGTAAATAAATGATGCTCCCTAAGTGTACTCAAAATTATCTCAAGATTTTTAGAATGGTCGTGTCGAGTGTGAGAGTACACCAAGATGTCAACCATGAAGACCACCACCAAGGAATCCAAGTATGGATGGAACACTTGATTCATCAGTACCATTAAAACTGCCAGCACGTTATAGAGACCTAATGGCATAACCAAATACTTGTATAGACCATACATGTTGTTGAAGGCTGTAAGAGGGTTATTTGATGGTCTAACTCGCAACTTATGGTAACCAAATCTCAGTTCAATCTTTGAGAACAATCGGGTTCCTCGAAGCTGATCAAAGAGATCATCAATCATGAGAAAGGGATATCAGTTCTTGAACATCAATTAGTTCCACTTCCGATAATCCACACAAATCCAGAGGGTACCGTCCTCCTTCTTCGCAAACAGGATCGACAAACCCCAAGGAATAGTATTGGGTCATATTAACCCTTTTCCTACAACTCCTCTATCTACTTATTGAGCTCCTAAAACTCTGTTTTATCCATCATATAAGGAGGAATGGGCACTGGTTCCGCTCCTGGAATAAGCACAATAGAAAAGTCTACCTAACGCTCCAGAGGTAAACTCGAAAAGTCCTCTGCAAAGACGTCCCTAAAACGATCCACCACTAGAGGAAAGTCTAACTGTGATGTACCCTTGTCATCTAGATAAAGACTAGTAATCTGGCCTGTAACTCATTCCAACCCATGATGCTCTGGACCCACTATGGTTTCCTGGACATCCCACTCACCATTCTGAAGAAAAGATCCACCCTCTTGTGATATGAAACTCACCTACGGAAATATTAGTCGATGAAATCTTGAAAGGGAATGATCCAGTCCATTCCGATAACGAAATCATAAATTGTCATATCTTGAACATAATGATACCAAAGGAAGTGACACCCACCAATCTCAAGATGGCACTCCTTGCATTAATGTACACCAGATGTTCTTCTCCCCAACATAGTGTCTAGTGTCAAAACATCGGCAAGAAAAAATGATATAGAGCCCAAGGAATTCCACAATAGTGACAAATATAAATCTATGCATTGCACCATTATCAAAAAGATATGAAGATAAAACCGAGGCAACTAGGATCGTACCTCGAATTGTAGAGGGGATGGGATCCTGGTCTTTATGGGTATGCTCCACTACAAAAGTCTATCCAGCTCTGTGACCTTGTAACCCTGCCTCACTACTCAGAGAAGATCCACCCAGCTGTCGCTGGTAGCCCGGTCACTATCCACCATGGCCGTGACCTCTACCTCAGTCTGAATGGCCAGAAAAACTCCAGTTCCCAGACATGTGAGAAACTAGTGGAGTTTCTCTTGTTCAAGAGGTCATAAATGAACCCCGGACATCAGATTCTGGTGAGAATACCTGAAAAAAATTCTGAAGGTGTACCAATATGTCTCAAGATCAGCACTCCACTGGTTCTCTCTGGAACTGCGCCCTCATATGCCCACTTCTATAGCACTGGTAGCACACCACCTGGATACCAGAAGATGCATCCCACATACTTAGATCTCCCCGTGTAGTCTCCCTGTAGTGCTTCTGGCTATCAACTGGCGAATCACTAACTCTGGATGTCGATCCACCCTGGCTCACAACTCCGGATTCCCTCAGATTCTGCTCTGTGATTAGTTCTTGGTTGATGATGGAAGTGATGGTAGTCAACATGAAGATATTCACTCTACTGTAAATCTGACATTTCCCAACACTTCTATACCAACGGTTCGTAAAAATCGTTGGTATAGGTTCCCTTTCCCAACGGTTTGGCCAAACCGTTAGGAAATCCCACATTATGGACACCTTTCCCAACATTTTTGGCAAACCGTTGGGATAGGTATACCCTTTCCCAATGGTTTGGCCAAACCGTTGGGAAAAGTCCACTTTGTGGACATCTTTCCCAATGGTTTGGCCAAAACCGTTGGGAAAGGGTATACCTATCCCAACGGTTTTCCAAAACCGTTGGGAATGGTCCCCCATAAATCAAAGAATCAAAATCTAGAATCAAAATATATACCAATGGATGTCAAAACCATTGGTATAGGCCTATACCAATGGTTTTGACAACCGTTGGTATATATCCTTTGATTTTTTATCATTTCTTCTTACCTAGAACATTGGATAAATCAAAATTTAAAATCATTATGAGAATACACACATATATATATATTTATGTAATTATAGTCACAAAAGTCATGTTAGGTTAGTGGATAAGTCATTGAATAATAAACTAGGGGTCTTGGGATCAAATCCCAGTGATTTTTTTTTAAAATACATATACCAACGGTTCTATAACCATTGGTATAGATTTTCATATTAATTATACCAACGGTTTACAAAACCTTTGGGATGGGTTTATACCAACGGTTTTGGGAAAACTGTTGGTATTGACCTATCCCAACGACTTACTTGGAAACGGTTCTCCAAACTTTTGGTATAGGCTATACCAACGGTTTGGAGGCCTATACCAATAGTTCCAAACTGTTGGTATAGGTTATTTTTCCAGTAGTGTCACCTGAGAGTGGATGTCCTGTCTGAGGCCATCCTTGAACTTCCTTTCCAAGAATTACCCATATCCTCCCAAGAAGGGTGTGAAATGATGAATCTCGGTGAAAGGAGAAGAATATTGCATAACCGATAGGGTACCCTACTCGAGGCTCATAAACTCCTTGCCTCGGTGGGCCCTCAGGGTCTCCGGATAAAAGTAGTCATAGAAGATGCGCTGGAACCCCTCCCAATCCATAACCTATAGATTACCTCCATGTGAGATCAAATCTCACCATCTCTTGGCGGAATCATGTAGCATATAGGGAGAGAGCATGACCCTCCTCTCTGGAGGCGTCTTCAGATGCTCAAAGATCGTCAACATGGCTTTTAGACATGAATATGCATCCTGAGGTCCTCCTTCCCCTGAGAATGTGGGAGGATGTTGCTTCTCAAAAAGCGACGTCTAATCATCCATTGACGGGGCAGGAGGAGGTTCTCCATGAAAGGTATGCATCATCCTCATGAATCCTTACCTGAACTGTGCATCAGTACCGGTAACAAGTATAAATTTCGGTGCCATGAATGGCACAACATGAGGATTTGCTGGAAGACCCTGATCATCCGTATCTGGCATCTGATCACTGCTCTGTATCGGGAAGACAGCCGAAGGACATCTCGGTGGACTGACTATGAAAGGTCAAGTTCACACCTTTGATAAAAATTAACAGGGACTGAAACAATGAAGTGTAAGAAGAGAACTAGAGAAAGAAAACATTCATGTTTTACAAAACATGACTACACGACGTGAAAACTTCAAAAATGGTGTGTTCCCTGAAGTCATTCTCATGGGCATATACTCCTACCTAAATTGGTCATGTAACGCCCCAAACACACATCGTTTTGTCTTAACACACGACATGTACTTGAATCCTCTTTCCCTTATCGAGTTCTTCTACACGGTTAAGCCACAAAGCTTTCCTAAAACATGAATACACAACGTTGTCAAAATAGACACGATGTGTACTCGACAAGCTTCACCTCACCCTTGTTTTTAGTGACACGGCCTGACACATGGCCTGACACTACATGGCGTGTTCCAGATGGACACAGTGTGTATGAGAATGGATAACACGGACCCATGTTGTTAGTGAAACGAACGAGTACCTAGGTCAGGCTACACGGTGTGTTCAAGGTAGACACGGCGTGTATGTGAAAGGGTAAAACCAACCCGTGTTGTTTGTGACATGCCCGAGTTCCTTGGTCAAACTACATGACATGTTTAGATGACACACGATGAGTATTAGACATGAATCAACCAACCTATGTTGTTAGTGACAGAGGTGGCCACGGGGTTGACACTACACGACATGTATGGACAATACAATGCGTGTTTACTCAAGTTTTTCTCCATCCTATTCCTCTGCCAAAACGGCCTATGACATGGTTAGAGACTACACGGCCTGTACATAAAGTACACATAATGTACTTAAGAAAAATGGTTTCTTCCCGAACAGAAGAAGACATGGAGTGTACTAAACACTACACGACACGTATTCTGGGTTTTTCCAGACAATAAGCCTCATAAATGACTCTGGAACCCAGAAAACACTGAAACATGCATTGAAAGTTACAAATTATGATCCGCGAGGACCCATACTCCCCGAGAATTAAAGTTTGGCATCATATACAAGTTATAAATATGAAAACAGTGCAATGATCTACCAAATTCTAGTCCATGAGGGCCCATAACCCCTCAAGATCCAATGTATGGCGTTCATTCAAACAATACCTTACACACAATTTTCTATCAAACAACAGGTATTTCTATCATGTCATGTATCACAACATCATGCATATTCTACACAACATCAATCACAACAAAATGCAGTTTCTAATGCATCCTAGATGTCATGGAAGTAATACATGACTTGTGATTTCTAAAAAGTGCCTATATTATGCATGAGATGGAAAACCATCATCTCATAAGATTTCAATATAAATAGAACTTTAATAATATAAAAATTAATAGCACAATACTTGTGAATCACCTTACGGTGAAATAAAATCAACTGTAAAATAGAAAAACCTGAAAAATTGAAATAATGAGGTAGATTGGCGTTTCCCTGTACACAGGTTAGCTACTCCCGGGAATCACATATTACCAAGTACCTATTCCTTCCTATACCTGGCTATAGGCTCAAAAAAGTATGTCAAGAAGAAATAATTCCTATGATACCACTTTTAACGTCCCGGTTCTGGAATCCGCTGAGAGGTGCCCCATACTCGGTTTGTCTCATGGACTCAAGCGCATTCCCCCAAACTCCAGAGGCAGCCGACTAGCAGTGAGGGCCTTTGGTGTGATAGTGGGGGAACTATTCCCTCATTGGAAGAGTGTACAATGGAAGTAAACAAATATATACAAGAGTAGAAGCATTAATAATAATATAAAACAGTAACTATGAGTATAAACTGGAGAAAACATATATAAAATGATTCATGATACATATGTCTAGGAAAACAACCAAATATGTCACAATGCTGGAATAAAACAGTGCTAAACAAAAGTTCCAAAGAAATCAGATAAACCCCTCAACATCGCAAGCCACAACTTGATACCATGCTCTCTAGATCCACAACAAATCAAGTACCTGAATTTGAAGAGCGCTTTTCTTTGCCTATACCTATAGCAATATAATCTGTTTGGGTCAAAAAGAATGACCCAAACAGGGTGTGAGACTAAATACCAGTAGGTAACTACTTGAAGATCTGTGCCTAATAGTCAGTGAGTATATGGCATGGTAAAAGTATATAAAGTTGTAGATATGAAATACTCAAGAGAAAAATACAATCCGCACTATAAATATCAAGAAACATCTAAACAAGTAGCTAAACACAACAGGTAAACCTATGGGAAGTACTCACAGCCTAACCCCTCTAGTTAAACCCAAAAAGTACGAGCATCCCTCTGGTAATCACACACAGTCTCACCACTCTATTTTAGATAAAGTATTGACTCTCTGGGGAAGCACTCACCATCAATTCTCCCTACAGTCTCGTATCATACTAAAGGCACTTTGGGGAAGCACTCAATGTCAATTCCCCCAGTGGCTCGTGTTGGGGAACTGTAGACACTCTGGAGAAGCACTGAATGTCAATTCCCCCGATGGTCTCACATCATATAAATATAAAGGTACGCTGGAGAATCCCTCAATGTCAATTCTACCTATGGTCTATACACCAGGTTCTCACGGCCCTGTGTAAGTCAAGAAAGTGTAGCAGCGCGTAACGGCCAAGGTAAACCTGAAGAACTACTAGGACAACATTCTCTAGCACAACAACATAACATAACAATAGTCACACCATCCTACAATTCTTGGCATGTGAATGTAAATAGTATCCTTAAAGGAAAACAAGACCCAATGGTCAAAAAAAGGAATAAATGCATAGAAATACATCCAAAGCACAACAATTCACCCTATTCAAAATCAATAATCATATTCTCAGACATACCATCATAGAAGAGAATTAATAGGGATATAAAATTAAATTTGCAATACCCCATTCATGGGTATTGGGCATGATTGATCATAAAACTCAAAGACTTTCAACAGGAAGGAACAAACCACCTACCTCGGGGTTAGGAGACTGTTATATGTGAACCTTGAAGCATAAATCTCATTAGAACATCTTAGATCAAAGAAAAAATCTAAAACATTCAACCCACAATAACTTGAAAAAGATGAGAAATCATGAAACGAGGTTCCATTAGAAGAGAGAGCTCACCAATACGATTCCAACACAACCAACAACGTTTGAATTGAAGGAAGGATGAAGTATCTGGGTCTCATTGAAGATCTGTGGATTCTCAATGATCTCAGACAAAATAGGGTGAGAAGGATATAGTTCTTTCCATCAGATGCGACCTCGGTGCATTTAATGAAAAAAATACAAGGCGTGTACTTTTGGATTACATGTCGTGTAGTTGTTGTTTCCGTACTCCACATTAGGCGGCCTCCATGTCACTCACACACAGCCGGGTGTGTGGATACTACACGGCCAGCACATGGCCACCTGCGGCAAGGTAGTACATGACATGTACTCATAAACTACACGGTGTGTACTTAGAAAATTTCTAGAAATTCCTTTTTCCTAAAAAAAGACCAGAAAAGGAAAAACATACCTTGAAAGAAGATCTAGGTTCTTAAAAGATCTATATAAAGAATATTCTAAATACTTAATGTCTTTTTATTTTTAAGGCATTTCTAATATTCAATATATACTAGTATATATCGATGATATCATCCATTGATATTTAGTTTGGTACAGTGTGTCACTTTGGGATGTTACATTTTATTTATAAAGAAGGTTGATGACCTTCTAAGACTCTATATACATTATCATCATTTGATTATTGGGAGTGTGAAGAAATTATTTCCTCTTTAAAGGATTTATTACTTCATAAATAAGTTTAAAAGAGTGGTACTATTCTATGATATCAATCATTATTCAATATGTCATCAGACGTAGGTAAAATATGATATTATTAAAAATACTACAATATGATGATTCTATGAGAATTATAATTTTGTTGTGATGCCATTAAATGCGAAAAAATTTCAATATGTTATTATGGTTTGTAAGAGTGCAGTGTCTAGTGTGTTATTTTATTTGTTTATACTGGTTTCCCTCATCTACCCCCATATGTACACTTAGACTGATGGGGAGAACAAAATGAATCTATTGGATGTTTTGGGATTACATCATCGCCAGAATGTAATAGTGATGCTGTGAAAGTGTATTTTTTTAGACCATGAGGATTTTTATTGGGATACATCATTTTATAGTTTGATTTTTTTTGGATCCAATATGGATCAATATATCCATTTATTATTAATCCCCCAAGATAGTGGTATTGTTTTATAGATTTCATGATCTTTCATGATATTATAAGAATTTCATTCCTCAATACTCATATACTCTTACTCCTCTAACTACAAAAACAAATATGTATTATTCATTATTGGGGAAAAACCATTATGAGGTGGAGTTTTAGTATCAAATTGAAAAGTATTTTAGTTCAATAGTTTAACATTTTCTAAAAGAATGAGTTCTTTTTAAGATTTTATATGAATTATCACATCATTTATTTGATAGTGTCATGATGTAGTAGTGATCATTTGTTTTTTATGTTCATTGGAAGTTATATACCCACATCAATTTCTATTCCATGCATTATCTCATGTGATAATCAATCATGTTTCCCACATTGTTTGGGATGAATTACTTCATTAGTCACCTCTTTGTGGGTTTTTATACCCATAAGACCTTTAGGAATGTCCTATCACAGGTTGACCTGCACATGTGATAGTGATGGTGGTTGGTATTTTTTAATGAATAATAAATAAATATTTCTTATACACTTGTAATGGTTATTGTTATTTTTTAAGTGTGGAGTAGGATGTCATGTACTAATTCTTTTCATGAATCTATATATTATTAGAGGGAGACTAAATAACACTTTACAAAGAATCACTAAATGGAAGATATTGGTGGAATCATATTCCTTTTTCATCTGAATACACATCCATCATTGGTCTATATTATTAATGATTCAATCCTATTGGATTTTATGTAATTATTATAGAATGATAGAGTTTTTTTTGATTCTGTTGAAGGGTGGTATGAGGATGAATAAATATTTTTTATTTTAACATGTGAGTTTTATCATTCCTCATATGATGTGTTAGGTAGTTATTTTTGTGTTACATAGTTCTCCAATGTTAGTATATCCTATAAAGATATTTATGTCTCACTATATATGTGTTCAATTTTTGTGGCCCATATTGGAGAATATTTTTTAGGAGTTTATGTCTCGATGTAAGGTCTCTTATAGTGTGATGGATAAACACCATGTTATTGGTTCGTTTCCCAAGAAATGAGCTATTCCATAGATGATGTGGGAGGATGTACCAATGGACATCATAATTATTTTACAATGATCAATGGAAGACAACGATTCTATATGGGAGATAGATAGTATTTAAACCGAGTGGACCCACATATTAGATGGATAAGGGTTGAGTGGATGATTTTTTATATTAGTATATGGATGAGGTGGTGAGGATACATGAAGTCCCAAAAAACAAAAATATATGAATATGATCCTCATTTTACCTCTGGGGTGTACAGAGGTCTTCATTGGGATTTTGGATCTCATTTATTGCTTATAAATTCAATTCATCCACAGACTTGTGGTTAGAGAAAGCAGACCAGCCAACCTCTTGAGTACATGTTTCACCCATGTTACATTAATTTTAATTTTTTTGGATGAGTTACCTCATATTGTATAATATTTAAAGCATAAATATTTTTTACTAAACAATTTTAATGGATCAATTTGAATTATTGAATGATGAGCCTTTTCATTCTCCATTATGCTAGATTGGAGTGAAATGGTCAAAAATTCTCAAGATGGAACTACTAAAGAACTTGATAAAAATGTTTCAAGTGATTCATGTGTGATATAAAATAAAATAATACCATCTAAAATTCTATTAAATACAAAGGAGGAGACCTTTTTAGTTCTTAATTAGGGAACATGTGTCCTACGAAGTGACTCCACATCGTGAAAAAAGGATTCAATGTGGGATTAAAAAACATCTTAGGTTTTTATGGACATTAGATGTTTTGGATGATATTGGAGATATGGTATATTTAATAACTCATCCCTTATAGATTATATGGATAGATGAATCCTTATATGTATAATAACATAATCATTATCTTTAAGAAAACACTTATGTCGTCGATTTTAGAATGAGTTATGTTGAGGATGATGTGAAATTCATGGATCAACCTGTATAGATCATGGACATCCAAGAGAAATTGTCGTGCATATTAGTTATTCCCTCAGTTTTTATTATTTCATTAATGATTGGTGTAGATGAGAGTTCATAGGAACATGAGTCAATGATACAAAATTAGTATCCCATGCAATTTTATTTTTTGTTCATCTCATGCAGTGGTGATTATTTTGTGGTTATTAACCATTATCTAGTTTTTGATATGATGTTAAATTTCTTGATTTATTTTGATGTGATTTATCTAATATTTGTGGTTTCTTCACCTGGGTATCTGTTTGGGATATATTTTTTTGTTTCATAATTTTTCATTGGCCTTTTAAGTTATGTGGTTATGCTCTTATGATGGATTGATTCTTGTGAGGTATCTCATAGAGTGGATATTTAGATAACCTAGTTTATTTCCCAGTCTCTTTAGGATTATTTTTAACTATCATGTATAATTATTGATTTTTGTGTATTTAATATTTTTTTCAACCCTTTTGGAAAATTATTTTATTCAATGTGGCTTGGTGGTGTTGAGGATGTTTTTTGTGGTGTTATTGCCATTCAAACTGTCATTGGTCTCTAGTAGAGGGTGTGGTTGTTGTCATTTTGACTTATCAGATGATAGTGGTCAACCACTACTAAAAATATAGATTGTCCATCCATTTTGGTGGATTTATTTTTAGCCTTATGTGAAACATTAATATAAAATTTCCAACTCTAAAATGTCATATGTGGGTGTGGAACTGGTTGTGGTGTCATGGAAAAAATTATTTTTTAAATGGAAAATTAAATTGGTTGGGAAATAGATTTTGGAATCCCATTAAGGTTAAATTAGATTTTGTTTTGAACCCACAATAAAGGAAGATATTTTAAGGCCAACATGATAAGAAACAAGCATGATTGTGAAGTGGTTGTGGTGGATTTCAATACCATTTGAAATGGTTGAAATAATAAAAAATCCTCATGGATTTTGACCTATTTGAAAAATTAATTATGCTAAATGTTAAAGGATTTTATTTAATGTGTTTTGATTAAATTATTTCTTAGTAATTTATGATATGTGATCCAGATTTGATTATTTCATTTATTTACAAATTATTTTGGGAAACCAATTTAATTTATTCTCATTTAATATATAGAGTATTTCATTAATAAAATTTTTAATGGATAGTGTTTATATTACCCCCATTAGAAACCCTTGATCAATTACATATGTTTTAAATATTTGATTTGTGGATATTCGAATGGAATTAGTTTTAGGTATCTTGGATCCTCTATTTTCATTTTTAGTACATTCGTCATTTTATTCAGATGATTTTGGTGACTGAATCCTCTATTTTAGGTGCTTGCGAGCTTGTAGTGATAGCTATTTAATGACGGTAGTTTTTTGTTGGCTATCCTTCGGTAATGTGTAGTTTCTTATAATAATGATTGAACTTCATTTGTATTTCAATTTTTAAATAATTATGATTTAATAATTATGGTAAGGGATTATTTTCTTTTCATATTATTTTTTTCTATAATCATAATGAAATTAGGATTTCTTCCATTTGGTGATGATTGATATAACATTAATAATGAATAATTTATAATTTTAAAAATATTTTTTTTCTTGTATTTATTGCACACATTTTCCCCATGAAAATATTTTTCTTCTTATTTGTATAGATTGTGTGTTATTTGTTATTATGAATTGTTTAGAAAGATTGTTTATGTTATTGTTTATAATTCTTGATAAAATTGTCAATAATGTTTTAAAAAAAAGTATTAAAAAGTCAGGTTTAAATATATATTATTTTGAATATTGGTATAAATAAAATTGATTGTAGTTTTTTATTTTTTTTATTTCATGCTTCCATAATTTTTTATGGAATTTCCCTATGAGATTGCATCTGGAAATGCATGTTGATAATTTAATAAATTAGAATGTTAAGTGATATATTAAAATATTATTATTGGTGAAAACTGAAGTTATTCTAAGAATAATGTTTTACATAATTCATATTTTTTAAAACGTGAAAACTTAGGTTACCCAATATTATTCCCAATGATAAATGTATCATTTAATAAAAACTGGTAATAAACTGGTAATATGATAAAGATAAATGTTTGGGATTGAGTGGGACACTTTTCTTCTGAAGGTTCAATGTCTTGTTTTGTTGGCCCAGATTCCTTTTTTATTAGTATTTGATTTTTTATTTCATATTATATTTTTTATTGATTTTATCATTTCTATTCGATGTGTTCTGTACTTGGAATGGATTCTGGTTGATTGTAAATGGGTTGGTAGGCCTATGGTTGTGAACTCTTTGGATTCATGTGATAGTGGGATGCATGGTGATATGAATGGAGGTGTATGGGAGGGCATCATGACAAATGGAATGGGGGTAATTCTTGGTTTTCTCATTTTTGTAATTAAATATATATTTAATTCTTCATAATATATCTTCTTTACTTTTTTGATGGCCTTGATACATGTTTTTATATTCCATTCCCAACATTATGATTCAACTAGCTATGTTAGTTTTGTTCATCTCATTTATGGTATCGTTAGTTATTTTCTAGTGTACCAAATAAATATAGATTTATAAAGACTAAAATATATTTTAAACCATGGGGTTTCTTATTAAATGGAATGAAGGTGATAATAAATCTTGAAGAACCTTTGTATCATTTCGATTTCTCCTAAAATTAATAGATAAGGGAAACATTAATGTTTTATAAAATTTATAAATGAAATTATTTTACATTTGTGGATTTTTTTACACTTCTGTAAATGTATGATATTTAGTCATTAGTATTGGAAGTATAGTATCCAAGAGACAATAGCTACAACTGATAATAAATAAATGTTAATTCACATAGTGAGTTTGTGAGATTTTTATAGTGTGTATGTTTTTTGATTTCATTTTCTACCCCAACCATGTTATAGTGACACTGAGAGGTAGTCTAATCAAGAAATGTTTTTTCCAAATATTTAGGTTTGTGTGAAATGGATGGTTGACTACCCCATTTTCTCTACTCTGTTGTCTAGGTAATGTTATGAACTGGTTTGAACTATTTTTATCATTACCATATATTTTGGTAGAGGTTTTTAATTGATTGTGGACATTTAACTCACATGTATCTCCATATATATATATATATCCTCTGATTTATTATTGTTATTTCCTATATGGGATGTATTATATTGAGATATAATACATGAAATATAGGTTTTGGTGGATCCTAGAAACTACTTGATTAATATATAGAGAATTATTATGGGATGATGAGGTGATCAAATGCATGAGGTTCATGGTTGATGATTAGGAGATGATGGGTTACACGAGATTTAGGTGTTAACACTGTATCACATGTGTCTTTGGACTCATTTTTTTTGAGAGATGGATAAAGAAATATAATGTTAGGGGTGATCATAAAACTATTAGGGAAGTGTTATATGTGTACATTTTTTCTATATATTTTTATATGTTTTATTTTAAGAAATACACGAAGTGATATAGCCTGAGTGTGGTTGGTAAATTAACAAACCTTCCTATGTGGTGAGTAATATTCACTTTTTGATCACTATGAGTATTTGTAATTTTAGAATCTTTTATAGGAGTATATCTAAAAAAGATCATACTAAATATAAATGGTATGATCTCTATACATACATATATATATATATATATATTCCATTTTATATGTATACATGATTTGGTTGATGATAGGGATAGATATTAATTGATCATGGATTTTTTAAGGAGTGTTTTGGTAAGTATTTTTATTATAGAGGCTTTTGGTTATGTACACGTAGATTTTTATATAGTTTGTCTATTATATAAAATAACATTAATGTACATGGGATATCCCCTTACATTTTTATAAGAAGTATTTTTGGCTATTTTTTCTCTTCACTCTTGTTTATCAATTCAATGAGGGAAATGCATCTAATTTCTGTAAATGTTTACCCATTGTGAATATCATAAAATAATGGCCTATTAAAGAAAATATTCAAGAAACAATATCTCCATTCATTCATTTTTAACCTTGGATGGGTTATTTTGGGTGGAGGTGGTCTAGACATATCTGATATTAATTTCCTAAATAGGAAAATGTTATTTCATTTACCAACCCAACCATGGATTATACATCTATGAAAGATTGATTATTTACTATTTAAAGAATAAAATTTCATTAATATAGGTTCCAATACCCCATTATTTATATTTGGATCAAATTTCCATTTAAAAAATCAACACTAAAGATAATTATCTCCCATTAGTATATGTGAATGTATATCCCAAAAAATCTTAATGCCATCCCCTAGATTGAGATGATGAGTTTTTAATTTAACATATAAATTTTTCTGTAACTATATCCATGAATCCTTATATAATGGAACCATTTAATTGGAATAATAAAAAATTTATGTTAATTTTGATAATTTTTTTATATACTAATGTGCTTTACTATAAGGGTTTCTGGTACTGTTTATTAATTTCAATGATGAGTCAACACATTATTACAATATTTATTTTGACCTAAAAAATATCATGATCTATTCGAAGAATAATCTATCTCATATTGAGTAATTTTTTTATATTATCATATGGATTTATATTATTTAAATTTTGATATTAAATTTCATCATTATAATATATTTTATCTCAATCAAGGAATATAACCTAAGGGGATGTTGATATGGGCATTTTAGTCAGAATTTTCACCATGATTATGGTATTCTTTTGTCTCATGATGAAAAATATTATACCATTCATTATAACTATTAAGAGAAGATAGTAGTAAAATATAAAACCTTTGATGATTAATTTGATCACCCTATCTAAGATAATATATACAAAGCATGTGATCTGTAGTATAGGAATTATGATGAGACTCTATGAGAATTGTACTATGTTTAATAACCAAATGATGTGCTTAGATTAACTATCACATTCATGATTACACTATCAAATATTATTTTCTACATTTTAATTTTATTATTATTTAAAATCATTCATCATTTATCATATGTAATTTTGACATTTTTGGAAAACTGTGGGAGTTTCATATTTACTACATTGTTTGGAGTAACCATGCAGAAACCCTATAAAATCTTATAGTTTTTTACAGTTCTATTTCATGTTGTTAGTGGATGGTATATCATCCAATGTAGAATAAAATATGATGTCACATTGGTGGGATAGACTAGACCTACAATGTTGGCACAGGTTTGGGTAAATCATTCGACAAAACAAGTTGTTTTCTTAAAATACATAAAAATAATAAATTTCCAACATTTAACCTTGAATTAGAAATACATTTACTATAAATTCTTTACCAAATTAGAGATTTATCTCTTCTAGATGAATGATGCAAACTATCTCTTCTCTATCATCTATTATTTTTAATTGTTTTTTAAAATATTCCTTATTTATCCATATATTTCTATAATTTTATTCATTATACTTGCTTTTTTCTACACATTTTTATGAACTTGTCTCTTCCTTATGGTCAAGGTTATATTGAGTTCTTGTTTTTTAAAATATTGGATTGGGTTTTCTTATTTATGGAGTTTTTAACCTATCTAGGATCATGGATGATTCTTAGGATATCTGTGTCTCAATATTTCAATGGGGTTATCTCAGTTATAGTTAGGTGGTTTCATCTTAATCCATTTTATTATGAAACCAATTTTCATGGTATGCTTTTTATATAATTTATTAATTATTTAATGTAATGTTATGATTGTCTTTTATGTTGATAATAATTATTATGTAACATTCAAATACTTTTCCATTATATGGTAAATAAAATGGCATGGAAGGCATGTTTTTATATGATAAATGGAATGTGATATGTTTAAAATGTTATTGGAATATGAGAACTTATATATATTTTTGGGGGAGGAATAGGGTTATGTATCCCTTTTAGATTGCATAATTTTATCTAACTAGATATTAATTTTATGGGGTCCTTAGTGTCATTGATAGATGACACCACACCACTAGTTCATGGAATGTACTCCTTAGTGGTGGTGGAATATAGCATCTTAGGATAGGTGAAACCATACTGCATGGAAAATGCATGACCACATTAGTGTTTGGTGCATATACATGGATTGATCACTAGTTCATAGGTAGATATGAAGACCATGAGTTCAAATTAGCATAATATACTTAGTTAACTCCCATTTTTAATTCTTATTGAGTATTTAGTTTGGTGCTGTTAATTTCTATAAATAAAAATATTAAACATGTAGCTCAATTTTATGTCTCTAAAAGTCAAATGCTAAAAATATATTATGATCCTCGACTTTAGGGTAGTATATCATTAATTAAATATTTTTTCTAGTATTTTTTTGGAGAAATGAATTATTTTACAATGGTATTTGAGACCTCGGGGGTATTCATGGAGTTTTGATCAATAAAAAAGGAAAACTGAGAAAAAAATGTTAATGTTTCATGGTTGGAACATTGATTTGTAAAACGCGCAGCCTTCCCATGAAAATAGTTCAACCATTGAATGTGGCATATCATGTTTTTAGTTCATGGTTTTTAAACCATTTTATATTCAAAATATATATGTGATACCAAAATCCCATTATATAGTGCCTTTAGTAATATTTCCTCTCGGTTTTGAAAACCATCCAGGTAAACCATGTGCCCTAGTAAAAGGGTAAAAATTTAAAACATTTCTGTTACTTGATTTTATATTCCCAATATTTTTGTTCCCCTTCCTTCTCCATCTAACCATAATGATATATAAAAGACCAAAACCATACAATGGTTGGTTTTCTCTTGATTCTATACCATTTTGAGCAATGTTGGTTGAGAATTAGAGATCTATGAAATTCTAATCCTCTATGCTATTCTCTTTTCCAAATTAGGGTTTGTATCTTGGGATATTTTATCTAGAAATCCTAAAACCATATTTTTCTATTGGAATATAGTTTTATTATTCAAATTAGTTTTGGATCAGGATGCGAGGATACAATTAATAGTGATCTCATCTGCAGATTAAAGGTATGTGGTATACAAGTTATATCACATGGTATTTATATAGATATGTGCATATGAAATTGTTTTCAAGTATTCATCTTCTAGTGTTCTTGGTAATGTTAGTGAGGTATGGTAAAATGAAAACCTAAATGATGATTTTAACCCTTCTCAATCTCATAGGATTGTTTGATAATGAAAAATCCAAATTATAGCCACACCTAGGGTGCACCGACACTCTACCAAACATGGTTAATGGAAATATTAAGGGTGGAATTGACATTTAAATAGGTAGATCCCAGGATAAATAGGTAATTTTTTTTATTTGAAGATTAAAAATGGAATATGGATAATATTTTTAGATGTGTAAAATAGATCATGGATTGTTTTGGCATGAATTTTAAATGGGTTTAATGGGATTAATTAGAAAGTTTCAAACAAATCACGTCTTGTAAATGAAATGCATAAGTGGAATAAAAATTGAAAATTAGGAATGTGTTTAGGGAATTAACATATGTGAAGGGTTTTATGTTCCAAATCAGTTAGCTTTTGTGAACTAGTGAATATTCAACGTGAATTCAGTATAGGAAATGGTAATTGGGATAAATATTTATGTTATAATACTGGTAAATGTGTTAATTCGTTGTGGAAAAATATTAATTCCCATTATGGTTTTCATGGAATTCCATATTTCCATTGATATTTGTAATGGTTGTTTTTCTTATGGTTTGAGTGTGGTGATTGGATATACATATATATACATGTGAAAATGTCTTTATTGAGTGGGGTATTGAATTGAGGTTCTACAACCACTGGTCATGATAGACTGAGTCACTAAACTCCACCCTGAAATGCATGGTTTTGGAATGGGGATATATTTCTATTACCATAGTGGTTTCATTCAATGAGACCACCAAGAATAATGCTTCAAGGATAGTTTGTTATGTTTGTGATGATGTGTGTATCCTTAGCAAGATAAGGAACATAAATTTTTCCCTTTATTCATTGAGATTTATGAATATGCTTAATACATTTAACAATTGAAGAAATTGAATTAGGTAATAAAGGATCTATATGTATTGAAATTTGTAATAATGGTTGGAATTAAATAAGAGAACATTTTATCTTATTTCACCCAAAATATATTTTATTTACTTATTATTTATTATCAGCTTGATGAAATATTTATCTATACTATATATTTGGTAGAAACCATTAGAGATGGCCTAATGAGGTGTACTCACATCGTGAAAAATCCAACATTCTGAACCTGAGAATACAATATTTTGGGAGGTTAGAACAGGGGAAAGGGCCTAATAAATGGATGTTAAGATAGGCATGGTCTGCGCATGGATGATGTTACAGAATTTGGTTAGGGAAATTGGTAGAATTGTTATATTTTTATTTATTTTGGGTTTAATTTCCTAGGAACCATTTAACATTAGATCACATGTTTATTACTTTCAAATGACAGTACATAGTCCTGTGAGATGTTTTTTATGCATCTTTCATGATTATTGGATGTTTTTTCCATTTTTATATTTTCATCCACTATTTCCTCCTCTATTAAAGAGAGTATAATATCCCCTTGTGGCCAATCCAGGGTATCACTGAGAGGATCATATGTGGTGGACTTTATAATGTTATACCACAATTTTCCATTTTTTTAGAATTATTATTTAGGATGTTATAAGGGAGATTATGATGTGTCAGACCTTTGAAATGATCTCTTTATTGGGACTGGGAAACCCTAGTAAAGGGTAAAACCCTTGTCACATGGGGAGAGAATTTTAGTTCATGATATGTGTTGTTACAGTTTATGATATTTGACCACTGGGTGATGCACTTTTTGTGTGATGTGATACTTCAATGATAACATTATAATGGCCACAATTTCAAGAGACTATATATTAATGCATCATTATAGTAACCTTGGTATATTTGTGACATGAATCATGATACAAACACATGTGATTAGTTTATTTGGTATGGGACATATAAATCATTTAGCAACCCTCCAAATATGATGAAATGATGTATACTAAAAAACATGTAACCTTTTTAGTAAGTCTACCATTTTATCCAAAATCAATATATGGATGCTCAATGGTGGTGTTTGGAATATTATATGTGGACTTTTTTCTAGTGTATGGTAATTATTTTTTATTTCCTAAAGAGATCCTAATTTTATTAGAACCATGGAAGATTTTTATTATGTATTCTAATGATCATTTTTCATATATTGTGAAATTCTTCCATGAATCTGTGTTCAGGTCACGAAACTAGAGTATGTTTTATTGAATGGTCCTCTATTGTAATAGAAATAAACAAATGGTGATCAAGGATGATATAGAATATAATTCTTGTGAGAATCTCGCTCACTGCGTGAAAATGATAGAATGGGGCCCAGGGAGGGTTGGGTCGAGCTTGATTGAGTAGGACAAGGAATTTCAGTTGTAGCACCCTATGAGAATTACTATATAGGGTGTACTATAGTTATATGTGTTTTGGATAGAGTCCATCTAGACAATTCATTATCATTTAGATTCTCCTTTTAAAAAAAGAGTCTAGTTGGGCGATAATTTTTTTAGAGGTCGGGCACAACATTGATGGGAAATGATGGTGTAAACCCATCGACCTAACGGAATATCATAGAAATATTTATAGGAAATGTTTCTATAGAATTTCTATTTGGAGACCTTGATGTACGAGAATGATATGGATTTGATGAGTTATATCCAAGGAAAACTTTTTGTGATGGATTACGCTAGTTCTTTCACTAATTTGTGATGTTTCATTCCAGCATTAGTAGGAGATGGTGATGGTGGGGTGAAATGTTTCTATAATAGAATAAAATAAGATATTAGGTCTCAAGTGAACATCATTTGTAACTCCCTGACCCCAATTACCCAGACTCAGTGCATTATTACATAAGACTGGCATGATCTCAAGGGATCCAAACCCGAAAGACTGATTAGTTTAGTATCCTTGGAAGTAATAGATACATTAATAAGTTTTACATTACAACATGAAATAAAAACATCAAAAAAATTTTGTCCCCTTTTTAACACACTTATATCCTTATCCAATACCTATAGGTCAACCATAAAATACATCTTCACATACCGGGAAAAATAAAACATAGAAAGGGTAGACCTCAGATGCTTAATAAGGATAAAAATCTTGCAAAAACATTCATAAATAGGAATAAACATTTAAGGAAATGTATAAGACTAAAACATAAGCCTTTTAAACATAATGTTTTTCATAATATGGCTAATATAAATAAAATAATTCCATTTACTTATTCACATGGATATTTTACTAGTCGATTAATCACATACAATAGCAATATCCACTATCATAATGATGGAATGCATAATGCCAGACTTCATAACGTCATAGTCAAGGCCTTGTACCAAGACAACACATAATATTTTGTTAATTCCTTATGCCAATACACTAGTTTGTCTCATGAGACCTACTGATGCATCAAAGAGCTATAACGGGATCCACCCATCACTTACTAAGTCCAATGCTTTCCTCATATTAAAATTTTTAAACATAACATAAACATTCCTATTAAAACTGGAATTATAAATGTCAATAAATTATCCATAAAACCTAAATAGTGTAAAAATAACACATCAATAGTCAGACATATCACAAAACCTTAAATAAAATTTGGATGTTTTGTATCATAAGAAACCAACTTCAAACAAGATTAAAATCCACCAGAGGATGTTGAAAGAAATGAAATCAAAACATTTTTAGAGAAATATCTATTTCTATTTTAAAATCATTTAAAGGACAAATTATTATAAAGGAAAACATTTATTTTGAAAATATTATTATAATATTGTATGTGAAGCTTCAACGATGATATAACGGTGGAAAATATCCACACTCTCTGTATAAGTTAAAAAAAGACGCTTTTACATTAAATATGCCGAAAAGGTCATAAAGTACATTGATTGGAAAACAACAGAAAGATTCCTTTGAAAACATATATGATCATATAATGGTATAAACGACTTTAAAGCATAGTACTTCAAATTTTAAAAATGCTTCTAATTGCATTATTATGAAAACATGGATTTAGATGATAAAGAGGTCCTAGTAGATACTTACGTAAAAACAACCTCAGATAATAAAGAGATTGAGAAATTAACCCATACCTTATAATTTTCCATAGAATAGGGTACATTAAAGTCTTTTATAATAGATAAATCATATTTATTAAAAAATAAAATAACTATATAGCTAAATATTATATCATATAGGACCCTCAAATATTGATTTGTTAATAATATTTCAGAAGTATCATCATTTCAGGTGTTAACTGATTCGTTTTACTTTTAATGGATTGTTACGTAATCCATGTCTGTTATGGATAGGATGTATTTGATTCATATACAGAATGATTTTATGTTCATAAACTCTATTTTCAATCATAAATAGAAAATTATTCTCGAATGATTGCGATGTGGAATGAATCTCATCGCGTTCGTGGAGACGGTAATCAATACGTACGCACGAGTTACAATATCATTATATTGATGGTGAAATTTAATGTAATTGGATGGAATATCATATATACATAGTGATTAACATGTTATAATTATTATTTACATTTTTTCTACTCATTATTATACCCATCCATAAAATGAAGTGTTTGAATGACAAACTACAACACGACGAGGAGACGGTTAGCCGTACGTACGCACCTATGGTGACGTTGTCGTTCATATGTTGGTTAAAATAATGAATGTGGTTTTACCATTTTTATAATAACATCATGGTATATATAATATACCGGATTTATTATTTTCTAATGGAAAAAATAACGAACTAGGAGGTGGAATAAGAAAAGATCTTGAAAGAGGTGACGAATTATGTACCTCTTCTTCGGGTTCATACTTTTGATTTGATCAAAAGGGATTCTTTGGATGGATTTCTGACCAATGTAATGATAGAATGATGAAGGTAGGAATTTTGGGAGGATATTTTGAGTCGGTTTTGTCTGATCCAAATGGCCTTGGAGGTGTGCAATTAAGATAAGGGGAAGTACCCTTTTATAAGAGATATGAGGGTCACTTTTGCAAATGTTTTCAAATATTATTTTTTAATAAATTCATTTTAGGTTTATAATTTTCCAAAATTATTTTTTTAGAGGATAAGGAGAGGATGGGTCGAAAACATCTCAACCAATAGATTTTAGAGAGGTTTAGGTCACTATATTTACCTTATCTTTTAGATTTAACTCTAAGATAAATTTTTTGACATTTACCATGTCTCTTGGTATTTTTATATTATATGATTAATATACGTACTATAACAAGACAAGAGAACCCAAAGTGGTTAATTATTAATATATATATCCTTATTTATGTACATTGGCCTAACTTTAGATTTTTTGGAATACTATATCAATTAATAATGTAGTATTTGTTTTAAAAACTCAATTATGTCAATTTCGACACTATTTATTATTTGGTTTTTGTGAAAATCATAACTGTGCGATTACTTAGAAAAAAAATTAACCAAATATAACATGTCATATTAAGCTATAAACTATTTTATTTCACCAAAGTATAAAATTAAATTTAATTGGATATTTATAATATCAATTATTATAATCATTCATTAATTAGGTAATTACTACATCATCAATTTGTCACAAATAAATTGAATAATATAATGACTAAAAATATATAAATAAAATTCCATTATATAGTAAATACTTTTATCTTTCTAGGGAATATTTATATTCTAAATTATATTATGTGTATCCCTATATTAAAAATGGTTTAGTTATTAAACATTGAATTTAACTCTTTTAACTCTTCTTTAAATAAAATAATAATAAATGTACTAATCTAATAAAACTGGAAAATGGGGATCATAATTTATTACTAAGGTTGTTATTGGTTTAATTACTCTAATAAAATTTAATTAGGACATGTGTTAGGGTAATTATGATTTATTTTTTTACCTTAATTACCCAATTTACTTTTAACCGTGGTAAATTAAAGTCAAATGTTACTATTCATTAAAAATTATTTTCATCTTATTGAACCACATTTACTTACTGATATCAACCATTTCTCTCATATTTTTGAAATTCAACTCACAGAAGCGGTAAAATTAAGTTTTATGCAAATTTTCAAATGATCCTAGGAGGTGGTAAAACACAGTAAAAAGTTAAATAAAATTTTTATATATCTAAACATATTATAAAATGACTCCAATGAATTACATTGAACTTATCAAGGTATTATGTATCTCTTTATTCCTAAAATAAAATTAAATAAAATAAATCATTATTTAAATAAAAAATCGGTTTAAACCAATAACACAATGTTTTTATCTTTTAATCAAAAATTGAATTTTTTCAGAACATTTCTAAAAATTCACCCTAACTAATTTCGATATTCTGAAATAAAAAATGAATCCCATTTTGAAAAATAAAATTTATAAAATTTCAAAAAGTGGGTATTACTATTCAAAACGACTAGTTTTATTGGCCACGGTGTGTTAGAATCTCAAAGTTGCATACAATGCGAGCTATTACATTATTTGAAGGGAAATGTACTATTGAAGTTTGGGGTGTTACATTCTCCCCTCCATAAAATAATTTTTTCCTCAAAATTTCTAGTATAATACAACATAAAAATATTTGGGTGGTTCTTCATCATAAGTTCTTCGGATTCCCAAGTTGCCTCTCCCATCTTATTATTTCTCCATTGAACTTTTACTAGACGATTCATCTGGTTTCCTGACACTTGTTTTCTAGTATCATGAATTTTGACAGGCTCTTCACAATTAGATAGATCAGGTTCCAGTTCAATTTCCTCATAGGTGAGTACATGCATTGGGTCTGGCATGTATTTTTTCAATAGTGATACATAGAACACATCATGAACATTTGAGAGACTTGGAGGCATTGCCAAACGATAAGCAATAACTCCAATTCATTCTATAATTTCTAATTTTCCGATGTACCTGGGACTCAATTTACCCTTCTTACCAAAACGTATAACACCCTTCCATGGAGATACCTTCATGAAAACATAGTCTCCTACATGAAATTCCAAATCCTTCCATCAGTTATCGGTACAATTTTTTTTGCCTACATTGGCATGGTTTTATGTGGGTTTGGATAATCTTCACTTTTTACCTGGTTTCCTCATCACGTACTGGACCTACAAGATTTCATTCACCAACATCATCCCAACAAGTTGGTGTGAGACATCTTTTTTTGTATAACGCTTCATATGGTGCCATCTTATTAATTGAATGGAAGCTATTATTATAGGAAAATTCTACCAGATGTAAATATTGATCCCACTTACCTTTAATGTCAAGTGAGCAGGATCTCAACATATCTTCTAAGGATTGAATTGTCAGTTTTTATTGTCTATCGGTTTGATGGTGGTGGGATGTACTCAAATGATGTTCAGAATCCCATGCCATCTAAAGTCTTTTCTATAATAATGATGTAAAATGGCGATCACAATTAGAAACAATTGATAGGGGTACTCCATGAAGTCTTACAACATTATTAATACATCTGCATTCCATATGTTCAAGTGGTAAATATTTTATTGTTGAAAGGATATGGGATGAATTGGTAAGAAGATAAAAAATGACCCATTTTACATCATTCCTTCTAGGAGTCTTTGGTATCCCCATGACTAAGTCCTTCGTACTATTATCCCATTTCCACTCATGTATGGGAATAAGTTGCATGACTCTTCTAGGTTATTTCCTTCCAGCTTTCACTTGATTACAAACCATACACCATGACACAAAAATAGCAATCTCCCTCTTCATGTTGTTCCACAAAAAATGTTCATTAAAATATCTATACAACTTAGAGCTACCAAGGTGTATAGATAAATAGGAGCTATAAGAATCATCCAACAATTCCCTTTTTAGATAAAGTATATCTGGAACAAAAATTATATTCCCAAATTTCAAAATTCCATCTTCATATATGATGTCACTCAATCACCCATAATTCATAGCTTTAATCCTCTTTTGAAACTCTTCATCATCATTATGTGAACTCTTTATACTTTATAATAAAGATGGATTGGCAACCATTTGAAAAAGTAATGATGTTTCACCTTCCATGGTTATTCCCATATTCATCTTTACTAGATCCATTACAATAAGTCCCCTTTCTACTCTCATCTTATTCAAAACTCCATGATCCTTTCCACTCAATGAATATTCCATCTTATGTTCCTTCCTTGGGTGGTAGTGTGTAGTGAAATCATAATCATTGAGTAGTTCAAGCCATCGCATTTTCCTCATGTTGGGTTATTTTTGTGAGAAAATATAATTTAAACACTCGTGATCAGTATAAATATAAAAATTTTCACTATAAAGATAGTGTCTCCATATTTTCAGAGCAATTATTACAACTGCTAACTCAACTTCACGAGTAGGATAGTTTTATTCATTGATTTTTAGCTATCGAGATGCATAAGTAATAACTCTATCATTATGCATAAAGAAAAAACCATGTCCTTTCTTTGAAGCATCACTATAATTAACAATACCATCATTCCCTTATGGTAGAGTCATGATAGAAGCATCGACTAATATTCACATTAGTTCTTCAAAACATTCATCACAATCTTTTTTTCCAAACAAATTTGACATCATTACATGTGAGCTTGGTTAATGGGTTACCCAACTGGGTAGAATTCTGGACGAATCATCGATAATAACCTACTGATCCAATAAAACCATGTACCTCAATTATATTTGATGGTGCTGGCCATTCTTGGAATACCTTGGTCTATGAAGGATCAACAGAGATTCTATCTTTAGAGACAATATGGACAAGAAAAGAAATCTCCGGGAGCTATAATTAACACATGCTAAACTTCCTATATAATTCTTTTAATCTAGGAGTCTTTAGAATAATGAACATGTGATTTTCATGATCTTTGTAGCTTTGGATGTGTACCAGGATTTCATTAATAAATACCACTAAAAAGTCATCAAGATATTCCATGAGAACTCTATTCATTAGATCCATGATAATAGAGGGTGCATTAGTCAATCCAAATGGAATTACTATAAAATCATAATGCCCATGCCTGGTTTGAAATGCTATTTTCAGAATGTTTTCCTTCTTCACCCACAACTGATGATATCCAGATCAAAGGTCAATCATTGAAAAAAAATGACCTCCATGATGTTGGTCGAATAAATCCTCAATGTCTAGTAGGGGATACTTGTTCTTTATTGTTTTAGCATTGATATCACTATAGTCATTGCACAACCTCATAGATCATTCTTTCTTCTTAACAAAAATGATAGGGGCTACCCAAGGAGAAAAATTGGGGCGAATAAATTCCTTGTTACTCAATTCCTCTTTTTGTTTCTTTGGTTCCAAAAATTCAACAGTGGCGATTCTATATGGAGTATTCGATATGGGCCTTGAACCTAGAATTAAATCAACGGAAAACTAAATTTCTCATTCTGGAGGTTATCCAGGTAGGTCCTCTGGAAACACATCATCATATTCTAGCATAATAGTTACGTCCTATATTCGAACATTTCATTCCTCACCTATATTTATTTCATTTTCTTCCTCCAAAATAATTTAATTTATTATAGATACTGGGATTGGATCTAAATAAGAATCAGGTGGTGAAATTTAATCTCTATAGATAAGGTACTATTTATCATCATCGAAATTTGTAACCTCCTTATTATTAAAATAAATTTCCGCATCATGGTCCGAAATCCAATCCCTTCTGAGAATTATATCAAATTCAATCATGGGTATGACGATGATATCAATAGACAATGATCATTTATATTCCTTAATGGGAACTGATCCACAAAATTTTGTTGTGATAATAATTCCCTTAGGTGTATAGACAGACAACTCCCTTGTTATGTCAAGTTGATAATATCTAATTTTCTTAGAAAAATGAGAAGATATAAAACAATTCAATGATCCATAATCAAATAAAGCATTTTCTAAACATGGGAAAACCATTAAATTACCTTCCAATATGTCTTTCAGAGTTTGAACAGTAGTAGTATTGATTCCATAAGCTTGTCCTTGCTCCCTGGCCTTTTATGAGGTATATTACCATGGTTCATAGGAAAATCATTATCATAATTCCCCTTTTCTCTACAATTATAGCATTTAACCTTGACAACCTCTTTCTTACCATTAAAATCATGAGCTTGGTGGCCTTTTTCACCACACTTGTAATGGACTCACATTCCCTTCATGCAAGTACCGAGGTGCTTATTCCCACATTTACCACAGGATAGATATTCTATATTTTACTTGTTCCCCTTATTTCTATTTCTAGAGTGTTCAATAGATCTCTTCTTCTCAGGATTTTCTATAAAGATGTCATACATTGATAATCCCTTATCTGTCTTGATAACTCATGAGACAATATCTTCGTATGATGAGAAGGATTGTGAGTCTAATGCTCGATGGAGAACAGGCTTTAACCTATCAAAGAGTAAATAAATTTTACTCCTTGGATTACTTATATAATCTACAGCATGCCTTGCTATGCTAGTAAAGTTGGCCTCATACTTTGCGACATTCTTATCCTCCTTTTTCATCAGACTCAAAAATTGTCTTTCCATATCCGCTCGATGGTCATAAGGAATGTATTTTTCATAAAAAATTTCATTAAACTCTCTCCATTCCATGTTATATCATTTTCATCTTCCATTGTGTTTTGGATTAATTACCACCATTGATCTGCATCTCCTGTGAGGCGATAAACTGCCATGAAATTTTTTTCCGTTTCGCTACTCTCAAAAGAATGAAATTATTTCTCTAACGAATTTATCCATTTCTCAGCAACTAATGGATTTGTAATCCCATTTAATGTTGGTGGTTTTTTCCTCATGAAGAGGTCAAACATTGATAGTACGAATTTTGGATCAGGGTGCTCCATATGGGTAAGGTTATTATTCATAACCTGAGTGAGTTGTCTCAGTATAGTGATAAGCTGATCAGCACCAGTTGAATCATAAGCTACACTATGATTTTAATGAGTATGAGGACAATACCTACATGTATTACAATGGTTGATACATTTTCCATTAATTCCACTAGGAACCATTTCTAAACAATGGAATATTCTAGATTAGTTTATGAATCGCAATACATAATTCCAAACACGTAAAAAAGACAACATACATTTAACATTTTATGGATATAATCCATAATCATAAAAAAATAATTTGGGGATGTATATACTCATAAACAATTCATAATGGTTTGTAATGAAAATGAAAATTATCCTAAGCATATCCCCTGGGAGTGTTATAACCAACAGTGTAGTAAGGTCCGTTGTTATGCACCAGTTCCCATGCGACTGTAGCTCAATGTTGTTTTTTTTGGGTTTTACCGCTAGGTACATCTGTGCCAGAGATTCCTCTACCTGTTCGTATCCAGAAATGGATATATTTCTTGGAAAAAACACAAAATCTATACAATAAAAAAATTCTAGGATGATCTTCTATAGTAATCCTCAAAATATATCACAGGGTAATGTTCTCTAATACAAGTTTTTCAAAATCTAGTATACATGGTTTGTATTACATTTCCTATGATACCTACTGTAACGCCCCCACCCTAGTTACCCAAATTCTATACATTATTACATAACATTAGCATGATTAGAAGGGATCAAATCCCGAAAGACCGACCAGTTTAGTATCATTGGATGTACTTGATATATTCATATTTTTTACATTACATCATGACATAAAATATCAATAACATTTTGTCCCCTTCTTAACACATTTATATACTTATCCTATCCAAGTATTTCAACGATAAAATAATTCATCACATCCTAGGGAAAATAAAACAAAGAAAGGGGTGAGCTCAGAAGCTCAGTAAGGATAAAAATATATCTTAAACTTTTATAAATAAGCATAAACATTTAAGGCATTGTATAAGACTATAAAAAAAGAATTTTAAACATAAAATTCAGCATAATATAGAAAATATAAAATAAAATAATCCCAATTACATAATCAAATGGATATTCTAGTAGTCGAATAATCACATGAAATATCAATATCCACATTCAAAATGATGGAATGCCTAATGCCAGACTTCATACCACATAGTCAATGCCTTGTGAAAAGACTACAAATAATATTTTGTCAGGGCCTTGTTCCAAGACACTAGTTTGTCTCATGATATATACTGATTCATTGAGGATCTATAGCAGGCTCCACCAATCACGTACTAAGCCCAATTCATTCCTTATATGAAAAGGTTTAAACATAACATAAACATTCTTATTAAAACTAGCATATGAAAAGTCAATAATTTATCCTTAAACCATTAATGGTTTAAAAATAACACATCCACATTCCAAAATATCATAAAATATTCAATATAATATGGATGTATTCTATCATAATAAATCAACTTCAAACAAGCTTAAGAACCTTCAAATTATGTTGACATAGATGAAATCAAAACCTTTTTAGAGAAATATCTCTTCCTATTTTGAAATCATTTAAAAGTAATATAATTATAAATGAAAAATTTTATTTTGAAAATATTATTATAATATTTTATGGGAAGCTTCTATGATTATATAATGGTGGAAAATATCCACACCTACCATATATGTTAAAAAAAGACAATTTTACCATCATTTTGTCAAAAATTTCATAAAGTACCTTGTTTGGAAAACGACAGAAAGATTCCTTGCAAAAAATATATGGTAAAATATGGGAATAAATTAATTTAACCCACAGTATAGTAAATATTAAAAATGTTTCGAATAACATTTATAAGAAAACACTGATGTTGAAGATAAAGTGGTCCCAGTAGATACATACATAAAAAAAACTCGGATAATAAAGAGATTGTGAAATTAACCATTTCCTTGTAATTTTATCTGTTATAGGGTATGGTAAACTCTTTTATAATAGTTAAATCATTGTTATTAAATTATACATAAACTATATACATAAATATGATATCATGTATTACCCTCTAATATTGCCTTGTTAGTAATATTTCAGTAGTATCATCGTTTCAGGTGTCAACTGATCTGTTTTCCCTTTTATGATTGGTTACATAAGCCATGTTTGTTAAGGATAGGAAGTATTTGATTCATATACAGAATGATATTATGTTCATAAAAATTATTTTTAATCATAAAATAAAAATTATTCTTTAATGATTACATAGGTAAATGAATCTCATCGCGTTCGTGGAGACGGTAATATGTGCGTATGCATAAGCAAAAATATAATTATATTGATTGTGAAATCATATGTAATTGGAGAGTATGTCATATATAAAAAATCATTAACATTTTATATTATTTATTTAAATTATTTATAAACATTATTATACCCATCCAAATAATGAAGTGTTTGAATGGAAAACTACACCACAACGTGGAGATGGTAAGCCATACATAGGAAAATATGGTGACATTGTCATTCATATGATGGATAAAATAATAAATATGGTTGTACCATTTTTATAAAAATGAAAAAATATATAGAATATAATAGAGCTATTATTTTGGAATTTAACATCAAATAAAGAGGAAGTGGAAGAAGAAAAGAACATGTAAGAGGTGATGAAATATTTTCATCTTCTTCGGGGACTTCCATTTCATTTGATCAAAAGAGCTCCTTAGGTTAAATTTATTACCAAACTAAGGCCTCTAAGATTAAGGGAGTAAATTTCGGAGGAAATTTGGGTAGGGTTTGGACGATCCCAATGGCATTGGTGGTGTGAAATTAAGATAAGGGGAAGTTCTCTTTTGTAAGAGAGGTGAGGGTCACTTTTTGAAAAATATGAAATATAATTTTATAATAAAGTAATTTTCGGTTTCTAATGGATCAAAAAAGATTTATTTGGAGGCTAAGTTGTGGTTGTGTCGAAAACCTCTCAATTAATAGGTTTTAGACAGGTTTAGGTCACCATATTAACCTTATCATTTCGATTTATCTCTTAGTTTTATAGTTTGACATTGACGTTGTCTCTTTGTATTTTTATATCATATGGTTAAAAAACATACTATAACAGGATAGGAGAACCCCAAGAGGTTCATTATTAATATATATAACCTTATCTATGTCATTTATATAATCAATATATTTTTATAAATATTATATCAATTAAAAATATAATATTTTTTAAAAAACTCAATTATGTCTATTTTGACACTATTTAATATTTGGTTTTTGTGAAAATCATAACAGCATGATTACCTAAAAAAAATATTTAATCAACCCTAACATATCATATTAACCTCTAAAATTAGTTTAATTCATCAAAATTCTCAAATAACACTTATTTGGAAATTAATAATATCATTTATTTTAATCATTCATTAATAAGGTCATTAGTACATTATCATTGTGTAACAAATAAATTAAATTATATAATGTCTGAAATTTATAAATAAAATACCATTATGTATGAAATATATTTAGATTTATAATTAATATTTATATTCAAATATTTATTGTGTGTAACCCTATATTAAAAATGGTTTAATCATTACACATTGAATTAAACTCTTTTAACTATTCTTTAAATAATATTATAACAAATGTCCTAATCAAATCCAAGTGGACCAAAGGGTATCATATTTTTTTCCAAAGGTTGTTTTTGGTCAAATTTAACTTATTCAATAGAATTAAAACATGTGTTAGGGTAATTATGATATCATTTTTACCCTTAATTTCCTTATTTACTTTTAACCGTGTTAAATAAAAGTCAAAAGTTACTATTCACCAAAATTGTATTTCATCTTATTCAACCAAATTTTACTTACTGATATCAATCATATAACTCATAATTTTGAACTCACAGAAGCAGAGAAATTATGTTTTATGCAAATTTTCAAATGCTCATAGTAGGTTGGTAAAAGACGGTGAAAATTTTAATAAACTTTTTATATATCTAAGCATATTATAAAATGACTCCAATTAATTACATTGAAAATATATAGGTATTATGTATCTATTTTGATCTAAAATAAATTTTAATAAAATATGTGATAACATAAATAAAAAAATAGGTTTTTACCAATAACAATGTGTTTTTCACTATTCATTCAAAATTTAATGTTTTCAGAAAAATACCAAAAATTCACCCTAATCTAATTTATATATTCTGAGTTCCAAAATAATGTAAATTGTGAAAAATAAAAATACTAATACTTAAAAAATTAGGTATTACAATTCATAATGGCTAGTTTGATTAGTCGCGGTGTGTTAGAATATCGATGTTGCGTACAATGCAAGCTATTGCATAATTAAAAGGTAAACATACCGTTGAAGCTTGGGGTGTTACATCATTCAACTGAAATAGTTATCTGTTGTATTAGATCAAGCCTTTATCTCAGAATGGATCTTGATGGGGGTTTCAGGTATTGAACATGTCGGGCTAGTGGTATGTGTAGGTGGTGTGTCTTCTAACTGAAAAAATTATTATTTTGGGATCCCTAAATCAGGGTGGCAGAACATATAATATCATGTAAAGAGTGAAACCCGCTCAGGGTGGACATCCGGTGTTCTGTTATCATTGTGGTAAGTTGGGACACATCTACGGTTAGTGTCCCCGACCATTAGTTGAATACCAGTCATGTGAAAAAATGGGTCATGTGTAGAGATTCGTCAATAATCCTCAACAATTGGGAATAAATGTATACTTATGGAAAATTTTGAGTGCCGAAATGGAGTAGTTACCTATATTAGGTATGTAGTTTGAGTTCAACTAGTCGTACTAGTTGAGGTGGTGTATGTGGTACTCTAGGGCAAGAGCATCCATATCAGAAGAGTAGTGTAGTGCAAGAAATTCAGGCTAAAACACAAGGTAGTGGGGAAAGTCACGTTCACATAGTTTAGACTACACCTTGATGTGGTGAGGCTGGATCGTCAACTGTTCAATGTATGATCCTTGTAGCTTACATTATTTCTAGTTCATGGTTTGACACATGAACCACATATTCTCTTTATCTGACCTTATTTTAGTTATTTGTTCCTACATGGGGAACATTTTTTTTTGATTTATTTTGATGGATACATTGTTTTGGGGGAGAGTTGAGGATATCAGACAATTTAGGGATTGTTATTTGGAGGTTAGAGGGTTCTATTTTCTCTAGGACTTTATTGTCCTTGAGATGTTAGGTTTTGACCTGATTTTGGGAATATATTTTCCCGAAAAGTATGAGGCTCTAATCAAATTCTACAATCATTTGGTTATGTTAAAATCTCTTATTGGAGGCACTTATATCCTTCGTTTTGAGTGAGAAATCTTGGAATGAGATGAAAGAAAAGTTTCCTAGCAGTTGGTAGAACTCATAATCGAAAGGGCATACCTTGTGATTGATGAAGGGAGAGTGGAACATTATGTATTTACACATGTGATAGATCAGTTTCAAGCCATGTTTCATAATGGTTTCTTTGGGCTACCACCAGAGGGGTATGTATATTCCACATTAGAGTTACTACTGGGGGTAGGGTGAGTTTCTATTCCATTATTTAATATGGAACCAAATGAACCATAAGAAAATAAAGACAACTGGGAGGAATTAGAGAAACAATTGTTCATTTAAACTAGAATCTCACCTTGGGGGTATCCCATGTTGTCTTCTAAGTAGTTTATTTGTTCAATGAGGCTATATGTATATTACCAAATGATGAATCATTTGTTAGATAATAATAGATAACCTATTCCTTGAATTGATTATATGTATTACTATATGAGATATGATTCTTTGTTTTCAATGATATATATGAGATAGGGGTATCACCATCATAGGATTATGTCTTATGACATATGAAATTCTGACTTCAGGAGTATGTACACAACGAATGAGTTTGCAGTGAGGACATTCAGGTAGGACAATGCAACATTTGCTTTCATGGATTTAATGAAACTAATATTTCACACCGTATATATATCAGTTCACATTAATCTTCATTGATAACATCTTAGTGCACTCCATAACTCATTATGATCATCCAAGAGTTCGTGGAATCATCTTAAGTAGACTAAGAGATCACAGTCTTAACACCAAGCTTTGATAATTCCATTTCTGTATCAATTAGGTTCATTTCATAGCTAACATCATCTCAGAGGTAGGTGTGTCTATGGACCTAGAGAAAGTAAAAGTTCTTTTGTCTGGGGAGTATACCATGAATAAATATAATTCTAAGAGACTAATAGGATTGTCCAATTATTAACGATTATTCATAAATTATTTCTCGTGAATGAAATCACCACATTCAGGATTAACAATTATGTGAGTTATGTTTTTATAGTCAAATGAATTCATGAATTAGTTTCAACAGTTGAATAATCAGTTTACAACAACACTTATTCTTATCATACCCAATCTGATTAAGAATTATATCATGTCATTTTATGCACTTAGTATTTTGTTGGGAATTGTGATGATGTAAGATGATCATGTTGTTTTAATGGCTCATAGAATTGGATGCCTCAAATATGAAATTAACTAACTCATGATCTTTAATTTAATTATATGGTCTATGAATTAAAGTGATGGAGGCATTACTAGTGGGGAGAGAGGATCACAATGTTCACAGATCATAGAACACTTAATTTCAAATTTTATAACCATTATTTTAATTTTAGACAGTGAAGATGCGTTGATAACATGCAGTCCTTTTATTTTGAGTTGGTTTATACACATGGAAAGGGGAATAATTTTGTTGATGCTATGAGTTGCATGATACATAGTCATGTGGTTTAGGAATCCAACTCCGAGTAAAGAATGATGGCCTTGTTTTTGGATATGCACTATGAGATTTTGGATATGAAGGAACAAATGATATTTTTGCCCATAACAGATGATTTGTTTCATCCAATATGGGTCTAGGAGAGAAATTTTGAGGACCTAGAGTGATTTGATATGAATGAATGTCTTAGTGGTGGAGTATTCACATTATGTATTGTCTATTTGTGTTGATGTGATTGTTTTTTATCATGTTTGTGTTGTGGTTCTAGTGAGTGTGAGATAATATTGGATGCATGATTCTCAAACACTAATGTTGGTAGTACATCATGGTTTGACTAAGAAGAATCATGGTCTTCATTGGTAGTATTGATGGTCAGGAATGAATGACAAGGTTTTGGGGTTTTTGGAATGATGTCTTACTTATCAGAAGGTGAAGGACAATCATCACCCATAAGGTTTGTTTCTAAATACATTTCAATTCCATAATGGAAGTGGGATGATGTAACAATGGATTTTTGAAGTGGTTCTTTTGAGGACTCTCAAAAATAATGACACAAACAGGGTGGGTGTGGATTAGTTGACTAAGGTGGCTCATTTCATAAAAATCCATGGTGATTTCACCCTTGATCTATTGGGTATTCAATATCTTGGATATATGGTGAGGTTTCATGGAGTAAAAAATAAATATTGTTTCATATTTTGATCTGTATTTCACATTTCCCTTTTCGAAGGGATTATAGAGGGTGCTTAGTACCCATGTTTTTTAGTATGGCTTTCCACCCACATACAGATTGGAAATCAGAGTGTATGATTTAGGTTCTAGAGTAAATATTGTGGGATCATGGCCTAGATTATAGTGTTTCTTGATATAAAATATTTTTTCATGTGGAGTTTTCATACAATAATTTTATTCATCCTATGACTCAGATAGAACTAGTTGAGGAACTCTATGGGTGACAGTGTAGATTTCATTGTGTTGGATAGAAATTGGAGAGTCTGAGCTATTGGGATGGAGTATTGTGATAGGGATGTTAAAAAAGGAAAGTATGATTCATAAAATCATTAAAATGACATTGAGTAGAAAAAATTTATATTCAAATCAGAATCATCACACTCTTTATTTTATGTTGGGAGATAGTTTTTTTCACCAAGTGTCTCCATGGTTGGTTCACCATCAAATTCAAAAATCGGGTACATCGACTCCCATGTATGTGGGGTCGTTTCAGATTATGGAGAGGATTGTATAGGTGGCTTACCAATTTTTTATTCCATTATGTTAGAGTGTTATGCATGATATTTTTATGAATGTCATTGAAGATAATATCAACATGATCCAGCTCATGTAGTTAAAATTGCGAATGTAGTGCTTGATATGATTCATTCATTAAGGAGCATCTAGTTGGTCTTGATGGTCCTTGTGAGAAATTCTAGAGAGACATGACAATACTATTGGTTTTAGATTTATGGAAACCTGGAAAAGATTAAAAAGAAACATGGGGTTAGGAATAATCTATATAGTCCTTGTTTTTGGATCTATTTTGTTTGTTGACTTAGTGATGTTATAGAAGTCTTATCAAGGATGATCCATTATAAGGTGGGGAAGTTGAAAGATCCCAGACATAGTGGATGTATATACATGATTAAATTTTTGTTTAAATCTAAATTCTTGGGGAAATTCAATGTTTTATCGGTATATTAGGGTCTTTGATGGTATTATTGGGGTGTTGACCATGAAATAAAGGAAAATAGAGCCAAACTGTACAAGACCCATGGTTTGTGTATATTAATGTAAACCTCGTGGACATCATAGGAAAACTGAGCAAGCCTGGACAATGACATATCACAAAGTTTGAACGTGGTTTTTAAACCATGTAGGTCTACACTAATAAATGTTAGACCCAAATCCCCATAGATACAACTTTTCAATGGTTTACATACACTTTGTAAATCATTTCTATTAAACCATGTGCCAATGAAAATATAGGGAAATTAAAAAATCTCCATTATATAAATTTATTTTCCCAGTCTTGTTTCCCATTCCCCCTCCTTGTAACACTAGAGACAAACAATAATCCCAAAACCATCCCTATGATGGTTCTCCCTCGATTATGGGATATAAGATCACTAGATGACAAATCTATTAATAAATTTTCTTTTCTAGAATAGGGTTTGTATATTGGGAAGCCATCTTCTCAAGCCATTGAACCCTATTTTTTATGTGGAATCAATGATTAAGATATAATAGGAGGTTCAGATTGGGATCTAAGTCAATTATAAATAGTTCCCTCATCAGAAGATTCGAAGTAGAAGGTCTATAATTTGTATCCCATTGTTTTTATATTGATATGTACATATGTAATTTTAACCATGTATTCATGTTGCTGTATTCCAAGTACCATTATGGAGGTTTGGTAACATGATCAAATAAAATGAAATTTGAACCACACATGACCCAATGGGATGTGTTGAAGTTGAATTGACTTAATATATCACCATTAATGGGGTAAGCTGACACTCCCTCAAACGTGGTTAACATATACTTTAGTGGTGAAATGTATTGTAAATAGGTAAATTCAATGTTGAACATGTAAATTAGTATTTATGATTATTAAATAATGGAGAATGGATAATTATTTCTTAATATGGAAATTGGATAATGAATTATTTTTTCTAGAATGTAAATTGATTAAATGGGATTAATGAAAATGTTTCAAACAAATCACATCATGTACATGAATTCGATAAGTGGAATAAATAAGGGAGATAAAGGATGTGTTGATTGAATTGACATATGTGAATGATTTTTTGTTCACAATGTCTTAGTATTGGTGAATTGGTGAATATTATTATTAAGTTAGGCATGAGAAATTAGAATTAGTCTATATTACTATGTGATAATAATGGAAAATTTGTTAATTGGTTATGGAAAAATTTAATTTCCCATTGTGGTTGTCATGGATTGTGATATCGTTATTGATATTGTTTGTTATTGGTTGTGGATGGGTATGTATTTTGGGATTGGATATATATATATGTGTTTGAATTTGAACATGGATTCATAAAGTGGGGTAATAACAGGATTTTCTACACCCATCAGTCTAGTTTGAATGAGGTTCTATACTTCCCTATAAAATGTAAATATTGGGGAAGGGGATGGAGTTTTATTCCCTTAATTGTTGAATTTTTTACAGCACATAGACCGATGATTAATTTAGATTTTGTTTTATTTTTTATTATCTATTCATCCCTACTGATACATGGGACCTAACTTATTCCCAATAATCCTTGAGATTAATTATTTTTTAATCCATTGAACAGATAATGAAAGTGAATTAAGTAATAAATAATGTATATGTAATGATATTAAGAATATTTCATGGAAGGATATAAGTGAACCTTACTATATTATGTCAATGTATATTTATTTTATTTACTTATAATATATTACAACATAAAATAAATATATTTTTTGATATGATATTTTTTAGACAATATTGATGGTGGACTACTGAGTTGTACTCACACCCTGATCGGGCCTCCATTGGGTACCATAGCAGCCGTCAGGATTGCATGTTAGGATAGGGGAAAGGGTTATGTACATGGGAGTTGATTCTGCCTTTGGATGTGCATGGAAGAGGTTCTGTACTTGGGTTAGGGTCCTTGGGGGTAATTCCTCTATTTGTCATTTTTTTGTTGACTTGGAATTGTTTATCATGGCATAGAGTATTTATTGTTTTGTATAGTTTTTTCCCAGTATTTGGAGATGTTTCTTATGAATGTTCTTAGATTATTAAATATTTATTCTATGGTTAATTTTGTTGTCTATTAATTCTTACTATAGTAAATAGTGTATTGTATCTCCATGTGACTCATTTAGAACATCACTACTAGTTGGAAACCTCTGGCATATAGTGATGCCTATTTGAGGTCATGTTGAAACTTGGCCCAGGTAACTATTTACTGGCTCTAGGGATGGGTACATTACAATTAATATACATTATTTTATACTAGAATAAATATAAATGCCTAAAAAATATCACCCATGAAATTATTTTTTTCATACCTTACTAGACTAGTGATTTTCACACCATACATCCACCAAATGGGTGAATTTTGACCGTATATTGATAGAATCGGGTTATGGAATTTGGTTACCTAGAAGAAGTAGTTTCTCTTTCTAGGGGTGCTTCAGTATAAAATTTTGAAATGGTTTGAAATTTACTATCACAAAACCCGGATATGGGTAACCCATTCTATTTATTTTTTTTCAGACAATTTTTTTAGATGTACCCACATAAATTTATTCTATACACACTCATTTTTTGTGGTTATATATAATTCCTTCCACCAATGTTAACTCATTTTTTGGATACTTTTTTTTATGATTGTTATGATATGGTTTATTTTTTGTTTTAAAATGTTTTCCGTAATTTAAATTTGATGTGACATCTATATTTTGTTTTATATTCTATAATTACCATTGGGGACTCTTTTACCTATTCAGTTATATTCATTCTGATTTAATTGATGGGATCATTATGATGATCAATTTGGAAAAAATATTCCCAAATATTTATTATTGATAATAAGGAACAATTTTCATCTCCTTGGTGATTGGAAATGATCTTCGGGATATTCAATTTTCTATATCAATTTATTGATTCTTCTGTGGTCTAGGATGGTTTTTAAAAATGTTTTCGTGGCATGTTTTTCCTATATGATATTTGGAAACTTCGGATAGACTGTAAATATGATTTAATGTATCATGTGAGGGTGTAAAGGTGTTTATAGATAAATAATAGTTTCATTTATTGATTTTATAGGTTATATAGTAAATGTTGTATTTATTTTGGATTTAATTTACCATTTTTGGTCTAGTGTTGTGTACATGCCTCTACATTGCATGCAATCATACTTTTGTGGAATATTATAGGAAAATGTCTTATATTTATTGAATACTTATGAATAAATTTGACTAATGACCATGTTATGCATTGATAATTTCTTTCTTATTTATTTCATGTATCTTCATAACCCCTTTATGGAAACCTATAAACCCTCTAAATAATGATGTAGATAAAATTTCATGAGAAAACTCATTGGTTGATTAGAATGTTGTTATTGTAATTATATGTGAAAATTATGATAACAAAAAAGGTATTGGATATCTTCATATACCTATTATGTAAAATTTTCTAGGTCATAGGAATGATCAATCTTATAAATTCTTCAAGAAAAAACCTTCATTATTTGGAGGAATAAATAAATCCTATAAACCAATGGATTAGCTTGAAAATATTGATAGGATTTTATATTTCAATGGGGGATAACAATCATTCAAGGTTATGACAAGGGACATTATTATTTAACTAACCAGATAATAATGGTCAGGATCAATATTTAGGGAATTTATAATGATCACATATTAAGAATTATATTGATGATATATTTACCTCAAAAATTAATAAAAATAGGGTGTAATTTGAAAAGTATTAGTAATTTTATTCCCAATAATAGGGGGATATAATGTATAGGGAATATGTGAAAATATTTAATGAGATTTTTTATTCTTTAGTAAATATACTATTGAATTATAAAATAGAAAAATATCACATTGAAATTGGATTTTCTCAACATATAATCCAAATACATTCTTAAGATAATCACAAAAAAAATTTATATTGTGGATCAGGTGATGATGGAATAAATTTTTTAGGATATGATTTCAAAAAGACTATTGTGCCTAAATTTAATGATGTTAGTTGTAGTATTCCTTCATATTAGAATAATAAATCTTATGATCGATGAAGGGTATGTTACAATAGTTTTAAGAGCACATATAAGTTTTCATCATCAAAGGAACTATTTAGGAATGTCTTATTTTGATTAGTGAAGTAGATCTGGGAATATGTAGCCCCCATGGAGTCTATAAAAAGGGATTATTATAGTGATAGGCATTGTTCACATTTACAATTATATTGTGGTTTTTTATTTCATAAAAGGGAATCATGCATTTTTATCTCATCTCATATCCTATAATCGAATAAAAAACATTTGGAACTCATTATATAAATTATAGAGAACTTCACACCCCTATATGATATAAATGATCATGGATTCAAGAGTACATCCTATTTTTTCTCTATCTCACATGTGAATCTATATTGAAAATTATTTATCTATGAGATGGATTTTTATTAAATAATTATCATAATGGATTAAATTATTACCATTATTTTCTATATTGATTCTTATATATGGAATTTGAGATTCAATACCCCTAAGGAAAATCAACTTGTTTTGAACTGCCCCTAGGGCCTGTTCATTGACACCCCAACACGCCTTCTATAGTTCAGGGGCTGGTGACTAGCACCGAGTAGGCATATACCAAAAAAAAGGCATTACCATTAAACCTATAACCATGAAAAAATTTCAAACAACAAAATGTAAACACAATGTAAACCTAAAATATCACTAAAACAACTACTAAGAGTAATGTATAATCTGAAAGTACAATGCTTCCAGAATACAAGCCCAAAACAAAAAATGAAAGTAAAAATTCCATGATCTGTCTGATCGAGACACTACGAGAAGGGTATGTGCAGGGTAGATTTTTTTATCCATAAATGTATGCCCCGACATCCCATCTCATAGAGCACCACCTAGTCTCGGACCACCAAGATCTTCGACGAAGCATCGATCACATGTACGAGACACGACACATGCGGGTGATGCCCGTGTAGGGGTGATTAAAAAAACACTCAGTTGGGACCACAAACCACAATTTAAATACCACAAAGAAAAATAGAAAAGAACGACCACAATGTAAGACCACACTATAATAGAAAATCACACTAGGTATAAATAAAAGGATATAATGTTAGATTATTAGTCATAAAGTTGAATCATCTTATACTGTAAAGGGACACATCCTTGATGTGTCACGATGGTTT
Source organism: Viscum album (assembly GCA_963277665.1). NCBI lineage: Eukaryota > Viridiplantae > Streptophyta > Magnoliopsida > Santalales > Viscaceae > Viscum > Viscum album. The sequence goes on from OY728142.1 coordinate 1,063,723,092, forward strand.
GCTCAGCTACTGGACCACTAGGGTTCCCTCATCTACTGGACCACTATGGTCCACAAGGTTACTAGGCCACTGAGGTCCTTCTCGTCACATCCTTCAATTCACTACAATCTGTAGGATTCACACTATCCTATGTGCTTTATTCCTATATAATTTCATCCCCAATCCATTAGATGTATTTCAACTACCACAAAAAATCACATTGAGTATTCCCCAAGGCATGTCTCAACGCAACAGTCCCAACACCATATATGGTGCATCAATAAAAGTCTTGGTATTAAATATGTTGGTTTTTAATCAATATGGGCTAGTTTCATTGGGGCTCAGTCTAACTTGGTTGGGAAGACCCGACCAACCCAGCCCGGTGGTCCCGCATCAGCCAACCTAGTTTAGTCGAGCCGACCAGACCTGGTTGGGTCTACGATGACCCAGTCTGGCATGCCCTAGTGGCCATACCCATTGGGCCTTTCTAGACCTGGCCCGGTATGGCCGTGGGTCTAGCCCGTTTGGTTTCCCATGAACCGAGTTCTAAGCATGTCCGATAATACTTAGAAAAATTGGGATTGACCATCCAAAACATCCAGTGGCCTAATTTCCCATCCAACCTAGCCCCCAATTTGGTAGGATGTTTCATATCTATCCCTTGCAACCCCTGCGGCCTGGTTAACTCAATCTGTACGACCAACATCAGTGAGATGTCATGGGTCCATATTGAACACCCATTGGTGTTCGATTTGCGCAACCATGCATCTGGATGAGGCCATCTGCCTACCTCTGCATTTGATCTAGCGTGGACTGCATGGCAGTGAAATTCGTGGCCCACCCCACGGGCTGCTCCACCTGGCACGGTGCCCAACCGGGGGCTGTAATGAGGAAATGTCATGGCCCCTATTGGACACAACTTCTACAGCCTTAGCGCACTATGGAGAGTTCCGCCTCTAGTCCCAATGCGCCGACGATCTCATCTACCGGCCACTAGACATGGTATGGTGGTCTGTTTCCCAATCTGTCTGTGTTTCTAGGATTCATGGAGAATCAATATCTCTTCTGTGTACTAATCGTTGTTTTTCCATCACTGTGGGTGTTCGGCCTAATTTAGTAATCTCCCATAAAATATCTGCCATAATGTCATGGGTACATTGGTGATGAACACGGAGAGAGAGACAGAGGATCGCATAGGATATCCAAGGAAAATACCAGTCTTTGTTCATGTTGGAAGTTAATTGTTCTTTTCTATAGGATCACAAAACATAAATATATATCACTAATATTTAATCCCCATTACCAATCACACAAAAAATATTTCCCAGTCCTTCAGGGAGAGTCTATATACAGATCCATTTTTTAGTGAGTTGATCGTTATTCTTTGTATAGAGGGGATAAGAGTGGGAAAATCAGTCACTAATATTTGAACACCTATCTAGAAAAATGATTAGTCGGTGTTAGGTTATGATTGGAAATGGAGATCTGTTAAGATACATCGTGATTTTTCATCTCGTGAACCATCGATCTATGATCCATCATCATAAGTGATTTATCATTCATTGTCGTTTGTTGCACGTCAATGGAATTTCTCCAAAGCCTCAAATTAATCTCTCATTTGGTCTCGTCTTCCCCTATCTCTATAAATACACAAAATAGAGGAAAAATGTTTAAGTATTTCTATAATGGTGAGTTTCCATGTGGTTACACTATATCATTTATAACATGAAATTATTTCCTCATCATTGCATTGTATCAAAACATTTTTAAATAAAATAATCTTTTTATGATTATTTTATTTTTCCTTAAAACACCCAAAAATTATCTTTTAACCACGACATATGCCAGTCGAGGTGAGACCCCTCATAAGGAAAAATCACCCTCATGAGATTAATGATGCTATCAGATATTCAATTAGAGTTAACATTTAAGAGTTATCAAAAATAAAATAGTCCTTATTTAGTTATTTTATTTATGGTCATGTCCGAACAACTACATTCCATAATTGGCCCACATCGACAAATGTTATGATCCAACAAAGGAATGAAAATCCTTAAGAGATTAAATATGGTCTTGTATTTTCAATTTGAGTCACCGTTCATGAGTTAGCAGGATATTAAAAATAAAAAAATATTTATTAGTTTTATTTATCATTATTCCATTTTTGTGTTTTCTCAAAAAATGCAGGCACCAATAAAACATAAGATGTGGCTAGCGAGAATCCTCTATTCTGGACACAATGGTGCCCGAGAATTTCTGATATGGTCACCCATTTAATAGTTTTCTACTTTTTTAGGTAAACCGCTCACACGATCTATTTAAAAACATATCAATTTTCAACGGACCATTCTTGTAAGGTAACTCATAAGATTCACTTTCCATCTTAGTACCTGGTCTTGAAAATTTCCAAAAACTTTTCAAAAAATAGATATTGAAAAATTCAGGTCATTACATCTTCCCCGCCTTAAGGACTTACCTCCCCTATAGAAAAACCAAGGGATTCCAAAATAGATGATGGTAAAAGAACATTCATGAGTCTCCAACTAACAAATTTTCTACTGTAGATTCTTGTGCTACCATCAAACCCACAATATAAGTATCAATCACCCATGAAGTGTCCTCTGTTATTTATCCTCAATCTCTTTCAAAAACAACGAAAAAGCCCCCTCATCATCTACATCAATCTCACCATAGTCAATAACAGGTGATTGGTCATATAATTATCTCAACATATGGGATACATGGAAGGGTTTGTGAACATGATATAACTATAGATGTAAATCCAAGAGGTAAACCGCCTTGTCCACTCTAAACATTATTGTAAAATTTCTAATGAACCTAGGATATAATTTCCCACCCGGCTAAATCTCGAAATCCCCTATCAAGAAGAGACCCCATGAAACACATGGTCTCCCTCCTCAAACTCCAAGGGTCTCAATCACCTACCCGCATTAGAATTTTGACATCCATATGCAGTCTTCATCCATTCATGGATGACCTACACCTTCTCCATAATTTCTTGCTCCAACATCAGGCCCATGAGCGCTAAAACTCTAGGGTCAATCCATAAATCTAGAAACCTATAGGGTCACTCGTACAAGGACACTAATAGTGCCATACTGATGGTGGAGTGGTATCTACTGTATTTCTCATACTCCACTAGAATTAGGTGCCCGTCCCCACTTCAACCAAAATCAAGAATGCAAGCATTAAGCATGTCCTCCATGGTATGTATGGCCTACGTTGTCTAAACATCTGTCTATGGGTTAAAGGTTGTGGTCAAGGGTAGATGATTCCCAAATTCCACATGAAATCCCAACCATAACTGGGATCCAAACCATGCCCTAGGATATGAGACTATCTTTGATGGGACCCCATGGTGTCGAACTATATCTTCCACATATAGGTATACCAAGATCTATAGGTGAATCCATTCCAAAAATCAAATAAGTGATAGACATGGTGTGTTGGTCAATGATCATCAAGATGGTATCGTGTGCCCTAGATGTACATGATAAACCTATCATCAAATTTTTTGATATTGCTTCTCACTCCCTTCATGTCACCCCAATGAAAAAAAGTGAAACTCACTCTAAAAATAGGGTCATGACATGGTTTGCTGACAAACCAAGAAAAACATTAAACAATATCTCATCTATGATATCAACAGTATGCTCATATTCAACCTATTATGTATTACCCAACGTACTTCTTGACACCCCCATGCATATCTCAATGTGTCTTTCCACTCTTTGTGTCCTCTTCCACTACTATGCGTCCTTTGAAAGGAATTACATGATCCCCACCTTTTTAATTTCTATATGAGGCATTCCTTATGGAGAAATGAGTGCGTAAAGTCTGATTGTCGGTATCATCAAGTTTTGACTCCCAACTCACTTAAGAGTGGATGGGTAACACACACCAATTAGAGGTATGATTCTTCATCTCTATCCAAGAATGATAAATATATCTAGTTCAATTGCTTTGTTTCCTTATTATTCAAATACAAACTATATTTTTTGCTTAGAGCGTCTATTTCCACATTTCCCATTCTAGGAGTATTGACTAATTCGAATTCAATGTCTTATAGGAACTCCATCACTCGTCTAGGTCTCATGTTCAAACCCTTCAAAGGGAATATAAAACTCATACTCTTGTGGTTATAGTAGATGATAAACTATTCAACCAAAAGGTATTGTCTAAAAATATTCAATGTGAAACTACCACTTCCATCTAAAGGTTGTGGGTCACATAGTTCTACTCATGTGGGCTCAACTTCCGAGAACCATATCTCTCCCTCTAGCTGATTGAATAGATAATTGATCCTAATCATTGGATACTTATTATTCATGACCACGTGATTCAGGCACCGCATGTCTAAACATAACCTTAGGCACCAATTTTCCTTATGTAAAACAATACTAGAGCTTCCAACAATGAAACCTTGGGTCTCACGAAGACATTCTTCTTCATGTCCTCCCACTGTACGCTTAATTCATTAAGCTCAACAGGAGGCATAAAATATGCCAGTTCTGTTATCATTTCCAACATAGTGTGTTGAAAAATGTATATTTCTATCTCACTATGTGGAGTAATACCTAGAAATAACTCCATGAAATAGGTCCTCATACTCCACCACTACTTCTGGGTACTAAAATCTGATAACATCCACTGCCCCTAGGGTAAGGCTAGCCGACTCAAGAGTGATCAGTTACACCCTCCTATGCATGATATTAATCTATGCTTCCTAGGATTCCTTTTATATGTTGACCAAGGAAATCCCCATTCCATTTCTGTGGGAAAATTGCCCATTTTTTATAAAGTATCCCATATGGGCATGGACTGTTGATAACCAATCGATACCAAGAATAATGTCTTAAGGACATTATGTTTCCACCAAGAGGTCCCAACTAATAATCTCAGCTAAACGGATAGATCACACTATCAAAATAAGTGTTATTATTTAGTTTCTTCTCATAGTTATCCGTATATGTAAGGGTCAAGTAAAATGTTTAACCAGACACTCTTGGTCTCGAACAAGATTCGATACATGAACAAGTGATTAGAACATGTGTCTATTGATAAGGTAGCTATGAGTAGACACAACCCATACCTAAAATCATTCATGGAGCCCTTAGGTCATATTCCATGACTGGATGAAGCAACTCCATTCACTTTTCCTCCATCTCCCTAAGCACGATGTGGACCACATTGGGGTGGTGGATGTAACATGTTGAAATGTATACCACCTCATGTTTCTCTCCTAGATTATATTCCACATCTACCACCTTGAGGATTAATTTTTTATGGTCACTATCTCTTCCCAGTGGCCCACTAATAACATTCATTGGATTTATCTCCTCAACCAAATGATTTTCAACCACAATGGATCTATCTTTCACCATAGAATATGTAGGAATGGGAAAATGAATACAACAGGATCAGATATACCTAAACAGACCTTACTCTACATTATGAGCCACATAGCATTGGCCATATTGTATTCATCAAGTACCTGGATTGGCCAGTATGCCTCAGTGAATACTCATCTTATGTCTTATCATCATGCCGAAGCTATAGAAGCTCTTGTGCATGTATAACACTTAGATTTTTTGGTGATAGATTCTTCTTTGGGAAAGGTTCTAATCCATTGTCTACTAATGTGTCACCTCATCATAATATCAGGAAATATTAACCCTACCACTAAACCACACAGAAGGCTCATTTTTAGGACCACCATATGATCTAATGGTTTCCTCACTAGATGGAAAACATAGTCACCACCTCAAGCATGTGCTTACCCAATTGTGAGTCGAAATCAGCTCAACACATAAGTAGTATCTATTGCTGAAACTCATGATATGTTCTCAAAATACCCATGTCATTCATTGGTACAACGAGTACCACATGTTACTCCAAAGGTTTTCGTATAGCTGGTACACCACCTAGTGGTGATGTCCCGGGTATGAACTCTTGTACCCATCTCGTCACTTCATAGATCATACTAATTATCATGTGGGGTAATCCTGGTGGGCTATCTATGTGGAAGCATATTTCTATTATATATTATATACCTTGAGGAGTAGAATATAACTTGTGAGGAGAATCCAGAATGACTTAGGAAAATCAAACCATTATAATATGATTCATGAACAATCATTTGTCATTTCATCTAGTTCTTTCATGTACCGAGTAAAAAAACATCATATGGGGTCCTATTGTATGCATACATCGGCCACCACACAAACACTGGATTCCCTAGCAGGAAATATAAACTCAAACCACTTAACACTATTTCCCCAAAAAAATTAATAGACTTGGGTTTCTTAAGGAAGAATAGACCTCCTCTAATACCACCCTTTCATGTCCCATCCTAATGGCACGTTTAGTGATAACCTCAATACCACCTTCCATAAGACAGGGCTTGGTGACTATCACCCCAAAGTCCAATCCCAAAATTTGAATTCATTTCCATTAAACATGCATACATGAACAATTCTTAAACTATGGAAAGTAAAAACAATATAAACCACAACTGTCCTCGACAAAACTATTGAGAGTATATCACAAAATGAATGTACAATGGGGCCATAATACAATCCAAAACCACAAAGAAAAGTACAAATTCCACAATATGAATTCTTTGGACCCTACCTAAAGGGTAGGAGAATGGTATCCACCAGTGTCCATTGAATTATGAATGTTCTTCCAATATCATGGATCAACTCCTGGTCCCGAACCCCCAAGTTCTATGTCAATGCGTCGATCACCTGCACGGGATATGACACATGCGTGTGAAGCTCGTGTAGGTGTGAGTAGCACAATACACAGTAGGGACCCACAACTACAAAGTAACGACCACAATTATAGATCCCAAACCAATACCACAATGGAAAGACATCTCACACTGGGTATAACTAAAATTATAGAATGTAAGGTTATCAGATGTAAAATAGAATCATATTGTACTAATGAAGGACTCATCCTTGATTAGTCACTGTGGTTCACTTAGATACTATATCAATGTGGTCTTCTCTTATACTTTTCCACTGAGGACCATTGTACTATTAGACCTCTGAGCTTCCAGTCATCATATCCTTCATGTCACAGCTCGACTTAGCTTTTCCGCTCACACGTGCTCATGATTCTAGTAAAATACATTCATTAAGCCATCATTCATATCACAAATTCCACTAAATATCACATATAGTATACCCAATGGACCATCTCTTTGAAGGGGTCATAATACTGTAGATGATGCATCAATCAGACACCTAGTCTGAATTATTTTAGTGTTTTAGAAAACAAAGGCTATTAGTGTTCTGGCGCTATCCGACTTAGTAGGGCCAACCAGACCAACCCGGTCAGGTTCGACCGAACCAACCCGAACCCTTTCATTTTGGGCCGAACTGATTTGAACTCGCCCAGTGGACAGGTCCATTTTGCCCTACTGGACTCAGCTGGGATCGGCCGTGGGTCAAGCATGCAGGGTCCTCCAATGACCTAGTTCCCACCGGCTTCGATCCGACTTATTCGGACCGGTTCTGCCCTCTGGAGCTGGCTAGTGGCCCGGTTTCTCAACTGGCCCATCCTATAATTTTGCAGCCATGTTCTTCATATGCCTAGGAAACCTTGTGGACTAGTGTACTCCATCAACCTAGCTAGTATTGGAAAGACGACTTGGGTCCATCTTGGATGCCTGATGGCATCCAGTTCGCACAGCCTGGTGGCAGGTTCTTGTCGGACGAATCCCTCCACACATGGTCCAATGTAGAATGTGTAACAATGCATGACACTAACCATCTTGTGTGCCACTCCACCTATCATGACACCAGACCGGAGGCTCCACCTAGCCCCACCATAGCCCCATATGGCTGTGGGCCACCATACTAGCTCTGTTGGTCCATTTCTCAATCTTTCCATGCTTTCAGACTTCTTGGGGGGTCACCATCACTACTGACTTCTCCTCTACTTTTTTTCAATCATTACAAGGGTTTGTACTTAATTGGGATCCCCCCAGTAAGGATTTGAGGTAACCTCATGTGTCTATCGACCAAGAACAATGAGAGAGGGGGGTGATCATAGAGAACATTCGATGAAAAAACAATCATTTGTTCGTGTCGGCCTATAATTGTTATTATTTGTAGTATTACAAAGATTAAATATATATCACTATGATTTATTCCAAATATCCAATACCATAATAGATAATTCCCAATCCCACAAAGAGAATCTATATTTTAATCATCATGTTAGAGAGATAATCCTCCTTCTTTGTATATAGGGGAGAATAGGGGGAAAATCAATCACTAAGATTGAAACCCCTACCTAGAAAAAGGACCGATCGACATCATGGTTCGATTGTCACAAGAAATACGTGATGATACATTTTAATTCTTCATCTCATAAACCATCGATCTGTGATTCATCATCATTGGCGATTCATTATTCCTCATCCTACATTGCTTGCAAATGGAATTCACGCAGAGCTTCAAAGAAATATCTCGAGTTGTCCCCTCTCTCAGTATCACTATTAATCAACATAATAGAGGAAACACTTATAATAATTTCTTTTACACTAAGTCAATACATCTTTATGTTTTTTAATTTATGTTATTAAATAGTTTCCGAATGTAAGGTTATCAGATGTAAAATAGAATCATATTGTACTAATGAAGGACTCATCCTTGATTAGTCACTGTGGTTCACTTAGATACTATATCAATGTGGTCTTCTCTTATACTTTTCCACTGAGGACCATTGTACTATTAGACCTCTGAGCTTCCAGTCATCATATCCTTCATGTCACAGCTCGACTTAGCTTTTCCGCTCACACGTGCTCATGATTCTAGTAAAATACATTCATTAAGCCATCATTCATATCACAAATTCCACTAAATATCACATATAGTATACCCAATGGACCATCTCTTTGAAGGGGTCATAATACTGTAGATGATGCATCAATCAGACACCTAGTCTGAATTATTTTAGTGTTTTAGAAAACAAAGGCTATTAGTGTTCTGGCGCTATCCGACTTAGTAGGGCCAACCAGACCAACCCGGTCAGGTTCGACCGAACCAACCCGAACCCTTTCATTTTGGGCCGAACTGATTTGAACTCGCCCAGTGGACAGGTCCATTTTTCCCTACTGGACTCAGCTGGGATCGGCCGTGGGTCAAGCATGCAGGGTCCTCCAATGATCTAGTTCCCACCGGCTTCGATCCGACTTATTCGGACCGGTTCTGCCCTGTGGAGCTGGCTAGTGGCCCGGTTTCTCAACTGGCCCATCCTATAATTTTGCAGCCATGTTCTTCGTATGCCTAGGAAACCTTGTGGACTAGTGTACTCCATCAACCTAGCTAGTATTGGAAAGACTACTTGGGTCCATCTTGGATGCCTGATGGCATCCAGTTCGCACAGCCTGGTGGCAGGTTCTTGTCGGACGAATCCCTCCACACATGGTCCAATGTAGAATGTGTAACAATGCATGACACTAACCATCTTGTGTGCCACTCCACCTATCATGACACCAGACTGGAGGCTCCACCTAGCCCCACCATAGCCCCATATGGCTGTGGGCCACCATACTAGCTCTGTTGGTCCATTTCTCAATCTTTCCATGCTTTCAGACTTCTTGGGGGGTCACCATCACTACTGACTTCTCCTCTACTTTTTTTCAATCATTACAAGGGTTTGTACTTAATTGGGATCCCCCTAGTAAGGATTTGAGGTAACCTCATGTGTCTATCGACCAAGAACAATGAGAGAGGGGGGGTGATCATAGAGAACATTCGATGAAAAAACAATCATTTGTTCGTGTCGGCCTATAATTGTTATTATTTGTAGTATTACAAAGATTAAATATATATCACTATGATTTATTCCAAATATCCAATACCATAATAGATAATTCCCAATCCCACAAATAGAATCTATATTTTAATCATCATGTTAGAGAGATAATCCTCCTTCTTTGTATATAGGGGAGAATAGGGGGAAAATCAATCACTAAGATTGAAACCCCTACCTAGAAAAAGGACCGATCGACATCATGGTTCGATTGTCACTAGAAATACGTGATGATACATTTTAATTCTTCATCTCATAAACCATCGATCTGTGATTCATCATCATTGGCGATTCATTATTCCTCATCCTACATTGCTCACAAATGGAATTCACGCAGAGCTTCAAAGGAATATCTCGAGTTGTCCCCTCTCTCAGTATCACTATTAATCAACATAATAGAGGAAACACTTATAATAATTTCTTTTACACTAAGTCAATACATCTTTATGTTTTTTAATTTATGTTATTAAATAGTTTCCTCTTCACTGCATTGCACTGAATCATTATCAAAAGAAATAATTTTTTTACATTTATATAATTTTTCCTTAAAACACCTCAAAATCAACATTTATCATCAAACTATGCTGGTCGAGGTTAGTCCCTACATTAGGAAAGTACACCCTCATGAGCTAAATGGTTCTCTTAGATTTTTAATCAGAGTCACCATTTATGAGTTATTGAAAATAAAATAATCAATATTTAATTATTTTATTTACCATGACCTCCCAAAAACTACATCCCACAGTTTTCCCACACCAGCCAATGATAGGATCTGACTATGTAAAGAACAACCCTTAAGATCTAAATTTTGGTCAACAATTTTAAATCCAACTCACCAATCATGAGTGATATGGATTTGAAAAATAAATTAATTTTATAAAATAATTTTTTTACAATTATTGAATTTTAGATTTTTCTCACTAGAGGCCCTTTCCAAATGAGCATACACTGTGGCTAGGGTTAACCCTCCATTCTGAATGCAATGGTGACCTTAGATTTTTTATTCAAAAACCCATTTTAGATTCATTCATCATTTTCTAGAAAACTAATCATGCACTCTATTTAAAAACAAAACATATTTCAACAGACCAGTCAGGGGACACAAGGACTCAGATTCACACACCCTCTCTATGCATGGTCTCAGAAATTTCCATAAAATATCTAAAAAAATACCAGAAAAATCTATGTCATTACACCATAGTGATTCTTAGGGATTTAGATCATTCAGTAAGTCCGAATGGAATTCGAAATTTTGGGAGTGTGTGGATTGATCTATCATGTTTCATAACTATTTTTTATTATTGGTAAAGGGAATTTAACAGTTGAACATACCCTAGTCATGTATGAATTTCTTGAGGTTTTTACATTTGATAATTTTGGTTACACATGTAAAGGATTTTGGGTTTTTTATATATTTTATGTTAGAAACTCAATAAGTTTCATTTCCCTCTAATCACTTGTCATCTAAAATTATGATACAATTATTGATCAGACTTGAAAACATGTAATATAAAGGAATTATCATCCAATTTATTTCTATAGGGTCCATATTAACTATCGTTTCCAAGAAGGTGGAATGGATCCATTTCATGAGTATCAATTATTGAAAGATTGAGAAGCTAATTATAATGAATAAGTACCCTTTTCATCATATTGATGACAGATTTAACCAATTGAAGGTATAAAAGTGGATTTAAAATTATATTCCTAAATATGGTATCAACTTTTCATGGTGGATAAACATGATTTTCCCAATACTGTGTTATGAATTAGGTAGAGAAATCTCTTGTACAATGTGATTCCATTTTTGTAACAGTCTCAAATTATAATTACTATAATATTGATGTTATATTTGATAATTATTATTACATGTTACAATCAACATAAAACCCCCACAAATTATTATAAGATAACTATTAATAAATTTTTAATTCTTAATAATGTAGTAGTACATTAAAATTAATTAACCTTAATTAATATATAATTGGTTTGTGTTAATTTAGAAAAAATAAACTTATTTTATATTATTTATTTTATATAAAAATGTACATATAAAAAATAATATAATAAAATTTTGAAAAATAAAATTTATTTTTATAATTTCAGTATATTTTTTGACAAAGTATCAAATCATGAGTTTTTTTGACATATGATGGTATTTATTTAAAATATTTCATTTTTACGAAAATTATTAATTTTCATTGTTTTACATTATATAATTTTATAATATATATTAATATAACCTTATTACTATTGAAATATGAATTTATGTGATATCATGATTTTGATTTAAAATATTCTTTGATCTTATAATTCCTATGTAAAATATTTTTGAAACAAAATTAAAATGATAGTTTTATAGATACAATTATTTTTCATTACTTTTAATATTGTATTTCCATGGTGATATTTGCTTCCATATTTCCATTAAATCTACTTAAATTATAATTTCATGATAATAAGCTAAACTATTATGTGATATTGAAAATATTATTGATTATATAATACACATATATTTTTGTTTTTTAAGAAAAAATTATTTTGTAAATAGATTTTATATATTATTTTTGCTCGTATTCAAATTTACAGGTCAAAATTGTTGAAAATTTATTTGATAAGGAGATTTTAATATTTTAATTCATTGTTTTTCGGAACAATGAAATATACTATTTTTTTTCATTAAATAATAAACATTTGTTAAAAATTAATGACTGATGTGAAATTAAATAATGATAAATGTAAAAAAGATATAAAAAAATGTCTAAAATGAAAGATTTTGACTCTAGAATGAGTGTATGAAGAGAATGTGGAAACAGAAAACACCCACTACTATTTTCCATTTTTTATCTATTAACCTTTCAATAGAGAAATTAAATAACTAAAATATAATGGTTAATCCCAAAACTACCCTGCACTTTTTAATAGTCAACACTTCAACCACATAAGGAATAACCACCATTTTTCGTTTCTCCTTGAAAAGCAAAAAAAAATCTATCCTCCAAGAACCCTATCATATTTTCATATGATTATGTTCATCCTAAATTTTCATAAGGCCTTCATATTTATGGATTTTTCTGATGTGGATATATTTTAACATAGTTTTCCATATCATTTATCTAATTTTAAACAATTTAATTATTTATTTTAACACTCTTAAATAAATAATGGAACTATTTTATTTCTTATACTAAATCTATTAATTAATCATTTTTAATAATTTAATTTGGGGTTTTAGTCTTTTTATTTAGTCATTCTAAATATTCTAATTATATTAAAATACTTTCAAGTTTAGTAATCTTAATCTCGTTAACTTTTTAATGTTTATTAATTAATTAATTTCTCTTTTTTATTTTCATTAATCTAATTTAGTTTTTAATTTAAAACATTACCCCTTAATTGAGATTTATTAACATTAATTTACATTATTTATTAACATGTTTAATTATTTTGTTCAAAAAATATCCTAACAATCTAAGTATAAGTTTTATAAATTCATGTATTTTTAGTGTTATGTTTTCATTTTTCCATCTAACTAATAATCTTTATTGATTAATATATTTTGTAAATTTTAATTATTTTAATTTCATATTTGCGGTAATATATTTTTTTTCATTTGTCATTTATTTAGACTATATTTAATTAATCTTAATATTTTTATTATTATTTAATAATCTAGTTACTTTTAGTTTCTATTTTTTTTGATAATTTAGTTACTTTTTAGAACAGTTAATTAATTAGTCAATAACATCTTAGTTAACTTCTTCATTATTTTAATTAATTAATTTTTTATTTCATTTTATTATTTATTTTAAATTATTTTTTATTGATAACGTTTCAATTTTTTATATCATTGAGTTGACGCACTGAGGCCGCGACTCACCGATTCATTTTCAGAAAAATGTTTTTCTAACTATCGGCCAGTCGTGACTCACCGATTTCGTGACTCACTGATGTTGCGACTCACATACCCCATCACATAGGTTTTTGTCTCTTTTTTTTAAATAACAGTGACTTACTTATTAATAAGTATTTTTAACTAACAGTGTCTTGTTTTTTCCCCATGCACCAATCCAATTCCTCTATCAGTGAGCCCCTAAATCACTGATGCAAACCACTCATTGGTTCCATAGACTCACCGATGAGCCACCATTCACCACTCAATGATTGTTCACCAATATCTTACCCTTCATCTCTCATTATCCCCTATTTTCAACTATCAATCTCTCATTGCTATCAATAAAAAAATGATTTTTCTTCAACATGCCTATCCTCATCATTTCCACTGATCTTCCCAATACTTCCTTCCGATGCGCACTGACCGACAGGCCACATCACTTTACAATGATGCATCACATTCATGCTGAAACCTCCAGCACCTTCATTTATTTTTATATAACTTGAAAATCCAGATTCTCCACCACAAATGTATTAAACCAAAACTCACAAATTCTTCAACAAATTAAATCAATTATACAACCATTTCCCAAACATAAACATCCTGTTTCTGGAACACCATTATAGATCTGAATTCTTCTTGAAACCATCAACGAAAGAGGAGTCGTACCCAGGTTACAGCCCACCGGGAAGTCATTGTTGCTGCCTCCCATTGAGACCCCAAATCCAACCCTAAATTGAGGAGGGTTGTTTAAGCATCTTGGAGGATAACATTCGTACACTTGAAAACACATTATATTTGAGAGCAGACACCTAAAAGCAGCACTAGAGATGAGTATGAGGCCAAGGATCTCCAGAACAGAGCACTATTTTGGGATTTATTCTTCCCTCTGTCCTATATTTTGATACTCTGTATTTTGTTGTTTTCAATCCATTAAAAAATATGATCTTAGGTTAAACTTTCTCAACTTCAAAATTTCAAAACCTTCTATTTTATTTTCTATAAATCTTTATTTTCATTTTTATTTATGAAATTCGAATCAGTTGTCGACACTAACTCTTTTTCTAATTTTTTAATCATTCTCACATCATTGTTTTCAATTTCCAACACGAATATCGACTGGAGAGGTTTATTTTGAGTTCAATTTTCAAATTTTTAACAACATAATCTTTGGGAATTTTTTCCGTGTTCTCTTCCAAATGTTAAATTTTTAAACTTCATTTTAGTTCGACTATGTTTTAGTGTGGAAAAATCCATGACTTAATCATACACCTGTTGAATTTATTGATGAGGGAAAATTATTCAGTCTTTCTTGATGTGTGATTCGATTTTAAGCTATGGAGAGAAAAATAATTCATACCAATATATTAGAATTCCTGAGAACATTGTTTATCTTGCTTTGCGTCTTTGCTGATATGTTCGTTAGTTTATTTTATTAATTTCATTTAGCTCAGTTTTAGTTATTGTTAGGATTTTTCTATTCTTGATTACCTTTTTTCCAAATTCCTATATATAAGAATAATATATAACAAAATATAAAAGAAGTTTTTTTATCCCCATTGGTGAAAACTAAGAGGGTTTAAAATTCAAAAACCATAGTAAACTCACCTGCCTTCTCTGTAGATCAACACTGCACCATTATGCTAGTGTAGGAGTAATAAATGTAATTTTGAGGGACTTGATGACCAATGTTCACATAACAATTTTCTTCCATTTCTGAGGAAGCCTAGTGTTGTTTGTTCTATGTTTTAGAAAATTAAAAAAATTAAATAAAAAGTCATATAAAAATCTTATAAAAATCTTCTAAATAAACTGTGAACATTTTCTTCTTGTATTTCCTATTAAAATTTTGAAAAACTTAAAGTGTGTTGTTTAATATATATTTTTTAAATAGGATAAATTTGGACCACATTGTGTGTGTTGTGGTTATTCTGGGCACACTGCATAGCAATGTGTCTATAACCCACCACAACAGATTGATTACATTGAATAAATTGAACAATATGAGTCTAGTCCCGACAACATAGCTAAAATTGACCCGATTGAAACAAAATTGGATGCTAGACAGAATAAATGGAACACTTGTCTTAACCACACCCACAAAATAGAATCATGATACTATCAAGAGTAAGATGAAATAATGAAAAGATTGGAAATCAAGCTCTTGGAATTAAAACAATGAGTTAAAGAAAAAGAATAATTTTAAGAAAAAGAAAATTAAAATGTGTATAATAGATTTAAAAATCATGTGGAAGAGTAATGTGATAGTGAAACTGGGAAAGAAACGGTTATCTTTCAAAAATCGGATTATGGGGAACTATCTCTGGAAATAACCAACTCACTGAATCAAGTGAATAACTTTGAAAATTCAAATAATAACATTAATGACGTTGAGTTGGACAATTCTTAATATGAATTAAAAAAATTAAAAAATATTGTCCAGTTCATTTCATGAACCCTAATTTTGAAAATAATAATGGTTTCAAAGGGTTTGAGAGTGAATTCACTCTGGTAGAAGAGATATTGGAGAAAAAAATTGATTTTAAAATGCGCTTCACTCAATTTTTCTAACATTGTGAACACTGTACCTGAACTGGTGATTTGGAAAACTCTAGAAGATAACTTTAATCTAGATAGCATGGAACCAACAGTTTTTTATCCTAAACTGATAACCACTCATCCTTGTTTGGAATCTGTAAACCCATTAATTTCAGAAATATTATTGGATGATAGGGATGAGGGAATGATATTTGAAGAAAGACTAACTGATGAGTTTTCATTTCCTTATTCTCATAGTAATAACTTCTATGAAATGTGTGTTGAAAAAGAAAGTAGTGTTAACCAACTTGAGGAGAATTGACTTATTTTGAAAAATCTGTAAACTGACTTTATTGAAGAAAAATTGAACATTTCTCCCCCTAAAATAAACTTTCCAGAACACATTACTTAAATTCTTATGGAAAGTGACACTTTGGAAATTGAAAATGAAGTATAGGTTTAACACACAATAGATAATGGTTTTAGAATTGATTTCATAGTATTAGTAGATGTTATGTGTGAGTTAACAGATAAAGAATTATTGGAACAGATTTATAATATTGTGAAACCTAAAATTTGGGATCAATAGTAACTAACTCTTCCATGTAGTTCGCTTCCATCATCAACTAAGTCAGGTGAAAAAGATTATCATGATGTTTACAGTTGTTTTGAGGTGGATTAAACTTGAGTTCCATAGTTTATGATTCTGTTCCGCACTTTAATGAATCCCTTTTTGAACTTACTACTCATAACGTACCCATTTTCAAACTTGAATTTGAATTTATTAACGTTGAAGTGGAGAGATATTGTTGTGAGGAAAATGTCTCATACTTTGAGGTACCCAAATCCATTGCTCTCTATACCTAAAAATGTTAATTTTTTCAAATATAAAATAATTATGGATGTAGACAGAACCATGTCTATAATTGTGAAAAGGTTATATGTAGAGAGTTCTGCAGTTTTTGAGAATTTTGTTTTGGTATAACTATTCTTAGGTGCCAATAAATTTCATTTTTCATTGAAAACAAATGGGATAAACCTATATTGTGGTTCTTATTAAGGAACCCACATCCACCTAGTGACTATTGTTAGTTTCTAGGTGAGTCTGGGTGGGGACATTAGATATAGCGATGCATGGGAGGGAACCAATGGTATTTGTTGTGTTAATAAATCAAAAAATTGTGATTAAATAAAATATTACTGAAGACATTAAATTCAGTGCTTCATGGGAGACAACCCATGCTCTTTCATTGATTTTATTCTGTTACTATTTTGTGTTTAATAATGTGTTACGTTTATGTCTTCTATTTGTTCTGTCTCTGTTGGTTATTTGAACTTTGATTTCATGCTCTGATTTTAAGGCTTCTTCTTTGGTTTCATGGAAATGTTTAATTCCCTAATTGAAATATTGAAAAATAAATTATTCAGTAATGTATCTCACTGTTTAATTTTGTTTCATTTCTCTCCTGATTAACTCTTTTTTAAAAAAATATGCTACTTGTCTTGTATGGAAATTTTGTTCTATATATTGATGATTTTGAAAATTCAGCTACATATTTGCTGAATATTATGCTATATGTCTTTCCATTGAAATAAATAAATTCTGAAAATGTTTAAAATTCTACTTATATTAGAATGAAATTTTGTTTTATGTCACTGTGTAAAAAAAATTATGCATATAGTTCACTTCTGAAAACTAATTTTCATTGATATTAAATAACTCACTGCTTGAAACATTTTAGGGAGGGGTACATACATTCGGTCTTTTAAATATTCTTTATCTTTGAGGTGTTTAGCATGAACTTGTTCTGGTGTGTTGAATACCCATTTGAATTAATTCTGCTAGACTTCCTTCCACCCCAATTAACAGTTCACCTACACCTCACATGTTTCTTTTGAGCTGTATTAAAAATCTTTGCTACTGTCATAAATGTTAATGCATGTACTTTCATGTGAACCTATTGTTAATTTATTTTTCTGGAAAAAAAAATTCTTGAACTTCAAAGAGACCATTTATACATGTCATAAATCTATTTAATTGAAAATATGTTTTGATTCTTAAATGATTAATTGTTCTTCTCCATGTTAAGAATTCAACATTGGGGAAAATATTTTCTTTTAAGTGTGGAAGAGGGGGTCAATTCATTATTATTGAAAAGTATACTTAAATTTTAGCTCAATAATTCACACTTCACATATAATTTTTTGTAAAAAAACGAGTAAAATTTTTCAAAATTATGTCACAATTCTAGGCATTACATTTTTTTTTCAAATGGTTCTTTCCTATGGACAGTATTTATTTAGTAGTTAATTTATTCTTTTATTCTGAAATTAATGACAATGGAAAATTGTTAAGTGGTTTAACATTGTGTTTTAATGACCCTATTGGTTTAAGGACTATCTTTGAAAGTGATTGGGTTACATGTTTGTGGAGTTCTGATCAAAGCTCTTGGAACTAGAAGATTGAATTGATCATAGGGGCATCATTCATGTTTTATTTATAAAAAGTAATTAACATAGTGAGACAGTGTAAATGATTTTTATATGAATCTTTTGAAACTGGAGTATTCTTGGCATCTGGGATCCTAGGGTGAATCTTTGATACCCTAAATGCTGGTTGTGTTTCTATTTACTATAAGCCCTCTGTACAACTTGAATATGTGCTTATGAATAGTGCTCATCAAAATGATACATGTCTTGGGAAAAATAAAATAGAGTGTATAGGTTCAAAATTGAGTTCATTAAGGTGATGGGTTGATGAATTCCAAATGAATAAGGGGAAAATTGGTTTATATGGAAATCATTTACGTTGGATCAATAAGGATATTTAATAAAATATTTATTAATTTTGGAACCTAGGATTCTGTCAATGTTCAAAGTTCCTTGGTGTATGTTTTTAATTCCATATAAATTTTACCTCTTGTAACTCTTGAACTCTGGACTTCTGCTCGGATTGGAATGAGTCATTAAGTAGTATCACATATGAGGTAAGATGCCTTCTTTGATGTATAATCATTTATTTCTTTAATACCCTTGAGTATTTGTTTTAGGAAAGACTTGATTTGAAAATTTTATTTCTTGAGCACAAACGTAGTTTATAGACCTCTGTTTTGGGAATACTAGACATGTTACATTTTTATAAAAATAATAAACACTTTACTGTTTTTCAATGATCACAAAACATGAATATTGTTTGAGGAAAAAGAATGATTATGTGTGGGGAAATCTAATGTGGCTCTATTTTTACATAGTTCTGGCACATCATTTATTTTATTTTTAACAATTTAAATATTTGTTTTAACAATTTTTAATAAATAATGGATCTTTTTATTTATTATAAAAAATAAATTATTTAATCAATTTTTTAATTAAATATGTGTTTTAGTATTTCTATTTAGTTATTCTATATATTCTAATTATATTAATATATTTTTTAGTTTTGTAATCTAAATCTGGTTAACTTTTTAACGTTTATTAATTAAATATTTTTTCATTTTTATTTGCATTAATCTAATTTTTTTTTAAGATTTAAAATTTACCATATAATTTAGATTTATTAAAATAAATTACATTTATTTATTAACTAGTTTTATTATTCTGTTAAATAAATTAGTTAACAATATATGTTTATTTTTAATAAAATAATTTGTTTTTAATCTTATGTTTTCATTTTCTCATCTAACAAATTATCTTTGTTGATTAAAATCTTTTGTTAATTTTAATTATTTAAATTTCATGGTTGCGGTAAAATCTTTGTATGTGTTTGGAATTTATTTAGACATATATTTAATTAATCTTAATATTTTAATTTGTAGTTAATAATATTGATACTTTTATTTTCTAGTTTCTTTGATAATTTAGTTAGTTTTTAGATTAGTTAATTAATTAGTCTTTAACAGCTTAGTTAACTTCTCTTTTTTTAGTATTAATTAATGTTTTCTTTCATTTTATAATTTTTTTTAAATTAATTTATATTGTTAATGTTTCAATTTTTTCTATTATCGAGTAAACGCTCTGATATCGCGACGCACCAATGTCGCTACTCGCTTGTTGCAACTCACTGATTCATGGTCACACTGAATTTATTTCTAATTATCAGTGAGTCAGGACTTATCGGTGTTGTGACTCAATGAGATTTCAACTCACCAATCACTTCACATCAGTTTCTCTCTCTCATTTTTTTTAAAATCAGTGACATACTTATTTATGAGTATTTTTTACAAACAATGTATTGTTTTTTATCCCTGGAACCGATCCAATTCCCCTATCGGCGAGTCACTTACTCAATGAAGCAAAACACTCATCGTTTTCACGGACTCACCGATGATACACCAATCACCACCCAATGTTAGTTCTTCAATCTCTATCCATTCATCTTTCATTGTTCCTTATTTTCAACTATCAGTCTTTCATTGATATCGACGCTGCAAAGGTTTTTACTCCACATGCCTATCCTCAACCTTTCAACTAATCTTCCCTAGACATCCTTTCGATGTGCACTGAACGGCATGCCCCAACTCTTCACACAAACCCATCACCTTCATGATAAAACCTCCAGCGCCTTCATTTTTTTCTTCATCACTTGAAAATCCAGATTCTCCATCACAATTATATCAAACAACAACTCACAAATTATTCATCAAATTAAATCAATTCTGAAAACATTTCAAAATCATAAACAACCCGACATCCAAAATCCATTATAGATATAAAATATTCTTGAAACCCTCAACGAAGGAGGAGTTGTGCCCTGGTCACAGCCCACCCAGATGTATTCATCACCGCCTTCCATTGAGACACCAAATCCAACACAAAATTAATGAGGGTTGTGAAAGCCTCTTGGAGGCTCACATTATGACCCCTGCAAACACACTAGATTTGAGTGAAGACTCCCAGAAGAAGCACTAGAGATGAGTAGGAGGCCAAGGATCCTGAAAGTAGAGTAGTATTTGGGGGTTTCTTCTTCCATAATTCATTAATGTTTATACTCTGTATTTTTTTGTTTTCACTCCTTTAATCAATATGATCATAGGTTGAACTTTCTCAGCTTGAGAATTTTGAAACCTACTGGTATATATTCTATTAATATTAATTTTATTTTTATTTTATGAAATTATAATCAGAAGGTGAGACTAAATCAGTTTCTAATCATTTAATCATTCACACTTCAATGTTTTCAATTTCAAACTCCAATATCGACTAGTGAGGTTGATTTTGAATGAATTTTTCAAATCAATAACAAGATAAACATTGGGAATTTATGGAGATTTGTTTTCCAAATGTTAACATTTTAATCTTCATAGCAATTTGATTGCATTTTTGTGTGGCGAAATCCAAGACTTAATCCACTATCTGTTGAATTTCATGTCGAGGAAAAATTCTTTAATCTTTTTTAAGGTGTTAATAAATTTTGAGTTATGGAGAGAAAATTCATTCACACTAGTATATTTGAATTCCTGAGAACTTTGTTGATCTCCCTTATTGTGTTTGCTACTATTTTTGTTAGTTTTTCTCATTTAACATAGATTTAGTTAGTGTAAGGCTTTATCATATCATTATTACTTCTTTTCCTCATTCAAGTGTATAAGAAAACTTGTAATGAGATTTTATGGGGAAAAAATGTTATCCCCACTGCTGAAAATAGTGGGGGTTTAAAATTCAAAAATCATATTAGTACTCACCTTCCTTCTCTATGGATCGACCCTACACCCCTGTTCTAGTGTAGGAGTAATAAATTTAATTTTTAGGGCCATCAAGACCTTCGGTCACATAATTTTCTAAATAAAATATCTAACATCCAAGAGTGTGTGATACTTTAACAAACACTTTTCCATTACACTAATTCTTGTCAAATAATCTCAAACCTTATATTATATTTATATTAGTATCATTTTTATCAAAAAATATATTATATTAATTTAAAAAAAATATTCATTAATTTATGTCCCCTAAGAGGACCAAAACATTGATTGTTCATATATTGGGCCTATCATCTCCATGATGTGATATTGTTCATCTTTCATCATATCCTATGAATAAAATTTTCATCAGTACATTTTAGAAATAAATATATTTTATATGTGACAAATTCATTGCCATAATGATCAGTTTTTATATTCCATCATTACGTAGAATTATTGATAAATTGGATATTTAACCCTTCATAAAGCAGATTATCTCCTCCATGAATGAATTTTTTCATTTTTTATCACCTCTCGTCAGTGATGGTTCTTATAATATATTTAATGATAATATATAGTTTGAAATAAATGAATAATCCGAGGTATTTATCATATTATAATCATATAAATACATACCCTTATTCTTTAAATCATTATAAAATGTTTCCATTTGGGATAATATAACCGTCTATGTAGATAATGTCATATTAACTATGTCATAAATAATTTTGAGATGAAATGTAATCAAAATATATTTTAAAAATTTATATTTATGCTGTTTTAATAATTTTTATTGTTATTTTTATATATAAATAATTATTAATTTGTTATCATATGATTTATTAACACATCAAAATATTGTTCATCATGATTTCCCTTTTCAGATGCCACAATCATATCATTCACACAGTGAAAACAGAAATTATTTAATCATTTAAAAATAATGAATATTTTATTATTAAATATTTTTTAATGATGAAATTTAAATATCTTTTTGAGAAAATTCCCAAAATTCATCATGTTTTTATGAAAAAATCTACAAAATGATCTATCAAACAATATTAAAAATAAATTATTAATTATTAATTTATTTTTTAATATATGGTTAAATAATAATTATAAAAATTTATGTGTGTGTATAATATTATTATAATATATGGAATTAATATATCTTTGTTCAATATACATGAGGCTTTATAATTTCCATATAATTAGAAATCCAATGTAAGGTTTTCCATCTACAAATCCATTTTTTGAGTTGAGTTTGGTATTATGAAACAACTTTTATTTAAATTAATTACATAATAACTATTTGGTGTATCATATAAGTAATTATTCATAAAAAATTAGAATTTATGTTCAATTAAATTACATATTCTTCAATTGGTTTATATTAAAATTCTACTCAATTAAAAATTGTTTTCATAGCCACAATTCTGAGCCGTTAATACATATTCCATGTAATGTACCACATTCACATTTAATGTTGTTCTTTTTACTTACTATAACATGAATTTTTATGCCTCATTTCCATATAATTCATGGGATATAGTAATTACAATAATCACTTTTTATTTATATAACATTTTAATGAAGTCTTTCATGATCATTAAGTGTTTTTGGTAAATTAATATTTGTCCACTGATTTATAGTGGATCAATATAACATTTTTCATATAATATTTATATATTCATCCATGTTATGGTAAAATGTAGTATTCTATCATAGATTAAATTATTACCACATAAACCCCTTATCAAATATTTCAGGTTTCTTGGATTCAGTTTCCATTAAGTTATATTGATAACTCAAATCTCAATAAATTGATTTATAATTACTCATAGTCAAACATGAATTTAATTAATTCTATACTTCCACACTAATATTTTTAATATATTATTCTATAAAAACCTATTTGAAAATGATTTTATAATAAAATCATGTTTTTAATATTCTTTTTAAAGTGAATGTTTCAAATGAATGAATATTATGATTATTTAAATGGTTTTCCCATATCAAAACCATGTGTTATATCATGCACACCAAATATCTTTCAGAAACCCATATTTTAATTTTCAAGGATCCATTATTGAAAAAAAATTATAGGAAATTGGTTATTAAATTTTTTCATTTCATCCTTTTGAGAAATAATTTCTATACAATCCAAAAAATTTGTATCTTATGAGATTATAATTTTTCTAAACTACTATTTTATGTATTGACATCTATTTTCCATATCATATTCAATGGAATTTTCCACAGTGGGTACAAGATTCATGATTTTTCTTCTAATATATGATTATTATTTTTAGGTTTTAACTCATGGTATCGAGAAACATGATTTTTTTTATTCATTACATCGTTCAAAGCATTGGTTTGCATGAATTTTTATCATCCATGTCACCATCCTTCTATATTCCATTGTTATGTATTGGTTTTGATATTTTTCCACCATTAAATTATTTATCATATAATCATTTTATTCAATTATTGAATTATATGAATACTCTATTATCTATACGGTGTGAACATTAAATATTATAAGATTTAGATTAGGGGATGATAACCTCGAAATAATTTTTTATTATTGATATAAGGAAAATTATTGGTGTTTCAACTCTATTTATATAAAAAGGAAGATTTATTTTAACTATTAATTGTTTAAACATCCTCCATGATTATTTTGTTAGCTTATGATCATGTTATATAATTTAATGACATGAGATCTAGTATTGGTGTTTTATTTTCCATTATTTTAATTATAATTATTTTTAAAAATGACAATTATCTATTTTGTATTCATTTAATCATTTTAATAACCCATTAGACATAAATAAGTTATATGTTGGGCATGTAAATATATATCCCCTTTATTCATCCGTTTGTATCATGATACAAACATATTTTTCTATTTTGGTGCATTACTGCACAAAAAAAGATATTTTCTTAACAGTAGGATTGAAATTTCTATGAACATGATGTTATGGTTCATGTTATGGAATTAGCTATTTTGGAATTATGATATTTTTATAAATCCAGTTTTGGATATCCATTTCATCTATTTATTTTTATTATTATATATAGATACATTATGATTACAGTTTCATTCTATTAATACAATATTTCTATTTAACAAATCCAACCATAAAATGTATTGAATGGTTATATGCCATGATTTATTCATTTTTAAAGTTTTCCCTTACTATGTGTTTGAACTCCCCCCATTGTAGGATTCACTTTTCATGGGTTATAAAGAAAACTATTTCACATGGTATATCTAGTTGGATAGAATATGGGGATTTTTTTGAGAGATATTTCGATGACATACAATGGTTGAATTGGTTTCTTGTATAGTGAAAAAACAACCTTCAGTCAATAATTAATATTTTGTTCATTTAGATTTTTCGAAATTCTTACATTAATCTAAAAAAAAGGTATTTGGGAATTTATGTTATGAAATACTTGAATATTTTATGTCACTATTGTTTTGTTGTATATGAGAATCTAAAGTTGGTATTGAACCCAATATTTAATTTTAGTGATTATTGAACCAGATCCAAGAGTTTGGGTCTGGGGAATAAAAATATGGGATAAATAATACTATAGTAGCCAATATATATCCGATGAAACATACAATTCATCAGAATCATATATCCATCACTGTGGTATTTTTGAAGGAATACGAATTCTATTATAAAACCGAGGCAGATCAATACAATTACATAATAATTGTTTCAGGAACCCATTTGGATCACATGATCTATATCAAACCATATAAATAGAATTTTTTGATCAAGGATGTGATGTTTTTATTGAATGTGGGGATAGAACCGGGAATATTTGAGGATCTTAAAATGGATAATGTCGTTATGTTTCGATAGGTTCAGTGGTTGATTTATTGAATAGGATTATTTATTGTATCTAATAGATATAACTGGGGATTTTTCAATAATTTAACTAAATTTGGAATGCCTTTAAATTCAATCACCTGAAATATGGTGAAATTTATATGGATTATGGAATTTAATGCCTCATTTATTAAAGTATATTTGTTCTTGAAAATGACCCATTAATTTTTTATTCCTCTAGTGGACCATGGATTTGTTCTATATTGAGATCCCTCAGGAATGGGTTTGGGTTGTGTTTTGATTCCAAAAGATCATGTGGAATCTTACGTCTCTCAATTATATTAACAAGATATTGTTAATTTTTCTACTTATGTGACATAATTTTCCAATATCATCCAAATAGTCATATACTCCTAGTAATATTAATTTTCTAATAATATAATAATATTCATTGATCAAAAAAAAAATATATTACATTTCATATTAGATGGATTTAAACCTCATGTATAGTTTTTTGGAAAAATATCTCTTGAATTTTTTTAAATCTCATATATATTCATGCTAAATAAAATGATATTATGGAATCACATAGTGAATATTTTTCACCTCAAGATATCAAAGAGTAAATTGGAGAATGGAAGTTCATGGGACTCCTAGCAAAGATATGAATTTATGAAAAAGTGTAGAAAGTGGTTTTTTCAGAAAACACATGATAACAACACCCATCCTCGAGCATATTTAAAAATATAAGGTCCATGATCTGGAGTTTTATCATATTATATAATATTTTTATGGTGGTTAACCATTGAAGTGTAGTACTTGTCTCTTTGGGTTGTCTTAGTTTCAACATTAAAAAATAGAAGCAGTATATGTGGGAAAGATAGTTATGGTGGAGTACCACATGTCTATATGGGATGTCCATAATGGGGAATATAAGATGTATTATCAAAAGAATAGGACATATTAGTAGTATGGTATGTGGATTGATATAAAATATGGGGTGTCTTAGTGTTAAACATGTCTACATGTAAATTTTCTAGACCAATGGACATATTTCTCCCTTTAGCCTATTCCTTTTCCAACCTATTAATGGTATAAGGGTTCCTTAGACGTTATTTTTCAACCACCTCATTCCATTATAGAGTATTATTATATTTTAATATTTAATGAATGTTTTACTTGTTATTCCCAATTTATAAAAATTAAAGATATTTTAATGGTCAATGATCAGGGAAGGTTGTATGTGTTGTTGGTGGTGAGACTTTATAGTGTTCCCTATAATGTAATATATAACATGAACTATCATTTTATTTCTATATCTTAAAAATAACTCCATAGGTGATGGGATATGTGGTGAAAAAACATATAGGTTACCATCCATATATGAATGGGTAGATAGTGAAATCCAATTTAATTCTTAATAATATAATTTGAGAATTATTTTTTTACATTATTAGTTCTAAGGATATTCATGTATAAATATATGTGTTTGAATATATTAATAGTTACATTATATCTCATCTGATGACCCTACCTACTGCACATTACTGTCAATCATTCCATTATCCTCTATAGTATATAGGTGTATATTATATTTATATGGTAGGACCTATCCTTTTGTAGAGATAATTGTGTTGATTTATAATATTTTGAATAATATGGAAATGAATTTGAGTCTCTAAAAACAAAACATTGAACACTATAATTTTTAATCATTATTATCATTGGATGGATGGATATTCCAGATGGGGTCTCCTAAAATAATTGATTTTTAGATAAATTTTCTAATATACTATTTTCAAAAATAGTGTGACTTTTATGGAATCATTAGCTAACGAGAATGATTTGGAAATTTATAAACCCATTATTGAAAAAATTAATAATTTTATAATTCATAAAATAAATTTGGAAATATTGATTCATGTTTACAAAACTATGTATAATTTTTTAAAACATAGCTGATATTTTTCTGAAGATATTATTTTTAATACATTATATAATTATTATTTCTAAATTAATTTTTATCTAAATTTAAAAATTGAAAAAAAATTAAATATTGAATATAGAATCATTATTTCCAAATTATATAATAATTTAATTTTTTTTTCATCCTAAGGGATATTTTACTTATAGAAAAACTAGTTATTATGGTAGAAACTAAAAATACCAAGGTAAATAAATTATATTAAATGAGTTCAAACATGATTTAAATATTGGTGGGAAATTTTCTGAGGAATTAATAATATTTCCCACTTATAGTCTCCATTATGTCTCAATTATTGAAAAACATTCTTTTAATGTAAATTCAGATTACTATAAGGATATGGGTATTTAAAAAAGTTTCATCACCTTCCATTTATAAAATTATATTTAATCTTCTCATTCCCCCCACCACATACACCTTATTTCAAGATAAACATTTCACATACCACTCTTAAAAACATATTTACATCATATAGTGGTTTATTTATTCTAAAAATACCATCCCAAAATGGAAAATCCCCATTAAAAAGGATGTTATCCAATATGTGATGTATACAATTCTTACTACTCATTGTTAATTTATTTTAATTTATGTGAACCTAAACTTCCAAAAAATAGATTACACAATCTAAAAACTATAACATAAGGATAATTGTTATAACATATTTTTAGGATCATAGTTTAAGAGTTGGCATCCTTTTGCCTTATTCCATTAAGATAAATGATAACCTGAAAAGTTCATATGTCTGGAAAGAAACCTCAATAATGTAACATGTTCCTAATCAATCACCTCCGAACATTTCTACAAAAAATAAAAAATTAAATTATTATTATTTAATTTTTTATTTATTTAATATTATGAAATTATAAACAATATTATTTATCTCTCTTGTTCTACATACATTAAATCATATTCCCTTATGACATGCATACTATCACCCCCATTTATTGATGTTTTTCATTTTTCATTATTTCCATTCAACGATAGTTCTAATAATTATTTTGATGGATAAATATTGTTTCTATGATATAGTAAATATCCGTAAATTCCATATAATCATTTTTTAAAATTTTTGGGATTATTATGAGTATGTGAAAATTGAAGGCATTTGTGTTTTAGGCCTAGTGTGCTCGAAACATAATTTTTATCTATTTATGGTAAGTTCAGTAAAGGTGTGAGTGGTAATTTATACCTTTTGAACCAGTGCTTAGAATTGAAATCTGATGGCACCTTTGAAATTACAGTGCCAAGATTTGCTTAAGGGAGGCTTATCTTCAACCACAGTAAGTCAGGTGAAAAAGATAGTTTTACAGATTTTTGGAGTGTAATAAAATAACATAAAAATGTTTTTTAAATTCTCTACCACCTTTTGAGTGATGGTGGCGGGGAACACGGATGCATACAAACATTTATTAAGCGAAAATAAATGCCAGTTACACATCAATTATGTAACAACTCCACGTTTAGTTAATATGGTTCATTAATTACCCAATTTAATGCACCATTAATTGAATATGAGTATTATTATCTTAATACCATGCTTGAGATATTAAAAAAATGGGAAAATAGAGTATTGGTGGATCATGGTAGAATCCTTGATCAAGAACCAAAGAATGAACTTCCCACCAACAATGATCAAAGGCTTGAACAACTTCATTGGAGGAATCAACTTGGGATCCATGAATGTTGGTGGCTTCAACTGTAGAGACCCGAATCTTAACGTACATGGACATTACATTACTTTTGCAAAATACTTAGTATATTACAAAAACACACACACAAGGACCGTAATAGTTTAGTGTCTTTGGAAACTCGGAATATAATCTTCTAATCGTGTGAAAGATCTTCAACATCTACTATAAAGATCATCGGTTTTTTTCTTACCTAAAACATTTCTTTATATCCTGGGGAAAATAAAACATAAAAGGGTGAGCTCAAATGCTCAGTAAGGATAAACAAAATAAATATCAATCACATCATATTCATAAGAACATATCTTTTGGAAATCTTAACCTGCAAAAGAGATCATAATTTCATAACATGGGATAAATCATAGTAGTTAAATGTAATCCCAATAATCATAACGTAAAACATGAAACTTTTTGGCATACACACATAATCATAGAGAATCATTTCTTATTAGTCAAGACTCATTTCCAAGACTATCTTAGTGGACAAAGTCCCTTTCTGAACCGAGTTCACTGCTCGTTTCAATCCTGTTTCACTGAACCGGTATAACCTACCGTTCCAGCCATGTCTATATCATGAGATATAAAATCTTTACCCAATGCATTTGAGGGAGATATACGTACCACCCATCTCATAATGATACCATTCATATGTGTGCCACAACATAAACATAAATCATTCATCATAACCCAAATAATAAAATGGGTTTCATAAACATCATCCCATCATAACATAATCCATATAAAAAAAATGGATATCATTTCATCATAAGAAATTTGAAACCGTGTAAATCATAGAGACATTATACTTGAAACATACACATATGAAACAATTTCATCTTAGATGGAAAATGGTTTTGATAAAACACTTGAAATGAATTCTTGAGGAAAATATCCTTTTTTCTTCAAAATCATTTTCTTTTAACAAAATGTCAAGAAATTTTAAAATAAAAGGGTTTTATTGAAAATATTCATGATATATTTTGGATGAAGCTTTATGAAAATAAGGCTTTATAAAACCGTAAAAATCCTTTCATGCCTTATACGTTAAAAAAACATTCTTCTCATACTTTTGTCGGAAAAGTCAAAAAAGTACCTCGTAACGTAAACAAAAGAAAGATTCCTTACATAACTTGTAGTAAAATTCAGAAAGTCAAAAATGGGTAAAAAGGACTTTAAACATACATGAATACAGTTTTATAAAACATGGACATGGATGATATAAATAACCCCAATAAATACTTATGAATAAGCTATCTCGGATTAAAATGAGATTTGCAATATTATCCCTTACCTTATGTTCGATATGCTTCGTATGTATCCGAACCTCCTGTATAATGATTTAAATAATGTCATTTACTTATTAAAGAATCATATTCATTGTTATTATATCATATATGGTTCACTTATGACTTTACATTACCCGTTCTTTTGTAAATTCCATGTTAAAGAGTGTTTTGGGTAAAATCGTTTCATTTGTCGTCCGTGTTTTGACTTGTAATTATTAATATGATTACTTATATCACGATAACATAATTCAAGAATATAAAACATGATTTATATATAATATATATTCAGAATATACATATATATAATAGATCGATAAATGGAAAGAAATACACCGTTCATGGAGACGGTAGGCCGTACGTACGCATGAACGCTGTTTTCATTTCCTTATTGAGTTGAATGGAATTAATTATATGACATACATATATACATAAATCCAGTAGCTTTATAATATCATATATTTCATTATTATTTCTTATATATACTTTATAATCATTCTTAAATGGTTAACATGGAGAATGGATTTCATCGCGTCGTGGAGACGGTAGTCCGTACGTACGCACGAGCGATGATATCTTTTCCATAATTATTGAATTGAATTAGAGTGGATGATACAATATATAAGAATCATTATGATGTTATAATAACTATGTATAGTTATTCTTTACACCATTATACCCATCCATGTAAGGTGTTGGTGGAAAAACAGATTACACCACGGCGTGAAGACGGTATTCCGTACGTACGCACGCGCAGTGATTTTGTTTTCCGTAGGATGGATAGAATGTGAAATGGGGTTGTTTAATATTTATAATAACATATAAGTATATTATTTATGCTGATGTTATTACTTCATAATGAAACAACCTAAGAAGAAAAAGTGGAAGAAGAAATAAAGGTGAAAGAATCGGTAACGGAAATTACCTCTTCTTTGAAGTGCCTCTTTGAGACCTCCTCTTAGGGCACTAAAATTGGTCTTTGAGGAAGACCAGAACTTCTAGTATGTTACTAGGGAAGTGGAGAAGATAATTTGGCAGATGTTGGCCGAGATTTAAGGCTCAATGTGGTGTGAGGAAGAGAGGGAGGAGGTGCCCTTTTATAAGGGAGGAGAGGGGCACCTTTGGAATTCATAAAAATAATATATCTAACCCCACTTAAAAACCTCCTAAAATGACTCATATTCAAAGATTAGATGATATAGGGTTGTAATAGCATCAACCAATCAAATTTAGTCATGTTTGGATCTTATTTTAAACCTTATAAATTTGATTTATCCTTATTTAATCTATTTAAGTTTATTTGTGGTAATAAAATTCTAAATTTTAAATTATAACAAATAATTACTTATTTGTTGTGAATTTTCCATAATTGTTTACTTTATAACATTATAGACCATATAAATATAAATTTAAATTTTTTAAATATTATTTTTATTTTTAAACAATTTTATAATATGTTATTTTTATAAAATAACAATAGTGTCAATTTTGACACTATTCATTTATTTGAATTTAAATAAAATATATACAGAAGATATGTTCGAACTAAAAGCTTTAATAGATTCATAAAAGGTCATATGTATCTATAAAATTAGTGTATCACATTAAATAGTTCATATAATATTTATTTTATTATTTTTAAAACCATTTATTTGGTTTATCTCTTAATAAAATAATTACTGCAACATTTTTGTATAATTATTTAATATACTTATATGTTTCATAAAAATTAAACATAAAATCCTATGATTAAGATAAATCTATTAAATTTAAAAATAATACTTTTACTCGAATTGATCATCTTAAAATCACAATAGTTAAATTGTTATATTTATTAAATTATGAAGGTGACAACTTTGGCATCATTTAAAATAAAATAATATAAGTGTCATAATTGCTTTTATAAGACTCCAAACGGTCAACTATTCGACCATTGGATGATTATAATTTAAATTTACATGAACAATAAGTTTTGGTCAGGGTTTTGTGCCTTTTATGATCACTATTAGTTTAATAAAAACTATATTTTTGATTTTTCACTAGATAAATAATTTCTGCATCAGTATTGTGTCAAAATTAATGATAATTATTTAAACCCAAAAAATTCTAAATAAATTATCATGTTATAGATAATTTTGTTAGATTTATGTATACTATTAATTTTCAAAGTTTCATTAAGTTTATCACTAACTTAAAATTATTATACTTATAGTATTTAAGAGAGTGACATGTTGTCACTTTCTTTGGTTTTAATAATAATTAAATTATTTTTATGGGAAAAAGTCCATTAAATGAATCTAATCTGACTATTAGGTGATATGGGTCGAGTTTTAGTCATCCAATAGGATTTTTCCAAGTGTTAGGGTAATTTTATAATCTTATATTTACCCTTAATTACCCAATTTACCTTTAACTATCGTAAATAAAATTTACCATAGTTACTATTAAAAATGACCAAAAATAAAAAGTAGCTTATTAACATAATTTGGACCCACTGATTCCTAATATAGAATCCATTTTTCCAAATTCAATACACAAAATTTGCAGAAATTAAATTAAAATTAATCCCGTTGTCGAAAGAAAACGGGTTTTTCTTTAAAACATTGCAAAAGATTGAATTGATTTAACCTACAAATTCAAGGTAAAATAAATGATAATGACATAAATTATATTAAATGGTAAAAATATATTCTATTTATACTTTAAAACCATTCAATATTATAATTTAACCACATAAGATATTACGATGAAAAAAGTTGTTTTTAATTAAAATATAGCGTGTTTTTACTATTCATTAAAATATAAAAGTCATCAGAATAAAATGAAAAATTTATCCAAAGTAAATTTTTATTTCTTTATTCCAAAGAATAATTTTATTTTTTCAAATAGAACTTATAAACATGTCAAAAACTAGATTTAAAGTGGGTGCGCCATCAAAAGGCGGCAAAACTGCATTTTTTGAAAAATACTTATTTTACCCAAAAAAATTATTTTGTTCTTATACCATGTTCTAGAAAATGTGTAAGATGAATAAAAATGTTATAAAATTCAAAATTTAGTTAATACTATTCATAACGGCTACATCATAATAATATTATAATAATATATCATTGTTTAGTGAAACCCGGTATTGCGTACAACACACGCTATCGAGGAAGGTTGCGATTGCGTGTAATGCAAGCCAAGTCAGGGTTTTGTGTTGTGCAATAATCCTTCGTTGTTTCGTATAACAAAATCTAACCATATTTCATTTATACATTGAATATATATATATATATATATATATATATATACACTCAATGTTGGGTAGAATAACTATTACCAAAATTGTGTGTAACACGATCCAAGAATAGTGTTGCGTATACTACAAGCTAATACGGTGTTGTGTATAGCGCAAGGTAATCTTGGTGTAGCATACAACACAAGACATTAATGAAATTAAAAGAATTTTTTTCATAAAATCTCGGGGTGTTACATTCTACCCCCCCCTTAAAATGAATTTCTCCCTCGAAATTTGTCGGGGTTATAAATGGTTTACTACTTGGAAGTTTGTTTAATAGAAACCCACATCGTAAAAAGGAATACCAAAACATGGATTTTAAAAACTAAAGTATGAAATGTAACGGTTACCCAAATTAACTCATCACGGGGTTTCCACGCAGGATAACATAGGTGAAAATATGGATATGGAAGAAAAATCTAACCATCATGTTCTGATGGAGAGTGGTAGAGAACATGGCTATGAAAAAGCCAACAATCACAAAGCTATTGATTTGTGATGATCTAAGGTACCATCTGATTAATCAGATATAAGGGAACTAGGACAACATTTTTGGTTTTCAAGATCATTTCCCTAAAGTTGATGAATTAGAAGAAATACTTGCATGATTTTGGTACAATCTCACTATTGTTCGTGAATTGAACAATTTCCACTTCATCACTTAAAGAAATTTGTTATTCGTGATGTGTTAGAGGATCATGTGATAGAATGATGGGTCATTCCATCTCTTTCAAACAAAAGGATAGAAAAAGTTATAAGTCCATGTTATGGTTAGATTAATCATATATGGTCCAAAAATAAACTTATACTTCATTTATCATACCACTTAATAAAATAAAACTAGTTTCTACTAACCAGGGACTTCCTGTAGGCTAGTGGTAGACGATAAAGGCCAGTCGCACTTCGGTTGTGGGTTCGATTCCCACAGCCTTGTCCGACGCGATGGGCTGTCGCCCGTCCTGCAGGTTTTCCTTTTTCTAAAGCTATATTACTATAACATCCCATCAATAATACCGAAAAAAAGTTCTATCCTTAACAATACTAACTTATGTCCAACATAATCCATTCCAATCTTTAGGATTATCTAAAATACTTCGGTCCAATCTCATAGTATAAAGAAAACGATTACTTGAAATCTCATCAATTAATCATGTGAATACCATCATTTATCCCCCATATATCTTGTTGGTCACATTCCAATCCTGTGAATACCTTAATCATGTATTCTCTTGAAAAATGAATACCCATTAAACCTTAGTGAAAACATAAATGCAGTTAAAAGTTAACACTTTCCACATACCAAAATCCTCAAAATTCTATATACTCAAACCATGATATCACTTAGTCCTTATATCAATCATGAGCTCATGAATACAATCAAACATCTCATTATCTTCTTATTCCTTCATTATGCACATATCATCTACTTTACAAAAATATCTGAATAACATTCCATGGTTACTGGTACCATTCAACATATACTTTCAAATACTTTTAGGAAAAACAATAGTGTAACAATCCTTAGATGATTCTTTATTCCATAGTACCATTAACTATACAACATAACTCTCGATAAACATACAATCATTCCACTAACTTCTAAAACAACCAACTGAGCTTCAACACTTCTTTCAGCTCATATATCATTTGTAGTCTCCTCATCATCATCCACATAAATACTACCCATATGACCATGATGATTCTCATCATGAGATTTTCCATTAGGGAATTGGTTTGCATAATGCCCGTACATTCCACATTTAAAACATCTAATCATTGTTGATGTCGTAGCAATGCCATTATCCATGTCCATGGTGTTAACTGAACCTTTTCCTTTGCACTTACTAGCTTTGTGTCCTTCTTTTCCACACCCAAATAATCTTCCAGTTCCTTTGAAACAATCTCCCTGATGCCTCTTCCCACATGATTTACATGAGAGAAATTGAACTTTCTTTCCTCTATGACCATCATGAAACTCCATCTTTCTCTTATTATCTGAGTCGGGAAACTTACCAAATTTGAGATTATTGATCATATTATGAGATTGATGATTAGGCATAATAACGATGTTTGGACTTTCAGATCCTGTTTCATTTGGTTTCTCATGAAGAAAATCATTCCATTGTCCGTCATATCCTCCATTATCATGAATCTTCCTGTTTCCAGCCATTTTCTAAAACCCAAAAAGAATAGTTTGAGAGGAAAAAATCATCCTAGGGAAAACAACATAGTAAAGGGGGATTACCCTCAATATCTAACATCTTTGGTTAAATTCTATGATCATTAGCGCAATTCTAGGACTATAACCTATACATATACTTAACCTTATAGACATCCCTAGACATACCTTAGAAATATCTCTAGGGATCTCACTAATGTTTTCGCATCCTAGTTTCCAAAGGTTGACTAAACCTTTCCTCTGATACCAACTTTAGAGACCCGAAGCTTAACGTACATGGACATTACATTACTTTTGCAGAATACTTATTACATTACAAAAACACACACACAAGGACCGTAATAGTTTAGTGTCTTTGGAAACTCAGAATATAATCTTCTAATCGTGTGAAAGATCTTCAACATATCCCATAAAGATCTTCCCTTTTTTTTCTTACCTAAAACCTTTCTTTATATCCTGGGGAAAAGAAAACATAAAAGGGTGAGCTCAAATTCTAAGTAAGGGTAAACAAAATAAATATCAATCACATCATATTCATATGAACATATCTTTTGGAAATCTTAACCTGCAATAGAGATCATAATTTCATAACATGGGATAAATCATAGTAGTGAAATGTAATCACAATAATCATAACATAAAAAATGAAACTTTGTGGAATACACACATAATCATAGAGAATAATTTCTTATTTGTCAATACTCATTGCCAAGACTATCTTAGTGGACAAAGTCCCTTTTTGAACTGAGTTCACTCCTCGTTTCAATCCTGTTTCACTGAACCGGTATAACCTACCATTCAAGCCATGTCTATCTCATGAGATATAAAATATTTACCCAATTCATTGGAGGGAGATATAGGTCCCACCCATCTCATAATGATACCATTCATATGTGTGCCACAACATAAATATAAATCATTCATCATAACCCAAATAATAATATGGGTTTCATAAACATCATCCCATCATAACATAATCCATATAAAACAAATGGATACCATTTCATCATAAGAAATTTTAATCCATGTAAATCATAGATACATTATACTTGAAACATACACATATGAATCAATTTCATCTTAGATGGAAAATGGTTTTGATAAAACACTTGAAATGAATTCTTGAGGAAAATATCCTTTTTTCTTCAAAATCATTTTATTTTCACAAAATTTCATTCAATTTTAAAAGAAAAGGGTTTTGTTGAAAATATTCATGAAATATTTTGGAGGAAACTTCATGAAAATAAGGCTTTATAAAACTGTAAAAATCCTTTCATGCCTTATACGTTAAAAAAACATTCTTCTCGTACTTTTGTCAGAAAAGTCAAAAAAGTACCTCGTAACGTAAACAAAAGAAAGATTCCTTACATAACTTGTAGTAAAATTCAGAAAGTCAAAAATTGTTAAAAAGGACATTAAACATACATGAAAACACTTTTATAAAACATGGACAGGGATGATAGAAATAACCCCAGTAAATACTTAGGAATAAGCAATCTCGGATAAAAATGAGACTTGCAAAATTATCCCTTACCTTATGTCCGATATGCTTTGTATGTATCCGAACCTCCTGTATAATGATTTAAATAATGTCATTAAATTATTATAGAATCATATTCATTGTTATTATATCATATATGGTTCACTTATGACTTTACATTACCCGTTCTTTTGTAAATTCCATGTTAAAGAGTGTTTTGGGTAAAATCGTTTCATTTGTCGTCCGTGTTTTGACTTGTAATTATTCATATGATTACTTAGATCATGATTACATAATTACAGAATATAAAACATGATTTATATATAATATATATTCAGAATATACATATACATAATAGATCGATAAATGTAAAGAAATACACCGTTCATGGAGACGGTAGGCCGTACGTACGCATAAACGCTGTTTTTGTTTCCTTATTGAGTTGAATGGAATTAGTAGATGACATACATATATAAATAAATCCAGTAGATTTATAATGTCATATATTTCATTATTATTTCTTATATATACTTTATAATCATTCTTAAATGGTTAACATGGAGAATGAATCTCATCGCGTCGTGGAGACGGTAGTCCGTACGTACGCACGAGCGATGATATCGTTTCCATAATTATTGTATTGAATTAGAGTGGATGATACAATATATCAGAATCAGTATGATGTTATAATAACTATGTATATTTATTCTTTACACCATTATACCCATCCATGTAAGGTGTTGGTGGAAAAACAGATTACACCACGGCGTGGAGACGGTATTCCGTACGTACGCACGCGTGGTGATTTTGTTTTCTATAGGATGGATAGAAGGTGAAATGTGGATGTTTCATATTTATAATAACATATCAGTATATTATTGATACTGATGTTATTACTTCAAAATGAAACAACCTAAGAAGAAGAAGTGGAAGAAGAAATAAAGGTGAAAGAATCGGTAACAGAAATTACCTCTTCTTTGAAGCGCCTCTTTGAGACCTCCACTTAGGGAACTAAAATTGGTCTTTGTGGAAGACCAGAACCTCTAGGATGTTTCTAGGGAAGTGGAGAAGAGAATTTTTCAGAGGTTGTACGAGCTTTAAGGCTCAATGTGGTGTGAGGAAGAGAGGGAGGAGGTGCCCTTTTATAAGGGAGGAGAGGGGCACCTTTGGAATTATTAAAAATAATAAATCTAACCCCACTTAAAAACCTCCAAAAATGACTCATATTCGAAGATTAGATGAGGTAGGGTTGTAATATCATCAACCAATAAAATTTAGACATGTTTGGATCTTATTTTAAACCTTATAATTTTGATTTATCCTTATTTAATCTATTTAAGTTTATTTGTGGTAATAAAATTCTAAATTTTAAATTATAACAAATAATTACTTATTTGTTGTGAATTTTACATAATTTTGTACTTTATAACATTATAGACCATATAAATATAAATTTATAATTTTTAAATATTTTTGTGATTTTTAAAAATATTATAATATGTTATTTTTATAAAATAACAATAGTGTCAATTTTGAAACTATTCATTTATTTGAATTTAAATAAAATATATACAGAAGATATGTTCGAACTAAAAGCTTTAATAGATTCATAAAAGGTCATATGTATCTATAAAATTAGTGGATCACATTAAATATTTTATATATTATTTATTTTATTATTTTTAAAACCATTTATTTGGTTTATCTCTTAATAAAATAATTACTACAACATTTTTGTATAATTATTTAATATAATTATATTTTGCATAAAAATTAAAAATAAAATCCTATGATTAAGATAAATCTATTAAATTTCAAAATAATACTTTTACTCGAATTTATCATCTTAAAATCACAATTGTAAAAT
The DNA here is from genome assembly GCA_963277665.1 of Viscum album. Lineage (NCBI taxonomy): Eukaryota > Viridiplantae > Streptophyta > Magnoliopsida > Santalales > Viscaceae > Viscum > Viscum album. Next base: position 1,063,762,649 of record OY728142.1, read on the forward strand.
TGTTATATTTATTAAATTAAGAAGGTGACATCTTTGGCATCATTTAAAATAAAATAATATAAGTGTCATAATTGATTTTATAAAACTCCAAATGGTCAAATATTCGACCATTGGATGATTATAATTTACATTTACATGACCAATAAGTTTTTTTCAGGGTTTTGTTCCTTTTATGATCACTATTAGTTTAATAAAAACTATATTCTTGATTTTTCACTAGATAAATAATTTCTGCATCACTATTGTGTCCCAATTAATGATAATTATTTAATCCCAAAAAATTATAAATAAATTCTCATGATGTAGATAATTATGTTAGCTTTCTGTATATTATTAATGTTCAAAGTTTCATGAAGTTTATCACTAACTTAAAATTATTATACTTATAGTATTTAAGAGAGTGACATGTTGTCACTTTCTTTGTTTTTAATAATAATTAAATTATTTTCATCGAAAAAAGTCCATTAAATGAATCTAATCCGACCCTTAAGTGATATGGGTAGACTTTTAGTCATCCAATAGGATTTTTCCAAGTGTTAGGGTAATTTTATAATCTTATATTTACCCTTAATTACCCGATTTACCTTTAACTATAGTAAATAAAATTTACCGTAGTTACTATTCACAATGCCCAAAAATAAAAATAGCTTATTAACATAATTTTGACCCACTGATTCCAAATATGGAATCCATTTTTCCAAATTCAATAAACAAAAGTTGCAGAAATTAAATTAAAATTAATCTCGTTGTCGATAGAAAACGGGTTTTTCTTTAAAACATTGCAAAAAATTGAATTGATTTAACCTACGAATTCAAGGTAAAATCAATTCTAATGAAATACATTATATTAAATGGTAAAAATATATTCTATTTATACTTTAAAACCATTAAATATTATAATTTAACCACATAAGATATTATGATGAAAAAAGTTGTTTTTAATTAAAATATAGCGTGTTTTTACTATTCATTAAAATATGAAAGTCATCAGAATAAAATGAAAAATTTATCCAAAGTAAATTTTTATTTCTTGATTCCAAAGAATAATTTTATTTTGTCAAATAGAACTTATAAACATGTCAAAAACTAGATTTAATGTTAGTGCACCATCAAAAGGCGGCAAAACTGTATTTTTTTAAAAATACTTATTTTACCCAAAAATTTTATTTTGTTCTTATACCATGTTCTAGAAAATGTGTAAGATGAATAATAATGTTATAAAATTAAAAATTTAGTTAATACTATTCATAACGGCTAGTTCATAATAATATTATAATAATATATCGTTGTTTAGTAAAACCCGGTATTGCGTACAACACACGCTATCGAGGAAGGTTGTGACTACGTGTAATGCAAGCCAAGTCAGGGTTTTGTGTTATGCAAGAATCCTTCGTTGTTTCGTATAACAGAATTCAACCATATTTCATTTATACATTGAATATATATATATATATATATACTCAATTTTGCGTAGAATAACTATTATCAAAATTGTGTGTAACACGATCCACGAATAGTGTTGCGTATACTACAAGCTAATACGGTGTTGCATATAGCGCAAGGTAATCTTGGTGTAGAATACAACACAAGAAATTAATGAAATTAAAAGAAGTTTTTTCATAAAATCTCGGGGTGTTACATCAACAAACTCAGATTAACCTTACACAACTGCTGAATCTTCTCTAAATCCGGGGTAGGGGTTGTTATTAAATTCTATTAAATTATTGATTAATAGATTCTTTCTTGACAATCATAAAAAAAATGGGTTTAAAAATTGAATTGACATGTGATTCATATGAAATTGCGGGTGGTTATTGCGGGAGATTTGAACGGGTATTCATCATTATAATTGATATGTTTTTGTATTTAATAACTACATCATATGATGCGAATGCGGATGGCGTGGCGAAAATTAACAAGGACCCGACCCTTTGTAATTTCATTTTTTGTTGCATTTTTTGCGGAAGGATTTTTAACTCAAATAAATCCTAAATCCAGGAGCCACCACGTGATGGAAGAAACCCAGGAGTCCCACAGACGCATTTCAAATGGAAAATGGTCCACCAAAGCTCATCAGTGGCCCGCAGAAGCCCCACTGGCTCCAGCAACCCGTGTAGGTGGGTGGCGGAAGCGGAGGAGAGGCAGCACCTAGAGGCACCTCAAAGGACAAGTGGGGTGGCCAGAAACAACCGCCTATGGTGCCACCAGTGTGGTGCGTCATCACATGCTGCGGAAGGGAGCCGCGACATCGATTTTCAACTGATATGCTTTAATGGTCGTATCTCACAAACCAGATGTATGTTCGATGAATCATCTATAGTGATGGAATCCTTGGAATGAGACATTTCTTTTGAGATACTCCACCTATTTTTTGGAGAAATTTTGAGTACCGCCACATTGGATCGAACCCCAAACCAATCGGTCTCACGGTACTAAAATGCATCTAAATCATAGACCAGGCGTCCTATGGATGCACCGTCTATCACATTTAGACCCCTAAAACATGTAAGTCCTATGGGTAACTCCTTTGGGGAGCTTCATGTATTATGAGTCAAGAATGATATATTGAGGACCAGATTCTAAAAAACTCAAGTGCACTAAGTGCGGAAAATCCTATTACTAGTTATCAATTGAAAATCACCCTTTGTGATCAGCATCATAGTGTTCATATATGGATCATCATCATAGTGAACCTGTGTGGATCATCATCATAGAGACCTTATGCATATCAAAATCATTAAAACTCTGTGTGGATCAACATCATAGTGAACCTGTGTAGATCATCTTTATAGAGACCCTGTACAAATCGACATCATAGTGACCCTGTGTGGATATGCATTATAGAGACCATGTGGGGATCTTCATCATATAGACCATGTGTGGATCATCATCCTAGTTAACTTGTTTGGATCATCATACAAGAGACCCTGTGTGGATCTTTATCATAGAGACCTTATGAGGATTAGCATCATATAGACCCTATGTGGATCAGTAAAATAGTTACCATGTGTTGATTAGAATCATAGTGACCCTGTGCGGATCGACATCATAGCGACAAAGTGAGGATAGAATCATAGAAAACCTGTTTGGATTAGAATCATACCGACCATATGTGGATCATCAACCTAGAAAACCAATGTGGATCTATAGTGCGCGACCCGATGAGGACCAGCCTTAGAGCGGACTGTCATGGATCTACGACATACAACCCTGTGTGGATTGACAATGGATCAAATTCTTCATGGTCCAGATGTGTAAACTTCTTAATGGACTAAAATGATGTATCATAAGACTAATCATCTATATTCTTGATTTCTTAGTTAAATACCTAGTTTCGCCTAAGCCTTTTCTTGTGCATTGTGATTGAGATCATACTTTTTGGTTTTTCCTTTGTTGAATTCTAAGAGACATATTTGGGTATTAGGGTCCTTACTCGGTATTGTTATACACACCCCTTAACGGGCTTCACCAGAACATTATTGTTTTTTGTGAAGACAACAATTATCTTGGCATTGTCTTTATGGAGCCCAGACCAGCATGTAAATTGAGGTGACTGGTTGATGTGGAGAGTTACAGAGACGAGTTGTACCTACCCTTCAGTTAGGATACTTGGTTTGAGATCTCAAGGGACATTATCCATCGTAGTTTTATATTTTCAGTTGGCCTTGTATTCCAACCCCTTTATGTTCAGTACAAACTTTTCCTATTATAGTATTACAATGTGGTTTCTATATTGTCATGATCTTGGTCTGTGTGATTGCAGGTTTAATGGAAATGCCTTCCCACTTTTAGTGATATTTTGTTCCAGTGCTAGTCTCCATCCCCTATCCTATGAAATATGGGCTTGTGGTAGTCACGACATGGGCCCCATGGGACAGGTCGTGACAAAGTGGTATCAGAGGGCGGTCTTCTCTACTAGAAGAGTTGAGAGTCTATGTTTTCAATAGAAAAATACTGTTATGTGTCTTGAGTTCGGATTTCAGTCCAGGGAGTCCGATGTTGGTGCGGAAACTGATGTATCTATACACCAGGACCTTGAATTCGGGTTTCCATCTAGGTACACTAAAACAATAGTTGCATTTGGTTTGAATTTATTTTCTCCTTTTCTAATTTAAGTCAGCTCACCTGGTATAACTTATTGACCATGGTATATCTGGATTCTCATTGAATATGCATCCACATAGACTGGCAGTCAGGATTCTAATGTGTGACCAAGAGGAGGGTCTATAGTGTGATGATGGTTCAGTAGAAGGATTACTGCACGGGATTGTACCGTCAGGCATTGTTCCAGAGATACCACTGGTCACTGGTTAGCAATAACTACCAGTGCTATATACAGAGGACACATATAGGATAAGTTCATTTCAAGAGTTTTAGTGACAGATAAACCTAAGGTTCTGAAGAGATCATGACTCACATGTGGCTAAGGACTACCTAGAGGTGGTGAACGAGTTTCCATATATCTAGGGCACCATTATATCAAATGGTGGTCCTATAATTTAGAATTCTATGTGGATTAGCATAGCGATGATAGGGTTTAGATAACCCCTATCATAGGATGAGGTGACATTATCCGTGGGCAGATCATGAGATCATTCCTCATAGAAGGGGTTCTATTACCATAAAATTCTTAGGGGTATGTGTTCCCATGATCTTCTACCCATTCGATAGGACGATATGTCGGAAGATGAGTATTCGTCTAGGTGTACCGACCATTCATGGTAATCGATGAATATGATATGACCAGTTCTTCATGTCTCATATCTCTAAGAAAGATGGTTTTAGGGACATCAAAGACAACACAATACTACTATGAATTCCTACTTATGTTATGGTTCTTGAAATAACCTTTTGTGGTTGAATGTTGTTTGGTTGAGTAGATACAACCATTGGATGTCATCAGTGATAAAACAGTAAACAACATATGTCATAAAGACATTTATATGTAAAATGATTTAGGAAGAGGAACTTATAGGGACATATGAATATATAGTGCATTAGACACGGAAGAGGAACTAGTAGAGCTATATGAGGTGGTATACATTTCTACATGTTACAACCACCACCCCAATGTGGTCCTCACTTGGCTCAGGGATATAGAGGATATGGGAAAGATCATGTGGTCAATGAGTGTCATTGAAGTTCTCCATGAATGATTTGAGGTATGAATTGTGTCTTCCATTAGATTCTGTATTAATAGACGTATGTACCAATCATTCCTTCTCATCACAAATCTTGTTCAATAGCTAGAGATTCCAGTTAAACTGTTGACTAGACCCTTATGTCTGGAGATACCCAGGGGAGGAGACTGGATAATCACTCTTATGCTACTGGTTTGATCCCACACTTTAGGTGAGTGTTTTGGTAGGAACCTATTGATGGTGGCATTAAGGCCTTATGACATTAGTATGGATATGGACTGGTCATCCACAATTCAAGCTCAAATTGACTATATTAAGCATAAGGTTGTGGTATATCTACAGTGTTGGAATGTGGTATTCCTTGGTCGGAGAAAAAGTAAACCCAGCCAGCATGGAAAAAACTCATGCATAGGAGGGTGTAAATACTCACTCTAGAGTCTTCCATCCTTACCCTTGTGGTAGAATATGTTTTGAGTTTTTAGTTCCAAATAGTTGTGGAAGTGTTTGGGAACATTCTTTAAAAAGAAGATTCCAGGATTACCTAGTCATAGGGAGAGGCACTTCTGTGTTGGATTGTACCCAATGACGACACCAATATCTACAAATGCATATCGAATGGCTCTTGTGGAGCTTATAGATCTGAGAGTATAGTTGGGAGAATGGTTTACTGTCTTCAATGATCACAAGAGTCTCTGATATATCTTCTCATAGAAGGACCTGGACCTGAGACAATGGTGATTGATGGTGTTCCTCCAGGACAATGACTATAAGATGTACTACACTCATGGGAAGGGAAACATAGTAATAGACGCACATGGAAGGAGGTCTAGGATACTTTTGCAGAGTGAGGTGACTGAGCATGTTGCCTCAATGCAGTTATCCTTTGTGGATAGTGATGGAGAAGCTTACCTCCGGTCTATGATAGTTACTCCCCCACTCCTTTAGTGAGTAACTACAACACATCTTGGGGACATAGATTGTAAGGCCTGTAATGCTCAGATATCCTCATGAAAGGCTCCTCATTGATTTTCTGATGGTGGGGATCACTTTATCCTCTTAGGCGGATGCACTATGGTACCAGTGATGCTCTGAGAGGAGGTGTTGAGGGAGTTCCATACATCCCCTATGGTGGTACAATATGGAGTGGTGAAGATGTTCCAGGACCTCTGGAATCTGTACTGGTGGCCATGGACGAGGAAAGCATTGGAAGAGTTCGTATCATGATTCCTCATTTTTTAGTAAGAAATGGCCAAGCATTAGGTACAATCGGGCTTAGCTTAGCCACGTGAGCTTCCAAAATGGAAGTGGGGTAGTATATCCATGGACTTCAGGATAGGGATACCACGTACCTCAATGGGAAATGATTCCATCTAGGTGATAGTTTATCAACTCACCATGTTAGACCACATTTGACGCTTCTGAGAGTAGGAATTAGTTGAGAGAATGAGACACATCTATATACAAGAGATTTTATAGCATCATGGGGTTCCATCGAATATTATCTCAGATCTCGATGCTCATTTTACATTCTATTTGTTGAAAGGATTACAGGAGGCATTCGAGACTCAACTCCATTTGAGCACTTCCTTACATCCTCAGAGAGATGGTCAGATGTAGAAGACCATACAGACCCTGGAAAACATGATTCATACTTTTGTCTATTATTTTGGCCCATGTTGGGATGACCACCAACCACTTGTCGAGTTCACTTACAACAACAACTATCACTCCACCATCAGCATGGCTCCATTTGAGGCCCTATACGGGCGACCATTAAGGTCACCACTATGCTGGAGATACCCACGAGAGTCAGCACTTATGGGTCCAGAGTTAGTATAGGCTATCACATAGAAGTTCTAGATCACTCAGGAGAGGATGAAGACTTTATAGAGCCAATAGAAGTCTTATTCTTACAAGAGATGGGGACCCTTGCAGTTTGAGTAGGGACACCATGTCTTCCCATAGGTCTCACACCGATGAGGATTACAAAGTTATGGTTGGGGCAGAAATCTATCTACAAGGATCATCAGACCTTTCCGGATCCTCAATAGAGTAGCTGGGGTGGCCTACCATATAGCTCCTCCCGCACAGACACACTAGGTGCATAATGTTTTCCATGTTTTGCAGCTGGCGAGGTATGTACATTATCCATCATTTTTCATCAATGGGGGCAAACAATACATCAATTATGGGGAGAAAGTTTCATATTTTCTAGTGGAGATAGAGGATCAATAGGATTATGTCCTTTGTGTGAGGTTGATTCCTATGGTGAGAATTTTTTGGAATCATGGGAACCGCCAGGAGAGCACCTGGGAGAGGGGGGGGGGGGCTCAGATACCTGCTTAGTACCCCAATTTGTTTCCCTAGTATTGTTATAGATATAGGGTACGAAAATCAATAAGTTGGGGAGAATGTAATGACCCTGAAATTATATATATATATATTTTAATTTTTTTTGGATTATTACCAGTCTTTGAAAATTTAAGGCTCTTATATCCGAGGCTTGGTGTGTCCGAAATGGATTTTTGTGAATATTTTACGGTATGATCAGTAATCATGCGTGAGGGAATTTCTAAAATTAGGACGGGTGCTATGAATTGAAATCTGAGGGAAACATGGAACACACAGCACCATGATTCTCTTAATGTAGGGTTAACTTTGATTGTAGTATGTTGGGTGAAAAATATAGATTTAACATTTTTTGAAGAATAATAAAATAACATAAAGTGATATTTTATTTCTCAACCTCCATTTGAGTGATGGTGGTGGGGACCACAAAAGTGGTCAGACATTTATTTAGGAAAATTAAACGCCTATTAAACATAAATTTTTAAAACCACTCCATGTTAAATTAATATGATTCATTAATCACACCAATTAATGTACCATTATTTTAATGGGATGATTAATATCTTATTACAATGGTTGGGATCTGAAATCATTAGAAAAAAGGAGGATTGGGGGATCATGGGAGAATCCTTAACAAAGAAACAATGAATGGACTTCCCTCCAATGAAGAATGGAGTCTTGAACGACGTCATTGGAGGAATCGATTCAGGATCGATGAACACTGGCGGCATCAAAGAACATAGATTATCCTTCGACAACTATGACGTATCCTCTGAATCCGAGGTAGGGTTTGCTATTAAAATAATGTACATTCTCAATTCATTTCCTCTTTCTTGAAAATCCTGAAGAATATGGATCAACCAAAACGAGTTGATCTATGATTTTTATAAAATTGTGGGTGATTATTGCAGGAGTTTTGAATAGTTCTTAATCGTCATATATGTGATGTTTAATTAAATTACCACTTGATATGATATGATTGTGGAGGGGTTGAGAGTAGTGAAAAATTTAGAAACCCTCCATTGTTTCGGTTTTTGTATCGTTCTTCGTGAATAGATTTTCAACTCAAAGGAATCCTGAATCCGGGAGCCACGTAGTGATAGGAGCAACCAGAGAGGCTCGTAAGAGCATTCAGAATGGAAAACGGACCCCCAGATTTCACCAAATGTCCCATGGTAGCCTTGTCAGTGGGGCCCCGTCATGGAGGCACTGAAAACTGGTTCCGTCGAGCGACGATAGTGGTCGATGACGGGTGATGATGATGGGAAATGATGGGAGACACCGGTGGGCAACGATGGCGGGCAACGATGGCGGGCAACGATGGTCAACGTCGGGTGGCGACGATGGATTCTGGTTTCCAGAAGCCATGGAGGATATTCATTGGACCCATGGGGCAGCTGGCGTCAACTTGTTTGGGTGCGAGCAGGGCGGCACACCATCGCGTGTTGCAGAAGGGAGTTGCAACATTGAGCTGCGGGGGAGGGTACCTACACCCTACAAGTCCTGCTGATAGGGAGTGGTGCCACCTGGAACCTCCGGTTGAAGAAACTGAACATACCATTGTTCATTCAAGAGGTAGAAAGACCTCGTACGGGCCTCCCAGATAGGTTTCGTGCTTGTGAGAGAGCCGAAATGCCTGGCGGAGTGAGCCTACTGGGCTTGGTTCACGCGGGCTGGCCTCACCTGTTCGAGTCTGGTCGGGTCGGACTGGACCCAAACCCTTTTCGGCATTTATATGCTTTAAAGGTCATATCTCACAAACCAAACCTTTGTTTGATGAACCATCAATGGTGATGGAATCCATGGAATGAGTTTTCCCTTTTTAGATATCTCACCTGAGTTTTGGTGAATTTTGGAGTACGGTCGTGTTAGATCGAACCCTAATCCAACGGGGCCCTCAAAACTAAAATGACTATAACTCACAGAACAAGCATCTGATTATCGATCCATCTATCGCATTGGGACCCATATGACAAAGAGATTCATTGGGTTACAAACTTTTGGAGCATTATTGCAGCTAATCCATGACCGATATATTGAGGAACTTATTCTAAGGCACTCAAGCGCACTGAGTGGTGGGAATCATGTGGCAGGATGTCAATTGAAGAGTGACCCTATATGGATCAACATCATAATGAACCTGTGTGGATCATAATAATAGTGACCATGTGTGGATCGGAATCAATGAAACAATTTGTGGATCAGCATAATAGTGACCCTGTGTGGATCACCATCATAGAGCCCATATTTGGATCAGTATCATAGAGACCATGTGTCGATCCGAATCATAGAGACCCTGTGTGAATCCGCATTCTAGCGACACAGTTTGGATCAACATCATAGCGACCCTATGTGAATCCTCATCATAGGGACCCTGTGGGGATCAACATCATAGAGACCCTGTGTGGATCAACATCATAGCGACCATGCGTTGATCAGTATCATAGAGACCCTATGTGGATCAACATCATATCAACCATGTATAGGTCACCATCATAGAGACTCTTTGGGGATCAACATCATAGAAAACCTATGTGGATCAGCATCATAGTGACCAGTTGTGGATAACCATCCTAGTGACCCTTTGTGGATCAACAGTGCACGACATGAAAAAGACCAGCCTTAGAGCAAGCTGTTGTGGATCAGCGACATACGACCCTGTGTGGATCGAAAATGGAACAAATTCTTCATAGTTCAGTTGTGGAAACTTCCTAATAGAATAAAATGATTAATCAAAAGACTAATCATCTTTATTCATGATCATTGAGTTGCATACCTAGTTTGATAAGAGTTATTTCTTGTGATTTGTGATTGAGATCATACTTTGTGGGTTTTCCTTTATGGAATTGTGAGAGATCATTGGGGGTCTCAGGGTCCCTACTAGGTATTGTTATACTCACCCCTACATGGGATTCACCTGAAAATTGTTGAGTCTTGTGCAGATGATGAGAATATTGGTATAGAATTTAGGGATCCATGACCAGGAGGTAAAAAGAGGTTAATGGTTGACGCGGAGAGCTGTGGAGACGGGTTGTACCTACCCTTCATGTAAGATCCTTGGTGGATAATCTCAAGAGTTGTGTTCTATTGTAGTTTTTTCTTTTCTATTAGGATTGTATTTCATTCCCTTCATAGTCTATAAAAAATATTACTTCTGCAGTTTTAGTACGTGGATTTCATTTTATCATGTTCTTTTTTTGTTTGTTTTCAAGTATAAAGGAAATGCCTTCCCACATTGAGTGATATGCCTTTCCAGTGCTAGTCTCTATCCACTGGCCAATGGAATGTAGGCATGGGGTAGTCACAGCACGAGTCCCAGGGGATGGGTTGTGAAAGACATTAATATGGTGAATATAATAAAAAAATAATAAGTTAGTAATGATATTAACGATAAACAATATTAATGGATTTTTTCATCTTAAACAACGAACATTAGAAGAAAAAACAATTTATTCATACTATGTAATTGTTTCAAATTCATAATTTGTTATCCAATTTATTTATATTCCATACATAACACATTAATAAATAATAAAATATATTATTATTATTATCTTATTAATATAATGAAACTAAATAACCACATTATCATATATTATTCTTTTTATGTTCAGGTTTTGGTCGATTTAACAACCAACATTAAAAATGCGATGAAACTATATCATGGATGACTGTGAGGACCAAATTAAGTTTATAATATTATGTAAAATTTTATATAATGAGATTTGGAATCTGAAAGGGATACATCAACAATTAAATAAATAATTAATAAAACACATTCGGTTGTTTATGAAAATCACTAATGTATTGTTATTGTCAATATCATCTTCAAGGATAATGTGTGAAACACTCATAGAAGGAAATTGAAAATTAAAAAGTAATAATAATTCATCTATTATAATTAAATTATTTATATTTTTGATATGAACTTTTTAATAATAATTAATATTAACACATCTTTAATGAAGAAAGTGTAAATGGTCAAAACTATAAACATTTGATTTATGGAAAGAAATAAAAAAAATTAATATTCATACAGATAATGAGAATATCATAAAAATAAAAATTAAAATTAGTTTGAATATGGTTCCAAAATATGTTATAAAGATAATTTTGTTTTATATATATATGACTATAGTGTATCTGGGGAGGGAATGATTAATATAAGTGTTCCATGTATCAAATTTGAGTTACCTAAGACATGTTAATGTTTTAAACCATGTTTTATTATGCATGGTGAAAATACTACCCCATTATCATATAATATCATTATAACCATGTAATTTATGATTTTCAATGTTTTTTTCAATGTTAGTCATCTCATGGGGTATTAACTAAAACACTACAAAAGATATAATGGTTTCGTTATTTTATTTTTAACTCTGTGAGACATGTCTGATATTGTATACCGTTATTTATTTTATACCATGTATTAACATCCCTATTGACCTAATGTATAATGTTGACATTTCGTGTTATTGAATATTAATATATCTTTAATATTTAATCTCCCATTTTCTATTTTTTTCATATCACACCAATATCATAACGAATCTTAGTAAAATAGCTACATCTGATCATTTAAAACGACTCTTCTGGAACATCTTTCTTCCAACGATTGAGATATAACACAATACGATTTTAATTAATATCACATTATCTTCTTATATCTTTTAAATTACATTTTATTTCAAATAAATTAAATTAATAAACATTCATTTAGATAAGTATAAGATTTTATAGAATAATTCGCATACACATTAATGATGATACACTCTACTACATATTTTTCATTCCCATCAATTTTCTATATCATAAAAAACAATAATAATGAGTTTTATCGTGCGACCTACCTATTATCCTTCTCATATATTAAATATTACGTTCCTTACACATTTTATGATGTGAGATTTAATCATGGGTATTTCAAAATATTTAAAATGGTTTTTTATTATTTAATCTAAAATGTTTTATTCTCTACACTAAATTTCCTGTAAAACCCACTATTATTTAAATTTTATATTATTGAAATTTATTTTTCATTAATAAAAATTATTTAGTGAAAAAAATAAAAAATTAAAATTACTTTTGAAAGGACATGTAACTTTGTTTTTTTTATAATGATAATTTTTTTTCTAACATCATTTTTTTGTTTATATTATAGGAGAGTATATAATTACACTAAATTTGTTATTTTATATGAAACATTCCATCTATGCTATCATGGTTTCTGAAAGATATTATTTCTATATAAATTTTATTAATATATTGAATTTAATATGCATTTAGAATATCAAGGTCCATTCTTATTTCAAAAATATAGAATTTAAAACTACTAATAATTTTCCCATGTAAGTCATTTTCCCTTGACATATCATATTCCCTCTTTAAGATATTATTTAAATTAAAACATCCACATTCTTTTTGTGGATGCAATATGTTATTCCCTTCAATTTTAGGGGAACAATATTTCATTAACATTGTATTTCCTAATCTACTTCTATGTATATACATACATTTTCGTGAATTTTATTTCATCTATGAATTCTATATATTTGATTTCATTGATAGAATAATGCTACCCAAGCTACTAATTATTGAGTGATTATATAAATTATTAAATTAAAATTATCCCATTTATCTATATGTTGTATATATCACATGATTTATTTTATTAATTGAAGTATATTTACCTATAATGATATTGAATATCATATGATTCCCATTAATTTCCCACAACAATATCATGTCACACTTATTGAATGAATTATTAACATTTTTTCTACATGATTCCATTTCAATATTTTATGAAATCTATTTTATATCCATTAATTTTTATGATAGGACTATATCTGGATCACATATTTATGGATGATTATGGTTGGGTCCTATATCAGCCTCGAATTCCTTGGATATGGTTGGATATCTAATCAGAAAAAGGGAAATCTCATGTGATAAGTATATCCAAAAAGAGAAACATGTGGGTGAAGAATGATCTAGTGATGGAAAATTATGAGTGAAGCATAATCTACTAAGGTAAATAGTTCATGAAAGGAAATTCTATGATGTAATGATTTCAACACTCATAGTTAGGCCATATCACTATGTTTTTCTAATAATATGAGTACTTTTTTCTTATTCGAATTCACTTGTAAATCTACAATGGATTTTCATTATTTATACATGATTTCAGATTTTTTGATTTGTATCATATTATATTTTGAATCCTTATTCCATGACCCATAAGGATTGATATATTACTTAATTGGAATGATATTTTTATATTTTTCAGATTATAACCGTACTCTCTTATTATCATTGATTGTTATCAATTATGTTTACCATTTATGAATAATTGATCTCAAAACTTTCTAATTATTCCATTTTCCTGGTTTGGGATTATAAAAATAGTATGTAATTTTTTATAGAATTTATAATGTGGATATTTTTTATGAGTCTTGGAAGGCTTGTTACAGTTCTGAGAGTTCTCTAAAAGTAGATAAACTTTCCCTTTTTTGTAAGAATTGGGTTTGTTGGGTAACTATTTTTTAATAATTATATAATTCTATAAACCTGAAAAATTAGAGACATGTAATTTATTGATTTTTTATTTTAGTAATTTAATTATACAGTGATTTTTATGGGAATTTATAAAAAATTTCCTCAAAATTCAGTAATTTTTTTCCCCATATGGTATTACCATGTATCAAATGAATACTACGATTTATAATATGGCCCCAATTATACCTATTTCATCAACAAATATGAACTAGTTTTTAATAAATGATCACCCTTTAATTTAATAAATTTTCATTTGTTACAATATTTTTTTATTGCGTTCCATATGATATTAGATTCTCATATTAAATTTTCAATTCAAACCGTGCTTGGATTTTATAGTTAAATCATTTAAAATGTACATAAAATCATATGAAATGTCACTACCTAACACATGAGGTCCCACCTGTATAACATTAATATTTGTGTGACACCCTAATCCCACCATCAATATGCCAAGGGATTTCGGTTACTATTGGATAGGACAATTTCACACATGTGATACTGTTTCCTAATGTAGATGTACACTTTCAATCATATACAAACAATGATTTAATAATAAAAATATGAAAAACATATAGTATCTATGATTTCATAGTATAAAATACCACTTTATAGAATGAAAAGATTAATGGAATGAAAAATTTCCAACGATAATCCCACCATAACAGTAAAAGTGTCGAACCTTATAATAAAATTTGGAAATTCTAAATATAGAACACTTGGAACAATCTATGGTCCTTATAGAAAAACTATTTTATAAATAATCTTGCACCTAAAAAGAATTAATTGAACTGAATTTCCACTATATAATTCCTGAAATGTGTGGGGATATACGTTATAGGGTGAATATAAACATAACGTATATGAATCAATGAAATGACTAAACGAAATTCATCACAAAGTTTCAACACAACATCATAATATAGTGTTAGTTAGAGGGAAATACAATAACACGAAAATTACCATAGATAGACATCATTTCTCAATGTAAATTCAAGTACTCGCTATAAGAATATGATTCTATATGGGGTCATAGGTCACTATTTCATAAGGGTAACACACTTTTCAAGGCATTATGAAACTATTAGTACACATCTTGGTAGGTTTTACACATAAGACATTTCCATTCCCTTTAATAATTTGACCTCATAAGATATTGATATCTGTTGGATCACCAAAAGGGAATATGGGGGATAAATACTGATATCTAAAACAATAAACTAAATTTGAGGTCACATAACATACATATATGAAATGGGAATACCAAACCCAACCTAGGTGTTAGGGAACCTGTTTTTCCGGACACCATTTTCAGTATATATTTGAGTTTTTTGTTTTTTAATGATTTTAAGAGGTAAAATGGTATTTTACCCCTAGTATATTATGTTGAATAATTTTAATAATGACAATGTTGGTCCAAAAATATGGTTTTTAACCAAGATCAAGAGTTTAGTGGAATTCGAGCCATTCAAATTTTATTAGATTATTTAATATTTAATATTTCAAAAATTTAATGTTAGATTGTTTACAAAGGATAATTCTATGAAATCATTTTAATATAGAATATGATATATATTCCGACTCAACTATTAAGTTCAGAATGGGTTTTTCGCCCTGGTGAGGCCTAAACTAGAGTCGCGTGTAAGGTCCAGCAAATACCCATTTTCCATTCTTTTGTTTTTCATTCTTTTCATAATTTTATTTTTCTTCTCTTTCTTTACTCCCTCTCATGTAAAATCCTTATACGGATCCTAATATGCCACTCCAATAATGGAGAAAGTGATAGTGGTGAATATACGGATATTTATATATATGGAGGTATCGTTTCCCATCCCTTGAAGCGCTGGATAGACTTGTGGTAGTTTTGCACCATGGATTTTGATGAAGCTTCAAAGGTGTCTTCCCAAAGAGAGAAGCATTTATTTTTTCCCAATATGACCCTATATTCTTCTAGTATTCCAAATTTAATCCCATTATATTCTTTATAACACCCCCTAGTGTCTTGATCTATTTATTTGGGGGTAAATGGGTTTTTGGGTGTTGTTTTTGTTTTCTATTCAGAAAATCCACGCTACATGGTGTGTAGTCTAGGGGGACATGTTGTGTGTTCATCCGGTTCGGTGGAAGATGTTTTTTTGAAAGTAAACACCATGTATAGGGGTTTACACTCCATTTAAATGTTCATGTCCATGTAGTTGAGTTCCAATCCAAGTAAACCCATGTAGGGGTACATGGTTGTGTGGAGTACATGGTCATATCCCTTGTGGGATGCACACCATGTATAAGTACATGGTCATCCCATGTAAATAGCTGGACCAATTGAGGTACATTGTTAGGTAACCCATGTGGTGTACAAGTAATTTTTCCCCATTTAACGATATGTACATGAGGTGTTTAAATTCCCATCCCATTGAGGGTACATTCCATTTTGGGGAGTATAGGGTACACACCTAGTATGGTCTCTCTTGGTCGTTTACTCCTCTTTTTGCACCAATTGCGGTTTTATCATGGTTTATATATCAATGTCAGATTTTTTACTTTATAGTGGTAAATTATGAGTAATTACCCATGTGGATAACAATTATGTAACCCATAGGGAATTCCAAGGACTCATAATGGTTGTTTTGAGGCTTATATCTAAATCGATAGGTTCTTCCTCTAGAATTATAATTTCATCATCTCATTAGAGAGACATAAAGATAGAATAATAGGTGGGGTGTTTGGACCAATGTATTTTGAGACCCCTATATATTATGGCCTATGTGTTGCCTCTCATGAATGATGATGTAACACCATATGATCTCATAGTATGTTACTTCTTCTATGTAATTCAACAACTTTCACTATAGGCAACACCGAGTTCAAGCGCACCACGACATACCAAACTATCAGTTCAAAAGATGTTGTGAATAGTATTAATTTAATTTTGAGCTTTATATAATCTTTATAATTTTGGAACCCATATTATGAGTCTCTTAGACATAATGAAAAAAACAAATTCATTTTTTTCAGATTAAAGTAGTATTTTAAAAAAATTGCAATTTTATTTCCTTTTAATGGAGAACCCTTTTAAAATAAAATATTTGAAACTTTTATATATTAAATTTGACAAAATAATCTTCTTCTTTAGAATTGGGATAAAATAATTTAGTTTCAATGTTTTTTTGTGTTTTTCTGATAACTTCCATATTTGGGTGAATAGTGAAAAATACTATATTTTAACTGAAAAAATATTTTTTAATCAAAATAATTTATAGTGTTAAATTATACATTTTAGGTTGTGTAAGTATAAATAGATTATATTTTTAAAATTTAATCCAATGTTATTCCTTGAAAATAATTTCACTTCGAAATTGAATATAAACAAGTATCAATCTTTTGTTAGTTATTAGTTATTTAAAAACACGTTTTTTGGTTTTTGCAATGGGAATTAATTATAAATTAATAAGTGATACATATATGTTTTGAATTTTTTAAAATGGACTAATTTTTTGAATTAAGAATATAAAATTTACGCCTAGGGTGAAATATTTGTATTTTTCTCAGAACATTAAATTTTTGATGAATAGTGAAAAGCACTAGGTTATTGTCGAAAACCAAATTTTTATTTAAATATTTATTAATATTATTTAAATTTATTTTAGGTTAAAATAGATACATAATACCTATATAAGTTAAATATAATTAATTGGAGTCAGTTTATAATGATTTTAGATATATAAAATTTTTATTGAACTTTTTACCATCTTTTACCCACCTCCTAGGAGCATTTGCAGATTCACATAAAACATATTTTTACAGAATTTGTGAGTTGAATTTTTAAAATCAGAGAGACACGTTTGATATCATTAATTAAAATGTGGTTCAATAATATAAAATAATTTTTTTTGAATAATAACTTTTTACTTTTATTTACAACATTTAAATGTAAATAGGGCAATTAAGGGTAAAAATGATATTATTATTACCCTAAAACATGTACCAACTCTATTGGATAAATTTAATTCAACCAAAAACAACAATAGGAATAAAAAATTATCCATTAGTTCCACATGGATTAGATTTGGACATTTGTTATTATTTAATTCAAATATGAGTTAAAAGAGTAAAAATAAATGTTTAATAACTAAATCAGTTTTAATATAGGGTTAAACATAAGAAAAATTAAAAATTAAATATTCATTATAAGGGTAAAACGATTTCCTAAATAATGGTATTTTACTCATATTTTTTATACATTATTTAATTTAATTTATTTATGACACAATGAAGAAGTAGTAATTACAAAATTAATTAAATATTAAAATAATTGATATTAAAAATATCCAAATAAAAGTAATTTCAAACGTTTTATGAATTAAACTAATTTTCAAGGTTAATATTACATATTAAGGTTGGTTAGATTAATTTTTTTCAAAGTAATAATTCTTTTATAAAATTAGATAAAAAAAAATTCCAAATAGTGTCAAACTTGACATAAAAAAGTTTTAAAAACAAATATTGTATTATTAATTGATATTATATTCCTAAAAATATAGGTTTTGGCCAAAAGATTTATATAATTATAGGTATATCATTAATTAACCACTTGGGGTTCATTTGGAAGTATATCATATGTTAATTAACCATATAATATAAAAATACTAAGAGACATGGTAAATGTCAAACTATTTAACTAAGAGTTAAATCTAAATGATAAAGTTAATATAGTGAACCTAAACTATCTAAAATCTATTAGTTGAGGGTATTTCTACCCATAACCACCTTATCCTTTAAATAATCTATTTTGGATCCATTAGAAACCGAAAATTATTTTATAATAAAATAATATTTCTAACTTTTCTTAAGGTTCCCCTCACCCCTATTATAAAAGGGAACTCCCCCTTCTCTCTAATTCACACCTTAAAATCCATTTGGCTCTGCCAACCCATAGCCAAATACACTCTAAACTGTTCTAAATTCATCATAGAAGACTTTAATTATTCATAAAGCCAACTTAAGGAGCCCTTTTGATCAAATCAGAACGAAGAACCCGAAGAAAAGGTAAATATTTCATCAACTCTTTCAAGTTCTTTCTTCATCCACTTTCGCTTTTTTGTTGTTTCCATTCTAAAATAATAAATCTATTATATTATATATACTGTAATGTTATTATAAATATGGTACAACCATCTTCATTATTCTATCTATTCTTTGAATGACATGTCACCATATGTGCGTACGTATGACTTACCATCTCCATGTCATGGTGTAATTGTTATTCAATACATTATTATTTGGATGGGAATAATAATGATGTGTAATTGATGTGAATAATAAATGTATCATCATAATTATTCTGTATATATGATATACCAACCAACTATATATTATTTTAATATCAAAAGAATGATATTGTCGCTCGTTCGTATGTACGGATAACCGTCTCCACGAATGCAATGAGACCCATTCCTCATCTTATCCATTTAAGAATAATTTTCATTTGATGATTACAAATAATTTTTAGATACTTGATATAATTATGGATATGAATAATATACATACCATCCATAACAAATATGACTCACATAAAAAATAATATAAAAGGAAAATGAATCTATTAACATCCGAAACGACGATAATACTAAGATATTATTAACAAAGCAATGTTAAAAGATATTATATGATATCATATCAATGTATAGGATTCTTGTATAATTTAATAACAATTATTTCACCATTATACATGAGTTTAACCTACCCTCGACCAAGGAAATGTACGAGGTAAGGGTTAATTTCACAATCTCTTCATTATTTGAGGTTGTGTATACGTAATTATTTACTGGGACCTCCTTATCATCCAAATCCCTGCTTCTTAAAAATGTATTTCAAAACAATTTTACTATTTAAAAAACAATGGGTTAAATTAATTTATACCCTTATTTGACCTTATATGTTTTGATAGGAATCTTTCTGTCATTTTCCAAACAAGGTACTTTTTGACCTTTCTGACAAATTTAAGGTAAGAATGTTTTTTAACATATACGCTGGGGGTAGCTATTTTCCACCTTTATAACATTGTCTAAGCTTCCCTTACAAGCTTATAAGAATATTTTCAAATATAAATGGTTTCTTTTATAATTATGTTACTTGTAAATGATTTCGAAATAGATAATGATATTTTTCTAAAATGTTTTTGATTTCATATATGTCAACATCCTTTGATGGATTATATGTTTGTATGTAGTTGATTTATTATGATACCAAACATCCATATTGTATTGAATGTATTGTGAAATTTTTGACTGTTGATGTGTTATTTTATACCATTCATGGTTTATGGAAAAATTATTAACATTTCATATGCCAGTTTTAATATGAATGTTTTTGTTATGTTTAAACCTATTCATATGTGGAATGCATTGGACTTAGTAAGTGATGAGGGGAACCGCTATAGCTCCTAGATGCATCGGTAGGTCTCATGAGATAAACTAGGGTCTTGGCACAAGTCCTTGACAAAAAATTATTTGTAATCTTGGCACAAGGCCTTGACTATGTTGTTATGAAAGTCTGGAATTATGAATTCCATCATTATGAAAGTGGTTATTGTTATTGAATTTAATTATTCTACTATTAGACTATCCATGCGAATTACTAAATGGAAATATTTGATTTTATCTTTTTCATATTATGTTCAAAATAATGGTTAAAAGGCTTTTGTTTTAGTCTTATACATTTCCTAAAATGTTTATTCTTATTTATGAAAGTTGCTACTATATTGTTATCCTTACTGAGCATTTGAGCACACCCCTTGATATGTTTTGTTTTTCCTAGGATGCAAAAAAGTATATTTTGACTGACCCACCGGGATAGTCTATGGGATCTCATTGTTGTATATGGAAACAATGTTGTAGTAGTTTTTCATTTTATGATGTAATGTAAACCGTATGAATGTATCTAGTACTTCCAAGGCTACTAAACTAATCGGTGTTTTGAGACTTGATCTTTTGTAATCATTCCAGTGATAGATAATAATGCACGGACTTTGGGCTTCTGGGGTCAGGGCACTATATTGGTATAAGAGGAAGTCTAGTACAAAAGTTGGAAACTAGATTTAGATAACTCAGATTATAGCACATAGCCCTAAGATAGTCTTTTAGGATTAGAATATAAAAACTTCCTAAAATTTTGGTATTGTAGAGATTTTGTGAGTTTTTCAAGCAATACAACCCTTTCTGGATACGATCAGGTAGAGGCGGCTCTGTCACAGATGTACCAAGGGAGAAAACCCAAAAACATTGCTTTGACCTAGACTCAAACGGGAACTGGTGCATGACAACGGGCCTTGCGACACTCTTGGGTATGACACTCCCGGGGGATATGCTTAGGATAATTCCCATTTTCATTACAAACCATTACTAATGGTTTCTGAGTTTATACTTATTCAAGGAAAACATTTTTATGATTATGGATTATATCCATAAACTGTTCAATTTACGTTAGGTATTTTACAAGTTTGGATTTATTCATTACAATTCATAAACTGACCTAGTGCGTGCCATTGTATAGAAATGGCACCCAGTAGAAGGAATGTGAACTCCAGCAATACGTATGATCCAAAGTGTAAGACAGATCATATCTTTCATGATATTAATCCATCATTTAAAATATAAATAGTCTCCCATGTATTCTCAACATATAAAGAAACATTATCATGTGTTAATAAGATAAGTAAAGGATTATTTTCACCCTATGGATTTGAAGGGATGTAAAAGAAGAAAAGGATATAAGAGATAAAGATGGATACATGGAAGAAGGAAAAGAAGTATTTTCCCATATGTGATAACTGTGGAAATAATCAACTTGGTAAATGCTTGAATGGAGTGGGATTTTGTTATAAGTGAATAGAAAAAGGACACCAAGTACGTGATTGGAAGGGTAAGAAAAAGTTTCAAATGTACAATGCTTCATCAGCAAAGAGTTGGTACACTACACGATTCAATGTCCAAATCATCATAGTATAACCCAAATGTTGCTATTTGATAATAATATTTTTATGATACTACCGATGATGAAGAGGAATGATGAAATTTCATACATTGTTATTAATGTATTGTTTCATTTTAGTATGTATTAATGATGTACATGTTATAAGAATAATAGAGTATATAAATATTGTATGGAAGTAGTATTTCATTAAGGAAATGAGATAGTGTGGAACTAAGAAAAGTGAATCAATAGCAGGTTAAATTTTTGGAAAATATATGGTTGAGAGAAAGATAAACCATAATATGGTTCTGATACTGAGTTAGTGATTTTGGAATAATACATGATTGATTTGGATAAATTATTTTGGATATTATTGACATCCTTGAAACCGATTAATGATTTTTATGTTCCATAATTGTTGTATTTTACAATATTTTTGGATAGAAGGAGTATATCTAGTATTCTATAAGGAATAAGGGATCATGAATGTAATCAATAAGGTTTTATGGTAATTCAGGATGTTGTAGTGTTTTAGAAGAATACATGATTAAGGTGTTCACATGTTATTACTTAGAAAAAGGATCTTTATTGTGTTTACCTTCCTTGTAAATTTTGGACTATGTGTTTGGAAAGAATTATTTTGTATAAGTTTAGTTTTATATTATTTTTGGATTTCCATAAAAAGGACAACTCGTAGGTCGGGTGGTAATCTGTCACATCCTGCAAGGCCGCGAGACGTGAACCCACAACCGATGGGAGACAAGGGTGTATCACCTACCACTGGACCACGTGATGTCCTAGATTGAACAATGTAGTTTTTTTAAAGGTCTGGTAGATGAATTACACACTAAATTTTTTTGAACCATATAAGAATAGTATAAATATAATATTTTTTAAGTTCTATTATCTTTTAGAGTAAAAGATTAGATTGAGGTAAAAATTAGTCAATGGATGGAAATGTACTTGTCAAGAATATATTTTTTCTTCTCTAATTCTATGATAAAATTAATTCTTAAACATTAGGTAAGGGATCATAAAACTAAAAATGTGTTATCCTAAAACCTTATGTTTTTTTGAACCAATGATATTTTAAATCATCATAGATTGACGGCTTTTATTCCTTCAATTCTACAATTTTTTTACTAATGACCTCAATCACTCCCTAAAAATATTTACATTTTTTTCTCCAATTATGTTTCTCTAGTTTCCATCAATGTTATCCAAATCTAGATCATAATTTGGTGGTGAATTTTTCATTCCCCTTTTCTCTTATTAAGACTATATTTTATTAACCCAATTTCTGATGTGGGTTTTCCGACAATGGTATTTTCTATTTTCAACCTATTATTTTCGAAGAAAAATTTCAAATTGCGACGATGCAATTTATTAAATAAGGGAAAAATGCAACACCCCAATATTTCATAGTATGTTATTTCTTCAATGTAATTCAATAACTTGCACTACACCTAACACCGAGTTCAAGCGCACCACAACTTACCAAACTAGACATTCAAAAGAGGTTATGAATTGTATTAACTAAATTTAGAACATTATATAATACTTATAATTTTAGAATCCATATTATGAGTTTCTTAGACATAATGAAAAATAAAATCATTTTTTCTGATAAAATAAGTATTTTTATAAAAAAAATGCAATTATACCGCCTTTTAATGTAGTACTATTTTTAAATCCAATATTTGAAACTTTAATATATTCAATTTGACAAAACAAACTTCTGATTTAGAGTTGGGACATAATAATTTAGTTTTAATAAAATTTTTGTGTTTTTTTGATAACTTTCATATTTGGATGAATAGTGAAAAACTATATTTTAACTAAAAACAACTTTATTAATCAACATAATTTGTAGTGTTAAATTATAAATTTTAATGGTTTTTAATTATAAATAGATTATATTTTTAACATTTAATCCATTGTTATTCATTGGAAATAATTTCACTTTGAAATTTAATTTAAACAAGTATCAATATTTTGTTAGTTATTATTTCTTAAAAACACGTTTTTTGGTTTTGACAATGGAAACAAAGTATAAATTAATAAATTAAAATTCTATTTTTTGAATTTGGTAAAATATATTTAATTTTTGAATTCAGAATATAAATATTATCTTAGGGTGGAATTTTGGTATTTTTCTAAAAACATTCAATTTTTTATGAATACTGAAAACCAACGAGTTATTGTTTAAAATAGAGTTTTTATTTAAATAATTATTTATTTTATTTAAATTTACTTTCGGTCAAAATAGAAACATAATTCTTATATATTTTCAATATAATTATTTGGAGTTAGTTTATAATAATTTTAGATATATTAAATTTTTATTGAACTTTTTACCATTTTTACCCTCCTATAGGAGCATTTGAAAATTCAAATAAAAATTAATTTTACCACTTCTGTGAGTTGAATTTCAAATATCAGAGAGACATGTTTAATATCAGTATGTAAAATTTTGGTCAATAAGATGAAAATAATTTTTTGTGAATATTAACTTGTTACTTTTATTTACCACGGTTAAAAGTAAATAAGGAAATTAAGGGTAAAAATAATATTATTATTAACCTAACACATGTGTTAATTCTATTGGATATGTGTAATTAGAATAAAAACAAAATTAGGAATAAAATATGATCCTTTAGGAAAACATGGAATAGATTAGGACTTTTATAATTATTTAATTCAAAGAAGAGTTAAAAGATATCAAACCAATGTTTAATGACTAAAACATTTTTAATATAGGGTTACAAATAACATAAATTAGACTATAAAAATTCACTAGAAAGATAATAATATTTCATACATAATTTTATATTATTTATATTTTTTAGACATTAAATAATTTAATTTATTTATAACACAATGATGATGCAGTAATTATCTAAATAATGGAATATTTAAATAATTGATATTATAAATATCCAAATAAATGTAATTTGAGACTGTTTGTGAATTAAAATAATTTTCTATGTTAATATGACATATTAGGGTTGGTTAGATGAATTTTTTTCGAATTAATAATGCTTTTATGAATTTATCAAAATCAAAATACCAAATACTGTCAAAATTGAGATAAAAGTGGTTTTAAAACAAACATTATATTATTAATTGATATTCTATTCCAAAAAATCTAAGGATTGGGAAAAAGACTTATAAAATGATAGGTTTATCATTAATGAACCACTTGGGGTTCTCTTAGAAGTATATAGTATGTTTATTAACCATATAATATAAAAATAAAAAGAGACATGGTAAATGTCAAACTATTTAACTAGGAGTGAAATCTAAAAGATAAAGTTAATATAATGACCCTAACCTATCTAAAAACAAATTTTTGAGTGGTTTTCGACCCATCCCCACCATATAATTTAAATAATCCATTTTGGATCCATTAGAACCAGAAAATAATTTTATTATAAAATAATATTTCTAGCTTTTCCTAATGTGCCCCTCACCCCTCTTATAAAAGGGCACTCCCCCTTATCTATAATTCACACCTTCAAAGCCATTTGGCTCGGCCAACCAAAGACCAAATACCCTCTCAATAGTCTTACCTTAATCCTAGAGGCCTTCATTTAGTATTAAATCCAACCTATGGATCCTTTTTGATCAAATCAAAAGGAAGAACCCAAAGAAGAGGTAAATATTTCATCACCTCTTTCAGGTTCCTTTGTTCTTCCACTTCCCCTTTTTTTTGTGTTTTCCATTCTAAAATAATAACTCCAGTATCATCTATATACTGTGATGTTATTATAAATATGGTACTACAATATTCATTATTCTATCCATCCTTTAAATGACATGTCACCATACGTGCATACGTATGGCTTACAGGCTCCACGTCGTGGTGTAATTATTATTCAATACATTACTATTTGGATGGGTGTAATTATGATGTGTAATTGATGTAAATAATAAATATAACATGTTAATGATTCTGTATATATGATATAGAATCCAAATATATATTATTTTAATATAAAAAAAATGATATTTTCGCTCGTCCGTACGTACAAATTACCGTCTCCACGAACGCGATGAGATTCATTCTCTATCGTATCCATTCAATACTAATTTTCATTTTATGATTACAAATAATGTTTGAATACTTGATAAAATTATGGATATGAATAATATACATACCTTCCATAACAAATATGACCCACATAACGAATAATACAAAGGAAAACGAATCTATTAACACCCGAAACGATGATAATACTAAGATATTATTAACAAAGAAATGTTAAAAGATCATATATGATATAATATTAATGTATATGATTCTTTTATAATTGAATAAGAATTATTTTATCATTATACAATAGGTTAACATACCCTCGACTAAGTAAAAGTACAAGGTTAGGGTTAATTTCACAATCTCTTTATTGTCAGAGGATGTTTATGTATAATTATCTACTAGGGCCTCTTTATCATCCACATTCATGCTTCTTAAAAATGTATTTCAAAGAATTTTTACTATTTACTAGGCAATTGGTAGAAGTCATTTATATCCTTATTTGACCTTATATGTCTTTAAAGAAGTTTTTCGTCGTTTTCCAAACAAGGTACTTTTTGACATGTTCGACAAATTTAAGGTAAGAATGTTTTTTTAACTTATACAGAAGGTGCGAAAAATTTATTCCTTTATAACATCGTTGAGGCTTCCCATACCTGATTATAATAATTTTTTTCAAATATAAATGTTTTCTTTTATAATTATGTGTGTTTTAAATGATTTCAAAATAGAAATAAATATTTCTCTAAAAAGGTTTTGATTTCATCTATGTCTACAATCACTGATGGATTTATGATTGTTTGAAGATGATTTTTTATGATACAAAACTTCTATATTGTATAGAATGTTTTGTGATTTTTTTGATTATGGATGTGTTATTTCATACCATTCATGGTTTATGGATAATGTATTGACATTTTGTATGCCAGTTTTAATACGAATGTTTAAGTTATGTTTAAACCTTTTCATATAAGGAATGCATTGGACTTAGTAAGTGACAGGTGGAGCCTGCTATAGCTCCTCGGTGCATTAGTAGGTCTAATGAGACAAACTAGTTTCTCGGAAAAAGGCCTTGAAAAAATCTTATTTGTAGTCTTGGCACAAGGCATTGACAATGTGGTTATTAATGTATGACATTATGCATTCCATCATTATGAAAGTGTCTATTGATATTGCATGTGATTATTCGAATAGTAGAATATCCATGTGTATAAGTAAATGGAATT
Source organism: Viscum album (assembly GCA_963277665.1). NCBI lineage: Eukaryota > Viridiplantae > Streptophyta > Magnoliopsida > Santalales > Viscaceae > Viscum > Viscum album. Next base: position 1,063,789,930 of record OY728142.1, read on the forward strand.
ATTTGATTATATATTTTCCATATTATTTTGAAGTTCCTGTTTATAAATCTTTTGTTTTAGTCTTATACATTTCCTTAAATGTTTACGCTTATTTATGAATGTTTCCACTATATTGTTATCTTTACCGTGCATCTGAGATCACCCCATTCTATGTATTATTTTTTCCAGGATGCGAAGACATATATTATGGCTGACCTGTGGGGATATTCTATGGGATCTCAGTGTTGTCCATGGAAACAATGTTTTTCTAGTTTTCAATTCTATGATGTAATGTACGAATTATGAATGTATCTAGTACTTCCAAGGATACTAAACTAATCGGTCATTCGAGAATTGATCTTTTATGACCATGCCAATGATACGTAGTAATGCACTGAATCTGGGCTTCTTGGTTCAGGGCATTACAGATGAGTTCTTTGAATTAATTTGATGACATCTCCCATATTATATCTGACTTTCTACATAAAGAGACCATGAGACTAGTTGTTATCAAAGATATCATAAGGGATTCTTTTTCTTACCGGATTATCTAGGGAGTCCCTTATAAGATCCCTTACCTATATTTCATTCTAAAAATCTAGTGTAGGCTTCCTTTATATCATGTCCTATCTTGAGGGTCCCATGTAGGATTCCCCCTCTTATGTAACGTTAGTGGATCCCAAGAACGATTACATCATTTTTTACCATTCATGTAACCCTTGTATGATTTGTCAGTTTACATTTTCAGCTAATGTTCCAAAGTAGGATGTCTTAGATTATGATTAGACCCTAAAGATCCCAAGTAGGAAGCCTCTCAATAATTTTACATACGGACCCAGTGGGTTCCCATTAAACTATAAACCATGAAATTTACTTTATGATTTGGTAGTGATGTTTTGGGTGACACTTTAGAACCCATGACGAACATGTAATCCCATGGGGGTTGTGTCAGTAGTGTTGGGATTGGAAATTCAAGAACCCTTAGTCTATTTTACTACTTTTACAATTTTAATTTTGATACAAGGATGTATACCGAAGGATATTCCTAGTTTGTGGGTTTTGATCCCAACACGATTTTTCGTTCATTCTTTTAGGATTCCCAGACATTTATCTAGGGATCTAACTTTATTTTTGGGATTCCCAAACAAGCTTTCCTAAGATCCATCATCTGAATGTTGTTATTTATGACACTTAATTTCATACCCAAGGATACTAACTGGGGCTATTATTTTGAGAATTTATTATGACTATATTATTGTGATGTCTAGAGGGGTTTCCTAAAATCTTAATTATGGGCCTTATGTAGTGTATATAAGATTATATGGATGAGATCCTTGGATCCTAATGAATTTTTTCTCTTGAGTAATACATGGATTCCATTTTTGGGAATTACTTGGATGAAATCATAGGAAATTCGATATGTTTTTTGGATAATTACTCCTTCTTCATTCTATGATATATGACTATGGAACACAAGAATCATGGATGAATACGCTTTACTGAGTGGTGGGGATTATTACAATCTCTATATCTTATTATCTGGATGATTAATCTCTCCCTATTTATTTACAGTATGAGGGGTTCCTTATGCATCTAACTTGATATTTTTCTTTATACGGGTATGTCATATAAGATTCATGGATTGATTAAGTGATCCTGAGTGGTAAGGATGATTATTACCTCCATGGCCTATGATCAGGATGATTACACTCTCCTTGATCTGTTACAATACTTGAGGGGTGTTTTGTGGTGTCTCACCAGTGGCTTCTATTTACAGGTATCATATTGTTAGGATCATTATGGACTGTCGGAGTTCTAAATGACATGAATGCCTAGTAACTAGGACATAGGGATAATACATTGGACTAGATTTACATGTCCTGGGTATCATGGAGACTAACTCAATGTCCATTTACCGGATGTCATGATGTACTCCCTAGAATCCTTATTCACAAAATTTATTGTTGGTACATGATATCGTTATTTACATGATTGATTGTCGATATGTGGTATCCTTAATTAAAATATTGATTATCAGAATATTTTATCCCTGTTTGTGATTTGAAGTTAGTATAGGTTAATCCCAATCTAGGATGGGTATCTCCCTAAGGTGACGTAAAATGGTCCATAACATTCCGAGCATTGTCTTATATAGGCACATGTTGTTTGGGATTATTGACTCTGAGACTTAATTTATGATACACGACAGGAGTATCACAATGTATAAATCAATTATCTAGCATTGGATGTATAGGAAATCATGATTGTGGACTAAAGGATCGAAATAATATTAGTTTTCATATTTTTTGATTTCACATATGATGTAATATCCATATTTATGTGTATATGAATAGGTATTCAGAAAAACATGTATATGTATATAGATATGGACATCAATGGTGGAACATTCCAATTTGACCAATATTATGGACCCTATGTTCTACTATAGTTTCATTTTTTTACATTATTTTTAGTTTAATTTCATCTTGGATGAGTAAGTTAATTTTTCATACAATTATATCAGCATATTTATATGTTCCTCATTTGGCTAGCCAAATGAGATTCTTTATCACCCCTTTACTGGTACCCTGGTGTACGTGTTGTCCTTATGTATGCTTTTTAGGTTGATCATAGTTTTATGGAGGGTAGTGCTAAGGGACACAATTGCATGTTTGAATAGAGATACTAATGTGGGTTCTTTTTATCATGCTCGTGTAGTTTGATGGTGTTAGGAAACTTGATACATGGAATGGTTTGGATTTTTAATTTGAGACCTATACTTTTATTTAAGTTTCTTGTCTTACTCCAGTATCTATGTGGCCATCCAAGTGGATGACCAGTGCTGAATGTATGACATAGTTGTTTCGGATTTCTTATCATTTCAATTATTATTATAGTATGTTCTATTTCATTATCTTTACATATTGATAAATATGTTCTCTCTTTTTTCTATGTATGTTAATAATCTAATTTAATTTTTTACACTGAAATGAGGTCATATTAACCACACATCTGATCGTAGGACCTCACTACTAGTTGGAAGCATCTAACATACAGGGAGGTGTTCTTGAGAACTTTTAACCCATTGAATCAGAGCACTAGATTAGTACCATATAGGTATGGAAGATACAATGTGGTATTAGAGGATTCATTCCATGGTGTTTACTATTTTTAATGAGGTAGAAATTTGTATTATGAATGTGTTATGACCTATTTTGTATATCAGTCTGGTGTGTTGATAAAAAATTTTCCATTATGAATTATTCATTTCCAGGGGAATGGTATTTTAATTCTGGTTAGTGAAGTTAAATTTTTATACAATTTCCTCCTTGAGAGATTCCCATGTTGTATGGATGTTATGATATTATGTGGATCTACAGCTCTTGGCCATTATAAATATATTGGTGATGGATTTTTAGTCTTGGTTAGAAAAGTGAAGAAGTGCTTCATTAATAATATTGGATATGTTGGATTCACATTATATAGGCATGCTAGTGTGTGTTATTACTGAAGAATAATTTATATTTAGGTTGTAATTCTGGAATTTATATATTTCATTCTGATGTAAGGTTATGTAAATTTATATTGAGGTACTGGTGTTAAGGATTATGACTTATTCCTCTTGCATGGGAGGTGTCGGGACACTAGTTGACGAAAATGGAATGTGATTCCATTACTTATTAACAATTTTACGGTGTTGTTTCTTTGGTCAAGATTATCTAGTCAGATCACTGAGTATGGTGTTAATGGATTTATATACATTTCCTATGAACTGTACTTCTAGGGGGTATTACCATATGTAGAAGCCTAGTGAGTGTCAGTTCAATTTATATTATACGTTTGTTACGTGACCTCTAGGGAATAGTTCCTTTTAGGGATGACTAGTGGGGATCTTTCCCATGTAGACCATGATTTCTGTTTTGACATTCATATTCATTATGATATTTATATTCTTTATAGAGGTTAGATATTATGGGATTCATGGTTCGACCATGAGACTCAGCTATGATACATGTTCTATAGGGATATTTGGGTGACCTAGAAGACCTTATATTGATAATACCCTTGTAGGATGATGTCTATTATTTTCTAGCAAAACCTATTTGAGAGCAGCTAGACCATGATTTCAATTTCTATTTTAGATAGCGTTCTTTGTTTTATGCTCATCTAGAGATTGAGGAATAAGTATCTTAGGTATTAATTTATTGTTCTGTTTATGCCTTCATCTTTAGGTAAGCACATTGGATGTTTGGGTTTAAATATTGTCTTCAATGAGAAGGAATGCATGGGTTCCTTTCCTTGTTGAAAATTGCTTCTGCTGTTTTGAATATAGTCTGAGCGCGTTAAGATTCCCATGATTGTAACAACACATAGTGATGGGGTGTTTTGGAATATACTATGGCATAGGAAAATTTTCTAATTTTCAAGAGGAGATCCAAGGGATATTCTACATTATTGAAACTGGTGTTCCATGTAGTATGGTAAACATAGTCTCAATATGTAAGACTCTCTATAGTTTAGTTCAGGTGATAAAGGGACAAGTTGGTTTCTTGTGGTTTTATTTAAATCCTTAATCATTGATTGGATGGTTTATATACAGGACATATTTTTTCAGTAATTTTAACGGGACAATTATCCTAGGATTTTTTTTTTGAAAAATTTCTCTCTTTCGTAGAGGTGACATCAAAAATGAATGGGTTGTATTAAGATACTTGAACCATGGGTGAATCCTAGTTTGCTTTTAGTAGGCTGGTGAGTGTGACTAAGAGGGATATGTACACTCCATTTTGTAGTATCATTGTGTACTTCTATTAAATATGATCTTGATCTATCCCAATTCAACATAGTATGATGAGAGAGCATTATACCTACATCTATATCCTTATTTAGTCTTAATGTTCTTCCCTAATGGAGGAAGAAACTCTTTGAAGTTATGCTTGAGGAGCTATGTAGGGTATGAAATATGGTGGGTAGTGAACCATTGGATATTTGAGGGAGGTGATACACATTTTTTGTTGAAAATTTGTGTTGTTATTGGATGTTGAGTTTTGTGTTTGGTTTTCATATGATGATAACGGTATATCTATGGTGGGGAGTACCATATAAGTTGTAGTTAAACGTATTCCATGTATGATTTATTTGTTGATGATGTGTGGCTTGTAATTGGATAGTCTCGATAGATTGTTAGTGTATATGTTTAAGATGAGAGAATGGATATTTTTTTCACCAGGCTTCTTGGGAATGAGAGGGATTATGATTTAGATTTTGCAAGGAACTTTGTTTTTATGCACTTCATTATTGAGAATTTTTTTTAATTTATTCTTTCGGATGATTATAATGTGTAAATTGGTCTTTTCCCATAGAATATTATTGTGGATACATTTTATAACAAAACCATTGGACATCAAATATTATTTAGACCCTAGAATAGGTGTTTTTTGGAATTCTGATCTATTTTAGTTTTAACAGAATAGTCAATATCTAAAATTTTATAAATTAAATATTAATTTGATCGCATAGGTTCGTACGAGGATTCAGTTTGAATGGAGCTTTAGATTGAGATTTTTTTTATGGTTGAGTCCAGAACAATTATTTTTTGATAGGAGTGGAATGAACAAGAATCCGTAATTGGGATTGTCTAGAGCACCTTTTACTTTCTTTTCTTTTTCATTATTTTATTTATTTTATTGTACCTTTATTTATTCTTTCCTTCCTTCCCATGTATTATTATCTTGAATATACTCGTATGCCGATCAAACAAGGGAGAAATGGAGGAGGAGTAAGAGTGAGAGAGAGAGGTATGGATGCCAACTTAGGGAGGGGTCAACTTGATCAGCAGTGACGCTCTAGGCCTTCACTATTTTAGGCCCCCTTAGGGAGGGGGCTACGCCTCCTATCCTTCTTCTCTACCCCCTTCCTTTTTCTTTTCCCTTTCTTTGTACTTTGAACCTGAAATAAATTTAATGATGATGATGAGAGAGAGGTATGGATAGAGGGATATTCCTTTGTGATTCCCTTGAGACACTCGATCGACATTTGGTAGCCGTGTACCACAGATTTGGAGGAATCATCGATGACTTCCGCCTAAGGGTAATATAATTTCAGTTTTATCCATATAAGCCATAATATTTTATGTTTTATAAATTTAATCCATTTATATTCTTTCTAGAATATCCTAGTGTTTTGGTATGTTGATTTGGGGGAAAAATGTTGTTTTTGGTTGATCTGGAGGTTTTATATTTGGGTAAACTATGTAACAAGATGTTTATTCATTGGTAACCCACAATGTGTTCATCCCATTCTAGGAAGATGATGTTTTTTTAGTACAAACAATGTACAATGGTGTACACATTTTGTACTAGTACATGGTTTTGTAGTCAATTACCATGCAAGGAAAATCCATGTAAGGTTACATGGCCATTTGAATAATATGGGAAAACCATGTGAAAGATTCATGCAATGTATAAATACATGGTAAGGATAGGTAAATTCCTAGACAAGTTGAATGATATGGGAAGATACAACATGTTTTTTAAATTACATGTCCCCTCTTTACATGTTGTGTACATTGGTAATTTACATGCCAAGGAAAGTGCGGGTAAATTCCCATGTGGGGACTTTAGGTTACATGCCCGTTTGGGGAAATGAGGTTACCTATCGTGTATAGTCTCTACATGTCATGGAATCCTATTTTGGTACCCCAAGGAATATTCTCATATTTTATTCCCTAGTATTTGGTTTGGGAATAAGATTAGTGTATTTATATTTTTTTTTCATAGATCATGATGGTGAAACCCATGGAATGTTATTAGGAATTCTAATGGGTGTTATGGGGATTCTATTTAATTATGTATTTCTCCCTCTGGTATTCGAATCCAATTATATCCAAAGATAGGCATGATGTTAGAATGATCGGTACTGTGATCAGAACAACCAATTTTGAGACTCAGATATGAGATGGTCCATTATCTATCCATAATGAATGTTCCCTTTTTGGACGTCCTTTCAAGACATATCCCATGTTGGATGTGACCATCTAGCTTAAGAGTATATGAGAATAGTTGTTATCGAGGATCACCTAAGGGATTCCTTTTATAAAAAGTTGATATACAGAGTCCCTTTTATTATCCCTTACTTTTGTACCATTCTAAGGATTTGGTATAGGATTACCCTTCTTCATCTTCTATTGTTTTTCATGTAAGACACCACTTATTATGTACCTTTATATGATCTTGAGTAGGATTCCACTTTTGTTTATCAATCAAGGATTCAATACAGGATTCCCATGTTTTCCATTTTAGCGAAGGATCCCAAGTCTGATTCCATTACTATTGTTTAGTCCTCAAGGAAATGGATTGTTATGCCTCTCTTTGTTTTACATCAGTGACATAATGGGTGACCGTTGTTTGACCTTACCTAATATATAAATTAGTTTTGGGTAGATATGGTCTCAAGTTCCACTTAGAACACATTAGAAACATGAAAGACTCTGGGGGATCTAGCATTAATATTTAGTTTGGGTGTTTAGCCACCCTCAGTCATTATTCTTCCATTCACATGTTTATTGATGATTTAGTGGTGTCTACTAGAGGTTCTTCATGGATGTTGGATTTTCACAAGGGTTTATTCTTTAATTTTTGATTCCTAGATGTTTCCTTGGGAACTGTCATGAATTTTTGGATACATAGACATGCTTTCCTTGAATATAGCTTCTAATCCATGTTATTTCATATATTAACTCGTATATCTAGATGTACTACCAATGATTAGGCTACTTATCATGTATTTTTATTAATTATATTTTTGGGATGTCAATAGATGTTTTATTGAATCAGAATGTTGATCCTTACATGATGTATATAGGATTCCTCTAATGACCCCCATGGATCCTGATGACTTGTACACCTTGAGTGATACACGGATTACAGTTGTATGAATTATTAGATTGAATCCTTGGATAGAAAATATTCCATGAGTATGATTACACTCTCCTTGGGATACGATATATTGGTATGGAACCCAAGACACATGGTTGTTTACACTCTCTCAAGTGGTGGGGATGTAAACAATATCCTTAGCCGATAATCGGGATGATTACGCTACCCATGATCAGTTATGACACTAGAGGGGTATTTCCTGGAATCTTGCTATTGATTTCTCCTTAAAAATGAATTGAACAAAGACTCGTGTATGTTTACACAATCCCAAGTTGTGGGGATGATTATGATCTCCAAGTCCTATTAATAAGATAATTATGCTCTCATTGACCAGTTATGAGACTCAAGGGGTACTGAATGGAATCTCACAGATTAGTTCTCTTTACAAGTCACCTATTGATCAGACCCTTAGGGACTATCTGAGTTTTGAATTCCATGAAGTACTATGGAGTAAGACCTAGGTCTCGAATATTGGATTGGATTTACATGGTCTATTTATCAAGGTGAGTGAATCAGTGATCACTTACATGATGTCCGGATGTACTCCTAGGATTCTTTCTTCACAGGAATGAACATCAGAATATGATAACATTCTTTATTGGATTGACTATCTGTATATAATATCCTTCATTATATGATTGAAATATTTTATACAATATCCATGTTGATGACTAGAGGTGTGTATGGGTAAAACGAGGCGTAGGATGAGTAACCCATGTGGTGACATAGCCTGCTAAAAGATTTCATTTTCATTTTCCAAAAAGGTAACTGTCAATTGGAATTATAGAACTATAACATGAATAAATGATACATGGATCAAGATTCTTTATTTCCAAATAAATTCCCTTATATAGGATTTCTCAGCAATCAGGATTACAGATCTAATGATCGACAAAATATTTGGTTTCACATTGTTTGATTTCACACACCAATGAATATTTTTATTTATGATTATTTGTTTAGTAATGGGACTATATATGTACACATATAATGATATATAAATCTATGGTGGAACATTCCTAGATTATCGAGATTATAGACTCGGGGTTCGACTGTGGTTTCACATTTGGTTTTACAATTTTTAGTTGTCTTTCAGTAAAGTTGAGCGCATTGCGTTTTTATACACCTAGAGAAACATATTTATTGGTTACTCATCAGGGTGGTTGTCCGAGATTATTTACATCATCTTCATGTGGAATCAAGTGTATCTGTTGACTTCATATATTCATTTTATATAAAGTATATATTCATAGTGTATAGGTTTGGGGCATAATGATTTATGTTTGAGCAGAGATTCTCGTGGGTGTTATTCTGATCGGGATGGTGCAGTTCGACAGTTTCTAGAGGCCAGATATGTGGTCTGGCATGATGTTAATATTAGAGCAATGTATATTTATTTCTATTTCATTTTGTACTCATGTATCTATGTGTTCAGACCTGTAGGTGAACTATTTTCATTGTATGATATGGTTGTTATGGTTTTTAAAACATTTCATTTTCAATTAAAACATGTTCTATTTGAGTATTACTACAACTAAACTATGTTTTTAGTTTTTTTGATACATTTCTATTTTCTATTTTTATTACTATAATATGATGGAATAGTCTCCCTCACTTCTAGTTTTCAGCCACTATAATATGAGAAGGTGTGATTGAGGCTTCCTAACCCAATGGATTGGAGCACTAAATCAATGGAAACCAGTTTGAGATGTTATAGTAGGGATGAATGATAAAAGTTCACACCCGAAACCACATTGAGGAATTATTAAATCAATATTGAAATAACATTTGGGTGGATTTCTCATATTATATTTAATATTTAATACAAAACATTAACCTCTTTGGATTACACTAGGGTAATACAACAACACTGATATTGGGACTCAACTAAATGATAGAAGATCTATATTATTCCCTAAAAGGGTCATATGACATGTACACAATGTAAAATGTGTTTCAAACTATTTAATGTACCATTTTGTCTATGTCAATGTACAATAATAGCAACCTGTGTACTCTAGTAGTTCCTATTTACCCTGGTTGTGTCTCCATCCATGTACATATTGGTGAAATCTAGTACAACAAATTTAGTTCACATAGAATGTGGTTGTTTTATATTACATTGTAATATGTATCTTCACATGTATACCCTAGAAACATTGGATGGGGGTCTACAAGGTATGTGTTCTTACGAACTACACATGGTCCAAATCTAGATATTCTGAAAATACACGATATATCACATTTGTTCTCATATATTGCATAATCCACCATTTAAATTGGGATCTTGATGAAAAAATTGTTATCTAGGTTGACCAGTCTTGCAAAATCATCAATGGATTGATTCCCAACATTATTTGGTCGGGAATATCCAATTTTCATGATCCCAAAGAACCTACATTGATCAGATCATTAAATCAATATTACCTAAACCATCATCTGACCTTCATTGTCCTTATCACGCCTCCAACACACCTTCAATCACAAATCTAAAACAATGATAATGATCCCTTATTACATAAACTAATTGAACGATGAATTTTTCATAGTAATATTCAAAAAAATCTTCCAAAAAATGTAATATGAATGTTTTAAGAATGATGGGAGAAAACCATGAAACACAAAATTCCAAATATTAAAGATGAAATTTGTTTTTTGTTTGAAAAATTGATTAATGTTGCAAAAAATTAAAGAATAAAAAATTAGGAATATTAAACTATAATAAATATATAATCATAGAATTATTTTTCTAAAATAATTAACTCTCGATATCCTTATAAAAATCCATAATTGGTATTAGTTCAATTAAAAACAAAATTCTATCATTTATATTTGAATGGTTACTAATGAAAAATGGTTCTATATTTTATTGAAATCCAGGAACACCTTTAATGGAGTGAAATTCCGTTGTATAAAAATCATCGATTAAGGATCCATTAATCATCCACAAATACTCCACTCAATATCAATCTTCTCTAATATATAGGGTTTTGTGGCTAACCAAAATATTTGGATACTAAAGGGATAATATAGAGTAATATTTTGATTTTTTGTTATTATAAGAATATAAATTAGTTAATTTATTTATTAATCCATTATTTTAATCATGAGTCCACATAAACTAAACATCTAATCAATATGATGATTATGTTACAATAAGGGTAAACCCCACATTTTTGAACTAATAGTGGACATGATTATTCCATCTAAGACATCATTCGAGATAGATTCCATTTTTTATAAAATTTATACACATGTGATATGTTATATTTCATAATTTTAATATATATTTAATGCGGCTCCATGAGTCCTATAATTCTGCATTGATTCTCCACAAAACACAAAAAATATTCTTTAAAATATTACAATGTGTTATATGAAGGAATTAATTTTGTTTCATTATCCATTAAATTATGGATTTTCATCCTAAAAATTTTAGGGTACGAAGCTCGCATCTAACTATAAAACTTTTAGGTTATCTATTGAAGATTACCATGAAACCAAAAAGCACACATCTAGGGAGTCTCTTTCCCATTAACGACCTACATCTTATGATCTTTCTAGGTCACTGGGTTCTATAAAAGGCATCCACATATTCATTTTCTAGATCACCCATGTTGATAACATGTGACTAGTTGTGGACATATGTCTACAACTAGGACACATAAAATACAACATGAACCTAGTCTAATAGTTGTTATAAGTCTAAGTAGTAGTACACATTTCCATCCCTATGTTGTAATGTGAAAGATCCAATAAATAAAAAATATAGTTTCCACCTCAGAAAAACCTATATAGTTCTCATCAAGTTGATTCCCTTAGGAACTCTTTGTCAACTAACTATGCACACGTGGGCATCTTCGTCAGACCAAATAAAACATATAATTTTTATTGGAAGGAAACATACTCCATTTGAGGATATAAAAATCATATATCATCAATTTCACCAATCGAATGTCCATATGAGATGACTCCTTGGGAATCATCTAGCAAAGCATTATAAAATAGTGTTTACCAATAAGGCCTCAAATTAATCCACATCGATAGTGTATTTGTAACTCTTATTATTAAAAAACTACACCATTGGTAGAGAATCAACCAATAATCTTCTAAAATCATTCACATGTTCCCACTGGATGTCCACAAAATTATGAATTGTCACTCTATCTTGTCTTCTATTTTAGGTTTAAATGTCATGTCCTACCAATACCTAGAACCAAATTCCTCAAATAATTCTCTCCATAATTGTGACAAGAAAAAATAACCACGGTCTAAAATTGTTGTTGAGGGAAATCTATGAAAATCAATTTTCACTATCATGTATTAGAATCCCAATCAACCAACAGAGCACTATTCATTGATTCTAATGTATTGGAATGACATAGTGAGTTGTTCTATGATCACACCAATTATGTTGTATCATCTAGAATATAATGGAATATCCATAACATAATCCATGGAGATACCATCCCACATCTACTCTAGAACCTAGGGAGGGTAGCCTAAACCAATTATAACTTAGTCCATGACTGTCACCTCTGGAAAAATGAGCCATTGATAGATAGGCTCAATAAAATTATTATAAACAACTACCAATAAAAAATATCTCTTTGTGTTCAGTTACATATTATTTACAACTATATTTAGCACTACAGGGGTTTGTGAATGTACATCAGCACATCCACTCACAATGTGACAGGTACTAACTTCCTTCCATGATAAAGGATAAATTTATCTCAGTCATTATAAAATGCAGAAGGATTATGTCCAGTAGATATACTTTCTTTAAAATCATCCAAACATATATCCGTATGTTGCGCGTTCTGAAACAAAAAAGAGGTATATGGGTAACAATCTTCAGTTAGAGGTATGCTTCTCCATCCCCATCAACTATGTACAACTGTATATAAGCAAAAAAATATAATAACTCATTAAAAAATAAAAATGATATATAAAAACGAGATTATATTCTACCATGTTCCCCATCCAATGAGTATAGACAATCTCAATGTCTTATTCTTATAGGAACTTTTATCGTTACCTCTACCAATAGTTATTTTTTTTTATAAAAACATATACTGAAGACATTTTTTGGTAAAAATGTATGATGAAGCATACTCTAAAAAAATAGTTTCACCATGAAATAACTTTGAATACCAATATCGAAAACACTATGTCATTGTTTTCTCAGTTCTTATCATCTAACTACAACTATTGGGGCCCATAAAAATTACCTATTTTTTTATTTCTCTGATGACATCCATGCCCAATTATAAAGGAATTTCTAAACAAAAAAATTGAAAAGACATTCATGTTTATGAATTAATAGAGTGGATCTCATCATCATCAGTTGAAACTCTACAATATCCAACTAACATTTTGTTGTATATGTGAGAGGTTTTCCATTTTGGTACAATGTAGTTATGTGTGTCATCATCTAGGAGAAAATTAGAATGAATCTCAGATAATATATTATTAACCCATAGAATAAAATCACCTAAATTACACTTGTGTGTTTCTCATATGAAACCAATTACAAGATCATTGTGGTTTAAAATGTCACCCACTCATATGAGATGAATTTTTCCACAAATTAAACCTTTCAAATAAATAATTTTCACTATAATAGATTCTCATAAATCTGGTTCTCTCAATATATGTCCAAATCCATCCAAAAAATCTCTTTTTCTCATCTTAAAATTTTTTGTAAATGAGGAAACCAACGGTGTTGACCACTATGAACTAGTCCATATAGGGTTGAATGATCTAGGTCATGAGTCCCATGAACATTGTTTTATCATTAATCACTCTGAAGCGAATCAAAATGTACTCATAGTAACAACAACAACCCCGATATTCTATCTCTAATATATCCTCCTCTAACAATATGACATGGTGATAACCCAACATGAGGCCGAACTTGGATAACTATTTTACCCCATTAAAATGGATGAAGAGTTCATAGATTCCCATATTTGTATACATATTCTTGGTAGTCACTTTATTCTAACAATTTTAATCAACACAGAACACCAATTCCTCATCTGAATCCATAAAAATAATAATGGGGCTTCATCAGGGGGCTGACTAAGTCTAATAAATCCATTCATTTGAAAATACTCCAAATAAACCTTTGTATATCGATATTCTATGGCGTCTATCATAAATAAGGGTAGATATATTAGGGGAATACCTAGGTTATGGTATATGTTGAAGTCGATCTATCATTAGGGAGAGAATATTTAGTTTTCCTCTTGAATAACAACATCATACTCTTCCACCAATATAGGTTACTGGAATCACATTGAGTAAAATGATTGATGGTACATACTATGCATTTAATGAGAATATAAATGAATCATCCTACGTACAAGACCACACTACTCTTACAAGGATTCCTTCTCAACAATGAAGGAAATATCAAACCATTAATAGAAAATTATTACATCCACCTCCTTATATATTTAATCTATGCATTTAATATAGGGAAATAGTCCATAACAAGTTGTACATCATAAGAAATCCTATCATCTATTAAAATATTACATAAGAATATATCTCCTCAAATATTCTACACAAAATGTCGGAAGATGTGTGTGATCCCTAAATCCCCCACAATAGGATTCCTTATTCATAATATCCATGCCAAAGGATAAGCTGGAATATCTTGATCAAAAAGATGGGATGCATACCAGAAGGGGTGTCTTACACAATTTGACAAAAAAACTTTAGGTAAATTATAGAATCATATATCATACCTAAGATCATACATAATACCTCTAGGTAATATTAATTTACCATCATCTCCCATTTCTTTATTAGGGAACCCATAGAGGTGTATGTGGTTAAAAAATCATATTATTTTCCACTACACTTTTCACTCCCATCTCCTATACTATATCAACCCCTCTGATGACCACCCTACTCAAATTATTTCATCATTTTATGCAATATATCAATTTTCTCCCTATATGAAATGTGACATATAATTAAATACCATGAGTTATAAAATCACCCATTAGAATAGAAATATCTCTTATCCATTAGCTATCATGAACCATTATATGATCATTGAGATTAGAATCCTTTATCCTAACAATATCTCCAGAATGGTTTCTTATGTATGGATCTAAGTGTCTATTTTCAACATCCAAATGCTAAAATAATTCCACCTAGGTGAACCTTAATAAAAAATTTGATTTTTCACCATTAATAAACTCTCTATACCCATGTAATAAAGCTACTACTTATTATAGTAAGTAATTAAAATAGATACCATTGGTTCAATAATACCACAAAAATGGTCACTCTCAATGGTTTGTGACTAAATATATATATCAAGAACTATATCCATAGATTACTATGAGATATCATGAAATAATAATTTATTTTGTTGGATTGATATGTTAAACTTTCGGTGTTCATCATGGTTTAGAATACAGACATCCATCATGGTGTCTATGTAAATCTTGACATTGAAAATATGACCGAACTACATCCAAGAGAGTAACCAAATTATATTACTATTCCACCAAGATCTTCCATATCATAATATGGATATAGAGAATTATGGCTACCAGGACTACCATCAGACATTGAGGGGCCCTAACAAGATAAAAAACTCTCCCCACAACCACAATAATTTATTATACATTCTATGAGTATATGATTCCAAAAAACCTTAGTGTTATCTACATATGGGACCCTTAATGTTTTCTCAACCTACATATTTCAACTAATGGTACTATTGGAACATCATGATGATCAAATAGTGGGGTTCATATAAAATTCAAACCTAGAGGAAAAACATCCTACAATGGCCTTTAGACTAAAGCATCATCACTATGAGGATCATCATTATGATCAAACTATGGAATCATTGATGATTGTGATCAGGGAGGCATCCAAATATGTTCATGAATCACCATGGTAAATTTGAATATAAAGGGAGTTAACTAATTAATAACATGGAAACCACAACCCATTACAATGTGATACATGTTCTGATGTTTTACCTAGAGAATGTGCCTACATGTATAGATAAAACAAATAAGTTAGCAATTTATTGCCAAATTGATATGTCACTAGACAAAATGTAATTGGACACCCTTTCGGTTTACTCGAACACTGGACACATTGACACCTTCCCATAGTTAACAAACCAATCATTAGAGTAATATTATCTCCAAATTCAATTTCTAAAATAGAATAGGCTATGAGACCACTTTTTTATGAACTTACACAATGATCCCCTCCGAGTCCCGCGTATGTTGAGTATGATACCCCAATTCCACCTCCAATAGACTTGATGATAGAGTCTAGAGAAAGGTAGGTGTATTAGACACATTGGGTGGCATTATCCTATGTACATGTTCACATTCACAAATCTACACAGACCCATAAAAAAGTGTAAAAGATAAAATATTATATATTATATTAACAACCACCAACGAATCACATTTAAATATATGATAAACAGTACAAAAAATTGGAAGGGATAAATAAATTCACTACACAACTGTAAAAGATTCCAACCTATTAAGAAATTGGGGACTATTTTCAATATGAAAATCATAAAACTACCTATTTTCCATGTAGCGAAACTATGATCCCCAAACTCCAAGTCCTACAGTAATGACCTTGATATTCATATAAAAATATATTTTCATTATAAAATTAATTAGTTAAATTCATCCTAAATGTATAATGAAATTATTGGCCTTCATAATTAATGAATTCGTACTAGTTGAATAGTAACCTCTCCCAGTAGAGTATAAATAATAATTATGTATTTTGTAGGTGTAATAATGATATAATTATGTCTTGGAATACGTTAAAAAATATTTTCGAACAGATAAATTAAATGATGGTAGTTTTTTATGTAATACATATTTTAATAATATTTATAATTAATAATATAATTACATATAAAATATATTTTCATAAAATATATTCATAAATAAATATGTTGTTGTAATTTTATTATATTATAATTCTGTGATTCCTTAATAAATTTTTCAATGTTTCTTAAAATAATTTATAATTTTAAAATAGGTATTTTTTGAATAAATTGGGATTTTAATAAAATAATTAAATTTATCATATTTATAAAATAATTTTGAAGAAATTGATTTCATTTTTTAATTCACGATGAAGAAAAGTTAGGGTGAATTTTTAAGATTTTTCTAAAAAACAAAATTTTTTGAGAATAGTAAAATACAGTAATTTACGGTTTATATAAATTATAGGTTAAATACAATATTAATTGAGTCTCCATTGATGAAATAACCATAATATATTCTAATCCTTCATTATTTTAATATACTTACTGAAAATTATAAATCAACTCATAGTCATTAGTCAAAATAATGAACTAATAAATATAATAATGTGAAAAAAACCCTCTCTCCTAGAATTTAAATACCACCCCTCACCACCTCTTCTCCTTAGATATCAAAGCCTTGTATCTTACTTAATATTCCTAATTACCATCCCAATCAAATTCCACATGTTCAATACCACCTGTTCATAGTATAATAAAAAATTCATGATCATTAGTGATATTATCATAGTGGATAATTCATGAGTTGAAATCCAATTTCATATTCATTTATTTTATTCAATAATTTTAATATTATTATACTATCATCACCTCCACATATACAATTTGAATAAAAACACCATTATATTTTATATACTATAATTTTACCTTTTTTTGGAATTATTAATCATCAAGAATCTTGTCCACTGAATTTTATTCTAAAAATTAGAATATCACCCTTGATGTATCGATTTACCACCCTCATGGATGATACACTAAATTATTAATTATAACATTAAATAATTGTAATAAATACACTATTATGGTTTGAAAATATTTTATTATAAATTTTATCAGTAATTTAATGTTCTATAAAAAAATATAAACATATTATTTGATAAAGTGAAATATGTTCTTGAAAATCATAAAAACTGCCAATATAAATTTAATCATTTCCATTAATATTTTATCTCATTATCCATACCCATACCAAAAATAATAATTATATATGGTATCATTAAAAATTATTGGAACATATTATAACCATTTCATTAAACTTTTGGTGTTTTTCATCCCTTCTACAAAAAATTCATAAAGAATGATCATTGGAAACCATTAAATAAGTGCACGAGATATAGTGAAAATAGAAAAACATTATTTATAAATGGGTGGAATGATGTTATAATAATATCTTATAAGTAATTATTAATATAAATGTTTTCAATTATTATCTTATTAATAATCTTTAAATCATTATACTAGATTTTTTAATATGTTTTATGTCATTCGAACCTTAGGTAAGGGAGACCCAATTTATGTTTTTGGGTTGACCTTCTTCATCATTGATTTTTTGGTACTAAGATTATTTGTGAGATAAATTTTATTTGATTATGTCATATTATGTGTATTTATAGTGTATACACATATACCATTATTTTTATCATTTATCACATAAAATATATGATATTTTTCAGGGACTTATAATTAAAAATCCTTTTTAAATTTCTATTTTTAGAAAAATAAAAAGGAATGTCCCTATGAAAGTATTATAATATAATGAATATTTTAGTGTTCTTAGGAATATTTACTGATTATTGGTGGGGAATATATCTACCTCCAATGCATTGAATATTTTTAAGTTGGAGTTCAACTGTTGGTTTACTCCATGAGTAATCGCGATGAATACACCATATGGTAGCGACGAGCATTGCATTTAAAGTTAGCTCTGAGGGGTACATTGTAAGGTATCCTTGTCGGATAAAAATCATATGGTGTCTACAAGGGATAAAATATTATGTAATTAATTTTCTATGGTACCTCTATGGTATTGTTTATGTTTATCAGGTGTTATTTAAATCTCATGTTTTAAAAATGTAACTAAATTATACTTATAGGTTGAGAAGTTTGTATTTGTGAAAATTATTTCTCATGTATATAATAATTCATGAACTAATTATTTATTTATTCCTTTTTATGACCATTACTGATCTCATTGATCTCATCAAATGTTTTAAATTTATTTTAATAGTGTTTCAGTATCGGTAATGGAATGAAGAAGTGAAGATGAATATTGTTAAAATTTCATGTAATGAATTCATGTTTTATTAAAAAAAATTTAATATAGAATAAGTGTATACTATTCTATTAGAACACACTTTGTATGCATATGGGTTGTTATGTATGAATTATCTTCATAATATATGAAACTCAAAAATGAAAATGATCATTGGGGATATAAGGATGTGAATTATAAAATAATTTACTGGACTATGTAATGATGAATTCTAGGACTATATAGTTTGTATCAAAGAATGTATTATAAAATGTTATGGGTGGTGATGATTTAAATAGAATACCATAAATTATTTATATATTTTTGGTAAATATAAATTATATAATGTTCAATGATTACAATGTTTCTCCATATAATATAGGTATTTTGAGAATGGTTTCATTCAAAATAAATATCGAAGCTGATGTAGGAAGGAACCAAGGGGATGATATATTTTCGAGTCCATCACATGTAATTTGAACACTCGACCTAAGCCAGGCTAGATCCACCATTACCCTAAGCCTTCCTCCATTGTATAGGGGTTTGTGACAAGTGTCGAAGGAATAAAAACACAGGGAGTCCATTTGCTAAACACCAGTACACACACATAGCCAACTCAATGACAAGGTGCAGAGGGAAAATAAATGATAGATGAAACTAATATAACATAAAGTAATCATGTATGAACCAATAGAAAGTATAATGAACGGTTGTGAAAACTGCATGGTAAAAAGGGAAAGAACACATGCCCAAACCAAAAATAGTCCAAACTAAGAAGACTGGTAAAAGAGTTTTCTAAGAGAGACCAGCTCCAGAATCCAGACCCCGGCCACCATACATGGTCCATGTATCCCATAACCCCACACACCTCTATAGTAACAATCAACTTGTCTGTTTTCTGTAAAAAATAAGAAATGAGTAGAGTAAAGCCCATAAAGGAGTGAGTATATACATACCCATAAGGGAGACCTAAAAATGATGAAGGAGATGTAGTAATAGATTCAACTGGGAAGACGTAATGTAGGAAAAAGGTAAATTAATATTATAAAGAAGATTATAGCTTCACCCAAAAATATATAAGTCCATTAAAAGAAACCCAAATGGGGGATTAAGGGAATATCCATCTCATAGGCCATTCGAATAAAAGTTATTATCCATTAGTTCCATGGTAACAAAAATTTTTTATGCCCCGCATCTCATTGTAACTGCCTGGGAGACAGAAGTCAAAGGTTATAAAATCAGCACACCTCAATACTATGTACTTTGGGTGGCCCGGACTCACCATCATGGTTTTGGAGTCACAACTCTAGGATGCGTATCGGTGGGGAAATCACCCCTCTTTCTCCTAAGTCCTTAGGTATGCCAAACCGCACCTTGTCATTGTGATGCACAGATGATGGTCCTGCCCGGGACATCATTGATGAACACCACTTACTATCCCCACTAGAGGGTAAACTCGACACTATCATCATATACCACCACTTCCCAGCCCTCCTGAAGGGTGGTCCTGGAACTATCATCCGGGAATGACACATCCCGACCCTATTGGTGGGTATGTTCGAAACTACTAATGGAGAACGCCACTGCCCCGCCTAGCTAGAGCGTAGGACCAATACTTATCTAGTGGGCCTATTTTTACATTACCGTCAATGGGAGTCATATCTATCCTTTCCAAACAAGAACATTCATATCGTATCTCAAAAGACACTTCTAAGGGAACCATCATATTCAATGAAAAAAATAATCATGATACGAAAGTCACAGTCCGAAATCCGAGTTCAATCAAAATCGATACAAGGTTTTGATGATTACTTAGTTGAGCTCATGTATTACATGGGGTGTTAGGGTACTCAAAGAGTTGTGGACACATTTCTCTACCTAACCGTGTCTCTATTCAGATACATGATTCATCCTATGTGTTGGAACACATTGTGTATGGTGACTACATGTAGTACCTTGATTATATAGGGGCCGAGTCATGTTGGTTTTCTATGTTTGTATACATAGACACCATGTCAATGTACTTTGATACATGGCATGTTGGTCAACATGAGATGTAGTCTGTGTGTGAAACTTGTGTTCACATGCTTGACACATGGTCATATCCTCCTCCACATGGTTTTCCTGACCAAAAAGGTAAAACATGACATTTTAATGTAAGACACACCGTGTTATCACTAATTTTACCGAACCCTATCACCTACGCTAAGGGAGGGATGCACGCAATGTGTTCAATGATTAACACATCGTCTAGTTGTGTTTTTCACAGAAACTCTAGATCCACACAGATACATTGGTCATGATTCAAATAATCATTCTACTTGGACATTTTCACCTAGATTGGATCCAAAATCCATATATCTAGTCGAAGAACATGATAATTGATTTTTCGTTCGTCACAGAACATCCACATTCGATAATGGATGTTCGAGAGGCTCTTTTGTGCAACTCCGATGTGTTTTCCTCCTTTATCATTGTGAAACCACATGATTCTTAATCCTCATGCCATTCAATTCACAATTCTCTGCCTCACTCAGAATGTTTCTGCCATTCGGGGAATCATATGTGTTTCCTCCTCGTTATGGGAACCCAATCGAGATCAGGTCACCTGACAATCGTAGAACTGAGATTTGAGAAAATTATACATTGAAGAACATATAGAAATTTAGGGTGTAAAAGACACCAAAACATATATTTTCATCATTGGGGAATGAATTCATGAAAAAATTATCAATGTATAGAAAATCAGGTTAGAATAGAAAAACAATAATTAAAAACTGGTACTCAAGGTCATGAAATGACTGAATAAAAGGCCCATTCCAAACCAAGGAGATTCAACATGCTCAAATATTAATTCAAGGCGTAAAGCAAAAATAATGATTCATACCTAGATTCAGTTTCTCACCGTTGGTACAGAATGTTTTCATTGATGAATGGGAATGACCCGTTGTGCCCCGATCTAACTATGTATGATGGTTCATCACCGTTTACATTGTCGCTCATCATAGAGATGTAGAAGATTGTAGTGGTAGTGGACACAATGTTGGAAAGGGGATTATAAAGCCAAATATCTAAAATATGAATTTATACACCGAAATTTGGTTTAGGATATTAATCAAATAATTAAATAAATTAGTTTTTAATTATTTATTTATTCGTTCATGATGGCACATAAACCAAACTCCTGATGTAGACAAAGTTCATAACATACCTAGGGAAAAACATACATTTTAATCTCAACGATGGTCACATATTTCTCATTAAATTCTCCTTCTATGGATTATCTGGATTTCAAATTATTAAATGATTAATTTAATAATTTAATTTAGCCATTTGACGGACCGTCAATGAGGGAGGATTGCAAGCATCCCATGCTGACTCAATTTATGTTGCCTATATGTTAAACGCCACATTTCAAACAAAACTGTGGTCTCATATTTCTAATATGAGATACCATTTTAGAGTTATCATATTTTATTTATATTACTATTCATGCATAAAATTATATATTTTTTATCACCCTAGCCCTCAAAATTGAACAATGATTCAACGCTCAACTATAGAATAATATTTAGAAATATTTCATTTTCTTATTAGACAAATCCATGTCTCAATATCATTACATCAATTTTTATTTTCAGCCCCAAAAGCAAAACCTAAACAAAAACCCCCGGGTACTGAGCCCACATCTAGATATCGTATTCTTAGGACCTCTCCTGCACATTCCCTTGCTACCACAAAACTCGAACTAGATAGATGACTTTTCCTCATAGGCCCTTCTCATGTCTTTCCTCGAGCACTATTGGGTACTCCAATAATGTGGCTACATCATAAATTTATAGCTCACCCTATTTGATAATATGTGTGGGGACATGGACATATATCTATATAAGTAACACATGGAAGATGTCATGAACCCTCTCCAGTTATTGGGGTATGTCAAGGAAGTAGAAGACCTCGACGACCCTCCCCATGATCTCGAATGGCCCGATGAACCTTAGGGATAACATTCATCCCTAGCCAAACCTCTATATTACACATCATGGGGATACTCTATTGAGGACTTCATCACCCTACTCGAACTCCAATGGCCTATTATAGTGGTATTCCTAAGAATTCTCTCAATTATGGTCGATATTCATCTGCTCATGAATGACCAACATCTTCTCTATCATTTCCTGCACCAACTCTTGGCCCATGAGAGAGGATTCTTCTATCTCTGTCATGCACAAGGGTAACCCTACATGGTATTTCATATATTTACTTAATAGTTTCCATGCCGATAGAGGAGTGGAATAAACTATTACACATGAACTCCACCAAGGGTACGTGATCGACCCAGGTCTTGATGAAATCAAGAACACATGCTCTCAACCTGTCCCCCAGTATCTTGATAGTGCATTCAGTATTCCCATTAGTCTGGGAGAGAAAGGATTTGCTCATCCATATTTTCACCCCAAATGCATTGTATAGGATCATCCACAATCATGAAGTAAACTACACATCTTGATTTGATACAATCATTGAGGGTACCCCATGAATTTGGACAATATTTCGCATATATAGTTGACCCAAACTTGAAACCGAACACCATTTCCTAATGAAATGTAGTGCACTGAATTAGTGAGTCGGTAAACTACCACCCAGACAACGTCATGTCCCTTTGATGAGTGTGGAAGCTGGGTGATGAATTCCATGGATATATTATCCTGCTACCATTTTGAGATACGAAGAGGCTGCAATAAATCTACCAGAACCTAATGCTCAACCTTTAACTACTAACATGTATGGCATCATAAGAAAAACATAGTTGCAGTCTTTCTCATGTCGGAACACAATAACTATCACTGAAGATCCCTGAAAATATTCCCCACTCCAGGATGTACAACTAAGGGGGACATGTGGAACTCCCACATCACTTCCTCCTACATCACGACCAGAACTACTATCCACCCCTAGAAAATGATATTTTGATTCCCTCCTTTATGATATCCATAGGGGGCATCACCTATTGAAATCTGATAAAAAAACATCATACTCAATGATTATTATATCATACCCCTTCACACGTTCTAAAAGTGTAGGAGTCAACATCATCAACTGATGGAAAACCTTACCCACATGCTCAACCAAGGTCAGCTGTAGGGAGGACAACTTCTCGAATGCTTACCAAACAAGGCGTTCCTGGTACTTCTTGCTATGTGAATCTGCTACAACATTTCCCTTCCCTAGAGTATAAATTATTTTCATGTCATTGTCCTACATGAACTCCAACCATTTTCGCTGTCTCAAGAACACATCACTCTTATTAAAGACATACCTAAGACTCTAGTGATTAGAGTAAACAACAAAGTAATCTCCCATAAGTTAGTTCCGCCACATCATCAAATAGTAGACTACTAAAACCCACTCCAGATCATGTGTCTCATAATTATTTTCATGGGGTCTCAACTACCTAGACCCATATGATATGACCGCCTTCCGTTGAAAAAAAATGAAATCTAGCCCCAACTCTTGAGGCATTGTAATAAACCACGAACCCGAATCTATAATATGGTAGCCGCCAAACCATAGTGCTCATTATTCTATGTCTAAACACCCCAATGGCCTTCTTTCACTACTCATTCCATGTAAACATCTTCCCCTTCCATGTTAGGAATGTCATAGGGGCTGCATTTATAGAGAAGTCTACCACAGACCACACGTAGTATCATGTTAGGCCACAAAAGCTTTTCACCTCTGATACATTCTTAGATGATCGACAAGAAAGCACTACCTCAACCTTCCTCGGGTCCACAACTAATCCCTGCTCGAAAATGAAATGTCCAATGAAGTGAATTAGTTGTAACAAGGACTTTCATTTTGAGAGCATTCCTTAAGCTGATACTCCCGAAGAAAAAATGGACCCTTCTCGGGTGATTAGTATTTTACTCCTCTATAGTAGAGTAGATGATTTTTTTCAATTAATACATTGAAAACTGATCCATGTATTTTCATAAGATCTGGTTCAGGAATGCCATGAAGATAGTGGGGGAAATTTTCATAGGGAAGGCAATCACTAGAAAATTGTGGTGCCTGGAGAGACATTGAAATGATATATTTGGAATATCTGCCTCATGGAATCGCAACTTGTGGTAGTTAGATATGATATAGATCATGGTGAACAATATTTATCCTCGAAACTGATTAAAGAGGTCACCAATCCTTGGATAAGTGTAATTTATCTTTATTGTGGTCTGGTAAAGGAGACGATAATATACACATAGTCGTAAGGTCTCATCTACCATCATTACAATAAAAATAATATATTCCCAAGGGGACACACTAGGTCTGATGATTCCATTATGTTAACAAACATATATCTATAACATTATCTCTCGGAGTTAGATGGTTTCCATCTTAAACACTATGGAATATATCTGGAAAATCCCATGATGTAAGTCAATTCAGAACTCCAGCTCTCGCCTTAGTGTCAGTCTAATAACATATTTAAGATATACATCCATATAATCCTCCACAAGTAATGGGATCTAAATTCCTGATGTGTCTGATTCCCCAATGGTCATACTCACTAGCTGATGGGTGATAGGTTATGACCTTTTTCTCATAGATCCCATTGGTCCCGCTAAGAGATCTCTCTCACCGAAAAATGAGAACATCATCCCATCGGTACGAATTAATCTGACTAATCTTTAGTGACAGTCAATTTGGGCTCAAACCACAGAAAACCAATCCATGCCCAATATGAAATTATAGGGATCCATTGGGATGACCAAAAAGTTCCATGTGAAATTCTCTCCTCTAAGCGGTGGTTCTCACTGCCGGTATATGGAAGATACAAAGGGAACATTCCCTCTGTGTACCTCATGACTTAACTATTGTTCTAGTGTCTCAACCAGGACCTCCATCTATGCACAAAAAGTCATGATATAAATGAGTGGCTAGTGCTTGTGTCTACTAGTATAGAGGCATGGGTAGAGGGAACACCAATCATACTTTGAATCATCTCATGTGCCACTGTATCTGGAACGTCCATAGACTATTGCAGTCTGTGGCCCCAACCCCACCTCCCTGAGCCTGACATGGGATACCTAGTGATGGGGTGGTGGTATTACCTCATATAAACATGCCCACCTATGACCCCTCGTGATTATCTTCCATCTCTATCTCCTTTGGTACCTCCATGTCCCTGTTACAAAGACCCCTAGTCACGACTCTGCCTCTTCCATGGTGGTCCGTCTGCTGCCTGCCTAGGATGATCAATAAACCTGGTTGGGAAGTATCAGGCCATGTGACAATAATCATCATGATTATAACATCATCCCTCCCAGTATTCCCTTGGGAACATTTCTGTCTTAGACATTCACAACCACTCCCATGAATCTGCTCATGGAATCGTTTCATATACTGAGATCTCTAGCGCATGGCTATTGCTGATGAAGACTGAGATCTGGTGCACCTACTACCAGTTCCAACTACGTGGATTTCAACTTCTAAGAATCTCTTCATCACATGCTCTTACTCCATCACAAAAACATATTTGGGGATGCACAAGGACACTACTTCAGCTCAGATCTCTCTGTGAATCCCCTAATCGAAACTCCATGAGATGATTATTCCATATATAACCATATATATGGAGCAGTGTTTAAGATTAGTAAACCTCGCTACAAACTCTGAAACATTTATCCCATCCTTCTAGAATTTTACAAGCTATCAGATTCGTATGGATCACAAACAATAGGGGTAGTACTCCTCGTGAAAAATATGAATATAGTACTCTCACACAAACATCGCCTCATCAAGCGTTTGAGTAACTACGATATACAATCGAATAGTTGTGCCATGAATAAGGATATATTCTAAAGCCACATTCTAGTACAATAGGGTCCGAACCACTCCAAAAAATTAGATCATAGACTCTAAACATTCTTCTACCGCTTGAGGATTGGGCTCGCCACAAAACCTCAACGGTCGTTGTCGCTGAAACATGCAAAGTGCGGTGAGTCAACACATGTCCTGTAGATACCCTAAGCTTGACTTACATGGACATTACATTACTTTTGCAGAATACTTGGTACATAACAAAAACACAAACACAAGGATCGTAATAGTTTAGTGTCTTTGGAAACTCAGAACATAATCTTCTAATCGTGGTGAAAGATCTTCAATATCTCCCATAAAGATCTTCCTTTTTTTACCTAAAACCATTTTTTATATCCTGGGGAAAAGAAAACATAAAAGGGTGAGCTCAAATGCTCAGTAAGGGTAAACAAAAGAAATATCAATCACATCATATACACAAGCACATAACTTTTGGAAATCTTAACCTGCAAAAGAGATCATAATTTCATAACATGGGATAAATCATGGAAGTGAAATGTAATCACAATAATCATAACTTAAAACATGAAACTTTGTGGCATTCACACATAATCATAGAGAATCATTTCTTGTTAGTCAAGACTCATTTCCAAGAATATCTTAGTGGACAAAGTCCCTTTCTGAATCGAGTAACCCTCGTTTCAGTCCTGTTTCACTGAACCGGTATAACCTACCATTCCATCCATGTCTATCTCATGAGATATAAAATCTTTACCCAATGAATTGGAGGGAGATATAGGTCCCACCCATCTCATAATGATACCATTCTTATGTGTGCCACAAAATCATAAACCATACATCATTGCATAACCCATGTAATAAAAATGGGAATCTTAAACATAATGACATCATAAAAAAATTCATATATGATAAAGGAATTCATAAAAATAATTCCATCAAAACATAATCAAATCAATGTAACAATAGGGATAAAAACAGAACCCTTTATTATCTTAGATGGAAAATAATTTTGATAAAACACTTGAACTCCATTCCTGAGGAAAATATCCTTTTTACTTCAAAAAAACACATTTCTTTTCTTAACATGTCATACAATTATAAACTAAAAGAAGTTGATTAAAAATAAATTGAAAACTTGTAAAGGAAGCTTCTTTGAAATAATGTTTTAAAAATCCATTCAGGCCGTATAAGTTAAAAAAAAAACATTCTTCGTACTTTTGTCGGAAAAGTCAAAAAGTACCTCGTACGAAAAACGACAAAAGATTCCTTTCATATTCTTTACTAAAAACTCACCGAAGGGTAAAATTGGATTTAAACTATTGTAAGTGGATGGAAACAATATTACATATTGAGGGAACATGGATGTGGATGATAAAATACACCCCAGTAAATACTTACGAATAAACAATCTCGGATAAAAATGAGATTGTGATATTTCCCTTACCTTAGGTCCGACTTGCTTTGTAAGTGTCCGAACCTCCTGTATAATGATTTAAATCATGTTATTGACTTATTCAAGAATCATATTCATTGTTATTATATCATATATGGTCCACTTATGACTTTATATTACCCGTTCTTTTGTAAATTCATGTTAAAGTAGCGTTTTGGGTAAAATCGTCTCATTTGTCGTTCGTGTTTTTAACTTGTAATTATTCATATGATTACTTAGATCATGATTACTTAATTACAAAATATAAAACATGATTTATATATATATATATATTCAGAATATACATATATAATAAATCAGTAAATGGAAAGAAATACACCGTTCATGGAGACGGTAGTCCGTACGTACGCATGAACGCTGTTTTCATTTCCTTATTGAATTGAATGGAATTAAGTAGATGACATACATATAAATAATTCCAGTATCATTATTATGTCATATATTTCATTAGTACTTATTATATATACTTTATAATCATTCATGAATGGTTAATCATTGAGAATGAATCTCATCGCGTCGTGGAGACAGTAGTCCGTCCGTACGCACGAGCGATGATATCATTCCCATGGTCGTGGAATTGTGTTGAAGTGTATGTATACTATTTCAGTATCAATATAACTTTATAATAATCATATATAGTTACTCATTAAACCATTATACCCATCCAATTAAGGTGGTGGCGGAAAATAGATTACACCACGGCGTGGAGACGGTATTCCGTACGTACGCACGCGCGGTGATTTCGTTTTTCCGTAGGATGGATAGAAGGTTAATTAGAGTTGTTTCATATTTATAATAACATATCAGTATGTAAGTAATACTTATGTTATTACTTTATCATGAAACAACTAAAGAAGAAGAAGTTGAGGAAGAAAAAAAAATTAAAAAGATCGGTAATGGATATTACCTCTTCTTTGAAACGCCTCTTTGAATCCTCCACATAGGTAACTAAGATTTGTCTTTGAAGAAGACCAGTACCTCTAGGATTATTCTAGGGAAGTGGAGAAGGGATTTTGGCAGAGGTTGGCCGAGATTGAGTGCTCAAATTGGTGTGAGGAGGAGGGGGGAGGAGGTGTCCTTTTATAAGGGAGGAGAGGGGCACCTTAGAAATACCTCAAAATATTATTTTATATTAATGTCAAAATCGGTTTATAATGGTTCCAAAGGGTCTTATTTCGAAGCTAAAGTGGTTATGGGTCGAAATCCTATCAACCAATAGGATTTAGACAAGTTTAGGGTATTATTTTAACCTTATCAATTAGATTTAACTCTAAGTTAAATAATTTAACTTTTACCGTGTCTTTTTGTTTTCTTTCACTATATGGTTAATAAACTTACTATAACATGCCAAACGAACCCCAAATTGTTTATTATTAATATATATATCTTTATCTAAGTCATTTGGCCGAACCTTAGATTTTTAGGAATAAATTAACAATTAATAATATAATATTTGATTTAAAAACTATTTTGTGTCAATTTTGACACTATTTGATATATGATTTTTGTGAAAGTCATAACAGAATTATATGTTCGAATCAAGTTGATTAAATCAACACTAATATATCATAGTAACCTAGAAAATTAGTTTAGGTCATAAAAAGTCTCAAATTACATTTATTTGGTCATTTATGACATCAATTCTGTCAATATTTCATTAATAAGACAATTACTGCATCATCTTTCTGTCATAATAAATGATAATTATTTAATCCCTAAAAATTCTAAATAAATTTCTATGATGTAGATAATTGTATTAGATTTCTGGAGACTATTCATGTTCGAAGTTTCATGAAGTTTATTACTAGAATAAAATTATTATACTTATAAGATTTAAGAAAGTGACATGTTGTCACATTCTTTGGTTTTAATAATAATTAAATTATTTTCATTGAAAAAATTTAATTAAATTAATCTAACCCGACCCTTAGGTGATATGGGTCGTTTTTTAGTCATCCAATAGGATTTTGAGATTTGTTAGGGTAATTTTAAAATATTATATTTACCCTTAATTACCCGATTTACCTTTAACTATGGTAAATAAAATTTACCGTAGTTACTATTCATAATTCCCAAAAATAAAAAGTATCCTATTAACATAATTTGGACCCACTGATTCCAAATATGGAATCCATTTTTTAAAATTCAAAACACAGAAGTTGCAGAAATTAAATTAAAATTAATCCCGTTGTCGAATAAAAACGGGTTTTTTGTTTAAAACATTGCAAAAGATTGAATTGATTTAACCTACGAATTCAAGGTAAAATCAATGCTAATGACATACATTATATTAAATGGTAAAAATATATTCTATTTATACTTTAAAACCATTAAATATTATAATTTAACCACATAAGATATTACGATGAAAAAAGTTGTTTTTAATTAAAATATAGCGTTTTTTTACTATTCATTAAAATGTGAAAGTTACCAGAATAATATGAAAATTTTATCCAAAGTAAATTTTTTATTTCTTGATTCCAAAGAAGAATTTTATTTTGTCAAATTGAACTTATAAACATGTCAAAAACCAGATTTAAAGTGGGTGCGCCATCCAAAGGCGGCAAAACTTCATTTTTTGAAAAATACTTATTTTACCCGAAAAATTTATTTTGTTCTTATACCATGTTCTAGAAATGTGTAAGATGAATAATAATGTTATAAAATTCAAAATTTAGTTAATACTATTCATAACGGCTAGTTCATGACAATATTATAATAATATAATATTGTTTATTAAAACCCGGTATTGCGTACAACACACGCTATCGAGGAAGGTCGCGATTGCGTGTAATGCAAGCCAAGTCAGGGTTGCGTGTTGTGAAAGAATCCTTCGTTGTTTCGTATAACAGAATCCAACCATATTTCATTTATACATTTGATATATATATATATATATACTCAATGTTGCGTAGAATAACTATTATCAAAATTGTGTATAACACAGTCCAAGAATAGTGTTGCGTATACTGCAAGCTGATACGGTGTTGCGTATAGCGCAAGGTAATCTTGGTGTAGAATACAACAAAATACATTAATGAAATTAAAATAATATTTTTCATAAAATCTCGGGGTGTTACATTCTACCCCCCTTAAAATGAATTTCGCCCTCGAAATTCGTCGGGGTTATAAATGGTTTACTATTTGAAAGTTTCTTTGATAGAAACCCACATCGTAAAAGGGAATACCAAAACTTATCTTTAAAAATAAAAGTATGAAACGTAACGGTTACCCAAATAAACTAATCACTGGGTTTCCACATAGGTGAAAATATGGATATGGAAGAGAAATCTAACCACCATGTTCTGATGGAGAGTGGTAGAGAACATGGCTATGGAAAAGCTAGCAATCACAAAGCCATAAATTTGTGATGATCTAGGGTACCATCTGATTCATCGGATATAATGGCACTAGGACAACATTTTTTGTTTTCAAGATCATTTCCCTAAAGTTGAAAATTTGAATTAGAATAAATACTTACTTTATTTTGGTACAATCTCACTGTTGTTCATGCCTTGAACAATTTCCACTTCATCTCTTAAATAAATGAAGTTGAATTTGTTATTCGTGAAGTGTTAGCAGATCATGTGATAGAATGACGGGTCATTCCATCTGTCTCAAACAAAAGGTTAGAAAAAATTATATACATAAGTCGATCTATAGTGAGATTAATCATATATTGTTCCTAAAATGGACTTATACTTCATATATCATACTGATTAATATAATAAAACTAGTTTCTACTAAACAGGGACTTCCTGTAGGCCAGTGGTAGGCGATAAAGGCCAGTCGAACTTCGGTTGTGGGTT
Source organism: Viscum album (assembly GCA_963277665.1). Taxonomy (NCBI): domain Eukaryota; kingdom Viridiplantae; phylum Streptophyta; class Magnoliopsida; order Santalales; family Viscaceae; genus Viscum; species Viscum album. Next base: position 1,063,822,046 of record OY728142.1, read on the forward strand.
CGATTCCTACAGCCTTGTCCGACGCGATAGGCTGTCGCCCGTCCTGCAGGTTGTCCTTTTTCTAAAACTACATTACTATAACATCCCATCAATAATATCGAAAAAAAACTTCTATCCTTAAACAATACTCACTTATGTCCAACATAATCCATTTCAATCTTTAGGGTTATCCATAATACTGCAGTCCACTCTCATAACATAGTGAAAACGATTACCAGATATTTAATACCATCGTTGATCCCCATATATCATAAGATATGTTTTGTTAGTCACATTCCAAACATTCAAAGTCCTTAATCATGTATTATCTTTAATACCTTAGTGAAAACATGAATGCAGTTTAAAGTTAACACTTTCCACATACCAAAATCCTCAAAATTCTATATACTCAAACCATGATATCACTTAGTCCTTATATCAATCATGAGCTCATGAATACTATTAAACATTTCATTTTTCTCGTTTTCCCTTTATTATGTGCATATTATCTTATTTCCAAAAAATATCTCAATCACTTTGAATACCACATCAATAAATATTGCAATACTCAATGATACAACATTATTTTGGAATCCCATTACATAAACACTTAATCATTCCACCACATCGTTGTCATATTCAACATTGCCAATAGTGATCGCATGTGACTTCCCTTTGTCCTTTGCCTTCAGTGGTTGCTCATGTTGACCATCACTAACCCTTGGATTAGGGCATTTATTAGAATAATGCCCCATTTCCTTGCACTTGAGGCATTGAAGTGTTGGTGGTGCGTTCTCTGCAGTGTTTGCTTTATTCACATCATTAGAAACCCTTTTTCCATTACTTCGACACTCAGCTGCTCGATGACCTTCTTTTCCACACTTAAAACATTTTCTAGTCCCTTTAAGACAATCTCCACCATGCTTCTTTCCACACTTTGTGCATAAGGAAACATTCATCTTCTTTTCACCATTATTCTGAGATTTCTCCTTGAACTCCATCTTTCGTTTTTTGTCAAAACCATGAGATGGATATGTGACACCAACTTCCATTTCTACCTTGATAGCACAACTCACAATTTCTTCATAGCTACTGAAGTCTCTTATAGCTAATGCCCTTCGAAGACTTGGTTTTAAGCCACTGAAAAATCGATCAACTTTACTTTCAGGTTGGATGATAATGCCAGATGCATACCTTGCAAGTCTTGTAAAATTCGCTTCGTATATACCAACATATTCATCATCCTTTTGCTTTAGTTGAAGAAACTCCTTCTCCATATTTGTTCGAAGAATACGAGGGAAGTACTTATTGAAAAATAAGTTCTTGAACTCGTCCCATTCCATGGACTCAATTTCATCTCTTTGCCTTGTATTCTTGATAAGATTCCACCATTGATCAGCTTCACCTTCCAAACGATATACTGCTAAGATGGCTTTATCATGTTCAGAACATTGAAGAACTGGAAATATCTTTTCAGTGGTACTGATCCATTGTTCAGCAACAAGTGGATCAGAAGACCCACTGAAAGAAGGTGGGCGTTTCCTCATGAAGGACTCAATAGAATATTGTTCCCTTCTCTGCTCATTTGGAAGTCCAGAATGATTCATATCTTGTGTAAGTATAGCAATAAGATTTTTCACTCCATCTCCCATAACATTTGTTTGTTCAGGAGGACAATCATTGCATTGTCCATTGCATTGATCAACACGGTTCTTTCGGGTTCCAGCCATCGTCTAAAACCCAAAAAGAATAGTGTGAGAGGCAAAAATCATGCTAGGGAAAACAACATAATAAAGGGGGAGTACCTTCAATATCTAACATATTAGGTTTAATTCTATGATCGTTAGAGTAGTTCTAGTACTATAACCTATACTTATACTTAACCTTAGGGACATCCCTAGACATACCGTAGAAATATCTCTAGGTATCTCACTAACGTTTTCGCATCCTAGTTTCCAAAGGTTGACTAAACCTTTCCTCTGATACCAACTGTAGAGACCCGAAGCTTGACGTACATGGAAATTACATTACTTTTGCGGAATACTTGGTACATAACAAAAACACACACACAAGGATCGTAATAGTTTAGTGTCTTTGGAAACTCGGAACATAATCTTCTAATCGTGGTGAAAGATCTTCAATATCTCCCATAATGATCTTCCCTTTTTTTTTACCTAAAACCCTTTTTTATATCCTGGGGAAAATAAAACATAAAAGGGTGAGATCAAATGCTCAGTAAGGGTAAACAAAAGAAATATCAATCACATCATATACACAAGCACATAACTTTTGGAAATCTTAACCTGCAAAAGAGATCATAATTTCATAACATGGGATAAATCATGGTAGTGAAATGTAATCACAATAATCATAACTTAAAACATGAAACTTTGTGGCATTCACACATAATCATATAGAATCATTTCTTGTTAGTCAAGACTCATTGCCAAGACTATCTTAGTGGACAAAGTCCCTTTCTGAATCGAGTAACCCTCGTTTCAGTCCTGTTTCACTGAACCGGTATAACCTACCATTCCAGCCATGTCTATCTCATGAGATATAAAATCTTTACCCAATGCATTGGAGGGATATATAGGTCCCACCCATCTCATAATGATACCATTCTTATGTGTGCCATAAAATCATAAACCATACATCATTGCATAACCCATGTAATAAAAATGGGAATCTTAAACATCATGACATCATAAAACAATTCATATATGATAAAGGAATTCATAAAAATAATTCCATCAAAACATAATCAAATCAATGTAACAATAGGGATAAAAACAGAACCCTTTATTATCTTAGATGGAAAATAATTTTGATAAAACACTTGAACTCCATTCCTGAGGAAAATATCCTTTCTACTTCAAAAAAACACTTTTCTTTTCTTAACATGTCATACAATTATAAACTAAAAGAAGTTGATTAAAAATAAAATTGAAAACTTGTAAAGGAAGCTTCTTTGAAATAATGTTTTAAAAATCCATTCAGGCCGTATAAGTTAAAAAAAACATTCTTCGTACTTTTGTCGGAAAAGTCAAAAAGTAACTCGTACGAAAAACGACAAAAGATTCCTTTCATATTCTTTACTAAAAACTCACCGAAGGGTAAAATTGGATTTAAACTATTGTAAGTGGATGGAAACAATATTACATATTGAGGGAACATGGATGTGGATGATAAAATACACCCCAGTAAATACTTACGAATAAACAATCTCGGATAAAAATGAGATTGTGATATTTCCCTTACCTTAGGTCCGACTTGCTTTGTAAGTGTCCGAACCTCCTGTATAATGATTTAAATCATGTTATTGACTTATACCAGAATCATATTCATTGTTATTATATCATATATGATCCACTTATGACTTTATATTACCCGTTCTTTTGTAAATTCATGTTAAAGTAGCGTTTTGGGTAAAATCGTCTCATTTGTCGTTCGTGTTTTTAACTTGTAATTATTCATATGATTACTTAGATCATGATTACTTAATTCAAGAATATAAAACATGATTTATATATATATATTCAGAATATACATATATAATAAATCAGTAAATGGAAAGAAATACACCGTTCATGGAGACGGTAGTCCGTACGTACGCATGAACGCTGTTTTCGTTTCCTTATTGAATTGAATGGAATTAAGTAGATGACATACATATCAATAATTCCAGTATCATTATTATGTCATATATTTCATTAGTACTTATTATATATACTTTATAATCATTCATGAATGGTTAATCATTGAGAATGAATCCCATCGCATCGTGGAGACGGTAGTCCGTACGTACGCACGAGTGATGATATCATTCCCATGGTCGTGGAATTGTGTTGAAGTGTATGTATACTATTTCAGTATCAATATCACTTTATAATAATAATATATAGTTACTCATTAAACCATTATACCCATCCAATTAAGGTGGTGGCGGAAAATAGATTACACCACGGCGTGGAGACGGTATTCCGTACGTACGCACGCGCAGTGATTTCCTTTTTCCGCAGGATGGATAGAATGTTAATTAGAGTTGTTTCATATTTATAATAACATATCAGTATGTAAGTAATACTGATGTTATTACTTTATCATGAAACAACTAAAGAAGAAGAAGTTGAAGAAGAAATTTTTTTTTTGAAAAGATCGGTAATGGATATTACCTCTTCTTTGAAACGCCACTTTGAATCCTCCACTTAGGGAACTAAGATTGGTCTTTGAAGAATACCAGGACCTCTAGGATTATTCTAGGGAAGTGGAGAAGGGATTTTGGCAGAGGTTGGCCGAGCTTGAGTTCTCAAATTGGTGTGAGGAGGAGGGGGGAGGAGGTGTCCTTTTATAAGGGAGGAGAGGGGCACCTTAGGAATACCTCAAAATATTATTTTATATTAATGTCAAAATCGGTTTATAATGGTTCCAAAGGGTCTTATTTCGAAGATAAAGTGGGGATGGGTAGAAATCCTATCAACCAATATGATTTAGACAAGTTTAGGGTATTATTTTAACCTTATCAATTAGATTTAACTCTAAGTTAAATAATTTAACTTTTACCGTGTCTTTTTGTTTTCTTTCACTATATGGTTAATACACTTACTATAACATGCCAAACGAACCCCAAATTGTTTATTATTAATATATATATCCTTATCTAAGTCATTTTACCGAACCTTAGATTTTTAGGAATAAAATTACAATGAATAATATAATATTTGATTTAAAAACTATTTTGTGTCAATTTTGACACTATTTGATATATGATTTTTGGGAAAGTCATAACATAATTATATGTTCGAACCAAGTTGATTAAATCAACACTAATATATCATAATAACCTAGAAAATTAGTTTAAGTCATAAAAAGTCTCAAATTACATTTATTTGGGCATTTATAACATCAATTCTGTCAATATTTCATTAATAAGACAATTACTGCATCATCTTTCTGTCATAATAAATGATAATTATTTAATCCCTAAAAATTTTAAATAAATTCCTATGATGTAGATAATTGTATTATCTTTCTGGAGACTATTCATGTATGAAGTTTCATGAAGTTTATTACTAGATTAAAATTATTATACTTATAAGATTTAAGAAAGTGACATGTTGTCACATTCTTTGGTTTTAATAATAATTAAATTATTTTCATTGAAAAAATTTAATTAAATTAATCTAACCCGACCCTTAGGTGATATGGGTCGTTTTTTAGTCATACAATAGGATTTTTACATTTGTTAGGGTAATTTTAAAATATTATATTTACCCTTAATTACCCGATTTACCTTTAACTATGGTAAATAAAATTTACCGTAGTTACTATTCATAATTCTCAAAAATAAAAAGTATCCTATTAACATAATTTGGACCCAATGATTCCAAATATGGAATCCATTTTTTAAAATTCAAAACACAGAAGTTGCAGAAATTAAATTAAAATTAATCCCGTTGTCGAATAAAAACGGGTTTTTTGTTTAAAACATTTCAAAAGATTGAATTGATTTAACCTACGAATTCAAGGTAAAATCAATGATAATGACATACATTATATTAAATGGTAAAAATATATTCTATTTATACTTTAAAACCATTCAATATTATAATTTAACCACATAAAATATTACGATGAAAAAAGTTATTTTTAATTAAAATATAGCGTGTTTTTACTATTCATTAAAATGTGAAAGTTACCAGAATAATATGAAAATTTTATCCAAAGTAAATTTTTTATTTCTTGATTCCAAAGAAGAATTTTATTTTGTCAAATTGAACTTATAAACATGTCAAAAACCAGATTTAAAGTGGGTGCGCCATCCAAAGGTGGCAAAACTGCATTTTTTGAAAAATACTTATTTTACCCGAAAAATTTATTTTGTTCTTATACCATGTTCTAGAAATGTGTAAGATGAATAATAATGTTATAAAACTCAAAATTTAGTTAATACTATTCATAACGGCTAGTTCATGACAATATTATAATAATATAACATTGTTTATTAAAACCCGGTATTGCGTACAACACACGCTATCGAGGAAGGTAGCGATTGCGTGTAATGCAAGCCAAGTCAGGGTTGCGTGTTGTGAAAGAATCCTTCGTTGTTTCGTATAACAGAATCCAACCATATTTCATTTATACATTTGATATATATATATATATATATATATATATATATACTCAATGTTGCGTAGAATAACTATTATCAAAATTGTGTATAACACAGTCCAAGAATAGTGTTGCGTATACTGCAAGCTAATACAGTGTTGCGTATAGTGCAAGGTAATCTTGGTGTAGAATACAACAAAAGACATTAATGAAATTAAAATAATATTTTTCATAAAATCTCGGGGTGTTACATGTCCTCAACCATTCCTTCAAGTACCAACTAATGATTAATGGGAGGAGTCAATAATACATGAACACTCATAAAAAGGGGTCACATTATGGGCCTAAAAATGTGGCCTTGTCTCTCATTGGGTCGTCATCAAGAACCGGAGCGAGAATCCTGGCAGGCTGTTATCACAGAGGAATCCTGAAAATGGACAATGAGAGTCATGTTCAGATGTGAAGACACACACACACACACACACACACCCATATATATATATATATATATATATATATATATATATATATATAAATGAGGGGCTAGTGACTCATGAAATATAGTTCTTGACTCGAATACTATATGATACATGTACCATTTTTACTTAAAACAAATTTCTAAGTGTTCTGAGTCAACATGTAGGTAATTAGGGTTCGGGTGAATGGCAACGTCACATGTCGGACCAACACCATACTCACTGGACAAAGGGCATATCTTGAGACAATTCAACAGTGTTTCCCTAATACCAACAAATCATTTTATGGGGTAACATAGGAACAACATCACAATTTATGATCCTCCCCCTTGATACCACATTGTCACGATGTGACCCTAGCAGGGCTCGAGCCACAACTAATCCAAGCCTGCCTCCATAAACAAGGGGTTTTTTACTACTGCAAAATTCATAATAGCTTGATGAGGCATTTTTAAAAACACATGTATACACATGAATATCCAATTAAATGAAAAAGTGCCGACGGAAATGAAATAAAAAATGAAACTTCTATAAAGTAATGTAATCAAGCATGAAACTCTAGACAGTACAATGTATGGTATTGGAAACTGTAGGGTCAAAAGAGACAAAACAAACACCTAAACCAGATATAGGTGCAACCTGAAAACTATGGGTAAAATAGTATGTTGAGAGATCCCATATATTGAATCCCAACCCTGACCACCATACATTGTCCATGCAGCCAGTAACCCTGTGCACCTCGGTAGTCACGATCAACCATTCCTTCATCTAGAAAAGACATGTAATGTGTTCGGTGAAAACCATGAATGGGTGAGTATATACATACCCAGAAAGATGCCCCCAAAAATGGTGAATTTGAATTAATAAGAGATACAACTTGAATGAAGAAGTTTAGGAAGACGGTATAGTAAAAGTGACCAAAATAGTATAGCTCCACCCAAAAATTGATATGCTCATTCAAAGAAACCCAAACGAGAGAAAAAGGCCCACACCATCTCACCAACCTTCCCTTGAAAAATTATTACCCATTAGATCCATAGTATCATACATTTTTGATGTATTGTACATCATCGTAACCTCATAGGAGGGACAAGTCAAAGGGGCTTAAATCACCACAAATTCATACTATCTTCCTGGGGTGACACTAACTCACCTACACAAATTTGGGTTTACGTCACAAAGATTCATCAAGGATAGAAAAGTTCCCCATTTTATAAAGAATCCTTATGTAGTCCAAATCAAATTTAATCACTGTGTTGAATAATTGAAGGTCATGTTCTGGTAGTCATTTAGGAACACCACTTCCTGGCCTCGCTGGAGGGTAAAATCACCACTATCATCAAGGAAGACCAATTCCCAGCACCATTAGAGTGTAATCTCATAACTATCATCGTGAAATGCCACTTCCCATCCATTCTTGAGGGTAATCCCCGAACTACCATTAGGGAACACCGCTACCCATCCCAGTTAGAGGGTAGGAACAATATTTCTCTAGAGTGGGTATCTGTACACTGTCATCATCGGGTGCCATCTCTATGCATTCCAAACCTGAACATTGACATCCTATCTAGAATTCCTCTCACAAGAAACAATTATGTTCTACAAGGATGGAAAATTCGGATAGGCATATCGCGGTCTGATATCTGATTTCAAAAATAGAGATACATAAGGTTGATGATTGATCATTCTAGCACAAGAAGTAAACGACAGGTGGATGCTCTTCACCGCCCTATCATGTCTCTAGCCAGAGACTAGTTTCATCCCATATTGAGGAACATTATTTTTAAGGTGAACACATGGTGTGCCTTGTTTATTAGATGATCGAGTCATGTTGGTTGGATGTGTCAGTGTACTCAGAATCCGTGTTTGTGTACTTTAGTACATTGTGTGTTGGACAACAGAGGATATTTTCTATGTGGCCAACCCATGTCTGTGTGCTCAACACATGTCCATGTGCTCCACCACACAGTTTTCCTCACATGTAATTGTAAAACATGTCATTTTAGGGGAGGAATCTACATGTAATCACTAATTATCCCAAACCCTTGCACCACTGCTATGGGATGGAAACACCCCGTGGGTTCTTCCTTTAAAATCGCATGTGCTCTGTTTTTTTAAAAACCTCAATATATGTGCCAAAAAATTGATCACGCTTTGAATTAGATTTCACCATGGAAAAAATCACCTAGATTGGATTTGAATTGACCAGATCTTTTCTAATCTCATGGAACTAATTTTCTATTCATCATGAATCATCCTTGACAGAATCTGAGGGTTTGGCCCGATCTACCGAGTGGCACCAAGGGTTTCTTCCTCCTCATATCAGGGTTAATACACCAGTTTCTTCATTTTTCATCACATTATATTCCCAGATCTATGACTATATCATGATTTATCTATTTTTGGTTGAATTTAATGTGATTCAGCCTTGTTACGGGCAGTAGATCGAGCATGGGTTGCCTTAAAATCATCTGAACCGGGGTTCAAAGTAATTCAACGGTGAATAATTCCCAGAAATTTAGGGTGTGAAATGGAACCAAAATAGGGGTTCAGATCATTGGACAAATTTTCATGGCTAAACGATCATATTTGTGTAAATGGAGAGATAATATCCAAAATATAATTACCAACTGATACTCGAGCTCATGAAAAGTTTGAATACAAAGGTGCAAGTTAAAGTAAGGAGGTTAAACATGCTCAACTTTTTATTAATGTCCCAAATTAAAAAGAATAAGTCTAATTATGATTAATTTGCTCACGTTTGATATAGAACGTGTTCTTTAATAAAGGGGATAGATCCGTTGAGCCTCGATCTGCCTATTTCAAATGGTTTGTTGTCATTCTATATTATAATTCATTCTAAAGAGGAAAGGTATATGGGAGGAAGAGGAGTCGAAATTTGAAAGGGGATTATGAAGAAAAATCCATGGAATATGTATTTTTTCTCATAAATTAGGTTTAGGATATTAATAAAATAATTAAATAAATAATTATTTAATTATATAATTATTTTTCCATGATGGAACATAAACCAAACTCTTGATGTTGACAAATTTCATACCTGGATGAGGGTAAAAACAATATTCAGAACTCAACAGTTGTAATAGAATTCCTATCTGAGACCATGTACATGAGGTATTTGGGTTTTATGTTATTAGATGTATAATTTAACAATTTAATTCATAGATTTGACCCACCGCCAATGAGAATGGGGTTCAAACATCCCATGCCGACTTATTTTATGCCATTAGTAGGGTAAATTCGGCATTACAGACCTAAAAGTGGTCTCAAATTTTCGATTCGAGAAACTATTTAAAAGTTATCCTATTTTCATTAATTGACAATTCATGAATAAAATAAAATTTTATTATAGGCACCCTGGGCCTCGGAATCGCACACCGCTTCATCGCCCGGATCTGGAATAAAATTACAAAATATTTCAATTTCTTATTAGAAAAAAAGTAGAGCGCTACATGTAGTGGTGGGTATTGGAACCGAACAGTTTGTGAATGTAATGTCTTAGTTGAAAAAAGCTATAAACAGTTAGGGATTCCTTGCAAGGGAACTGTAATAACCCGAATCATAATTTTCAAGTATTTATCTTGATTTATGGTGTTTTTTTAGAAAAATAGGAGTTCCATGAAATTTAAGGAGTACACGAAGTGTACATAGAAGTACACATTGTGTGCATGGTTGTTGGAGGTGGTTATGTACTGGTCGTGTAATGAATGAGTACATGCCATGTGGGGTGACATGGATACAACCTAAAGAGAATGCCGGTTAATGAATGTACAATGAATGTATATTAAATTAACACACTATGTAATTTTATTCATACTTGTTAAATCATACTGGGATTTCTCATCGTTCACGGAACACCCTTCTTCTAACATCGTCTCATCTAGGAGAAAACGAAGCCAATGATTCTTCTACGATCCCCCTACCTGCCATCTTTTCTCCGAATCAACCATTGTCGATTGAAATGGAGTCCCTATGGTGAGTTTTTCCCTATGCTAGAGCATCATCTATTGTTTCTTACTCTTTTGTGAAATAATCTTGGTGGAACATTTAATAAGTTTTTGTAGATGTTCAATATTCTAGGTCAAATAAAAGGCTGGTAATCAAATATATTGATTTTTCAACGATGTGGTACGTGGTTCATGCATTTCTAAAGTTTGTCTTTGAATTAAATGTTCAATATTGCACAATACCCTAATTTGGGGTATTACGTGTTTAGGGAATTTAACCCTATAATTCTTTCTAGGGCTTGATTGCTTGAGTTAGGGATCTTGTTTGAGAATAGTTTTTATTAAACTTTCGATGGATGTGTTTTCCAATGATTGAAATGATATTGGCCGTTTGGTCTACCTATTCCTATTAGGACTCTTTTTTTACATGACTAGTGTTATTAGGATAGAGTGATATTATCTGATATGTTATGCCATGATTTTTAGAAATTTATAAAAGTATTATACTATGATTTAATTTGGCTGCTGGATATCGTCCGTGCACAATTGACTTACACTGGGCTGTAGAACCTGGGGTAGTTGGACCATAGGGGGAATGGATGCTAAGTGATTAACCAGAGTGTATGTTATACTTTTCAGGTTAAGAGACTATATTGGGAATTCACATTGATTTCACCCTCAGAGTCTATGTAAATCCGCATTGCATGACCATAGTGGGAATTAGACATTGAGTGCTTCCCTAGAGTTAAGTAGTTACTATTACGAGATCACATGGGGAATTCATGATGTGTTCTTCCTCATAGAGACTATGTTAAATATTAACATGAGGGGTTAGACTGTGAGAACATCCAAGAGGGTTTCTTGCGTTTTTTTGGTTTATTATGTTTTATAAATGTAATATAATGTACCTTGAACTGTAGGATTTTTTACCTTTGTGTATATCCATGTTTATTATTTAATATTTCATATTTCCTACAAAATATATTCACTAATAGTTATTCATAGAAATTTGTGTACTTAGCTACTGGGATTTGTATCATATTCTATTTGGTCAAGATTTTGGGCCCAAACAGATTATATTGCTGCAGGTATTGAGAAGTGAAACAACCATCTACTTCAGTTACTTGACTGCTGTGGATATGGAGAGAATGGGACCAATCTATACCTTCTGATGCTTCTGGATTATATTTGTTTTTATTTTAATTTGGTATAGTGTGGTATTTCAGCTTTGTGACATTTTTGGCTGTGTTTTCGAGACAAATTTTACATGCATCATTTATATATATGTGCTATATTTGTTTATCTACATTTAGTCTTCCAATGTTTACTTGTTGTATAGTATTACAACATTGGATACTATTATATATATTTTTTCAGTTGAGTTACTTTTCCAATGAGGGAATATTTTTTCCCCTATCATACCCACGTCCCTCACTACTAGTCAGCAACCTCTGGTGTTTGTGGAAATGCGCTTGAGGACATGTAACCAACCAGTTTTTGGGAACCTATGGGAAGAACCCATAACTGGGACGTTACAAAGTGGTATCCGAGGAATTATTTTTTTCATTGACATACTATTTAGGGAATATATCCAAGGATAGTTAGGAATAGGTAATTGGTAATATTATTTCCAAATGAGTAGCTAGCCTAGGTACATGGAAAAGCTAATTTACCTCGATTATTACAATTTTCTAGTTTTGAAATTTTTACAATTGATTTGATTTCACCATTGGGTGATTCACATGTTTTGTGATGTTATCTTTGATATCATTGTTGTTCTATTTTTGTAGCAACCTGAGGAGATGAGGGTATGCCATCTCATGCATCATATATGAAATAGTTATAGATCACATGTCATGCATTCTTGTCATTACATTTAGGGTTCATTATTGATTGCATGTTTTTGGTATAGGTGTAGTGCTAGATATGAATACTATTGTGATGGATGACTTGAATGAATACCTACAATTTGATAGTGTATTTCTTATTGTTAATGGTTTCATTTGAATGAAAGAAGAACTTTGGTCTTTGAGGTGTTTTGTCCCCTCATGGATATGAATTTGGTGGAACATGTGTTCCTTTCACTGTTATACATTTATATACATTTATAGGATGCCACGTTTTGATTCCCAGGGAGTATAATCCCCATGGATCAGAATTTGTCACTTTAATGTTTTATCCAATGTTTTTACCTGTTCTGTACTAGTTTATATGGATTACTGTCTGGAAAAACCAATAATATACATTGGTTATTGATGAATACATGACATGTATCCCTCTGTTTGGGAATGAAATGTTTTTTATGTAAAGGTTTTGTAATACATGTACACATCGTGTAATCCATGATCATGTGACTACCTGTGTGGGCAGGGACATGAGGTTGGGAAATCATTAGTGGAACACGTCATTTTCCATAAGTACACTCCATGTTGTAGAGGCCATGTCTATGACCGTGTGACTAACGACATGGGTGGATGAAATCCTTATAGTACACACCGTGTATGGAATAAACATGCTATGTAGATTTAGTAGTGTCTCCAACCGTGTGACTAACAACACAGTCGGTTGAAACCTAAGTGGTACACATCGTGTCTAGCATAAACAGACCATGTAGTTTTATTCTATGATAGAACAAGGTGGTTTAGCTATGTAGAGTAACTATAGAAGGGGGAAATGATTCATGTACAAGCTATGTAAATGGGCTACACACTCTGTACAAGGTATGTTACACGACCCATTTTTTTAGAAGTACATGACCATTTAAGGACTTATGGGAACACACTGTGTAGGGTTTATACATGCAGTGTATCCGTGTTTTGATGAAAATGAATGACTTATTTATACTATTTATTTCTTGAAAATTTATGATTCTGTCCTTGATAATAATGAATTGAGGTGTGAAGTTGACCTAGCAGAGTAATGCCACCAAGATGTCCTCTGGTTGTACGCCAGATTCAGGGTAATGATCAGACACCGAACATGATAGAACATGTACTACCTGTAGATCCTCTCATTGTGCCCATCTTTGCAACAGTTTTCATTCTAGATGCAGGTGGTGATTCATAATTACGAGATGGTTTTCATGATGTTTATGCAAACCTCTAGGGGAGTACCACATCCTTCCCTATTTAAAGAATAGTTGACACGGGGTTTTCAGCAGCAGCATCCACAAACATTCTCAAGAGATATAGGACCTCAAGATGTAGAGTCATTTATTAAAGTCATGCTATTGATTTTCGTGCATCTGGATATGCATATAGAGATGATGGTGAAGCTTTCTAATTATATTTTTTGAGAATAAACCAAGAGATGGTGGGATGCGATCTCACATTTGGGATGCAAGCAGGTTATGGTGAGTGATGAGTTCAATAATAACTTCTATCATTACTTATACTCGGAGATTTTGAGGGCCGACCGAGCCCGATAGTTCATCATTTTGGAATAGGGTACTCTCTCAGTCGTAGTGTATTTTTATTGTTTCATAGAGATGCAGCACTTAACACCCATTCTATGGGGTGAACAGTTATTTCTAGCTGGGTAGTTGGAGGACGGTCTCAAGCATGCAATTTGATCTCTTGTGAACACCTTCAGGTAGGCTTCCATAACATTCATATTTAACCAGGTGCTGATCACATAGCATAATCTAAGGAATTTGAGGATTGTGAGCCCAGGTGGGTTGGCATACGGAGTTAGTAACCCTCCTATTGGTAGCCAGAAGTGACAGAGGGAATCTATGCATGCAAATCTGAGTTGATGGAATACTTCCTTTGGTGGCTAGGTTGTGCGCTACTAGTGCAGGAAGAGCGGGAATATGAGGCCACCTTTCCCAAGAGACCCATTTGAGTGCCGATATTTCAGAAAGATGGGACATCTTCTATGATTCTATCAATTTTTGTCACCAGTAGCTTGTGATAGGGGTTCTGGTTCGACTTTCTTACCGGTAGAGCACCAACAATCCCACATAAGACTAGGGGATGGAGCTCTTCATGCCGTTCAGGATTAGGGGGATGTCATGGCCATAGAGTTCAGGCATAAGGTTTTCGATAGCCATGGGGTGGATATGCTGATGGATCTCAGTCAGCTTCATAGGGCCGTAGTGCGGGTCAGGATTTTGTCATAGAGAAGACTTAGCCAAAGTAGAATCACAAACCCTCTACAGTTAGAGGTACAATTCTAGTTTCCTTAGTTTTATCATCTTCAATTTTTGATATAGGGGCTTCCCATATATTTTTATCTGTCACTATTGTGGAGAGCCTAGGGCTCTGTATTTTTACTTCTGATAATTTCTTGATCGTAGACACACTCTTGGTGACTAAAATAGCTATAGTACATCAGGGAAAAGAGTTCCATCATGAGGTTGGTGGGTGTCATTTCTTATGGGACCTCTATGTCATAGATATGATAGGTTATGACGTCATTCATGGAATGGATTTGTTAGTTCTATTTTAGGTTTTAGTCGATTTCTATAATCACAGTGCAAGTTTCACTTCCCTAGAGGGAGAATTGTTTCTTCATAAGGGTGAATAGGATGTCCAGGCATGTAGAACCTGACGTAAGAATCATGGGATGGGAGGAGTTACAACCCACGATTTCTTATCTATATCTGGATGAATAGTGAGCTTCACAGATATAATTTCTTATAGAGGTGGATCGTTTTAGGGATGTCATCCCATATTAAGATTAATGTTTTCCTACTGAGAGATAGGTAGACTTTCTTATTGAGATTATAATTTGATTGGCACCAGTGTACCTTCCTCCTTATATGATGGCTACAACAGAGTTATAGGAGTTCAATAATCATTTAGAGGAGTTACAGGCAAAGGGTATCATGTGACATAGTACTTATCCTTAGGGTTCGACTGTCCTGGTTGCAATGAAGGCAGATAATACCTTTAAACTTTTTGTAGATTATCGGAAGATGAACCGGTTTACAATCAAGAACTAATATACCTTCCTAAGGATTAATGAACTCTTTGACCAGATTCGAGGTGAACAGGTGTTCTAGAAGATTGACATGAGATCATGTTATTATCATTTGGGTGACAGATCTTCTGATATAACTATTACATCCTTTCGGAGGATATATGGTCAATACGAGTATGCAGTTATACTGTTTGGTCTCACAAATACACCTACAGTTTTTAGGGCCCTGATGAACCGATTGTTTCATCCATACGTCGATTCCACCATGGTGGTTTTCAGGGATGATATATTGGTGTAATATCACACTCGACATGACCCACCTATTCATCTTGAGATAATTTTGGGTACACTAAGAGAGAAACAATTTTATGCTAAGATCTCAAAATTCCATTTTGGGATAGACCATATTCACTACTGGGGTCGAATTATCTTAGAGACAGAAGTATAAGTGGACACATAAAAAGTGAGAGTAGTGGTTTCTTATGAGCGTCTAAAGAACGTCTTTTAGGTAGATAATTTTTTAGGACTAGCTGGTACAACAAACATTTCATATAGGACTTTTCACTCTTAGCCATACCACTGAAGGGTCTAACTAAGAGGGATTTGATGTACCTATGGATAGATTCATGTTATTATTCCTCTCAAGAGATGAAAGGGATATTGACTTTAGCACAAATTATAGTTTAATAAGAAATGGGAAAGAGATATACAGTTTACTGTGATGCATCAGGTATCGGTTTGGGAGTATTTCTTATGCAAGGGGGAGGAGTCTTTGCATACAAGTCTTAGTAGATGAGGCACCATGTGAGGAATTACCCCACACATAATCAATAGTTGGCTGCAGTTGTTCATGAATTACTCTATAGTGGAAATTATCTTTTGGGATTCCATTTTTAGGTTTTCACCAACCAAAAAAGTCTCAAGTACATATACACTAAGTGTGATCTAAATTTGAGATAGTGAAGGTGGTTTGAGTACCTTCAGTAATTTTATTTTGAGATTCGTTTCCCATCTAGGAAAGGCTACACATTGGCTGATTCATTGTGTAGGACTCAGATACCATCATTTCAGGATAACAGAAGTGAGTGGTAACTTATGGACCCATTCTATGAGATTAATTTGGAGGTGCACAATAGACATGGAAATGCATTTCTTTTTCTTTAGTTCTTACCTCTACTCTAGTAGAGTAAGTGTGAATAAGGAAGATATCAGATTCTGAAGGCCTAGTCTTGCAGGATATGGTGTTAGGAGAGGACCCTATTACAAAATGGACCACATGCTAGGATGAGATCTTGAGTTTTTATGGGTTCGTATGGTTGTCAGAAAACATACAAGAGGAGATGATTGTGGGATGTCCATTATTTAGTTTCACCAGTTCATCCTAGCATCACCATGATGTATAAATATGTACACCGTTAGTATTGGTGGACATGTATGATGAGAGTTTTTACTAGATTTGTGATGAGGTGTTCCACCTATTAGTAGGTGACGGTAGAGCATCATTGACCAACATGACTTTTGAAGCAGTTATCGATTACCTAGTGGAAGACAAATGATGTCGTGATGGAATTCATGATAGGTTTATCGAGGTCACCATATGGGAACTATACAATTTGGGATGACAATTATATACTCATGAAGGTTTCACACTTCTTACTAATCAAGGAGACCTTCAGTGTTGATGATTTGGGAAGGTTGTACATCTATGAGATTTTTTGTTTACATGGGGTTACAGAAACCATTATTTTCGATAGTGATACACATTTTACTTCTTAGGTCTGGAAAGGAAAATAGAGGGTTTTGGTACACAGGTAATTATGAGTACAACTTACCATCCCATGAAAGATGGCTTGTCCGAGCATACGATTCAGGTGCTAGAGGAAATGCTTCGAGCATGCATTCGAGATTTTGGAGGTTCTAGGAGAATCACATACCCCTGGTGGGGTTTTCTAACAATAATAGTTTTCAAGAAACTATACATATGGTGTCATATGAGGGCTTGTATGATAGGCCATTCCAATCACCCATATGTTGGCTGGTGGTAGGAGAGGAAACTATGTTGGGACCTCGTCTTCTCTAGAAGAACATAGAGCAGGAGGAATTTATTTGGAAGAGGATGGATACTACACCATCATGATAGAAGTATTATGAGGATTTATGGAGAATACCTATAGATTTTGAGGTCAGGGATCAGGTTTTCTTATGTGTCACAATGAGGATGAGACACATGAGGATTAAGAGATAGGGTTGAATTTCACCGAGATATGTCTGGCTGTTTGAGGTATTGGATAGAGTGAGAACGGTTGCCTATCAGATGTAGTTACCTCCAAGTTACAAAGCTATGCAAGACGTCATCCATGTTTCTCAGTTATGATGATACTTATAAATCCCATCTCATGTTTTAAACCCCAAGGAGGAAGATTTATAGGTGGATGCTTCATTAAATAGCATCCTGTTGGTATTGTTGATGAGGGTGAGAAGGTACTCAGTGTCCAGTATGTTTTTTCTAGTATGGGTTCTATGGAAGCACGAGTGAGTACATGTCGAGACATGGGAGAGGGAGACCGATCTGAGATCATAGTGGCTGGATCTGTTCAAGTATTCTTCATCACCACTATATTAGGGTAATTCATTGATGAATTTCTCTAATGAGGATGATTATAATAACCGAAGTATTCTTTTCATGTGTAGATCACGATTTCTGGTGTTTTTTTTAGAAAAAGAGGAGTTTCTGTAATTTTATGGAGTACATGTCATGTACTTAGGAGAACACACAGTGTACCTGGATACCATAAGCAGCCATTAACTGGCCATGTAACATCTGAGTACATGGATGTGTGGGGTAACCAAGATACCACATAAATTAGAGTCTAGTTAAGGCTTGTACATGTTGTGTACATTAAAAAAACACGACCTGTAATTTTCTATTAATTTGTTAATTCAGACAAGGATCATTTCTCATTTATAGAACACCTTTCTTCTAACGTCATCTCTTTTAGGAGTGACTGAAGTGATGATTCCTCTCTAAGCCCACGACCCGCCACTCGTTCTCCGAATCAACCACTGTCGATTACATTGGAATCACTATGGCGAGTTCACCCTTCTTCTAGATCATCATCTCTTGATTCCTCTTATTTTTTGATATATTCTTAGTTGAACATTTTAGTTGTTTATAGAGATATACAATGTTATTGGTCAAATAATAGGAAAGGATTAAACAATTTCAATCGTACAATATCAAGGTAGGTGGTTTGTGACTTTCCATAGTTTTTCATTGAATTATATGTGCAAAATATCCCAAAACCCTAGTTTGAGGTATTTTGTGTATAGGAAATTAAACCCCTTAATGTATCTAATGCCTGGATTTATTGAGTTAGGGATATTTTTTAAAAATAAGACCTTTTTACCTTGAAATGGATGTGTTTTCCCATGTTTGAACTGATATTAGCCATTGGGGCTAGCTTTCTCTATTATAATTCTTTGTTTTCCAGGACTAGTGTTGTTAGGCTGGAGTGATATTATCTGATGTGCTTTGTCATTCATTGTAGCAATTTATCCAAGTTGTATGTTGTTATTTTCTTTGGCTGCTGGATATCATTTCGGTATGATTCTCATACACAGGGTTGTGGTAACTTAATGTAGTTAGACCATTAGAGGAATGGAAATTGACGGCTCCCCTAGAGTGTCTGTTATAATTTTTTAATTGTGAGACCATAGGGGGGATTTATGTTGAGTTCTCCCTCAGAGAGTCTTTAGTTTTAGGTTACAAGACCATAGGGGGAATCATATGTTGATTGCTTTCCCAAAGCATCCTTAGTTACCATTATGAGACCACATGGGGTACTGAGGGTGAGTGCTTCCTCATAGAGTTTTTTTAAAGAAAGACCAGATGGGTTAGAATATGAGAACATCCTAGATGGATGCTTGTGTTTATTGGTTGATTAATTTTTATTAATTCAAATGAATGCTTCTTGAACTGTATGATTTTTTACCTTGGTGTACTTCCCTATTTATTACTTCATTTTTAATATTACCTGCCATATATATTCACCCACAATTAGCACATATCTTTGGGTGGTTTCCCACTTGGATTCATCTCTTAACCTATTGTGCTAATGATTTTGGGCCTAAAAATATTATATTTATAGAGGTTTAGATAAGGGAATTCTCCCTTCTAGATTAGGTACTTGACTGTTGTGGAGATTGAGAGCATCAGACCAAGTAGTGGCATTTGATGTTGTGGGAGTTTATTTGTTTTTCTTATACGTTGGTTTAATACTATATTTCAGCATTGTGATTTGTTTGTCTATTTTATTCGACATATGTGTCATGCATTAGTTATATATATGTTCTCTAGTCGTTTATCTTCTTTCAGTCTTCTATTGTTTATTTATTGTATAGTATTACTACTTCTACTGCTATTATCAATTTATTTCGGTTGTGTTACTCTTATAATGAGGGCATAGTTTCTCGACTATCACACCCAAGGCCCTTGCTACTAGTCGACACCATATAGTATTAAAGAAAATTATTTTGAGGCCATGTGACCGACTGGGGTATAGGGAACCTTGGGGCAGTACTTAGAATCAGGACGTTATAAGAACAATCGGATCTTCCAGAATAGAACATGGTGATAGTGTAACATTTTATGATGGAACATCATCTTTCTTTAAATGGATATTATATCCTAGTAATAGTTGAATGATGGATTGTAGACCATTAATTATATATTTTATGTCATGCGATTGTCAAATAATTAAGTGGTTGGTCTAGATATTTATTATTTTGATGGTGAAGTGGAACAACAGTGGTCAATAGTCCCATATATTATGGTTAATAAAGATATTGACGCCTTGTAATTAGATGAATTTAAAAACCATTTCCCAAAATTATATTTTACTATGTTGGTTCGATATAGGATGGAAAATATTTACTTAATTGAAAAAAAGTATGAAGACTCGGTATCCGTTTATGAAACAATATTCACACGTTTGGAAATGTATTCTCAAAATACTATTTAAGAGATTTATAGTAAAATCAATAATTTTTACTCAAGAGTGATGTGGAAGTACCAATATAATTTGGACTATTGAAAATTAAAATGGTATGAGAAACATGTTCAATGTGCTAAGAGGGTAGAAATTTTGTTTTTGAAGATCACATGTACTTTGAAAAGAAGAAGACGAAGAGGCCCAGTTTGAAAGTGATAGGAAACTATAAATCAATGATATATGATGTTAAGAGAATACAGAATATAATTTTTTGTATGTTTAGTAAACAATTCCTTGGGGAATTTAATATAAAATATTTTAACTATTTCGAATAAGTTAAGGTTGGAAATATTGAAAAAGATTAAAATGAAAATGATCTTAGTGATTATTTATTTAATTCTAATAAGACAAATGTATTGTGATTTAAATATGTTGAGATGAAGAATTATGAAAATAACTAACATTTGAAAGATCCATTGATGGAAGGAATATAGATTTTAAGAAAAAATGTCTAGTGAGATCCTTTTCAACTACATCAATAGATGTGAGGCCATCCAATGAAGTGGTATCAAGTACTTTGTTTATTTACATGTATTTATTAATAATTTCTATGTTATGGGGTCTACGCATTACATTGTTTCAGATAAATTTTCATGTAAATTTTAAATTCTAGCTAAATAAATGGTACTGGAAATTATAGTTAAAATTAGTTAAAATATTATTGCAAAAATTAATTTGAATATTCTTCCTATTTTTTTCCATCGAAAAAATTATGTTCAAAACTTTTTTCTTTTTTCAATAGTTGATTTTGATGTTATTCTACGCATGTATTGGATTTATATATATGATGTTATGATTGATTTAAGAGTTAACATATTGGTTTTTCATAAATAGTTTCAGTTTTAATATAATAATTAAACCATATAATAGATAACAAAACAAAAGAAGAGAAACTGTTAAAATATTGACATGAATGTTATCATTTTCGTATTGTTCAAAACATGGGAACTGATCAAATAAGTGATTTCCCAGTTGTAAATTAATACCTTGATGTTTTTCTTGATTAGTATCACAATGTAATACCTAAATATTAAGTTGTTATTACTTTTGAATTAGTTCCTGATGTTATGCCAACTTCAAAATTCCCTTTTTGAAAGGCTCAAGTTGAACTTTTAAAATATAAAAATTAGTTACAAGGGTTGCTTGACAAAGACATCATTCATCCAAGACCTTCACTATGGGGTGAAACTATTTTAAATTTGAATAAGATAGATGTCTCCACTAGAATTTTCATTGATTTAATAGATTTTAATGACAACAATTTTAAGAATAGGTATCAATTTCATCATATCGATGAATTGTTTGATCAGCTCCTACGAGCACATTATTTTTTCATGATTGACTTGAGATCTTGTTACCTCCAACTAGAGGTTAATAATGAAAGAAATTATAAAAATATATTTTTTACTATATATGGGAATTATGATTTTGTTGTTATTCTCTTTGATTTTTCCAGTTGCCCTACAACATTTCAGGGTCCTATGAATAGAATATTCCATATATATTTTCATTACTTTGTTGTTTTTATATTGATGATATTTTGGTCTCTAAAAGATTTGATGGGGATCATGAAAAATATTTATGTATTTTCATGAAAACTATAATAGAAAATATGTTATATATAAAATTTAGGATATATTATTATCAGTTCCAACATACATCTTCTCATTTATCATTGTAAATAATGGTTGTCTAATAGTTGATCCAACAAAATCAAAAGTGGTCAATGAAAGGACAATAACTACAATTGTTACATAGATTTGAAGTTTTCATGTATTTTTAGTGTATTAACTATGAATTTTTATAAACATCACATGGTTAAAAATTCTAATAAATAATTTTACATTAAAATGGTTTAACATTATATGAATAGAAAAATTTGATGCTTGTTTTTTGGAACTGAATAATAGATCGATGAATGACGATACTTTGGTCCTGACTTCCAAAAAGGGAGAAATTATCATCTACATTGATTCTTCATTTAATAAACTAGGTTTTGTTCTAATAGTGAATGATTAGTTAATTTGTTTTTTACAAGACAACAGAAATCTCATGAACTTAATTATACCACCCATGATTTTTAATTAACTACTATGGTTATTTATTTAAAAAATTGGAGACATCACTTATATAAATACAAATGAGAAATATTTACTATCCATAAGATTTTAATTTATATTTTATTATAATGAATTTATTCTAAGGAATAGAATATGGCTCAAATTGAATAATGGTTATGATTTCATGATCAATTACCATCCTGAAAAATGAAATAATTTCACGGAGGCATTGAGTTAAAAACATCATGCTACAGTAATAATTTAATATTTGGTTCATGACCCTTTAAATAATTATTTGATAAATTTTGTTTTGGAAGTTATTTGGGAAGAAAATTATTATGTTTTGTTTTATGTGAATGTGCAGGCATCTCTATCAGGCATAATTAAGAATACACAAAAGGAAGGCTGTGAGTTGCTGATTAATATAGATTAGGTTAAAAGGGGTATGTTCAAAAAATTTAACACTATGAAAGTATTTATTTTATGATTTTGTAAGAGATAAGGAGGGCCTTTGGATTCCCATATGAAGAATATATTTTTGTCTTAATCTTACAATTCTCCATTTCCAAATCCTCCAGGTAGCATTAACTTGTACAAAGAACATGCGAATTATTGCTAGTGGATTAGAATTAAATGGGGAATTGTAGATTTTATCATGAAATGTTTTACATTTCAATATGTTAAGACAATGTGACAGAAAACAATGAGGATTATTTATCCATTTCCATTTCAAGAGTTGAAATAGGAAAATATATCCACCTATTTCATCGTGGGACTACTAATGAATTATCTAGGTAAAAATTCATTTTGTATTATTTTTGACCGAATCACTAAATTTGAACATTTCCTTCCCATTCAAAACACTATGCCTTTAGGAATAATTTCTTGATAATGCTTCAATGTGATTGTTAGATTACATGGATTTCATCTATCAGTTGTTTATAACCATGATCCTAGGTCAACTTATAACATTTTGAAAGGCCTTCAGTAGTCACTAGGCTGAACATTAAATTTTTATACTAATTTTCATCCACATTATAATGGGTTTATCGGGAGAACAAGACATATCTAATATGGAAGTGTAAGATATTTTTCAATGGATATCCAAGGAAATTTGTTTAATGGTATTTCATTTGTTTCTTATTCATATAATATCAATTTTCTTTCAAGTATACAGAAGACACTATATGAGGAATTATATGGAAAGTTGTTTAAAAATCTCATATTTTTGGTTGAGGTTAGAAAATTTATGTTTATGGGACTATAATTAGTAGATGAATTGTCTGAGAAAGTCATGATGATCCATCAACATATAAGGATAGCTCAGAGAAAGCAAAAAATTTATTTAGATGACCAAAGGAAAGTCCTTTCTTTCATGTTAGGAAATTATGTTTTCCTAAAAACATCTCATTGGAGATGTTTTATTCATTTTGGTAGGAATATAATGATATGTCCATGGTTCATCAATAATTTTGAAATCATGGAGAATGTTGGGATAGTTTTCTATTGAGTTTCTTTATCTTTGATTTTTCCTCAACTACACAATGATTTTCATGTTTTGATATTAAGAATATATGATCATCCTTCATCTTATGTTTTGATCACTGAAGTAGTTCATTATGTAAATAATCGTTATAATCAAGAGAACCATTTTAATCAATTTAATCGGTATAGTTTCATAATCATAGAGAGAATATATTGTTGAATATTGTAGTTACCCATGTTAAGGTTTTTTGGGAGAAACCACATGGTTAATGAAGAAATATTAGAATCCATAAATTCTATGAGGGAAATGAATCGTCAATTATTTAACATGTAAATTAAATTTTCAAGAAAGAAATTTCCAAAAGTGCGGGGGGGGGGGGGGGGGGGGTTGAATGTAACCACCCATGAACTTATATATTAATTTATTTTCATTTTAGAATTTAATTGTTATTTTTTTAAAATTTATAATAAAATATGTGGTATTTATAAGTATATAATATATTATAATAGACTAGGAACATCATGTATGATATTAAATATATTATTTCTCTTTTATATGTGTAAAAATGATATATTTACATCATAAAATGAGTAAATAAATGTTTTGGAAATGATAAATTATGTGTTGTTATTTTTCAGAAGTTATAAATATTTAATTAAAATTTTATTATAAATATAATGATTTAAAATAAAATATATTTTCATAAAATGGATTTACAAAAAAATATTTTATTTTATTATGATTATAATATATCTTTATGACACATTAATTATTTTTTCGATGTGTAATAAAATCATTTATAATTCTAAAACTGGTAATTTTTTAATAAATGATATTTTTATTAAAATTTAAATTTCATATTTTTAGATAATTATTTTTAAAATATGTATTGAATTTTTTATTTCTACACGATGAAAAATGGGTATGCGAATTTTTTTTGGATTTTCTAAATTAATTTTTCCCGGAGTAGTAAAATATTGTAATTTATGGTATATATTCATTATAAGTTAAATAGAATATTCCTTGAGTAATAACTGATTTAAGAACCATAATATAGATCCCGCATTCATTATTTTATTATTTTTTGTGATTATTCTAAATATATTCATAGACTTGAGCCAGAATATTAAACAAATTCTTATAATAATGGGAAAACACACCTCTGATCCACTATAAATACCACCCTCACCACATCTTATCCTTGAAGCTCAAAGCAATATAGCTTTAATAATATATTTATAATTTCATTACCAAGTCTCTTCCACATTTCAAGACCTAAAAATCTCACTAAAAGGCCAAAACAAATATCCATAAAGAGGTTCTTAAGGAGGATAATTCTAAAGGGAAAATCCTCTATCATTTTTATTTATTTTATTTTCAATTATTTCTCTTGTCTTTAACTCTAATCATATCCACATAAAAAAGGAATGATAACTAAATTATCATATATAAATTTTAATTTTTTCAATTTCATGGAAAAATCCATCATCCAAACTTATTTACCTCCATAATTTATTCTAAAAATGAGAAAATCATTCGTCATGTATCAATTTACCGCCCTCAAGGAATATAAAGTTTCATTTTTTTAGTAGCACCTACAAGGATTGTCCCAAAAAATTATAATGATTAAATAATATTTCCTTATACATATTATAATTTAATTAATATTCTATAACAAATTTATATACATGATATTTAATAAAATGATATATGTTTGTGATAATAGAAAAAACACCAAAATAAATTCAATTATTTTCATTAATGTTTTATATAATTACCCAACCTAATATATGAAGATTAAATGATATATGGTATAATTTAAAATTATATAAAAATATTAACACAATTTAATTCCATATTAATTGTTTCACATCCATATGACCATAAATCTAATAATGAATCAACCATGGAAACTATTAAACAAATCCACACAAAACTATAAAAAACAATATATCATTAGTAAATGGGTAGAAATATGTTATAAGTATATAATATATGTAATTAGAAATATGAATATGGTTCATTAATATATTAATAGTACCATTTAAACCATTTTATAGGATGTTTGTACTTGTTTGAACTTAGATCAATCCTAGTTAAGGGAATTCATAACAAAATTTTTATTTCATTAGGTTAATATTATACTTCATTGATTACGTGGTACTAAAATTAATTGTGAAATTAATTTTGATTATATTATGTTTTATATTGTGTATTTATTTCATATACACATATTCTATTAACATTATTAATTATCACATTAAATATATGATATTTGGAAAGGGCTTTTCTTTAAAATTCATATTTTTAATATATATTTATTAGAAAATTCAAAAAGAAATGTTATAATGAAGGCATTATTATTTTATTATTATTTTATGGTTCTTCAGAATTCTTTATTTTTATGGTTCAGACATATATCTTCCCTCAATGAATTGGGTATGATAATTTTTGAGTTCAATTGTATGGTTATTCCAAGTCTAACTACAATGGTTACACCATAAAGTAGTCACGCAGGTTACATTGTAAGGTATCCATGATGATTACATTAGAAGTTAGTAGTAAGGGTTAAATTGTAATGTATCTATAAGGGTTAAAAACCATATGTTTTTTTATGAGGATTAAAATATTATTTAATTAATTCCCCTTGTTATCATTACAGTATTATGTATGTTTCTTATGTTTTTTGGAAATCTATTATTTTCACAAATTAACTTTATGATACTAATTTTGTGAGAAGTATGACCCTATGAATCATATGATTATAAGAATTAATGGAATATTAGTATCGTAATTTCATTTTGTGTATATTACTATGAAATTTGATCTCATCCAATGTTTTAAGATCATTTTCATAGAGTTTAACGATGATTAAAATAAAGATTAATCCATCATAAATGTTTTGATGATTTCCATGAAATGATTTCATGTATTGTTAATATCTTTTGTATTATGGAAGAATTATATATTGTTTTAGTATTATCCAATTTATATTATTTTTTGATGTTATGTATAAATTATGTCCTAATTTTATAAAAATCTAAACCATAAAGAACTCTTGGAATATATGGAAGTTAATTCTATAAGAATTACAAGATTATGTAATATTTGTGGTTGGGACCATATAGCTACATTGACTATGTATAATGGTATTATATCTATAATAGACATGATTAATGTGGGAAGATTCCATTATTGTATGGTTATAGACATATCCTTTATTATATAATTAAATAACCAAGAATATTTAATAAAAGAGAGTTTTCAGAATATTAAAATGTGTTTTAGTTAAATGGAATGGTAATTAACTATTAATTCTCATAGATATAAACATAATATTATAGAAATTTCACATCCTCACTACTATCCTAGGATTATATCTTAGTCTCAATGGTCACGATCATCGAAGGGAACACACTTCCCAGGTCACATCGATACCATTTTCATTCATATGAGTGGTTTTATTCATTAATCCATCCATATTCATTGGATACTGGATCTCATAAGATATCAATACATAGGTAGGGGATCACACCCAATGAATCTGATGGATACCTAACCTTATCCTATAAAACAAACTCAAAATGGGATTTAAATACATGGATTTTTGAAACATAAATACCTACCATATCACAGGGATGACTGATAGAGGGTCACACCACATTCCATATATAGGGAAATATCCTATAAAAATCAAGTCAATAGAAGGATTATTTCAAATACAATACTATATATGGGATACCAAAATCTACCCTCTTATGATTTCACCAAGGGAATATAACAACATAGATACTAAGACAGATCTATGGATATTAATGGACACATTCTTACACAAATGTGATACACACAATGTACATGGGGTATAAAGAATTACCCTATTTGTCTGATCATACAAATCCCGTGTTCATGTACTCTAGACCATCCCCATGTACTCTGGTTATGCCCACTTATGTTGGTCATGTTGTTGTGCTTGTACGAGGGTTACATGTTTTTCCTATAGCTTTGTGTGACATGAAATTTAGTCGAGTCACATGTCAATGTGTAATTTATCTTCATGGTTAATCCAAATATAAAATTTATGTGGATCCACATGGATTGTGTTCTTATGAACTAAAAACGTTGAATATTATGATTTTCTTTAAATTCCAAATTTCACATGATTGCTTTACCACTCTACCAACACCAATATTTTAACAATGATCATTCCAAAAATATATATCTTGTTTGACCAAACCTTAATCAATTCGATGGTTTTATTTCAATGATCATATATTATGAAAACACCAATAATCATGATCTAAATTCACCTATATCATTTATATTTTGAAATATAGATCACTAAAACCATCAGTAGGCCTTTGAAATCCTCATAATACCTCTATAAAATATTTAATACCAAATCTATACAAAAAAATAGATCAGTTTGGAAGAAGACCAATTAAATGGTGATTAGTTTCAGAAATAGTCAAACAATCATTCAAATGGAATACTGATGATGACGATTTGAAGAATTCGGGGAGAAAATTATTAAACACGGGAAGGAGAAATTAAGTTTTCCTATGGTTTTAGATTAACTTTTATCATATTCTATGAAATAGATGAACGGGGTAAAAAAATCATCCTTATATAAGTATGATTATTAGAAAATAATCACAAAATGATCCATGAATAAATTTTACGAATGAATAAATTAATGTTAACCATGGTGTAATATTATATTGATATTAATGCCACAAAAAATTCCAACCTCATGATTAGATCATTTATTATTAAAGAATGATATAGTATTGATTTCATTTATCATGTACATGAATATTCTTGATGATGAAATCCCCTCAATATTATGATAATCAATCAATGACCTCACCATCATTCATCAATGCTCTCCTCTAAATATCTCTAACCCAATATTTAGGGTTATAAATATGACACTTGTTTTTGCCTCTATATGGAAAATTTTATTCTATGCCTCATTTATTTGGTGATTAATAGACACTAAAATAATTAATTAATTTATTCTCCAATTATCTCACTTATGACTACACATAAAAAAATACTTTACATGAACAATGACTTAGTCAGGCCTAGGGTAAAACATATATTCTATAATTAATGGAAGTCTTACTTTTCCAATTTTATATAAAATTGTGAATATAATTCCTAATGTTATAAGGAAATTGACATTTGATATTCTATATTTGTTAATATTTCTATATATACATAGGCTCCATGAGAAATGGAATTCTATGGAAAATTTGTAACTAACTCTGATTTAAAATATTAAAATGTGTTACACATAAAAGGAATATCTTTTATAATTAATCTATCATGAGAGACCAAATAAATCATTCATAATAACATATAAATACTTTCATGTCAGTTACCATTCATATGAATGGATGAATTAATATATAAACTCCTACATCTAATGTATCATTACATTCATATGAACAGACAAACCATTAATATGAACACCCAATCCTTTAATTGGAAATTTTATTTGCCTATAATACCTCTCATATATGAAAAAGTGTCTGATCCTCCATCATAATGTGACCACAAAATATATTATTTAACTAAAATTACTTCTATATAGGGAATTTAATTTTTTTCATTGTATCAATGTGTTTATTAGAAAAAACCTGAACATTTTAGATAATATACAAGACCCAATACATATTTAAAAGTATTTAAAAAAATGTTCCCATATGGGCATACACATAATATTCTATTCTGTACGAAATTTAGATACCACATATTCATACTGAATGTATTCATATGTAAACATTTGAAAAACAATATTAATGGATTTGATTTATAAATCCTTTAGATTTTTCATTCATAAATTTTCAGTTGTATTTTTTGAGGTTATTCTCAATTTTTTAATAAAATTGATGAAGATGAAAAGTATTTTAGTTTTATATTAAAGACCCTATGATAGAAGAAATTTATTTTTAAATTAATAAGAACTATTTTGAAACAAAATATATCATTATTAGGTCTTATAATCAAAATCATGGGTATATTTTATGAATATTATAGGATAAATGTATTTAAAGAATGTTGAAGACAAAATAAAATAATAGATATTCATATTTTTAATGTACAAAACAAATAGTACTAAAGATATTCGCGAAATTTCTCATGATTATAAAATAATTTTGATGAGGATAACTCTATACGGATTATAGCTTCTAATGATAGAATAATTTTGTATATGGAGATTAATAATGATCTAGGATACACTGGATATTTTAATTGTACATTGAGAAAATTCCCATGATTATGAAATACATTGACCATGTAATCTTATTACGGAGTAAATCAATTTAGTATAAAATAATGCGAATATGGATTCAAGGTTGCTGAGAATGTTTTGGTCATACCAATTAACTCAAACTACATTATAGTGAGTAGGGGTTTTAGATAGAAATATTCTCATAAATTAATTGATTGTGTTGTTTTCACATAAAAATTATTGATATTGTATCTTATACCGTAAATCAATCTAATATCCAAAGTAATAATTACATGATCAATGAAGTAGAATTATTAGTGGTAATTTTTGTACTATATATCTAGATACATTTTCTATACCTTCATAAGTGTGATACATATATTTATCAGAAGTGATTAAAATATATATTCATATATAATTGTTCAACACATGTAAAAAATATGTGGAAATATTTGATCAAGGAACATGATTATCTAATATATTACCTTCCTTGGAGGTAAAATATGTTGGTTGATGTTATCAACTGAAAGGATTATGATTCCTAATCAATTATGTACATTAAAAGTGATCTAGTATTCATGAGTAACTAATGGTTATGCATTTAATTATTAGTAGGGGTGATAAAATCCCATCTTATATAAATCATTTCCCATACATCCTTATAGAGAAAATTGAAGATGAATAGGATGATGAAATATAAATATTAATGTTTCAAGGAAATATTTTAATATTTTCCAAGAAAAAGAAGAAGATATACTATTTTGAACATGATTATATATCAATACCATAACAATAGAGTTAAATATAGTTTCATTCACATATATCAACAATCTATATTCCTCTAAAAATTAATTAACATATTGAAATTTTTTAGATAAAATACGATATGAAAACACGAGTCAACAGATTCTATAGTATATATCATTAATGTTTTTTCTATAAACTAGTTTAGTTAAAAAGATAAATTTTTAAGGGTATGATTCAAACATTACCGATTCCAATATTAATATATTAGAACATTCTTATTTATATTTCCATCCTTATTCTGAGAACCTATATTTGTGAAAATGAATATTTTCTTGTGGTTCATTAACTTTCTATTTCATCACACTTCATTTCTATTTGAGATGGTTTAATCATATGACATACATCAATGATATAAGTTAAATAATTTTTCTTTTTTTCCACTAACTGTCACATTCAATTTTATTTTATTAGGATCCATGATTCATTATAAAATTTTAAAAAATATTTAACATGTATTGTATATGAAACTAAATTTAGAATTTACTATCATCCTCAAAGTTATCTTCAATATAAAATGAAAACATATACATTGGAAGATATAATTAAGCCCTTATAAATTGATTTTAATGTTTGTTTGGGTTACAAATTACATATGTTTATTTATTAATTGACAATATTTTTTATATAATAATTTATATAGGTCTATATGAGGATCTTCCAGGTAAGTGAGGGAGAACTCTAACAGGTTTGGATAAAGTTGAATAAAATACTTTATTATTAGTATAGATTGATAATAAAATATAAAAAAAAAATTCAAACCCTTCGTTGACATATTAACGAAATAAAAAGGCAATACAAGGGAAATGAAGATAATTTGGGATGATACATGGAGTTTGATATTGGTGAAATATTAATCCTTTTGTTAACCCCATGTAAGGTCGTTATGAGGTTTGAGATGTTGGGAATGTTCATACCTATATATAATGGCCACATTAATAATCATTAACATTGCGATATTGTATCTTATCAACATTAAATTCCACTAAACAATTCAAAGTTACATGAAATATTATAGTTATCAATTTATAAAATTACATATAATATTCATCACATATACTAAACTAAGAGGAAATAAGTATAAATGTAATATCCACGGTAAATAAAGGATAAGACAATTTCATGTTTATTAATAATTGTAAATTAAATATTAATTTTACTTTAAAGGGGATGCTATGTTTGATGGCATAATTGACATGCAAAAATAGGTTTCTCCAAAGTCTAATCTTTCACACAATAATGAATCATACAGAAGAACAATAATATAATATTATTTTAAATGGAAGTTGATTCCTAGCCGTTGTATTGATAGGAATGAAAACAAATAAGAACAATATGATTATGCAGGTTTATTAAAATTTTTAACATTTTTCCAATAATGTTTAAAGGCTTAAAATAAAAATGAATCTGATTGTATGCACATATACTCTAATATTCATTAAATGGTCAATTTGTCACCTTTTAATGGAAAACCCTATTTAAAACAAGTTTTGTTAACTGTTATATTTTCTATTGGAAAAACTAAAATACTTATTTAGAATTGGGGCCTTAAAATTTACTTTGGGTAAATTTTTGCTATTTTTCTAATAAAATTCCTTTTTAATGAATACTGAATAATAATATATTTGAATTCAAAATGGTCTTTTAATATAACTAATTTATATGGTTATATAATCATTTTAATTTTTTTTAAAGTGTAATTAGATTATATTTTTACCATTTAATCTAATGTTGGTCATTGGATTTAACTATATTTTGAAATTGGACATAAACAAGTGTCAATCTTTTGATAGTTATTAATTCTTAAAAACATGCTTTTTTGTTTAAACAAAAGAAATTAATTTAAAATTAATTAATGAAACATCTATGTTTTGAATTTCGTTAAATAATTATAATTTTTTTAATTCAGATTATATATATATCTTAGGCTGGTATTTTGGTATTTTTCTGAAAACCTTTAATTTTTAATGAATAGTGAAAACACTGAGTAGTAGAAAAAAACCGAATTTTTCATTTAAATAAAACTTTACCACTTATGTGAATAGGATTTTAAAAATCTTACATACATGATTTTTTTATTATGTAAATGTGGTATAATAAGATGAAAATAATATTCGGCGAATTGTAACTATTGACTTTTATTTACAGCATTGAATGTTAAATAGGATAATTCAAGATAAAAATAATATTTTAATAATTTTAAATTACTCAAACATGTGTACTAATCCAATTGGTTGATACATTTATGACACTGGTAATACTTGGGTTGATTTTGGGACCTCATGGAGCTACTTGAGAGTGATAATGACACTTTATATTAATTAATTTAATGTAATGACAAAAAATGACAAAAACATATATCTTTTAGTAAATCAATTCTTACATGGGGATATATAATTTATCTCTTCGACAATAAATATTCACTTTAAAGAGAAAACTATTTCCTACATCAAGTTATTTTTTTATAATTTCTATACATCATATAAAAAAATTATTTATGACACAATAATTATGCAGTGTTTACCTCATTAATGAATCATTTAAATAAATAAAATTATAAAAATTAAAACAATATCCCAAACCTATACAATTCATATTGGATGGTTTTATATTGAACAATATACATCTTTTATACAACTTTAATATGTTTTGGACCTTTGGAAACGTAAAATTATTATATAATAAAATAATATTTTCAAACATTCCTAAAGATCCCCTCCTCCCTCTTATAGAAAGATCTCACCTTTAAACCATTACCCACACCTCTTAAACCCCTTGTATTGTCTAACCACAGCCCAAATATGCTTTCAAGATCCCTCTATTACATCTAGAAGCCATACCATAGGCACAAGAAACTTCATCGAACCCTTTTTTCTCAAACCAAAGTGAGTTACCTGATTTAAAGGTAACATATTTTCTTAAATTATTTTTGTTTATTTTACTTCTATACCCCCCTAAACAATACTTATATAAATATTTTATAACAAAACAATTATATTAAATATACATGTATGTTTTATGATAATTATTCAAACAAAAAATACATACACATCTTTCCAACAGGTAACGAACATTCTCTTTTTGTGGACGGCGAACAGCTGCCTCACGAAACGAAGAATGTTCAATATTCTCCTACCCCCTCTTATGGTGTCCATTAATAAAGAAATATATTTACATGTGATATATACTATATATATATATAGTCTCTATACTTCTGTATTTTTAATTTATATCATATCTTTATGGTTTCCATAATGTGTAAATACGATAATTTCATTTGAGGGAGTGCGGACTACCAACCTTCAATGTGATATGACTAATTCATGCGATACGTAGAGAATATAAAGTATGGTGTGGTTGAAATTTTATATATGATTATACTATAATTATAATATACCTATTTATAATTAATTTATCATTTCATTAAATACAAAATAGAAATGAACATATCGTTCATGCATGCGTACAACTTACCGTCTCCATTAATGGTGCATTTCATTTCTTATCTCCAAATGTTATATAATATTATAGATACATATATATACTATATATATATATGATATATATGACATCTAAATCTTGAATGTAATTCTGGTGATAATAGACTTTTGACAAAAAGGATAACTTGTAATTATAAGAAGTTCATTTTTACTAAAGTACCAAATATCGACAAAACGAAAATTATTAACTTAAATGATTGCATAATGATTATAACATAGTAATCAATGATATTAAAGGAATAATATAATCTTAAAAGGTTCTTATGCAAGAAGAAATTAAATTTAATTTGTTATTATGAAGAATAAATAACTAAACAGTCAAGTCGGACAAGAGGTAAGGGACTTCTTCTTTATCTCCATTCACTAAGGAATATTTTGTTCTATAACTGACATTATTTTATATAGCTAATAAACCCATTTGAATTTTCATTTCATTCAAATGAATTATTTTTTCTATGTAGCATTTTACTAATTGACAAAAAGAAATGTTTCTTTTTAACGTAGACTAGGACAACGACCTTTCTGCCACCACATGCGTTATTTGATATTTGGCTTCCTTAACAAGCCATAATGATTTAAAAAGGAAAAAAATACCATATACTCTTTTACGTAATTTAATATTGAAAATGGTATTGATAATAGATTTGTTATTTCAATATATTTAAATGAGATATTATGATTGAAATGAGGAAATGTGATATTTCCTTTATTCTTGTTTTATGTGTTTTGAATATTTTTTGGTTCTTGGGAATTTTTTACGTATGCAGGTGGTTCCATGATAAACCTTGGGTGGGAGAGCCTGAAATAGCTCTCCAATGCATTGGGTAATGTGATGGAGGTAAATAAAAATGTTTCTCTAAAGAGATTTAGGGAATATACTGTACTGGGTATTCCCAATGAAACTCCCTATATAGCTATGAAACAACAATGTAAGTATGTTATGGATGCCATAAGTTACCTTTATGATTTATGATTTCATTATGTTGTTCATAAATCTTATGATTTCATGAGGTGTATTAAAAGGCATATGTTTTGATGGAATTATTTTTTCTATCTTTATTTTATTACCCTTATCGAGCTTTTATGCTCATCCCATTTTTTGAAATGTTTTTCACATGACGTATAGATGAATAGGGTCATGGCAGGGATCAATGAAAAGTTTTATTGTCTAAAACATGGAACTAGACATAGATCCTTTTTAATGAGTTTGTATTTTATGATAGAAATATATACTTACTAGAAAAGACTACATATAATATTCAAGTTATTATGTATATGCTATGACCTAATTATCTAAATATATAAACCTGAAAAGATCCTCATTGTTTTTTATTATCTTAATTCAAGATTAAGTAATGTTTAAGGACGAGTCCTTATATTTGGTATTAGAGGTCGGTTTAGACAATTTTAGATGTTAGGATATTATTAAATTAATATATATATATATATATATATATATATTATTTTCAATTTATTGTATGATTTAAATGATATAGAATTTAAAGATTACCATGTTTCTTCGCCTAAAGTATTTTTGTATTCAGAATTATTTTTCATAGAGGAAACATAGAAGTTGTGCTAGGAAGGCATACAGAGGGAAATGAACTTCCAAATCAGCATCCTGATGTGGTAATAATCAGAACAGAATAGTTTTTTTAGTGATGGATTAGTTGAATTAGGTGAAAATTGTGGTTGTGTTTACTGATGATATTTTGGGTTTTTCTAAAAGAATATAGGAGCATGAAATTCTTTTAATGGTTGTCTTGAAAACCATAAATAAAATGAAATTATATGGGAAACACTAAAATTGTGATT
This sequence comes from Viscum album, assembly GCA_963277665.1. Lineage (NCBI taxonomy): Eukaryota > Viridiplantae > Streptophyta > Magnoliopsida > Santalales > Viscaceae > Viscum > Viscum album. The sequence continues at coordinate 1,063,858,457 of OY728142.1, forward strand.
TTTTGTTAAAAAAAATTTCTTTCCTTGGTCACATTGTTTCAGAAAATGGAATAACTATTTATCCTTCTAAAAACATGTTTTTATTGAATGTCCAATACCCACAAATATTACTAAGATCTATACAATTATTCGTTTTTCAGGTTATTGTTGGAGGTTTTTTTTGAAAATATTGCATGTTTATCTAGTCTAATGACAAATTTAACTTGAAAAGGTGTTAAGATCATTTGGAGAAAATAGTTTGATTATTTTTTTTCAGGAATTTAAAAGAAGATTGAGAAATGCTCCTATTTTGGCATTACCTTCTAGAAATGATGAGTTTTTATCTATAGTAATGCTTCAAAGAAATGGATTGGTTGTGTCCTTATGCAGAATAATCATGTAATTGCTTATGCTTCATGTATGTTGAATCCAAATGAGTTAAATTACCACACACATGATTTTTAATTAGCTTCTATTGTTTTTGATTTAAAAATTTTGAAGCATCATTTGTATGGAGTAAAATGTGAAATATATACTGAACTCAAAATATTAAAGTCTATATTCACTCAAAATAAATTGAACATGAGATAGAGGAGATGGATTGAATTAATCAAGGATTATGATTTTACAATTCATTATCATCTATGAAATGATAATAAAGTGGTTGATTACTTGAGTCGAAAATGTAATGCTACATTATCATCGATAAGTTTGGAATATGATACTATGATTAAAGAGTTTATGAACATTCACATAGATGTTTTGGGTGTAGGAAATTCCTCTGTTTTGTTTTAGTTGTCAGTGAAATCATCTCTATTAGCCAGAATTATACAAGCATAGAAGGTAGAAAGTGAGTTTTATAAAAAGGTAGAGTTTGTTCAAAAGGGTAAGTTTCCTGATTTTAACATTGAATATGACTGTGTTTTGAGGGTTGGGAAGATATTATGTGTGCCTCATGATTCACAGTTGAAGAAAGAGTTATTATATACTTCTCATAGTTCTCTTTTTTTAGTTCATCCTAACAATACTATAATGAACATAGATTATTGGGATTATTACTGGAGGGATTGAATGAAAAGTGATATTGATGACATTATTATGAGTAGTTTGACTTGTTAGCATGTTAAATAAGAGAGGTTGTTTAAAAAAGGGATGCTTTATCCTATTCTAGTTCCAATGCGGAAATGGGAAAAATATTACCATGGACTTTGTTGTGGGATTACCAAAGACATCTCACGGTAATAATGCAATATGGGTTATTGTTGATCGATTGACATAATCCTTTCATTTCATTCCTATTCTAGATACTTTGTCTCTAGATCAACTTTCTCGGTTGTATTTTAAATTGATAGTTAGGTTTCATGGAGTTCCTTTCTCTATTATATCTGTTCTTGATCCCTGGTTTACTTCTAACTATTGGAAATTCCTTCATATGTCGTTGTGTACCAAATCAAATTTTAGTACAACCTTTTACCCCCATCAGATGGACAGTAGAAACAAACAATTGAGACCTAGGAGGATTTGTTTTCTGCTTACCCAATTGATCACCTGGGATGTTGGGAAAAACATCATTCATTAGTTTAATATTGATATAATAATAGTTTTCATTCTAGTATACATATGGCTCAATTTGAGGCATTGCGTGGAAAGAGATTTTGAACTCCAGATTTTAGGGATTAGTAGATGAAAGGATGTTAATGGGAACAGAATTGGTATAAGAGATGGCAACAAAACTCAGTTGATTCAGAAGAATGTGAGAATAGCTCAGAGTAGGTAGACATGTTAGGCGAATAACCATAGGAAGGATCATTATTATGAGGTAGGTGATCTTGTCTTTCTCTTAGTTCCTCTATGAAAATGTGTAATGAGTTTTGGTATGAAGGGAAATTTGAGTCTGAGGTTCATTGTACTTTATGGAATCCTAGAGAATGTTAGATCAGTTTGGTAAAGTGTGACTTTACCTCCATGTTTATCCCAGGTACACAATTTTTCACATGTTTCAATGTTGAGAATGTTTATGATGGATTCATCCCTTGTTTTGAGCCCAATGGTAGTTAAGATGGAAGAGAATTTCTCTTATGAGAAACAACCAGTCCCGATTCTTGACAAAAAATATCAACTCTTGCAGAATAAGGTAATTAATCTGGTAAATGTTTTATGGAAACCCATATTGTTGAATAGGCATCATGGGATTTGGAAATTCTATGATGGATAAATACCCCAATTTATATGATTAGTGAATAAAAAATTATGATGATGGAATTTCCAAAATTAAGGAAGGATGTAACATCCCATGTAAATAAAGAATAAGACATTATAATATTTATTAAATTTTATAAATTAAATATTAATTTCCCATTAAAGTGAATTCTATTATTGATGGTATACCTGACACATAGCAATAGGTTTATCCAATGTCTAATGGTGTACACAATGCTGAGTCATAATGAAAAATAATAATATTATATTATATTAAATGGTAGTTAACACCTTGATGTTGTATTTGTGGGAATGAATATAACTAAAAAAAATTATTATTCAATTATGTTAAATGTTTTTAAATATATCCAATATATTTTAGAGGCTAAAAATAAGAAAGAATTTGATTTTAAGCATAAATACTCTAATATTCATTAAATGGTCGATTTACTGCCTTTTGATGGGAACCCTATTTAAATATAGTTTTGGTCGCTTTTATGTCTTCTATTTTATAAAATAATTTTTTCTATAATTTGGGAAACAAAATTTAGTTTGGGTAAATTTTTAGTATTTTTTGAAAAAATTCATTTTTAATGAATTTTGAAAAATATTGTATTTTAATTCAAAACTGCCTATTAATGTAATTTATTTATAAGGATAGATAATCTTATAAATTGGTTTTAATGTGTGGTTAGATTATATTTTTAACATTTAATCTAATGTTTGTCATTGGATGTAATTTTACATTGAAATTGGATATAAACTTGTATCAATCATTTGATAGTTATTATTTTTTTAAAAAGATTTTTGTTTTGACAATGGACATTAATTTTAAATTAATTAATGAAATTTATATGTATCAAATTTGGTAAGATAATAATCATTTTTTAATACCTAATATCAAATATACCTTAGGCTGATTACATTGTATTTTCTGGAAAACCTCCAATATTTGGTGAATAGTGAAAACACAGAGTAGTAGTTAAAAAAGTTGAAATTTTCATTTAAATGAAATTTAACCGCTTCTCTGAATTGAATTTCGAAAATTCGACATATATTGTTGTTATTATTAAGTAAAATGTGGTTCAATAATATGATAATAATTTTTGGAGAATAGTAACTTTTGACTTTTATTTACTGCAGTTAAAGGTAAATAGGGTAATTCAAGATAAAAAAATTATTATAACAATATTAAATTACACTAACATTTGTCCTAATCCTATTGGTTAATACACATACGGCCATGGGAATCCTTTGGTCTATTTTGGGCTCCATGGAGCGACTTAAGAGTGATAATGAAACTTTATATTAATTAATTTAATGTAATTACAAAAATGACAAAAACATATATCTTTCTGTAAATCATTTCAAACATGGGGTCATATAAGTTATCTCATCAACTATAAATATTCATTTTAAATTAAAAAACATATTTCCTACATCATCTTATTTTATTTTATAATTTTTAGACATCATATACAAAAAATTATTTATGACACAATAATGATCCAGTGTTTACGTCATTAAGGAATGATTTAAATAAATAAGATTATAAAAATTAAAACAATATCCAAAACCAGTCCAATTCTTAATGGTTTTTTTAATTCAAACAGGAGAATTCTTATCTTATAATTTACGAAGTTTTGGACCTTTATAAACCGAACATCGTTTTATAATAAAAAAATGTATTCATACTTTTATAAAGAGCCCCTCCTCCCCCTTAAAAAAATACCTCACCTCTGACCCAATAATCAAACCACTCAAGCGCCTTCTCTCATCCGACCTATACCCCAATATGCTCTCATGATCCCTCTATTTCACCTATAATACTTACATTAAGATGAAGAAACTTCATGAAATACTTTTTGTTCAAACCAAAAGAAGTTATCTGATTTAATGGTAACATCTTCTCTAAAGCTCTTTTATTTTATTTAACTTCTCCAACCCCCTAAACACTATTTATATATTTTTTTTATAAAAAAACTAGTATATTAAATATAATAATATGTGTTTATGATAAGTATTTTAACTATACTTACAAACACATCCATATAATGGGCAAAGAACATACTATTTGTGTGGACGGTGAACTTCTGCCTCACAAAATAATGAATGTTCAATTTTTTCCTACCACCTCTTTTGGTATCTGTTAAGTTGGAACCATATTAACATGTGATATATATCATATTTATATTTTCTACATACTTATTTATTTTTTATTTATATCATACTTTTATGGTTTCTAAATGGTAAATATAATAATTTCTTTTGAGGAAGTGCGGAATACCGCCCCCTCAAAGTGATATGACTCGTGCTTTCCATACATGGAAAATATAAAAGAAGGTGTTACTGAATTTTTATATTATATTAAACTGGAATTATAATATATCTATGTATCATTAATTTTTCATTGCATTAAATACGAAATAGAAATGAAATTATTGTTCTTGCGTACGTACAACTTACCATCTCCATAAATGGTGCATTTCATTTCTTATCTTAAATTTTATGTAATATTAAAAATACATATATATACTAGATATATATGAAATATATTATATCTAAATCATGAATATAATTTTGGAGATAATGAAATTTTCACCACATGAACAACTTTTAATTATAAGAAGTTCATTTTTGACTCAAGTACCAAATATCGAAAAAACGACCGTTATTAACTTCAATGATTGAATAATCTTTATAACATGGTAATGATTGATGTAAAAGGAATAATAAACATAGAAATGGTTCTTAAGAAAGTATAAATTGACACTAGTTTATTATTCATGAGATTAAAGAACGATGGGTCTTGTTGGACTCAAGGTAAGGGATATCATCTTAATCTCCTTTCATTGAGGCATACTTTGTTTTATACAAGACATTATTTTATATGGTGTATAAACCCCTTTGAATTTTAATTATATTCAAAGGGAATATTTTTTTCCACATAGTGTTATACTTAATGAAAAAAAATTAATGTTTCTTTTTAATGTATGCTGTGACAAAAGCCTTGTAGCCACTACGAGCATTATTTGATATTTTTCATCATTAACAAGCCATAATTTCTTTTAATGAAAAATAAATACCATATAATCTTTTATGTATTTTGGTATTTAAAATGGTTTTGATAATGTATTTTTTTAATATATTTAAATGATATATTGTGATTGAAATGTGTAAATGTTATATTTCCTTTATGATTGTTTTATTTGTTGTGAATATATAACGGTTCTTGGATATTCTTTACGTATACGTGTGGTTCCATGATAAACCTAGTGTAGGTGACCCCGAGATAGCTCTCCAATGCATTAAGTAAATGAAGGAAGAAAAAGATAATGTTTCTACTAAGAGATTTAGGGAAAATATGGTGATAGTTATTCTAAATGTTACTCCCTATATAGCTGTGAAATATACAATGTATGTATGTTATGGATGCCAAAAGTTACCTTTATTATTTATGACTTATATGTGTTATTCATAAATAATATGATTTATGAGTAAAGTAAAAATATATTATGGTTTGAGGGACTAATGTTTTCTTTCTTTATTTTATAACACATACTGATCTTTTTATTCTCTTCACACATATTGAAATGTTTTTCACAGGTCTTAAAGATGAATAGGGTCAAAAATGGGGTCATGGAAATGTCATGATATCTAAAACATGGAACTAGACATGGATATTTTTTCATGAGTTTTTATTTTAGGAAATAAATGTATACTGAGTATAAGTGTCTACATGTAATATTCATGTTGTTATGTGTATGTTATGACATAATTCTCTAAATATCAAAACCCAAAAAGAACCTTAATGTGAATTATTAATTTAATTCAATATTATGTAATGTTTAAGTCTTGGTCCATATAATAATTGTGATCTATTTTTTGACTAAAAAATAGTATACATCATGGTGATTTGTTTTAAGGGATCATATCATTAACAAATGTTGTAGCATAAAACCTTACACACCCAATCTAACATTGGAAATATCTATACACATAAAAAATGAAGAACATTGAAGTATCAACATTATAGATAAAATAATATACAATACATATTTTTATAATCCATTGAGATCACCTATGTTTTAAATTAATTCTTCATACTTCTAAGGTGGTGCACCATTCTTTGTAACGAGGATTATATCATAAGAATTCATGTACATTGAATGTGGTTTTATAGAATACATTATTAATGATGAATGATATTATGGGACAAACTATGGAATTTTAAATCATTGCATGAATCTAAAAATCACCACCAATGAATAAAATCATTAAATTTAATAAAAAATTATGGCAACTCACACCCACACAAATAAATCAAATTCTAAATCAACATACATTATTTTATTCAGTGATTTGGATAAAAATAGATACAAAAAATTATAAAAATTTATAATCACATCATAATTCAATATAATTATCCACATCATTCATTATATCTTATTTTGTATAGTTCGTTTGGTAAATTGGAATTTTAGTGCACATAAAGAAGAACAATTTCATTTTAAATTGGTGTTTCCCATTTATCCAACTCCTCAATGAATATTCTAACATCACTACTATTAATAATAACATCATAATATCTCAAGAACATTTATAATTCCATAAATGTTATTCTAAAACTATAGTTGAAAAAAATATAACAATTGTATTAAAAATATATGATAAAAATGCATTTTTAAAATTCAATGAATCTATATAAAAGTTTCATCATTAATAACTAATAGAATACATTTATCCATATAAATAAAAATTAATATTTCCCATTCTAATTTAATTTGGATTTTACAAAAAAATTGAAATAATAAAAAGTTATTTAAAACAATCATTGATAGGGCATAAAATATTTAATAATTTTTCTTCTAAAAAATCAATCTAATTTTTTTTAAATTAAAATTTTACATTTGAAAATATAAAACAAATTAATTGAAACAAAATATTTTTTCCATTATGAAAAATTATAAAACCATAAATTATATTTAATATATTTAGTTTTTCATTCCCTCATTACATTATAGACATATTCTATTGATTTTGTTTTACAACCCATTCATTGTATTAATTTACAATTCAACGTTTCCATACATTATTATGTTATTTTATGTCTTTTTTTCTCATTAAAATTAATTAATCAAAATTCATTTAAAATAAAAAAATCAATATAAGAATATTTTCAAAATAAAGTCGAAAATATATTAATATGTACGTGGAAATTCAATGTGTATGCAGCTAAAATTATTGCTTTTCCAATCCATTTTTCAAAACATGAAGGATAAATGTGAATGAAGAAAATTACATTAAAATAATATAAATTTTCAAAATATGAAATTGTTTTAAAATTGAAATCATAGAGTTATTGACAATAAATTACATTAGACATAAAATAATAGGTTTATAACTCTTTAAATATCATTATTTGATAAAATATTTAAATAAACATTGTTTTCAAAATTCCGTAGTTAAAGAGTGAGTCTCACATTTATTATAAATTGATAAAAAAATTTGAATCCATAAAATGGATTATATATTTGAAATCATTTTTACTATATTAACAAAAATGACTTTTTTGGAAAGATTAAAACAATAAATTCTAAATCAACTTTTCCATAAAAGGGGGTTATTAATTTAAAAAAACTCCATAACACATAAAATGATAATTATAATAATAATTTAATCCATTTATAAAAATAATTAATTTGAAAAAAACCTAACTATTAATATTATGTTAAATGTATATATAATTCCCCTATTATAATTCTACAAAAAAACCACATTATCTTTTTATACTACTCTCTCTCAATGTAAATCTCATATATACTCATGCCCCTTCATCTCTCTCTCTCTCTCACACACACAATATCCCCTATATCCCAAACTATGTAACTAGGGATAACCATTTGAAACACTACTATATGATATTTAGTGGGGTTTCTGAGGATTTATAAAAAGAGAATGTAAATTTTCATTTTATATATTATAATCTCCACATTGAATTATCTAAGATAACGAATTACATAGAAATTTATCCTATGATAGAGAATAAAAATGTTCTATATCCATTATAATGGGACAATTTCACTAACACATTAGTGTGTTTTGATGCCTTATAAGATAATAAATTTTTTCCACTATTCATATAACTCACTTTCATAATTTATGTATCAATATTACTAGTTTGGTCCCATGATGTAGAATAAATATGTATAATCAGTTGAAAAACATATAAAAATACATGTGATGAGATTCACCTTGTTCTCTCATGTTTTGAATATCATTTAATCGCATTATACCCACAATTTCTTATTTTTCATCACTAAATAAGTATTAGTATATATATATATATATTTAAATAGAATGTCTGGTAGTCCTACTACGACCAAGCTAATAGGATGGAAAGGGAAACCCATCATAAGTTACTATCATTTTCATGTGAGTTTCGTTTCACCCTACCTGTATCTTTTTATTCATTGAATACCCTAATATCATGATAATACATTAATATATGTGATTATATATATACACCCAATAGCAATTCTCTTAATGATTTATGTGATCATGATATAGATGGTGTAGTGTTATGTTACTATTATCCATTGGTGAGTGTCATCCTATTAGTATTCATCCAGCCATGTCCCATGAAGACCATCTAATAGGTACCTTCATGTAATATTATATGTATATGTATATATATACCACTAATATCTATTTTGGGGAAATTATGTGGGAGGAATCAGATAATGAAAATGGGTTACTTCTATAAGTGTGCATGATTTTGAATACGATGAATAGAACTTGATTAAGGATCATCCCATATATGTTATGAAATCAAATGATATAGTTCAAATATATAATTATGTTGAATAAAAATTTCATTATATTATTTTTAGTGCCAATTGTCTCCCTCAGTCTTCTTCTACATCCTTACATGGATGAGGTCAACCATTAATATAAACTGAACTACATGTTTCTTCACCCATGCCTTCCCATATGAAGCCTCAACTAGATCCATCAAACTACCCATGTACTTAGATAATGAGTGGTTTTCCCATTTTTAGCTATCTTGATCACCATGGATGATATGCCAATTTTTTTATAAAACATATTATTATACAATATACTTTACGTTGCTAAATATTACCTTTCAAAAACAAATACCCAATTAAAAATTTATTACTTATAAATCAATAAACTAATTATTATTCAATATATTTTTAACCGACTAATTAATTATGAATATTTATTAAAATTCATATAATCTGTATATTTACATTCATTAAAAATGATTTCAAATTTAATTTGTTATTTATATATTATGTATTATTACATATATTTTATGATTAGACAAATTTTATTTTCTATATATCATAAACCTTGAGTTTAGTTCATTTTAAATATCAGTTTAATAATAATCATAATATTTATTTTATTATTATAAAATATATTTTTCAGTATATTAATTACCAATATGATAAATATCTTATTATCATCAAATTTTATAAATGTTATTAAATATATTATTTTAATATTAGTGTAAACTGCGATTTAATATTACAATAATATAATATTTTTTAAAATATAATATTACCAGTAATATTTATATTTAAATATGTTTAATTCAAATTAATACAATTCACTTATTATAAAAATAATTTAAATTTACTATTTCACATTCTAGAATTTTAATATTCTTCCATCCCATTTTAAAACTAAATATTTATTTAATGTTAATGTTTTATTTACATTTATATTTAAATCCCTAAATAAATTTTATAGTCGTAAATAAGTTTATATTTATTATGTACTATTACTTATCCTAAATTAGTTAAAATAAAAAATAATCATTTTAACGAACTTATTATAAATGTTTTGATTATAATGTAAATATATATTTGGAAATGAAAACATATTATGAATAAATTTATGTTCAATGACATATGTTCCAATTATTAATTACATATGTATCATTCTTATAAGATAATAAATCATTTTCATTCCTACACAGAAAAGATAATTCATGTCTGTATTGACTACCGCTGTCATAAAGGGATGCAAATATCTATTCATGACCACACATAAAAGGTGATATATATATATAAGTATTTATAAACAAATAATATGGTGTAATTAATATTGTGTTCATTTTGGAAAGTTAAAATACTACCTACCTCATTTCTATAATGATCATTCTAAAATTGAAATGTTACAAATGTATGTGTATGATTTAACATCTTCATGATTGTATCATAATTCAGCTCTCAAAACCCTCATTCATGATTCATATTTAAAATATAATAGATGAATAAATATGATATTTAATTATTTATTTATTTATAGTAATTATGTAACTATATAATATGGATAAGAACCAGATCATTCATGATAAATAATGAATGCGAAAATAAGAAAATAAACATCCCAAACAATGGGAATAATAATAGTTAATTAATGAAACAATTACAAGATGTTATAAAAGTAATATATATGATGCTATATATAATAATATTATTTATAGTTATTTTATAACATGTTCCAAACTACTATACATGAGTTCCAATCTTGTTCTACCAAAATGATGTTTTCTGTATGGGTGTTTATCCCAATTTCACTTCATTGAGGAATGTTTTAATTTTATCTACATAATTTATTTGTATGGGATATACACTACCCCTTTTACATTTAAAATCATGATAAATTAAAAATTATTTTTATTTTGAGTTTCAATTTGAATTATTTCATCAAACAGAATAGATGTAAGAATTACCATGTGGTATACAATTTTGTAACTCTGTTTATTTTCATCACGTAATATTACTTCTTCATCGTATTTGGAAGTCTATGATTATGGGTGTATTTAGTTTTAATTATCTTATGACTAATCCCAATATGTTTTATGCAGATTTATATTTTGTTCACAGAATATATTTATTGACTAATTCTTACTTCAACATTATGAACATTGTAAGGGATTATTTGACAATATCATTCTCCTCAAAAAATGTATGAATGAATTTCAGTTCAACGCAATTGTCTTTCTAATAAAAACTTATCATTTTACCATATTATTGTTATGAATTATTTTTTCATGTAAAAGTACCATTTTTCCACACTATATTAAAAATGATAATTGAGAAAATGTAATTAATAAATTATTACTTCATTTTTCTCTATAGTCAGAATGTTATTTTGTTCCAAAACTATTTTATTTATTTTCGAAACCATTTGAAAATGATTAATTAATGACATTTGTAAATATTTTAACATTATTCCAAATTTTTTGAATGGAATATTTATGTATTTTTATGATCAATCCATGATTGTCTTCTATGGAAAAATTTCAAAGTAATATTTTTTTAATATATAGGGCATGAATGGAATTTCTAGCTATCATTACCACTAAATTATTTTAAACCTTATTTTACATGTTAAAAATATTCTTTTCAATTAAAATCATACCCAAAATGTTTTATGAATGTTTAGTATTAATTTTTTTTAAAAAAAATGAATTTTATATTTTCCTCAAAATATTATATTAAGATCATTTTATGGTATATGTATTTATCAACAATAATATATATTTATCCTTATATAAATGGGTATATGAAGGATTTATTCTATCATTATTATTTATATGGATGGTTTATTATAATTTTTGGAAAATATGGTTTTGATATTTACAACCATGATTCAGTTTTTTGTAGTCATTTACTTTACCTCAAAGTATTCACATTCCATTGGAGATTAAATTTACCATAAAATCCATATTGTTTATATTGGATATCATTATTAATTAAAAAATTTGTAATTTCTACATATTGATTTTTAAATTGAATTTAATTTTTCTATCAATGTAAATATTGATAAATTTTTATTATTTACTCAATAGACATAATTTACGATAAGGGAAAATGTTCATGAATAAAATTGATTACTCAATATATGAGGATTGATTTGGACCGAAGGCATGGGTGTTTCCTAACTATAGATATCCCATCTATGGATTATATATTCTCATGAGATGAATAAGCTACAAAGACTATATTTAATGGGTTTATAGTTAATAATTACCCATCATTTTTAAACTATCATGTAGACAAATCCTGAGGGTATAGGTATCATGTCTAGAGACTTGGATTCCAAATAATTATTCATTTCCTTAATTAATAGTTAAATTTTTTAATGTCTATATTATTTATCAATGATATTATCTTTAATTTATTTTAATTATTAGATTATTGGTTTAATTACATGTGTGTCAAATTATTTTCCTTTGCATATTGATTATTCACTATCTATTCATTTAAATTGGATGTGATTTAGATTATTTACATTTCTATGTTGAATATTCTTATTGATTAATAACATATTTCAATGTGCATAACCATTATTCACTATTTTCTTTCACCGTTATTTTTTCCATTCTCTATAATACATGAAGTGTGTAATATTTGATATGAAATTATATACTAGAGGGAAAAATTTATTCTAAAACAATGTGGGTTTTCTATTAAAATTTAATATAGGACTCAAGTCTGTTTATAGATTACCAACACAATAAAACAATTTATTATTTTGAGATGTTATTACTTATATCCAATACAAATTTAAAAAAGAAGGCACTATGTTCGGCCTACTAAGGTCGTCATGACTACATTAACAATTAATAATTACTTTTATTGGAAAAAATAGTCGATGGAATTTCATTAATTTCCCTATTAATGCTGATTAGAATCCATCTCAAGAAATATGGATGATTTTATCATCATATTTTATTCTTAGTAAAGAAAAATAATCCTCAATTACTGATGGATGATATGAAAAAAATTTAAAATATCATTGAGAAATCTCTAGAGGACAATACCCTTTTCATTTTGAAGTCTTATATTTAGATTCTATGAATTTAAAAAATAAAATAAAAATTTTAAGAGAAAATTGATAAATTTTAAATTAATAATCAAATAAAATATCATTCATTATAGTTTATAATTATTCTCAAGTATTTTACATTTAAAAAATGATTTCTTTGTAAATTTTGTTAATAAGTCAAAAGAACACTTCGTAAAAATCCATTAGAACATGACTTTTGAAATATTATAGAAATTGAATAATGGGTAAAATGGAATTATAATATCATTTTAGAATAATAATAACATATATTTTGACATTTTATTTAAATTATATAAATTGAATAAAAATGAATTTAGACTTTAGAGAGAAATAATTTCACTTTCTCATGAAAACATTTTTTTGGCCATTTTGCGCCCCAATGATTGGATAAATGAGACAATAAAATTAATTTTTCCAGAATAACCAATGAATAAAGAAATATATTTTGGGATTTTGATAAATGAATCATATAATTCATCCAAAATGGAATTAAATATAAAAACTATTGAATGAGAATAATCTTTTAAAATAAAGACTTTATTAAGGTCAGAAATTGTTTATAAGTACATTTATCATCCTATAAAATATGTTTTGAATTTATTATATCTATTTAAAATAACTATTTACATAATTATTGTATAATATTTTATCCCCTTATAAAATTTAAAAACCTATTTATGAATAATAATTTTTAAATATCTTCTTATGTAAGTGTTAAATGTATCAATTTTCATATAAGTTTTTATCCTTTCATAAATATCATATTTAAAAAATATCTAAAATCATAAATATTTAATAAAATATCACTAAATATTTATACCAATATTTATATTATCAGTGAAATGTTGGGATAGATAAATGTATTACACCGTTTGTAGAGACAATAGGCCATAAATGCACATAAATGATGTTTTTATATTTTCACAATTAGGACAAAGGAAAGAAAAAAATAATTCACATTTCTATAATTTTTTTATTAAATATAATATATCATATCTATTAATTTAATATATTTTTATTACTATAAATATTGTTTATAATTGAGAAAGAATGACATCTCTTATTAGAGCCGATAGTCCTCATATATGCTTGAGTGATATTTTTACATCTCTTTTAATGGAAATTTAATGAATAATGGTTGTCATATTATCATAATAATTTTTAAATATATTGGGGGAACATAATATATTATTTTAAGATTAATAAAATATATTTATAGGTTTTTTAAAGAAGAAATAATGTCAAAAGTTCAGTAGGATGATTACCTTTCCCTTGGTGTCCCTCATTTAGATCATTTCTTATGGACCATTAGAGTCAAATTTTAAGAATACCAAAATCTAATGTTCATAGATATATATGTTTATATGAGAATTGAGTCGGTATAAGATGATTTATATGGGTCAATGTGGTGTAAGGAATAAATGGGAGGGGTATCCATTTATAAATTTGAGATATTACTCAGATAGAATTTCATAAAATATTAAAATGTAATGATGGAATAGTAATGAAAAATTCATCCAAATGCCAATATATTTTAATTTTTAGTAGGACGTAGTTGATATATAGGAAAACATTATGGCTTATGAATGATTAATTTGAAAAAAATACACTTATCTCATAATTTATCCACCTAGTAAAACCATTTTATCCTCAACCATCCTAAAAGATTATAACCTTTTTATTATTCATTAGAAAAAAAAAATTAAGTTGAAATACTACCTACTATCAAATATTATGAAAAAATAAACAATAAATTTTATAATAATTAATTAAAAAAAATTTCATATGATATATTAATATTAATGATGCAAAACTTCTTGAGAAGATATTTTCCTGAATAAAAGTTTTCATTTGTATAAAAAATTATCAAATAAAATATAAAAATGATTCAAATGAACATAATTTCATTGTTACAAATATGAACTAATATTTTATATTTTTTTAATAATCTTAAAATTTAATAGATCTTTCAAAAATCATGGAACCATTTATTTTAATTAAAATTAATATTGATCACTATTCATAAGAAATCATTATTTTTTGGAAATTTTCAAAACCTCAAAAAAATAAAAAATTTAAATTTTTATTTCTAAAATAATTATAATTTTATAAATAATATTTACAAAAGTGGGTAGTATTAATTAAAATATTTTTTCACAAAAATAAATAAAACAAATTTTTTTGGAAAAATATATTACTCAAGAATTTAATGACTACAAGATATTTATAACCCTGAATTAGATTGGAATATTTTAATTTTTATAATTTTTTAATCATATTAATATCTAAAATTTTCCAACAATGATATAATAATAACACTTAATTAATAATTTGTTTTATAGTATACTGTATTTACCTTAATGATCAATGTTGTGTGTTGAGAAACCTATTGAAATTTTAATATTTTTATACAGAGAAACATGTCACCAAATATTTACATGTTACATTATAACCCCTTATAATTATTCAACCCTATAAATTATGTCACACTAATAAATACAACTGGGGATACATCTTCTTCATCTAAACATTAGTTTCCTTAGTATCTTCCTCAAATTTATTATTTCACCCATAAAATTGACCACGTGAGTGATTATATTTTGTGGAAAAGTATCTCGACATTATAGGTTCACTATTGAATATTACTCATAAGAAACATATTTCTATGGTGTAAATCCATTTTATATCAATACATGTGAAGGATTAGTAATTCACCCCAATGTGAGAGATCCATAGAACACATTTTGGACCAGAGAGGGATTCATTGTAAGAACCAGGTGATTACATACCATGCCGATATAATAAAAATATTTGAATGGAATAACACATTAATGGATTATAATTCCCTACCTTTCAAATAACACAACCCTCTTCCTTGGATATACTTGTAGTAGTATATTCTCATGAGTATAAAATTGTTGTTCTTGAAATTGATTTCCCTCATAATTTTTGGTCAACTCTTTTCTACCTATATGTATTGTTGGATGGATCTAATCTTCTATTATACATCCACAGTCAGATAAAATCCCAATATATTTATTCTTCCATCTTCATTCCACCACATTATAGTTCGCTTGTTCCAACAATGATGTTAATAATAATGATGCATCTTATTAAATTAGCGAAATCTACTTTTTTTAAAAAATTCGACCAATAAAAATATTGATAGAAATAATTTCAATTACATAAAATAGTTTATCAACATATCTCTTAATAATTTACTGATCCTATCACACTGACCATCATTCTATGGATGATAAATAGTTATGAAACTACACATTGTATCTAGATCCTACTGAATACTTCTATAGAACATTTAGTTATCAATTATTTCTCAATCATATTATATTCATAGTGGTACTCCATGAATCCTTAACAGATATTTAATATATAACTGAGTAATATTTCCAAGAAATAAAACCCCTTTAATGGGAATAAAATATAATAATTTTCTAAGGATATTGACTAAAACCCAAGAAGTATTGTTCTCTTTAGAGTTTTTATGATTCTGGGGATAAAACACATGGTAATGTTTTCAAATTTACATTCTGTTATTTGTATCACACATAATATTCCTTGTAAATTATATCTATAAAACATAACTTTCTAGAATTTAAGGCATCATGATACAATAACTGGAAATGCATTTTCATGTCACTCCAATAGAAATACTGTTTCATATCCCCATAAATCATTTTTCATCAATGATAAATATAGAATAATGAAGTATGTGTATCAGCCTACAACTACTTATTGAACAATGTTATTGAAACATACTCGGTTCATAAACCTTTTCATTAAAGAATAATCATCATTGAAATCAAGAACATTCTTAAACATCATTTATTATTACAAATCTTCCATTTACTACATCTTAACCTTATCATGGATGGGTGATTTAACAATCATCTGAGAAAGATATTATTATTCCCATTTCCTCGTGATTATTATTTAATGACCCCAAATAATGTTAATGGAATTTCCCTCTTTAATATTTATAGGTGTGTCGTATGATATTATATGATACACACAGTCCACATGATAAACTAGAATATATCTTATTATACCAATTTTGTAAATATATTGATATGGTAAATATACTGGTAAGAGTAGATAATAATAAAATGGCATAACAAAACATAAGATAAATAAGTTATGAAAATATTGATCTGCTCGATCGACCAAAATATCTTTACTCAAGAACAACACTATAAAAATTTGAAAATATATTAGTAATGAATTATATATTTTTAAAATTAAAATATATAACTGTCATATACGTATTAATGACTAACAATCGAATGAAATGTCTTATACCTAAAAGATCTATTGAAACCATATAGATATTAAAAATATGAACACTAAATAGTAATCATACAGTTTGAATAGAAATCTGAATGTTCAAATAATGATCTACCAGCTATGAATATATACCTAGATGTTAGAATAAAAACCTCATCTATGTGAGTGAAAAATAATTTTTAGGTACCTCATGAAATAAAATGGATTAATATAAATTTGATGTTATAGATAAATTTATTTTAAAAAATGATAAATAAAATTGATTAAAGTTTTTTTAAAATAACTTTTAATTTAAATTTTGTTATAAATTTATTAATTTTGATGGACAATAATTTTTTTAAATGTTATTATAAATTAATAATATGTCTTATTATAAAGAAAAGGTCATTTTTTGATATAGTACATAAATTTTCAAAGTCAATAAATTCATTCACATAATTTAAGTTGGAATTTTTCAAATAAAATAAAATATTATTTAAAAATTAAAACAATTATTTGAATTAAATTATTTACAAAAAATGAATTATTATTTTTTAATTAACATTCCAAACAGAAATAACGGATGAATTTATCGAACGTTAAAAAAATATTTGAATTTTTAATGACTAGTGTAATAAGGTAAAATAAGATTATTAACATTATAAGATAAATGCATAAATTTTTTAGTCATTTTTTATGTAAGAACCAATTTGTTTTAACTGAAAAATCCATTTATTTATCTAGTTATAATAATTAATTGTACTAGTAATCAAGATTTTCATTAATAAACTAATTTATATAATATTCATAAGAACCCCTCCCATATTATAAATATCACCACTCACAGCCCCTTCACCTTATAGTTTATATGATTTGGATCTTTCCAAATTTCTCCAAAAATGACTTACTAGTAAACTTTAAAATTAATTTTAGATTTTGGGAACATCAAAACTAAAATACATTGTTCTTTAAAATAAATACCAAGATGTTAAATCTAATGAAAAAGGTAATACACTCACCCCGGTCATTTATTTATCCACTCATTCCCGTGATAAAAAAATAAATTAAACATGAGATAATTACTGTTGAATCATATATATCATAAAATTTTATTCTTTTAATGAAATATATATATTATTACTCATCTTGTATTAACGCAATTTTCTACAAATAAAAATATAATCCTTTTATGTTGGTTCACCAACTATATAGAAGATTATTTTTGGATTCCCATTACCACCTTCATGGAATGTTTAAATTCATTTATAATTTATATAAATTACCTAAATATATATTTTTATTAATTTTTTCATGTGCTAAAATAATTATAATTTCATTATTTAAAATAAAAACATAAAAGTTCATGATGGTTGGTTAAACCAAAAAAGTAAAGTATCCATTTAACATTAATGTTTACAAAATGAATCCATTTTATGTCGAGTCACATATTGATAAATTTAACCATTTGAATTTATTGAAGGTCATTAATCCTATTTTATTTAAATTTTTTAGATGTTTTCCCATTTAAAAAGAAACAATATAATTATTCACAAGTAACCTAAATACAGAAACATGAAATGGACACCCTCAGAATTTTGAAATTAAACATTATATATCCTTAAATGGTTATAAATAATTTTAATAAAATCACGGTAAAAAAATTTGGATGGAAAAGGATCACAATAAATAAAATTATCATACATATTTCATAATCAAGGATGTTATGTACATGTGTTGAGTGATTATGAAACCTAATGTAAGGGATCTCTCAGAATTACCCTTTTATTGGGATCTGACCATTCTCTCTATAACTGACATTAATTATATTATTGATCTTATAAAATGGTATATAATTATATAATTATTTATATTACTTGTATTCCTAAATTATTCTACCATCCATTGAAAAGTTATATGTTGATTGTTTTATTTCTCTATTTTCTTATGTTTATTCATTATTATTAATTCCCTTATATGGTACTCTAAATAATGTTCATGTTATAATGGGTGAGGCCAGATAGTCCTCCAATGATTTGAGTATTGTTTTTATCTTATGACATGTTATGTATAAGATTAGATAGTAAACCAAATTCATAATGGGACTGCACCCACCATGTGATGTGGTCTTAGCCGATTTAAATGACTTATGCTTACATAATGTTGTATGTTACCACAACTTTTTTATGATATTATAACCTTAAGAAACCATGTTAATTTTTATTTTATCCTATTACTATTCACGATCATTCACATTCATAGCATAATCTTATGTCATTTGACACACTTTTATTCCTTATTACAATATTTATTCTCTTTAGTGGTTTTATAGCTCATAACATTTATTTATATATCATCCATGTTTACCTATATGGTTTTAAAATCACTAATCTATTTACAAGATCATTAAATAGATTAAATTAAAAAAACTATTATTCTAGTTTCATTTTTGATATTTTCTCTAGCTAATATTTCAATGACCCTATGCCTCTCGATCCATTGGTTTTATTAGTCATATATTTATGTTAAATATAGAGAAATAATATGTGTAAAGGTCATGGGTCATTATGGATGGTATATGGGGAATTTCTAGTTATTTTTTGGGATTAGTACTACAATACCATACTGAGAATCCTCTGGATAAGTATCTGTATAGGAAAATACGTCATGAATCCTTTTTAGGTGTGGAGTGAGTGGTTTCCTATTAATAACATCCTAGTCTAGATACAAAAATTAGTTATGGATCTATAAAATTTAATCCAAGGGGTAATAATGATAAAAATCATTCATTTGTTATTGACATTATCATCACATAGTGGTTGGAAAATAGTCCTTGGTACAAACCAAGTTCTTCTCCCTTAGAAGACATTATTGTGAGATTTCAAACACATTATTAACAGTTATAAAAGAAATGAATCGATTATTGGGTTAGGAAATATTACATGGAATATTAATATGGATAACATTGATGGAATCCTAGACACTCAAAATTTTATGGAATAATTTTTATTTATATGTTATCTCAATAATATTCATATTAACACATTATACTTTATTTTTAATTTAGGTATCAACATATATTTTAGTTCTCTTCACATTAGGTAAAATTTGTAATTTAGATAATTTGTTTCAATAACTAGTGGGATCCTCATGGATGTGTTGGATCAATAGAATCAGTCTATGAATAATAACATGAATCATACAGAATTCCCACCTTCTATAATGAAAGAGAATTTTGTGGTCGAGTCCTTTATATGAAAATGGACTCCATAATTTTGTATATATTCTAATATCCTCCTTTGGGAATTATGGATTTACTCAATTAAGATTCTATTCAGTCTCCTCCAATAATCAAAATAAAATTTCTTCATTTTTTATCATCTTGAAGGTGAAGATGGAAATTTGTGGAAACCTATTAGGATGACTTAGAACAATGAGAATATTTATTACAAGGAATATAAGGGATAAAACTAATATATTTTAAATATTTTTTTAAAACACGTCATTTTAAAATGGTGTTAGTGTTCTCTATATTGAAGAAAATGGAATATATGTTTGTCACTATGTATGTGGAAAAATTCAAATGGAATTTTAATATTTTGATGAATTTTAAATCAAAACCAGTTGTGTTGTGCCAAATTTATTTGGTATTTAAAATCAAATTCAATGAAATGAATTATTGATTCTAGAAATTAATATATATTAAGATATTTTCTATTGTGACATTAAGGTTGAGAAGGATATCAGTGACTCTCAATGACATCATGTGTCTGGAGATAAATATACTTAAATGAGCTTTAATTTTTGAGGATTAATGGATAAGTATAATAGAGGAAACATAACAAAAAAATGCATCTATTAATAATTTTGAATGATAAATCCTCAAAATTTCCACATGATTAATGGGAAATGATTCTAATGTTGAAATAGGGGCACTATGGTAATCAATATTTAAGGGGTGTGAAGAATCACACTAATGTATAAAAGGAAAAGAAGTCATGGAACATCACTAAAAATTATGGTAATGAGTTTCTATGAAATTTATCATAAGAATTATTTAAAGGCATTCCATAATCTAGGTGTTTTCAGTAATAAAATTACAATAAACCTTATGGCATTGAGGGTAATGAA
This sequence comes from Viscum album, assembly GCA_963277665.1. Taxonomy (NCBI): domain Eukaryota; kingdom Viridiplantae; phylum Streptophyta; class Magnoliopsida; order Santalales; family Viscaceae; genus Viscum; species Viscum album. Next base: position 1,063,879,934 of record OY728142.1, read on the forward strand.
GGGAATTTAATATCACTACTATTTAAATATATCTTTGTAATGATTTGATGATAGGTATTTTATTATTCCTTTAAAAATATGGAACATAAGTTTTTATTCTTTTTGTATGGATTATTCTATATTTGAAAATTTTAGTACAATAATTCAATCACCACCACAAACCATATGGGTATAGCTGTCAAAGATTATTATAAATTGATAATTTATAGAATAAAATATATATAACTCCTCTACAATCTTGGTTTTTGGGAAAAAACTCCTCTTATAGATTTTGGAAAATAATTTTGTGTAATTTGTAGTGATATTGGGAATGCATTGGATACCATTATATAAATTAAATATCCACATTCATGATTGATAGATTATCCATTTTACCCCATTTCATCCTCTAATTTTTTAAAAGTGTACGAAGGATATGAAATTTAATTTTCAGTTTTATTACTATGTGTGGATATTAAATCCCTAGGAGAAAAAAATTCATTCCCAATGGATTCAGAAAAATGGGACAATAATTCTCATATATTTTTCCAAGAATGGGACTATTATAATGTATTCATTATAAAAATATCTACTCTTCCTCCTAACTAACTTGTTGAGTTCTCAATTTTATGTCTTCCTGGATCTAATCCCACAAACGATATATTTTAAATAATTGAAATAAATGGTTTATAAAAACATAATAAGTAGTCAGAATATAATATGGAAAAGAGTTTTATATAAACAAGTTCTTAAACATGGGGTGTGTCAGTACACTTCATCAAGAAGAAGTTTAGGTCAATGCACCTGAACCATTCTATCATTAACTAAAAAAATCATGGAAATGAAAAATTATCAACTTATATGGATTGATAAAAAATTCTATCAACTACATGTATCCTAGAATTTATCTATAGTTGACTATCAATAAAAATATCAAACATTATAGTTGAAGTATAATATCTTTAAAAGTCTACCACTTAAAATATTTATGGATAGTTATAGTTTCTATTGTTTCTCCTTAGAGACTCCAGTTAACCAAAAATATTTATTGAAATACTCAATAGAGTCTTTAAATATTACCATGAAAATTTTGTGGCAGTATTTATAGTTGATATTCTGATATACTTCAAACGAAAGGAGGATCATGAATAAAATTTGAATAAATTTATTAATTGTTTTTTAATGGTTAATATATATATAATGTATTGTAAAGTTGTGTTTCATATGAATTATTTATCATTATTGGGTAACTTTATCACCAATAAAAGGCTATATGTGAACCCTTCTAAGAAAAATGCTAATTAGTAGTGGACTAAACCAGAATTTATAAAGGGGATTCATATTATCCATGGATTATTTGGGTATTAATAATGTTCTTTTGATAAACATATTATAATTTTCATACACAATAAATGTTATAACAAGGAATGGATTACTATTTTAATTGGATCGTGAATGAAAAGATAGTTTCAGGGAATAGATTAAATATATTATAACTTCACTAATCCTAATAGAGTCCTATTTTGGGGAAAATTAATGGAATTTAACTCTGAATCAAAGATGAAATCATCCTTTGAACTAATGCATACATATTATTTGATAGAATATGAATCAATTTTTTTTTAATTTCATTAGCAGAACCACCGAATCATTGACATGCAGTTTGATGTAGTGATTATCGTATTTAATGTATATCAACTTCATATCAATGGGGAGTAGTGTATAATATATATAGATTATAATTTCTTCAAATATATATTAACATATAAGATTCATAATATGATCTGTTGAAGATGATTAGATTAAATCAAGTACTATGACTATTCAATCCACTTCCATCATTAGTAGAAAATAATGTGATGTAAGCTCTGTAATGAATTGATATGGAAACCCTATCCATTATTGGAATTTTAATGGATCTAATCAACATTGATATGTAATAGATGAACATGTGGATTATAATGAAAGTAGTAAAATTGTTATTTTTTCAAATGATATCTCAACCATCCTTATATATATGTTTTTGGAATTAATAATATTGTGGAAACTATAAGAAAATGAAAATAATGGATGTATAAAATTAATGAAAAATAAATTGTAACATTTGGTTCATGACTATGTATACATAAATTTCTTTAATACAAAATGTGTTATTAAATTATAAACATGGATATACCATATCGTTCAACAGGTATAGATTAAATATTTATTTATATATCTAAGAACACTATTCTTTGGACAATATGAAGAAGGATATTAGGGAATTGGCATTAATATCCTATTGTGTAAGAATGTGGAGACTAAGTAGACATATTCTAAGGGGATGATGAAAAAATAACCATACTAATATATATACTGGAAAACACCCACATGGAAATTTCACTAATCTTCCATGGACATAAATAGGAAAAAATACTAAATAGTATAGTATATCTTCATAAAAAGACAAATAATTTCATCGAAATTCATGTGAAATTAGAAATTTAGAAACATGAACAGATATAAAAATGATAAGGTGTAACTCTGTTTGGAAGACTAATATCAATTTTATCTATAAGAGATCCAATTTTTACCTCCATGTTCTTGAATGGTATCCAAATTGATCTAAACACTGAGATTAAAATTAGTATGGTTTATCACCAGCAAATTTTCATCCAATATAAGTGGACAATCCAATCACTAAAAGATATATTTAGAGCTTTATCAATGTACTCTAAATGATTATTGTATTAACATATTCCCTATGAAAACTTCACATATAAATACAGTTTTCACACAAAAATCATAATTGATCCATATGAATACAATTATGAGAAGGAATTTAAAACACCTTCATGTTTGAATAAAGATGGTAAATGAAATATTATATTTCCTAAAATGGTCAAGGATAAGTCAGAAAAAATTAATACACAATCAATAGAACAATGGGGATGAATAGTGTAAACCAAAAATATATACTAAAAATCAATGATGAGACCTATATTTTGTGGCTGTAGAAATTTTTTAACTCCATATATCCCCCCGGATAAGAGTTAAGATATTGGGGATGAAGTGTACATTATGTCCAAGGTATATTGGCCCATTTAAAATTCTTGATTGCATTGGATCCATGGATTATTGACTAGAACTCCAATAAACCATATATATATTATTTTAAAATTATACTTATCCATATTGTGGTAGTTTATACAACATCACTCACATGTACTGAATTCTTAATAGGTATAGCCAGAAAATGATATTTCCTCTAAGGAAAATCAATTAGAGATCTTGAAATATATTGATAAAGTTCATCCCAACAAGTAAAATCATAGAGTACATGCAATATAGTAAAACCATACATTTTGGAGGTGATATTTGAATAATAATAATTCTTGATGGAAAATTTTCTTCTCATGTTCTCACCTAAGCATGTAAAAGGATTTTTTTTCAAATTAATTAAGGGGAAAATTGAAATGAAATAGAACCTTATAAATGAAACTTTCCACAACAATATATATATAAATATATATATCTAATTATATCATATAATAGTATATAATTCACATGTATCACAAGATAAAACAAGATATATTTCATTATAAATATATGGATATTAAATTTAGATGAGAAAATGGACAATAAAATTGAAAATATTTTCATGGAATAAAAAATAATAAATTATATAACTGAAATACGAAAATTTTTATCTGATCGATCAACTAGAATAATATCCGACATGAAGTGTTTTACTGATATCTGAATAAATTTAAATAGTGATTGAGTATAGTAATGAAAAATAAATATCCATGAGATAAATAGATGTATATTAAGAATTAATGAAATATATGGTATTTATAGGGATTGGAGAACCCATATGGTTGTTATAAATATAACAGCTAGAATAGTTATCTGAAAATTAGAAATACTAACCTAATTACTGGAATTGTTAGAACTCATATGGAATTATAAAAAACATATAGGTTAAATATAAAATGATTTTAGAAAATATTTACATCGTGGTACAAGTAACAAAATTGTTTAAAAATGATAAATTTAAATTTTATATTTTTATAAATCATAAACGATTTAATTTAACATTAATATTAAATAAAATTAATTAAAATAATGATTATTTAAAATTAATGGTATTATAATGAAATATTAATTTTTAATATATTAATAATAATATTTCCAGAGAAAATAAGTATTTTTTAAAAGGGTCAAAAAATGTGTCATATTTTTAAAATTGATAATTTAGAATAAATTGTTAATTATATTTAAATTATATATACAATATATAAAATACATTTTTATGAAATGAAATAGAATATTGGAATACACACATAAAAAATTGGTAGGGTCATTTTTGGTAAATTTTATAATATACATTTTTTGTGATATTTGATATACAGAAAAATAGGGTATTCAAAGTTATATGCTAAATACATTAATTTACAAGTCACTAATGATGTAATAACCCATTTATTATAAATCACATGAAATATTTACTATTTATATTCCTAATAATAAATAATACAGTTAGTATTGATCCAAAATTACAAACTAATGAAAATAATTTAAAAACCCAACTCCTCAACTAAAAAATACCACCAATCACAACAACTTCTTCTCAAACTATATAATAAATCGATAATGCCAACATTTTATCATCCTGACAAAGCCTACAATCATCCCAGTAGCCAGACTGGTGGGTAAAATGTCCTTAATCATGACTCGTCATACAACAGTCTCTACCGACTAGTAGTGAGGGTATTGGGAGGTGATAGTGGGGATTCAATACCCTCTTATTAGCAATGAACTACAAAATAATCAGATAATAAACACTAGAAAGTTTCAAAAAAACTATATAATGAATGGAAAAAAGATAAAAAAAAATTTTATATACCATAATATAATTTCCCAATGTTAGTTTATATAAGTTATGCATGTATAATTAATGATACATATTAAATGTTAGTAAACATATAGCATGTTTTCTAGTATAGAAAAGAAATCATGAAAAGGCATCAAATCCCAAAGGGAAATCTCCATGAGCATTCAACGCTCCATCTTCATCCTTTTCTCCTAACTTCCATTTATATGCACACAATAACGAGCATGTTCCATGGTCCTATGAATAAGAAGGTCAACTCAGGTACCCAAGTGAAATGACGGACGAAGCAGTGTGTGAGATATAAATCTCTATAGTCTAATACACACAATGTCTATCATAATCAAGATAGTTCATTATAATTTAAATAGTGTGCTTCTGTAGAGATTTAATAAATAGTACTATTGTTACAAAGAACCACATGTTCTGGTTCCATTGGGACACCTAAGGACTATACCAACTTCAGATCCTATATGGAAGAATAGTATGATCATGTTACTATATATATTGTATATTTGTAAATATATAAATATTTGTATATTCTACTGGATTGGACTTGGACATAACACACATGCATCCACATCTGGTCTACGAGATCGTGAGATATAATCACGTGGATGTAAGCATGAAATACCAATTGAGTTGAGGGTTTACACACTGGAACTCAAAATAGTGAGTGTGAACCCCATGTAAACATTCTATATGGAACGTGGAACTCAAAATCCCATCACCCATATCAATGAAGTTGTAAGGGTCACCATGCCCAACACCGTTGTAAGGACGAGTGTGGGTCTCTATGCCCCACACAACCCTTAACCATCATTCTTAGAATCTATAAAGTAATATCATATATATAAGTAGAACGAGGAATTAACTCCCATCCAAATGCTATTATATATTCCACTTATTAAAAAAATATAATCACATCTATGATAATATCTTTGAGGCAGTACCATTCATGGATTTCATGTATCCATCCCATTATAGCCACTATCACAATTAGAATATACTTCCTATGAAAATACATGTTATTCATTTCATTACATGGTTTTATTTACAAATAAAACATTACATTGAAGATGAATAATTTAACAAATCATAAAAAGTTTCATTTCCTTACCACCCCTTGGGTCATTCCATTTAAAAAAATTTCACATATTAAACCAAAACATTTCAAAACTATTATCGAAACTGAATGCCAAAAGAAGGAACCATGTCAAATAAATAAATATATATATATGTATATATAGGATTATTCCATCATGAATAATATATACTATAAAAACCATTTACCTTAACCAATTAATTTAACTCAATAAACATGGAAACTACATTTCGAGGGCATAAGTGTAAGGAAGAGTTGTATAGGAAACAAGGCATACCCCCACTTGGAGAATTGAAAATAAATGGTCCATGAACTATAAAATTCTATTTAAAAAACAATTTAAAAACATATTTCAACACTAAATAAAAAATGAAGAAATAATAAAAGGATACTAAATAGTTTTTACCATGAATACATCTCACCTCTGTTATAGGGGTTTTATTATTAAATAATTACATTGTTTATTAAACAAATAATTTTTTCAATTAAGATTCACACCCTATTCATTAAAGGAAATTAGGTTATAAAAGAAAATATAAATGATAAGAATTATTAAAGGATTGATTTTATTTCATAATTTAATGAATTATTTAATTATAAGGGAAATGAGGGGGATCCCTCTTTAAGGAGGAACCAATCCAAAAAATGAAAACATGATGACCTTGACAAAAATGATGATTAGATCACCCTTAAAACACTTAAATTCAAATATATATATATATATATACACTTTAATCCAATTTAATCATTCCCCTCACCATGAGGGGACATATACAAGGGTGATACATATATTCATATATATAGATTTATTTTTTGTGTATGTGAAAGGCTTTGAGCAGCCATCAACCACTCTACTGATAAATCTAGGCCCCTTAAAACAGCATAAAGAATCAGAATAAAATATGAAAAACTAGTATTCCAACTTAAACCTGACCTTAAAATTATGGGGTGAACCAAATTGAACAACACTGAATCACCTTGAGTGGAAGATTCCAGAATATGCACAAAGGGGTCCCGATATACCCTTTTCATTTGCTACCATCTAAGGAAAAACTAAAAAATGGGCTCGCCTCAAAACCTAGGTTTTTTCTCCCCTCAGTAGGATATGGAGAGGTGGAAAAAGATTTAAATATATAGTAAGAGGGACTAGAATCCATACCTCAACGTTCTATAGAAAACAACCACAAAATCTCATTAGAAATTAAATAACTATGGAGATCCAGATAAGGGGGTTATACGTGAGCCAAGGGAGAGTGGAGGTGGGTGTTACTTTATGAAAACATGAGGGGGAAGATATGATTATTGGGTATTTTTATTATTTTATCATATTATATATTAATTTAATTTTATAAATTATGGTATTACGCACGGTTTAGGTTGCATGGTTTGGGAAACCATGAGCCAAAAGTGCATACTTCACTGGGAACATGGACCACCCAACACGAGCGAGCTGCATGGTTTGTCAAACATGCACCAACCCTATTATGAATAGTTCATAGGTACTAACTCATTCCACTAACATTTTTCTCTAGACTCATAGTGTGGTAAATATTGCTCAACCCGTGTGACAACTGCCATCCACCAGCATACAGTTTCATGGTGTCTTGTAAGGGCTGCAAGGATTCAATCAAATTGTTCCCTATCTACAGGTCCATGAAAGGTAGATATTTTGATTCTGATGCTTCGAAACACCTCAAGACACCCCGGTAACTTTGTAGGCTTTCATCTAATTCAAAAAACATTAACTTAATAATTTCCAACTCTCAGAATTATGTTCTGATGATTGTTTTTAAAAAAAGGTGTCTTAGTAAATAAATTGTAAAAAATCATATTCTCCTTCATCCAGTACAAAACAAGAATAATTACAACCTTCCCACTATATATCTTATTTTCCCAAAGAATCATTAGAGATAAAAGAAATCACATAACCTAAAAGGTTCACTAATTCATGCTAAAATGTTTAAATTATGTTTCAAAATGTAAAACGAACCCCTAATATTTTTTTTAAGTAATTGAATCATATGCCATTAAAACCCAAAGAAACAACTTATTTCCAAAGAAAACATCAAGACAGAACATACACGAGCCTGTTAATCCAAATACATGATCATTTAATCATCTCTTCAAACACCTGACCAAAAAATCTTCCAACCATTTCATTTAGAATTAGGAAAGGTAAATTCTAGAACCATGATACCTTAAACTAATATAATTTCTAAAAATAAATTTCCTTAAAGAGTCTACATATGATTCTCAGGTGATTCTAAAACTATTAAAATGGTATGTTTCTCTTTGACCTCAAATCCCATGTTGATCATGAGTTTCATGAAAATTCTTTTACGGACACAGAACTCACTCGTCTCTACATAAAGATGTGCATAAAGATAGTCCTTCAATTACTGTTACATTGAGAAAAATAAAGATGAGTTGAGCCACAATGAATAAACATTCAAGAAGACATTTGTCATATAATAATGATGTTTTATTATTAATACTGTGATGTGTCCACCCAAGAAAACTAATAGTCTCCATGAACACATCCACTAAAGTACATTTCTATCTTTCTGTGATGTTGTTGACCAAACCCCAAAGCAAACCATGCACCAGTGTGGAACACCGAAAGGGAACCACCCAAAAATCTCAATAGCTTTAATATATTTGTCACAACATAAGACATAAACTCTCTTACTGTATCTGGGATTATGTCATGATAAGGAACATTATCATATATTAAGAGGAGTACACTATGACTGTTGATACAATCCTAGAATATTAGTGAATCCAGGACATTTCATCTTCAAAGAAAAAGTCATCTTCATCTTGAAACATGTTACTATACCTCAAAACATAGCCTTTACAACTATTGTAATCACATGATCACTTACAATTAACCCACCAAAGTACATCAAATACGATGATCATTTAAAAAAGTGTGTAAATGGTCAACCACACTAGTTTTGTGCTTCCATGAAAGAACTTACATGGTTTAACGAATTCAATCAACAATGCATTCACAAAAAATTACCATTCTCAAATTGTCCCATTAGAAGATATTCCTTTTACGATGAAGTTCCCTTTAACTAGAAATGACACAACCCTCCCCACAAAATGAGTGTCCTAGACATCAATGGAAGTGAAGGAAGAGCCTCTCACAAGTGCACTAGTTCAAAACCACCTTAAATAAATGTGTAACACTCCTCCGATCCACATTAACCAAAATCAGACATTAGACAAGAAGCCCTAAATGAACTGACTAGTGTTTCAAAACAACCATGTCTCAAGAATGTACATCTGAAAGATTAGGATTTATTTTATTCATTTACATGTCGGTCACTCTACCATGGAGATGACTCAAATAAATACATAAAATCCCAAGTCTCAATGACGTCACTGAACTCATATGGTTTGTAAGCACACTTAACACTCGATGGTACTGTGTATATCAGTGCATTCTACCATTATATTTAAATGAAAGATGGATCATCCATGATTCTACACATAGGCTTATTGTCCCTATAAATTCATTTATTATATGGAATGAAAAAGATTTTTATCCCAACGTTTTAATTTCTTAGATTATAATTAACTTAGAATACACCATTCCAATCTCCATCACATTGAAGAAGAAATGGTCACGAAACCTATGAAATGATCTACCATTCCTAAGGCATGTCCTGCCTATAGAAACTAGGAATTGCATGATGCTCATGACTTTAACAATCGTCAAAGATACCATGAAAACCAATCTGAACAATGGTGTCATTTAGAAATACAGTGACCCACTAAGGACAACAGTAGGAGAATGAAACCAAATGTTTGAAAAATCATGGGATTTAGAAACAGATCAAGCTCTATGGGTGAAACCTACCATGATCTATCCCCCTTATGAGGAAAAACATCAACAAAACCACTAGTCCACACTAACAGAAGTCACTTGTCTCAAGAGGTTATCATATATGAAATTTCTAAACAAAAGAATGCCTATGGAAAATGGTCACACTTATTTTCCATGGAAACTCAAAGAGGAACTCAAAACATCGTTACATGATGGTTTTAAATAGAGTACACCAGAACATGATCCATTTTGAATCCCATTAAATTTATTCACATTTAGTATTTATATATCTAAAATATTTAATTCAAAATATGAAGTACACTTTTAAATCAAAAAGTGGATGTTTGTTCATTAAGATAACACTCTAAGGGATGAACATGAATGTCTCATAAATAATCCATTAAAAAGAATTTACACATCATGTTATTATTTCACAACTAATACATTTGTTGTAAAATTAGTTTTTAACTGAAAAGGAGACCTATTATTATTTCATTGAGCAAACCATGGTTCTATAGAAGGAAACCAAATAAACATTGCTCAATTTAAATTTTTAAACTCTCAAATGGGTCATGATATAAGTTACATTCCACAGACGGCCTACATGGTTCATGTTGTGCATTTAATAATTAAACAATTCTTAACAAACTGAAATTGAAATTCAAATATATTTCACTATTTCAAAAATAATCATCATGCATGTAAATTTAATAATGGTTTCCATTTTCCAATTCATGGAGCACCTATAAACTTAATGGATTAAAAATTGAACTCCACTAATATAATACAATCCCATATTAGAATATATCATGCTAAAAAACAGTGGTTCTATCAAATGGGTAGATATCTATTGTTCTATACTGCACTCAAACACCTGATAGTTTGGTATTTGGCAGTCATTTACTAACAAAAATAGTTTACAAATTTCACATTAGTAGCCTTGTATATTTTTTAAAATATCCTATAAAATATATTCATATATTATTCTAATGATGGTTTGAATATACAGGATACTATTTCTGGGTTGTATGGCACCCACACACCTCACAATCCATAACTAGATCTTCTTCATTTACAAACCTTACATTTTCATCCCATGCTGCCATTTACATATAAAAAACATTAATTTGTATCATAAATAATAACATAGATTCCTTCAATAAAATATAAGAACGTAATATTAACAATGCATGCTAAACAGTCAAACATCATGTTATATAAACACTATAGCATGTTATATGAAAATACATTCAACTAATGAAACTACATGTCATTTCTCATTCATGAAATGTTAATCCATGTGATACTATATTGATGAAAAAATTCTTCATCCATTCCAAACTATTCCAAGGGTAAAAATACTATAATCTCATAAATCAATATGCAATAAAAGTTATCCATGTCACATGACGTAAAATCATATCAACTGTAACACCAAAAATCATGGACATTAATTACCATTTTAAAACACTTGGTCATTTCCAATACATAGGGTGATTAGAACTGATATAAAATATTAAACAAACACTAAATCATTTCCTAGTATCCTATCTAAAAACTCCAAAATGTAATAAAAATGAACATTTATAGCAATAACTCCAATTTGTAATGGTGTGACATGGAATTCCATCAAAATGGTAGTCGGACCGGAGGTTCATATGGCCTCAAGCATGTCTCTCTCAATGAAAGACATTGTCGACTAGCAGTGAGGTTCTTAAGAAGTGATTGTGGGGAGACTATACCCTCTAATCAAAGAAAAGTATTAGTATTATATAATAAAAACAACAAACTGTAGAAGAAGTTGTAAATAAATAATGAATAAATAGAAAAGGACATATTTTAAATAATAGAATAAATTGGCATACTATTGTTTATACATGGTATGGAATTATAGTTGTTGATGCACAAGATAAAGAAGTAAAGCTACCACATGATTTTCAATAAATAAGATAAATAATGAAAACAATGTAATGCCCAAATTGTGACCTCCATGTGTTTCCTGAACTCCATCTTAGTCCATTTCTCGTAACTCAAAGGTATAAGTACATGTAAACAGGAATGGTCCATGGTCCCGTGAACTAGAAAGTCTACTGGTGTACACCATTGCAATGGTGGCTCGAGCAGGGTTTGAGATATAAATCTCAATAGGCCGAAACACATAGTTTCGAACCAAATATAGAAATTTCATTATAATTTACACAGGGTGAATGTATATAACTTTAATAAAAAGAACTGTGATGACAAAAAACAACCCATCCGGGTTCCTAAGAGTCACCATACGACTATACCAGCTTCAACTCATAACCTTAATAAGTGTATGATCATGTTACTATATATATATATATTACATAGTTATATGTATATACTTCTGTATTGGATTGAAAAGTAACCCATAACCATCCATCTCCAGTATATGAGCTAATAATCTATATTGATGGGGTAGTAATCCTAAAATCCTGATATATTGTAGGATTTTTATGCTCTAAAATATTAATGGAATGTTTGAAAACAATGGAATATCTCTATATATAACATTATACTCATAATCATATTTCCTATATGAAATAAGTGTTGAGCTTTGCCTTTCCCAACACTGATGCAAGGGGGAGCTGGGTCTCTGTTCCCCACATAACCCCTTACCATCATCCCAATCATCCATATAGGCATATCACATTTATAACTATAGTGATTAATTAAGTCTCATCCATAGTAATTAATATATTAAATTTAAAAGATATATATAATCACATCTATGATGTAATCCATGAGGCAGTACCTCTTATGTTTTGTATTTATCCATCAAATTATAACCACTATCACAAATATAATATAATTCATAAATAAACATCTTTTAGGAATTTTAATACTAGATTAGGTTTCCAAAAAAATAATGTTTCACATGAAGCATTTAACAGATTATAGTAAGGGTGTTGTCCTTAACATCTATTGAGTATTCCAATTTAATTAAATTTCATGGTTTACACAAAAACATGCCAAAATCACTATTGAATAATAATGTCAACATAAGATACCATGTTCGATATATATATATATATACAGGATGATACCATATTGCATAATACCTACTATATGGACAATTTATCTTAAATAATTTATTTAAAACATTAAATATGGAAACTATATTTCAAGGGCTCATGTGTAAAGGAATGTTGTCTTTGGAACAAGGCATACATACACATGGAAAATTAAAACAGAAAGCAGGGAAACAACTAGACATTCCAATTACTAAAGAATTAAAAACCTTAAGGATGATCCAAATAAATAATACACAGATTCATAAAATCCATGTCATTATTATTTATCTTGCATACAATGCACCACCATTTTTGGGGTTTTATTATGAAATAATGACATTATTTCTAAAATAATCCATTTCTTCAATTAAGAATGACATGAAAGTCCCCAAAAGAATTTATTTTTGAAAAACTATTTTACACATAAAATAATTATGAATGCGGAAAAAACAATTAATTTTTTTTTCATGAATTAAAAGGGAAAGGAAAATGATCATTCCTTATAGAGGATCCATGCTGAACACTTAGCACTTGACAACCGTGATGACTGAAACAATCACATCAACTTGTGCACACATATATTATTACATATGAATATATACCATTTAGACCCATGTACCCATTCCACTCTCCATGTGGGAACATGTACAATAGGGATACATATATATATATATACACATACATGCGTATGTGAGTGTAATAATTTGAGGTGCCACTAAACACTCTATTGATAAATATAAGAACCTTAATACCACATAGTCATTAAATAAAATAGGTTAAATAAATTATAATATGAAAACATTGCCTTAAAACATTTGGGTATAAACAAGTCATACTAAAACATCTCTCATTTGGAGACAGATGCATAAAAATGCATGATGGGGTCCTTATAGACCCTTTACATAACCTAACATCAATGAAAAAATTGAAAACATGGTAATCCTCAATCCGTAGATTAAGATGCCTCTCTATTGAGAAAAGAGATAAGTAAAATCTCTACAAAATGAGAAAAATATGGATCAGATACCTTACCTCAAGATTTTTGAGAGAAATATCCTAGAAATATTGTCGAAAATCATAGAACCAGGGAGAGAAAAAGGGGGGTGATCTAAGGGAGAATGCAGGGGAGTATTTCATAATGGAAATATAATGGGAGACTAATGAGTTTTTAGGTTTTTATTTCATTTAATTTAATTTATTTTTATCAAATTTATTTAAAATATAGTATCATGCACGATTTAGGCTTCACAACACTGAAAAATGTGTGCTAATCATGTACCCTTCACATGGAACATAGAAAACCTCACAAGGTCGGGAAACACAGTTCAAAAACTGTGTGCCAACCGTCTCGTGAGTTGTTACTATTATCATTAACATTCTACTAACGGTGTGTTTTAGGCACATGGTTTGGTAAACCATGTTCAACCCTTGTGACATCCTTGGTCCACCTACTTAAGGCAACAAAGATTCATGGTGGGGACCACATGGTTTTATCAAACTATGCACCACCTACATTTCCTTAAAAACATTATTTTTTGGAATTGGTTCTCCAAAAAAATTTGAAGACACCTATCAAACTAAAATGGACTTTACCAAAGTCCCCAACCATCACATTAAATGGTTCTAAATAATAGAATTATGTACTGATGCTTACTTTTAAAAATTCCCCCCCAAAAAATGAAAAATATTAATTCATTTACATGTTTTTCTTGTTTAAAACAAAGATCATTAAAAAATTTGTACACAATTTTCATAGAAATATTCTCCCCACACACTATTTATTTTTATCATATAAAGTCTAATATAAGGTTCCATAAGTGGTTTCCTTAGAGAAGACATCTAAAGGAGATGATAATACCCTCAACCATGACTTTTATTTTTCTCTTCCTCCTCATCCCCCAAAATATTTCAATTAATAATGGAATAAGAAATATAGTTTCAGTCATATTCTATATTTTTATTTAATTAATAAAATTTCTATAATAAATTATATTATCTTATCCTATCCTATTATTCTAAAATAGAGTACAATATCTATATTATGTTCATTCACCACCTTCGTGGGACATGTGTTCTCATTCATATTTCCTCCTTCATGGAATGTTAAAATTTACTTATAATATTTTATAATGAAATAAATATGTATATAATATATTTCACCACATTATTTAGTAAATACATGTCATATATTTTAAATAAAATGAAACTGGCCTTGATTGCCGGAGAAACGGCCAATATAAATTAACTACACGACATTTTTATTTCATTAAACGAATCATCAATATGTAAAATAATTAAGGGTAAATTCATGGATTTTTATTTATAGATGATCAGTTGCACTATTCAATTTCATTTTTCATTTTTTACTATAATTTTAAATGAATATCAATAATTATCTATTTTCCTTCTAACCATTGAACAGTGAAAATAGAATTGGAATTGTATAATTAAAACTTGTTTCTCATATAATTATTTATAAATGAAGATAATAATATCATATTAAATATAATATATATGGAAAAGTTTCTAAATTTATTAATCAATTGATATAATTTTATTCTGTAGGATGTTCAATGCAATTGTTGAATGATTTTAGATATTGAGGTAAGTGATATCTTTGAACAACCGTTTTTCTTTGGGTTATGAATTCTCTCTCTAACTCACATTTAATCTCACATTAATGGTGTGAAAATATTCTAAATTAAATATAAATGTCAATTATATATATCCAAATCTACATCAATCATAATATACCTTCCTTTAATGGGTAAAAACATTATTTATATTTATTTCCAAAAATTCTTTATGTTTATTGCTTATGATTGATTCACTTTGGTAGAATAGAGAAACATGTATATGTTATTATCCGTGCACCCAGATATTTATCCAATGAATTGGGTCACATTTTTTTTTCAAATAAGATGTTATATATTTGATATGTGTGTGGATCTATTCCTTAATGGGACTCTATCCACCATGTGATGTGTTCTTAGCATTAGGGCTCAACTTAAACTTATATCTTGTTTTATGTATCTACCACATTCTAGTGTCCCCATTATAATATAAACCCACAGACATTATGTTATTATCCAATGGTTTTACTTGTGGTCCATCTACTTTATGATATCACATTATTATTTTGACTCACATGTTATGCCACATTTCAATTTTTATTCCTTTATTGGGCATTATAGATCACCCCATTTGTTTATATATTACTTGGGGTATCATATACAATTTTATTAGCTCAATGGGATTTAGAATCTCATTATGCAGATCGAAATAAAAAAATTATTCTACATTAAGGTTGACATTTTTGGTACCTACTATACCTATAAAAATGGACCTCCTGATCATTTGGATGTATTTTATTTTTTTTAGGATAAAAACCATGTATCAATATGTGTCAAGGTATTGGGTCAGCATAGTTATTATAAGAGAAAGGTATAGTTATTTTTAGGAATTGAGATGATAATTAATTATTGAGAACCATAATTATATGTCTATTTATAGTATGATATCAATGAATTACGTTGAATTATTGAGAATGTGTTTCTAAAACATTTCTTCCAATGATGGTTATTATTACATGAGCTGGATTCATAAAGTTATAGTTGGGGTAAAAAACCTGAAAAGTGAAAATTGTGTATTAACTCAATTTCAACCTATTGCTCAAAAAATAGACCTTTATAAACACTTGGTTTGACCATAAAAGTGGATATTATTTTGAAATTTAAAAGACATTACGAACAAGGATGAAATTATTGAATAGATTATTAGGATACAATTCCTAATAGGAACGATTATGATGGATATTCTATATTGAATCTTATAGGATTATATGCTATGATATTCTTATTATTTATAGTGTATTCATTGTATTCTAATATAATACATTTTTACATATTTTTTTGACAATTATAACACCATTTTTTGATTTGAAATATTTTAGTTAGTTGTATAATACAAGAAATCAGGAAAATAACACATGGGTTTGACAATTTCATGATTTCCCATGTAAAATTATTAACCTTATGGGTGTCGTCGTAGAGAAGTTCATTGTATTGTTTGATCAAATAATATAAGATATTAATAATAACATTAATTATTAGTAATGTCCTCTATTTCCAAAAAAAGGAAAAGGTATGGTCAATTCCAGTATGCGATAAAGGCCTCTTATATTTTGTATATCTTCATATCCCCTTATCATGGAAGAAGGTATAAACTCTATAAGTAGGATATTCTCTATAATTTAATGCTTAGGACAAGAAAAATTCTTTCATTATGTTTATTTTCAGGATGGGGAAGATGATCCATGGTGGAAACTTATCATGAAAATGAAGTCCCAAGAAGAAATTGATTAAATCAAATAGAAATAATTCACAAAAATAATTTAAAATATATAATTTTCTAATAAATTATTTTTTATAAGGTGAGGATGCTTCTCAAAATAATTGAAAATGAAGATGATTTAGTTGGGATGTATGTTGAAAAGGCACATATATTACATGGTATGCCTATGTCATTCTCACATACCAGAAATGCAAGGTTATATATTTATTTGAATTGTTAATGACAATTTGTTAGGTCCACTATATTAGATACCATGAGAGGGGGGGTTAATCAGGGTATGATAGATTATAAAAACTACCCCTATTGATCTTGTCTCCCTATTAAGAAAGACTCTCTTCTCTCTCTCTCTCTCTCTTTCCTACAACAAAGTATAAACAGAAACTAAATCATGGATATGACGCATCGATTTTTACATGGTTCACCCTCACTGGGCTACGTCCAAGGAGCATACACCAGCGATGTTCCGATGTACCAAATCCAATAAAACCGCACTACTGTTTACAAATTTTGGGATAGATCACTTCTATTCCCAGGCTCACTGCCTTTACAATGTTTTGGGTCAACTCGCTGCTTTCCCAGGGGTCACTCCCTGTTTCTCTCTCTCTGGCTCACTGCTGGTGGAGAGGATCACCATCTTCCTCTTCCTTTTCTCATTTCTCTAGAACGGATCCACTCATAACTTATAGACAAGTAGGTCTCTTCATTAACACTGATGAATACATCTTCTATTGTATGTAGATGCTCTGTTGAAGTCCAAATTTCACCAGTAGATGAATCACACTTTCCACCGAAGGTATCAGGAAATCTTCCAGCTTTCACGCAGCCCTGAATCACAGCCGTAAATCAACCTTACCTTTCACCCTTCTCTAAGTCTGCACACAAGTATCGGTGCACAAGTTATAACTAGCGTTCATGTCCACCACAACCACTTGCTTGACACAACCTTCTACAACTCCAAACATGCGCGACTCACACCCTTTTATGCCCAGGCCAATATTGGTGCGTAACCAACAAATTTTGCGATTATTCAAAACTATCACTCAAGTTCCCCTCAACAACTTGTGTGACACCCCTTCTTCAACTCAATACATGGGAGACTCACTTCCTCCCTCTACAACACCACCTTAGTCAAACAACAATCACCTGGCGCGTAACTTCTACTTGCGCGACCACCCACCACTTGTGCGACCACCACACCTGCGTGATGGGAGCTCCGATTTTTCTATGTGTTGAACTATTCACCGAATGAGGAGGGGTAGACCTATATTTATATTAATTTGGACACCTTGCATGATGGCACTCAATTCTCCTCTTGGCGCACAAGTTTTGGAGATCAAGTCTTTCTCACATAAGTCACTTGCATGACCAATAATAAAACTTGGGCGCCCCTTCTCCCTTTGACAAATTTTGATGTTATGAACTTTAAAAACAATAGGCGTGTAAGTTTCCTCTCCTTCAAGTACACAGTGTGCAAGTCCCTTTTCCATAAACCACTTTTATTTATTTGTTGATTTTCAGGCCCAAAAATGTTCCAAACACTAGAAAACGGTGCCACCTTGTATCTGCTCTTTTTGTACCGCCTCCAAATCATTCATTCCTTTGTTGAAGTTCTTGAATCAAACATGGATCAGTAAAATCATCCATTGAACTTGAAATTCAACCATAAAATCCCCTTTGTCAACAAATTTGCATGTCATGGATTTATTTTTCAACAATCACTACACAGGTGTCCACTTTTTCAACAAACACAATCACCTAAAAAATGATTCAATGATACCTTGAGAGATTTTTTCCCAACACAATTAAATGAAATAACTTTGTGATATATGACATTTAAATATATGAAGATATTTTGTGTTGTTCATTTAAGGGGGATATTGGGATTGGTGTCCCTCAATGGCCTTATGAGGATGGAGATAGAAAGTATAACATTGTGATTAATTTTTGGGGATTAATGGAAAAATCCCATGAAGGAAATAAAACCCAACACCACACATAGAAAAATTGATTGAAGAATAATCCCCAATATTGTCTCATTGATCCCAAAGATGATTCAAATATTGAAAATATGATTACTAGGATAATCAATGTTAAATGGATTTGAAGAATTACACAAATGTGATCAAGGTAAAGAATGTTCAGATCAACCATAAGCTTGTATTAATCTGTTTCAACTATAAGGAACATGGAAATTATGTGATCTAAATAAATATAAAAAGGGATGTCATAAAAAATCAGTGATAAAAGCCTATATGTCGTAGATTTAGTTGAAGATATTGTTTGATCACTACTTTTGTGGTCAATCAAAGAAACTATGTGGTGATTAGTGTTCTAATTTATTATTTATGAATGGTTAACATTATTTTTTATTCTTTTCATATGAATTATTTAATAACATGCTTGATTTGAAAAAATATTTCATCACCATAAAAACAACATGTGTTTAATGTATTTTTCAGCATTGTAAATAAAAAATATATTTTATCCCTAATATATTAGTCCTCTATAGATCATTTTCATGGATTAAACCAAACATAACATGTTTTCGTAGTTTCTTTAGTGGAGTTTGATTCTATAATGGTAATTTATTGTCTTTTCTATATAAATAAAATTTAAAAATGTGGGATAAATATCACTCATCACATTTCGAGTCATCCTATTATTTTTCACAATTGTAATGATAAGGAGGAATTTTTTTAGAATCTCAATTTCTATCATGAATATTATTTTCATATGATCAGGAATATCTTGACAAGATGATTGAGGAAATAGATAAAATCATTCTCAGGAACATTCCCATTTTGAGAGGCTATACTAATGCATTACATGAATAATATCATTGTATTCTACATGACCAAGGGGTTTAGTTCTCAATAAAATTTATTCCTCTATCTTTTCCCATATCAAATACTACATACAAAATAGCCATCAAAAGGTTATATTAAATGATGAAGTAGCTGCCAGAGACTCCGAAAAAATGGATTTATATTCCTAAGGGCCTCATTGATGGGTGTTGTAATCCTCCTCATGATGAATTATGATTATCCAATTTTATATTGCATCTATAATATTAAACTAAAAAATCATCATAAAGAAAAATTATACCCTAAAATGAATAGATGAATTGTTTGATCAACTTCATAGAGAAAACAATTTTTCTTTGTGGGACCGCTTATTTGGATAACACCAGTTAGATGTGAAGAACTAATATATTCTCATGTCTTAAAATTGATCAATTTATGAAAAATATGGGATCCTAGTGATTCCTTTCAGACTCACTAATTCGCTAATAATAATTATAGAAAAAATGAATTGTGTCAATAGAGATAACATGGAATATTTTTTGTTGTCTTTATAGATGATATTTCGTAATAATCCAAAATAAAGGAGGACTATGAGGAGCATTTTAATACTATAATATTTATATTGTTATATGTGAAGTTATATTAAAATTGAAGAAAATGTGAGTTCTAGATTAAGGAAGTATCATTCATGTAGAATGTTATCATAATAAAAGGGGTATTTATGGAAAATTCTAGGATAATTGAAATTAATGAGTGGCCTGAAAAATTATTTGTAACCAAGTTATATTGATTCTCTTGAAAAATTTATTATTATGGATGATTTTTGGGAGACATATCATGAAATTTGAACCCATTAACAATGATATCATTGATGTGAGTAATAATTTTTATGATAGATGAATTTGAATATAGAAATATGGAATTAAAATGTTTTCATTACTACACCATTCCTCAAAATTTCATCATGTGTGGAATTCATTATGGTATACAGTGCCATAACTATAAAGAGATTATGATTTTTACTATTACAAAGAGATAAATTGATATCATACACCTCAAAGAGGTAGAAAATTTAATAGATAAACTATCTATTGGATGATTCAGATTTGAGTATAATGATCATCATGGTGAAAATATAAAGGCAATATCAATATTGGGAGAGTGTGAAATAAATAATGAAATTAAGAGACTCAAATATATATTTCCATGAAAAGATTTTGATATATCATAGATAATATTGTTAATTCTAATCAAAGAATGTGACTACACCATCCACTACCATCCTAGAAAAGAAAATAAATTAGAAGATGATCCATGTTAAAATGATCTCGTAACCATATCAATTATCATAGTTGTTAAAGATTTAGTCTTATTTTACAGAAAAGGATTTAAATGTGGATCATAATGGATGGACCATCATAAAATTTTTCTCAAGTGATTTATCATCCATCACCTAAGGTGTTGTTAAATGATTCATATATCTTAACCTTCTTTACCCACTCATGGAAAATGGAGATGTTTTGAGATATTGGAGTGAATTATTGATATAAAAATATGAGGAATGATATCATGGAATATAAATCAACATTCGTTAGTTGTTAGTGGATGAATTAAAAAAGTAAAAAAACTATAAGAGGATGATACAAACATTATGTATAATGATATTCTATGGGAAAACAACACCAAGGAATTTTTCACCCATATTCAGAAAAAAATAAACAGAAAATAACACTATACGAGGTGTGGTTGATCTCCATACAATTATTGATCATTTAATCATTATTCCAGAGGAATTACTACTCAATCACATTTCTTGTATACACAAAAGATAATTTTATTGGTAGCATGAAAGATCACTATCTATTGTATCTGACTAGAATATGATATTTACATACAAATAATGGATGATTATAAAACATTTTCTAAGCACAAACATAAAATTCACTATGTATTTTCACCACAAAATTATGTCCACTATGATAATCTTATATAGAAACTACATGAATTGTTAAGTGAATTCCTGATGGTCTTTAAATAAGGATGCAATCAACATCTTTCCATGGTAGAGTTCTCTTATAATAGTAGATTCCAATCATGCTTCCAAATAAATACATTTGAAAACCTTTATGGAAAATTATTTGGAATGCATGCGTCCTGGGATGAAGTTTCTGAATGTAATATGCTAGTTCCAAACATGGTAGAGAAAATGGTTGAAATATTAAGGTAACTAGTAGACCATATGGCTTTCTCATACTAATATAGAACAACTATACTAACAATCATCCACATGAATGGGTGTATGAAGGTACATATAATGTGTACCTACATATATCTACATAGAATATATGAGTGAAATTTTTGAATAAGTGTATTATATGTTAGAGGTATATAATCCTCTCCGAGGCACTCAAACATATCTGATACTTCTCTTTTCGTCTAGCACTCCTATTAACCATATCTCTAATAGGGAATGATTTTCATGTATCCATCTATAGAAAGTATATAAAAAAACCCTCAAATTTACTAATCATGAAGGTGGTTTATCTAGAAAGTTCTATGTCACATTTCTTCAGTCCATTGGATATGTTGTGGGCAATATCATTTGGTTGGGTGACCTTAATTCAGTGATTCTGAAAGCCTTTTTGGCTAGGATTATATTGGATGTATATTCCCATTACCAATTCCAGTGTTAATTATCCTCAAATTAGAATAATTATTCTACTATTGAAATATGATTTTTATACATTGTCTTCATATTATTGATAAAAAAATTAAGTAGGATGGTCACTACATTTCAACAGAAAGAATTTATATCTCGCATGACCTAATCCCTCCGATCAGATATTATTTATATCAATTTTATTATTTTCCTCCTCTAGAACATTTTTATCTATCCTTATTGTTCCTATCTTGTATCCTCATTCTTCTTTATGTTCCAAATGGTCTTCCAAAACCATTTCTAGGACACCTATCCTCGGATTCGATAGTTTATTTCTTCTTTCAATCCCAACCTCAACATCCACCTTCCCTCAATCTTTAAGAGATATGTCTTGCAAGTACCTAGTTTTATGTAGGCCTCAGGTGATTCACATGAATTGTAGTTCCTCCCCCTATGTTAATCCACCTAACACATGGATTTAATAGTGGTGTAATTTTCCCATTATCCTTCATTATTCTCAGTGGGTGATCTCGGACCATATATGTCCTTTCCCCTCCCAATATCCAATAGATTATCTTATTTATATGACTCCTCTATGCTAATCATGGAACAAGAAACCCCATCTATTCTAACATACAACCAATCATCACTCCCATGTTGTGTCATAAAATGGTACCAACTCATAAAACAACTTCCCATGACAATTTACAATATTTCATACCAATATATGTTTTCCAAACACTTATAATCTCTCCAAGACTGTCTTTTGTCATTATATACAATATACATGTTATTGGAGAATGGGTAAAATCAGACATCCCATCTCCTGATCCCCATAATATAATTTCCTCTTTCAATTCATTTTTGAAACCTAAAAAACCAATATCTATGATATCGTACATTGATCAAAATATTTTGGATTGAAAGATCTTGAATGTTGCTCCAAAAAACAATTATATTTTTGTGTTCTGAAACCCCAATACCCTAATGGGTTTGTCAGAAGACTATGATTTGTTTCTTTCTATTATAATGATTATAAGAAAACATAGTTTCATACCCACTATTTTCTATTCTCGTTGTGATTCTTAAGATAAATAATACTCAAGGTTGGGTATTTCATCTTTTGATCCCATGGTGATTCCATTGATAGGTAGAGGTGACATCAATGTGACATTATATCCATTGGAAAATATGGGATGAGGTTCATAATCAAGGAAGGCATTAAAATATTTCGACATGTTTTTATCTCATATGGGGATTTAGGTTCTGTGCTACCTAGGAGACTGTTTTTTGAGGTCCAACAAATCCAAAAGAATCTATCGTACCTCGATCTGGCTAGACATGTATCATCCCATCCTTTATCAATTATTTCATTTTAAAAAAATTTTATTACCCATATCATGAGGGTTATTTTTAACCACTACCATATTTTAGTTGTTCTTTCTCCAAAAAATATATGAACCATGTGTATATTCATCTCCCAAACAGAAAACTCTAACCCATAATATCGCACAATTGTGGAATAATCATGAAACAAACTAGTTCTAGGAAGATGATGGATGGGGCCCCATAAAAATCTAGGGAATACAAATGATGATATCCATACCTATGATCGAGACAATCCCCATGAGTTCAAGACCTGAATATGTTAAAAAAAGATTTATCTGTTAGAATCCATGATCAAGAATGTTTGGGATGAGGTTATCTTAAATTAATATGAATGATGAAATCATTCCCTCAAGGATCAGATCCAGATACTTGAGACGTTGTCTCTTGAAATATTGCAATATAACTGGTTTAAATAAGAGTAAGAAAATACATGATATTTCCACCCTATTATTCATGAAAGATGATGTATCATCAGGACTAATATTCTTCGTGAGGATGAAAACTACACTATTTTTCATTCTGATGTGCCAGGTTTGACCACAATGCATTTTACACATCTTCTTCCATGTCTAAATCCTCCAATAAAATTAGACATATTATTTATTCGTGAAACTATTCTTCTTGAAATAACATGAGTGGTGATAAATAGAGTTAATTCAATCTTGGAGTCAATCCTAGATAGACAGGTGAATTAAGGTGTTGTTCTAGCTCTTGATCCATGTATGTATCTAGGTACAAATGGATTCCCATGGGGTTTTATCATTCATTATGGAATTATATTAAAATTATTATTGTAGAGGTGTTATTGGACACCATTCATGGTGGATTAATATCGTGTGATTGATTTCTCCTTTATTAGATATTATTCATAAACATCTTTACCCTTTATATTTGATTCATTTTAGACCAATAATCTTGAGTTATTTTTTCATATGAGTTACTAGATATCATTTTTAATGTTTCATTCCCATCACCAACATTACCGGGTCATAATATAGAATATTGGATCTAAAAAACGAACATGGAATTAGGCAGTAATTGGTGTGGATATAGAGATGATCAATGATTTAAATCAAATGTTTATATACTATAAACTTATAATAAAATTGAAAATATAATAATGTTTTTATCCTCTCTAATGGTCATTCGTCTTTAAGGCCCTATCTGAAAAATGCTTCTCTAGCAGGGTGGTTGAAATTTTATTCAAATGAGTCATCTCTATGTGGTTGTCTATTTCATTCATGAAAAATAATTGTGGTTTCTTCAAATACATCCAGTATATGAGTAATTGAGACCATATATATATATATATTATTCTACTCATTCCCACACAGAATAATCTTAGATGTTTAATTAATAGGATAATCAATGAAGGCCTCATTACACCATTTCAGCATATGCCTCATTTTCATGGAATATGTAACCTCATATTCATGGATGAAATTACAATTTTTATCTATTTAAGAAACAAATTTATTTAAAAAATAAACATCTTCGGTGATGAATATTGTAAATATATCTACATTATCATTACCTATATGAACATAATCGTCTTTATGTACATTCAGATTCCATGAGGGAGGGGAAGATTTATAGAAAACGCTTGGGTAATCTATAAAATAATCCTTACCATGTATTACCTTAGAAATAAAATTTAAACATCAAAAAATATTATTCACCATTTTTTATGGTTGTTTTTAGGGTCACTATCCCCATCACAACTTTAAAGACAAAATTTTAACTATTGGGTTGGAGAATCAAACATGTTTACCACTTTGTTTATTATATCTACATGCAGGCTCTATTAACCCTTAAATAATCATGATCATTATAATGGATATTTTAAATATTATAGATTCATTAATTTTGGGTTCCCATATCGATTTCAATGATCATTGGTCCTCATGGACATGATATAAATATATATGAGGGAGGGTGGGATAAATGTTAAGATCATTGCTGATATAGTGAATGCTCAAAGGGTAAACCATGCATTGTTGGTCATTAATGGTCAAACATTATGGTAAAAGTTAAAAAAACATAAATTACATGTTAGATGTGATTTATCATAAGGGAAGGCTATCTACATCATAGTGTGTGAGAGATTTTTTCATTCTATTAGTTGAGAAACATGTGCTATGGATTATCAGTTTGGGTGACATCAAAAAATATAAACATAATTGGGGTGAAAATAAATATGGTTTACAAGGGCTTCCAACCTAAGATATATCATTTGGGTAGTCTACTAGGAACCTAATGTTTATCCATTCCATCAGGTACAATGATCAGTGCATCATTTATAGGATTATTGAGTTTTCATCAGATCATGAAAATTGTGTTACAATTGGTTCTTCTTCGGGAGTATATTATGTTAAATTAATTTATTGGGTGTCACAACTATCATCTGTGATGGATAGATACGGTGATATGATATAGCAAAAAGAAATCACACTAACATTTATATTCCTTTTCTTGTGAGTTAGTAACAAAGTAGTTTAAATAGATGATAATATCATATTCATTGGTATTTATCTTTTTTATATTTAAAGTTATTACAAAAATAAAAAAACATTGATTCCTTATGAAAGCAATTTTTTTAGAGATAATGGGAAAGAGATGTTTTTCATTATTCCAAAGTTTCAATTTTTTCTAGTTTGAATCATATGTATATTAAATTTCTTGATTATTGGCTTCATTTTTTGGAAATATCACTTACATGAAAATTGAATAAACATTCATTTTTATAGAGGATTATATGGAATTTGGAAAAGGTGGAATAAAACTCCATACAAGTTGGTAAACATATCCATGATAGTAATCACTTTTTTTAAATAGAATCCTGCTGATTGATCTGGTGTGTCACTCAATAACTGGGATTCTTATTCTTCTCTTAGATTCTTCAAAGTCAGTGGGACCTCCCATACTATTCCATCAACCCTTACGTTGGTCTATGAATATGATGGTTTACTCCAAGTAATGGTTCAAGGTTAAATACTTATGGGTCATGTAGCATGGTGTAAATGTTGGATGATAATATTTTTAATTTCAATTGATGATTAATTATCATCTTAGTCACAAATTTCTATGGGAACAGTGACTCTCTACTAACGAAACCAAATGTTATGTTATCATATTTTGAGTTATGATGTACCCATAATATCTAGATTGTTGTGTTAGAAATTAACTCCCATGAGCTCTATAATTCACATCATATTTGCACCTCCACTCCTTAGACCAACACTTATAATGTTCAAAAGTGAAATATCTTCATCAATAACAGAATAAATATAATCCATAAATTTCAAGAGGGAGATAAGGCAGATAAATTTCATTGTTCTAGGGCTCCCCAGGATGATTTGTTTTCATACTTTTCTTGGTTAGGATCCCTACCGATTGATATTGTTAATATTATTATAGTGGATTCCCAAAGTATTATCTATTTTAGACCCCCAAAAATATTTTTTTATTTAAAAATTTGTGGCCCGATCTTCCCCCCCCAACATAATAAAAAATAAAAAATTCATCTATTTATCATTAAATTTGAACATAAAATTATATAAATTTGTGAAAAAAACAATTAAATGGTAAATAAAAGGAATATGAGGAATTTATAAAAATTAGTTAACCCATAGGATCCTTACAAATGTAACCATATGAAGGGTCATCTTATATTTTGAATTTTAGTATAATGATTTGAATAATATTTTAACCTTTTGAAATTATAACATGATAAGAGTACTACTATACTCACAAATATAAGTGTAAAATAACATTAAGGTATTTTATATAATGAATATAGGATATAATATTACATGGAATAAAAAAATTGACAAATTAAGTGTTTCAATTGTTTTTAAAACATAAATACATAAATTAGATGTTTGCTGTAGAAGTAATTATCTAAGATATTGTATAATTCCATTAATTGTTATTATAGGTTAATAAAATCTTGTAATAAAATATATGATAATTATAAGTGTCCAGAATTAATTTTTCAAATATGTATTAATCGATCAAAATATTAATATTTTTATTTCTTAAATAAATGAAAAGTTTGTTTTAAAATTATATTTATCATATTTAGAAAATTATTTTCATAAAATAGATTTCATATTTTGAATATAAATTTATAAAAAAGTTTAGGCTTAATTTGTTATATTTTTCAAACATATTTGAATTTTTGGTGAATACTGACACATGGGAAAATATGGTATTTGATATTATAAAATAATTACATGCTTTCTGAGTAATGGATGATGGGTGCACCCATTATTTAAAACTCACATAAGCCATTTACTTTATACATTCAAAAAACAATATTATTGGTAGTATTGATCAAAAATAATAAACTGATTAAAATAATATTTGAAACACCCATATCAACCATTTACATGTACCACCCCTAAAAAACACTTCTAATCTCACATAATATACCATTGATCTAGAAATATTTCTACCCAGACATCATTCTAATCCAGTCAACATGTCCTTCATCTTTAGGTCTCATTAAAATACAAATCCATATTTCACATAGTTGAATCACTAGGAGAGACATTGAAACAAGACATTTATACCTTCTACCAAGTCATTTATTTTTTCCTTCCTCCTCATAGTCCAAATTATTTAAACTAAACATGTAACAATAAATATTGTATCCAATATTTTGAATATTTTTATTCTTATTTAATATCTATCGTTCATTATTTTCTTTTTTCCACATATTTAAAAAATGAAAACAATATCTGTATTATTTTTTTTCACTACAACCATGAAAGAAGAGTTTTAATTTTCTATTAATGAGTTACTGATTAGTCTCTACTACATTTAATTATTCAAAATTACATAAATAATTTTATTATATATATTAAAAAAATTGGACTGAATTTGTGGCCAAAATATTAAATTAAATTAATCGACTACGTGATGGTAAGTAAAACAAAAAAAATAAAGAAACCACATAACATTGATTGAATACTAAACAAATAGTCCCAATATCAAAAATTAATATGAATAATAGGGACCATTTAAGATTATATAAGCTCACTAACACCATTTCATTTCAATTTTAAAATTTAAATCTGTTTTGAATATTTCATTAAAAATTATCCACATGATATATATCATTGGAACCTTGTAATGAATTCCCATAGAATACTTAAATTTAACCTAATATCTCCTATGAATGGATATAAAAGTGTAAAATCAAATCAAATTAATTGAAATATATATGTAAAGGGAATTAATTTAAATTAATTAATCATTTTATTATTATTATTTTGGATGTTAAGTATAACATTGTATCTATTATGGAATATTAGTTAAGGAATCTCTATAAATGACACTTTTTCTTTTGGTTGCGACATTTCACTTTGTAACTCACATTCATTCTCTCTTTTTTTTTGTTTTAAATGGATAATAAAATAATTATATATGAATCTTGTATATATAAACCATTATTATTATCCATTAAATTCATGTGGTAACACATTCAATAAGTTAAAATCAAAAATTCCATAGGTTTATGCCTCATGATTGACTACCTTTAGTGACACACATAATCATGTACATGATATAGTGTTTGTGCCTATATGGAACTATAAATAACTGGTAAATGTTTTTATCTCATGTTATGTTTTTTTTGGTATTAGAGATTCAACATTATCCATCATGGTACCTTGTCCACCATGTGATGTAGTCTTGTTGGTCATCTTTGACTACTTCTTATGTCATGTTTTATGTTGTTTCCACTTCCATATGGAGACATGTTCATATGATACAATTTTATTTTTGTTTTTGAACAAATATTTTAATACATATTCCATTCCATTTATGATATCATTTTATGATATTTTACTCAAATATTATTCCACATCACAATGATGATTCCCTTACAAGAGTTTATTAATCACCCATTTTGTTAATGAATTACCCAGATTATCCTATGAAGTGGTATGATATGAAAGGTAATTTCAATATCATTATGGATATGAAAATAAAAATGTTTTTTAATTTCATGTTGATTGTTTATATACTAATAAATCACATAAAAATCGTCCATTATAACATGTGTGTTTATTCATTTGTTGTTTATTTTAAAAATAATGTATCAATATTTAATAAAGGAATTTATAATTATATTCCTAATCTATAATTTGTGAACAGATAAATATTGAATCTCTTTTGATCATAATAATAGAAAAATTAGATTGGTATTTCGAAATCAAAGCATCAACCATATTGTTCTCCAAACTATGGTGGTAATTTAGTTATAAATTATAATATTTGACTACCTCCATCCATCATCATTGGAAAAAATTCAACTCCTTTTATGTAAATATATACAACAATATTTTATGATTAGTATATTTTTTACATCACTCTTAATATAGATAATTTCACAATATCATCAATATATTTATTTTCACACCCAGCTCGAAATCATGTTTTGGGTCATTTTTATAATGCATTTTTAATTCAAGAGGGGCATATTTCATGAACCCATTATTCGACATGATGAAAAATCTCCTTACCTTATTTAAATAATTACTATAGATCCCAAAACCCTCTCTTTTATAGGTCAGTATACATACATGTAAGTTGACTAAATGTGCATTCAATTATTTGAAACTCACATTGCATTCATCTATCCAACATAATATATACTCATACTTAGATAACATGGTGATTGGATTAGAAAGTCATGAAAAATTTCTCACAATGAATTATTAAAATGTATCCTACCAACGAATAAAATTGGTCGTGGTTACCATTATTGGTCTATTCTATTTCTAAAATACATAAATCATCGAGGCATGCATGGATATACCCTCAATTGAGATTATATGACCCATTATAGTGTCATTTTTATTACAAAATCATCCCTCAAAAAAATTAAAAAATACATTTTCCTTCTTCATAGTATTATAAACAACTAAAAAATGTTCATCATGATCTTACTTATAATTCAAATGTATAAGAATATTAATAATATAGGCTACCAAAAACTGATCAAGATAATCCCTAAAGAATCTATTTTTTAAAACCAGTAATATAGAATGGGTGTTTGTAAGTCCAAATGGTATTACTTCAAATTCATAATCTACATACCTTGTAGGGAATTTTTTATTGGATATATCGTCATTCTTGAGCATTAGGTAGTGATATCCAGATAAATGATTAATCATAGAACACATAGATTTACATGTAACTGATAAAAAAACATTGATATGGGGTAGAGGATACTAGTTCTTAATAGAGATCTTATTATGTTCCAAATAATAAATAGAAATATACATTATCCCATATTTCTTCCCAAAGAAAACTATTCAACGATATTTATAGAAAATAGGTTCAATAAATCCCCCATCAAGATTCTTCTAAACATACTTCATCAATTCATTAAACTCAACTAAGGCAATTTTTGATGGAGTCTTTGAATAATAATTGATTCACAAAAGTGTTCTATTCAAAAATAAAAATTATGATTACTGGATGTATTAAGAAAATAATAATGAAATACATCATTAGATTCCTAAACAATAGGGAAAATTTTTATGTTGATATTCTCCAAAACTAAATTATATAGTGACCCCTCATTAATACGTAGTGAAACCCATATGATGGAATCGATTTCATTCAGTTATTTAGGTTCTTCCTAATACTGATAGATAATTTTTGGTTGATTCAAAATATCAAATATAACATCCATTTAATTAAAATTAATATGGTCTTAATACTAAAAGAGTAAATATTAGATAAAAATTAAATTGAATTAAATTAGTGTAAGAATAAAAATAATTCCCCACAAGAAAAATCCCACAAACATATACTGGATATGAGATATTTTATTGAGATGATGTCATACATATGTTAGGAATTTTTACTACCACCTCAGCATCAAATCATTTAGTTTATAATATGATACCCATAAAAATTATTCAAATATAAAATAGTTTGTAGAACATAAATCAAATGAAACATTTTTATTCCCAAAGTGGATGATAAGTGTATATTTAACCATGTTTATGGGAACATTCACATATGTAATAGTAGTTACTTGTTAATGGCCTTATCCACATGGATTTTTTTTGTAAACTCTACCTTCCATTTGGTTTATTGGGTATTTTAGTTCCCCATATCATTTTAATTAAAAAAATATATTTTTTCAATTTCCCCCTCACCATTCCATTAAAATTAATGATGAATTTTTTCTCCACACTTGTAGAAAAATAATTCTCCCGTTCAACATATTCTATGGTTTTTTATTCCACATGTATCACATGTTGGACAATCCCCTTATATAATATTCTAATTATAAATTTCTTAGTCTTCTACTAAATATCTGATTTCCATTAAATCCCAAAGACATAGAGTTTTATTTCACTTCTATGAAATGATATTTCATTGTATCCTAGTATGAAGAGTAATATTGGGAGAAAATGTCCTTTTAATGATTCATATTATCCCATAAAATAAAAGTTTATTCTTACTATTTGGAATGTGTACATAGTGCATAACATTAATTTCTAAACATGCAATGTTATCTTTATATTTAGAAACATTTTGTGCTTACCTTTGTCTTAGACTCAGACGTTATCTCTCCAAAACCTCTTCATTGTTCATGTGGAAAATATATTCAGAATAAAAGTAACGTAAATTCCTTCCACTCCAATATTTTGAATTCCATTAAATCCATATTGTTTTAAATAAATGTGTATTATTAATTTTCACCCACTAAGAATATATGTTTTCAAGGAAACCTTTTCCACTTCATTACATCCTAAGGAATGAAATATCTTCTCTATGAAACTTTTCTATTTCTTAACTATAAATTGATTTTTGGTTCCATTGAATTATAGAGGTTAATATAACATTAAAAATTCTTACAAAGGAATATAATGTTGTGTATCTGCATACTAATCTTTTTGAGCAAGGTTATTTGTCATAACCAATGTTGGATACCCTAATATAGTTTTAATTTTATCACATCTAGCTATATCTGTAGCTTTATAATCATTACAAAAAAAGAAATCTTGATATATATTATGTAAATTTCTGCATTTTACAATTTTTATTCTATGAATCATTTCAAAATAATGATATACATTACATCAGTTCATTACGAAAAGAATTATAATGTATACTTATTAAATGAATTAAACAATTACAATACATTAATAATTTATGTAAACCTAATCTCAAAATCACAATCATGATTTATTTTGGAAAATTATCAAACCATAAAAATATTTTAAAATATTCCTTAGTGGTTTATGACGATTAGTTGAATTAACCCAAAAATATCCCATCTGATTGTAATACTCTGTGTGTTGTAAGAGAACATTTACTATGCACAAGATTGATGATATAGGTTTAATCAAACACCTCTTTTGGAGTTATTCAGGATAAATTTATTGATTCCAAAACCACAGGCACTATTAGTATCAATATATGTATCTATATCATTGATAAAAACACAATCTATTCTTTACAAAAATTATAATACTATTATACAATAATATATATACTCAAATTCGGCATGAGGTCATGTTTTATAATACATAGTTTTTTAAATAAACTTCCTATAGTTTATAATAAACATTTTCTAATACCAACTCTATGTACCATGACACTAGTACATAGATGTCGTGTTAGATTGAATATATTCGCATCAGAAACAAGCGATTATGTACCAAATGAAAAAATAGTTTAGAAGACCATGAAACCCGATACATATTTGAATCTCACATTAAATTTGAAAACATAAAATATGACATAGTATGATTTTTGATAACATAATTATTTTATCTATAATATACTTTCATAAAATTCATATTAAACAACAGGAGTTCCTTAGGAAATGGAATCCTAAGTATGAGGTGAGATCAGATACCCTGTAAGGGAAATTGTACCACATAAACTACCAAATAATAAATAAGGCTTTAATAATATGGACGGAATAAATGGTGATCAAAATATACAATATAAATAATCAAATGGACTTGAATATTTTCCATTGATGAAATAAATATTCTTAAAATATCATGGTAATAAGTAAATGATTTTATAATAATGGAATAAATAATGTGGGAAATATGAAACTTACCATTAAGGCCTCATGCCAAGACATAGTTAAGAAAATCATAAGGATATTTCACAATTACCCATCTAGTTTTGTCTCGTGATACCTACTATCTATCAATGGGTAATTTATTTACAGAATCTATTTGACACAAAAAATTTACAATGCATTCATCATATAAACAAATTTTACTACATAATCAACATTCTTTAGAAATTAATAATTGTTTATATTAGAACAACTACCATAAGTAATGTGAGTGATTTTCTACTAAAACTAATCATAATCCACCAAGGAAATATTTTCAATTGTATCAATTTATTTTTAAATCATTAAATAGTATCCATCTATGTAATTCATATAGATGAAAATACTTTTAAAATATGAACTATAATTTTTTGTAGAAAAGTACACTTTCCATTTTTCAATCCATTATTTTAAAAGTATAAAATTTAAAAAATAATAATGCTAACATTTTGGTTGGATAGAATATTGGAATCAAGTCAAAAATACATCAACAATTAAATCATCCATGACATTTTAATGTTTTTTAGTGCTCTGTATTTTTAAATAACGATTCTTTTCACATATTTAGTAAAAATTAAAAATTGTGTTCTTCTATGAATGAAAAATTATATTCCAATAATAAAATTTTATAGAATTTAAAATAATTCTTACCACCAACTTAATTAAACATTATAAAATTGTAGAATCATTCTTGAAAATATAATCAAGGAAAGTGGAAATAAATGAAAAATGATTTTAAATAGAAGAAACAAATAATTTAGATTATCTTTATATAATTTACTGTTCATTTTATGAACCATATAGATAAAAATGTATGTGTTACATGACTAATATATTAATAAATGATGTATAAATAAATACGTTCATTTTTATGTATAATATTATAATATTTCCCTTAACATAGCTTTAAATATAATCAATCCTCAATTATGAAAATATTTTGGTTTTATCCCTTACCTCAATTCGGACATGATTCATATATTCTAAAGACACCCTTTATAATAAATTTAAATTTATTATAATTATATAAATGTATAATATATTTATGAATAGTATCATATATGATAACATTAATACATTTTGATTCACATAATTAGTAATTATTTATTAAAAACCTTTTTTATTAGTGTTAACCATCTTGTTTATTATGTAAGTTTTGGTTTGTATGTTTTAATCCTTTCTTATTAATCATTGTTACATCATCATGAAAATTATAACCATGATATAAATATAATATAAATGTATTATATAGATATTTATAATTATTTATGAATAGTATATATATTAAAATGAATTAAACCATTAATGGAGATTTTGGGTCGTTTGTACGGATGAAGAATGTTAGTACTTTTCAATGGATGTTAAAAAAGAATGATAAATAAATATTCATCTTCACATATTCTTTATTATATAATCTATATCATATATATTAATTAAATATATCCAAATGTTGATCAATGTATTGAGGAAATGATAAACTAGTCTCATCCCTTTATGGAGATGGTAGTCCACACATACACATGAGTGAGCTTATCATTTTCCAATGGAATGAAATAAATGAAATTCAATGTAGTAATTTAATTTAAAAATCCTATGAAAATAATAAATACAATATATAAATATTAATCAAATAATAATAACCATGTATGAAATATTTTGAATGAAAATAAATTTTATCACAATATGGAGCCAATAGTACAAAAATACACATGAGATATACTTTCTTATGCAATTTTATAGAAAACATGGTGTATATTGGTGATTCCATAATCATAAAAACATTTGTGTATATTTAAGAAAAAATTTATTATTATATGATAAATACCATAAATATAATTGATTTATAAGAATAAATAATTAGATATAGTTTTTAGTTGGATGATTAACATTCCTTCATTTGGCCTCCATTTGATCCTTTCATGGGGACCCGTAGAAATGGTCTATTAAGAATAATAGAATAAAAAATTATTATATAAGATAGTTTATAATATAATTATTTATGATTTGATATTTGTAAATTTCTCAAATTATTCTAAATAAGATAGGTGAGTTGAGTCCATTTACAATTGGGGAAATCACTCAACATGAATTTCTTAAAAATTAAAATATAATAATTCTAATATCAAGAAAATGATTCAAAAAATAAAAATTGTTTGAATGCGAGATTTAATTAGTTTAAAATGTTTATATTCAATAATAATTATAAATATTTAATTAGAAAACATTCCCTTATCTCTTGGTTTAACCCCCAATAAACAAGTTTTATCCTAATCTATGGTAATATGTTTTTACTATCATTATTATTCATTTTGAGAAAAAATTAAGTTGAACTAATTAACTAATTAAAATACTTATAATTACAAATATGGATTTCATTATATCAAATTATTTAATTGAAAATTAATAATTTTATTTTAAATTAAACTAATAAAACATGATTAAAAATAATATTCCTAGAATAAATTTATTCTTAATTATAACATATTCAATTATAAAATAGTGGTTAAAATTATTTCATTTTAAAAAAATGAATGTTTCATAATATAATTGAATTAATTTTACCTTTAAATCATATTAAAAAAATAAATCTATTTAAATCCATAAAATTAAAGTCAGTTGTTAATTTTTTTTTGTGATTTTCACTACTATTAAAAAAATATAAACATCCAAACAATGATAAAAATTCAATATAGATACCATTTAAATGATTGTTAAAAAAATGACCTTCATAATTGTTAAATATATTATTCTCTCACAAGAATGAATAAAATATTTTGGATGATAAATATATTTTCAATCAATTAATGACTATAAAAAAATAGTAAAATTGAATTTAATAAATCATTAATAATTTATATAATACTTTTTATCATATTTAAACAATAAACATAATGGGTATGTTATAATAGTCGCATTTAAATAATAAGATATTTATATAATAATGTAGTTATCTTAATGCTCAATGTTTCCAATTATGAAATCTATTGAAAACATCAATTTTTTCCATGGAGATATATAATAAAAATTCCAATTGGTACCCATTTTCTAGTGGAAATCTATATCAACAATGATCTTGATGAATAAAACTCGATATTTTAAGTTCATTAGTAATGTTAGCTGGTTCGTTTTCAAAAAATCATTGTGGGTATTTCTAAAACTCCACCTCAATAATAGTTTTTTATTGGTTATAAACATCTCCATGTTCAATATCTACCCTACTAACCCCTTGAAATATGTTTTTTATCAATAAAAATAGAATATCGGGTGACAAAACATAATGATAACACAAAAAACAAGATTTTTTTATCATTTGTAGTAATAATAACCTTAATCTATATATCATATGTATTATTTTAATCAAAATGTATTTTTAACAGACATAGTAGGCTTCTTTCATGATCATTTATGATATAGTTCCTTATGACATCTTTTTATGGAACATGGTTAAATAGAAATATAAAAAACTCTAGAATACAACCGCAAAATGAAATAGAATGGTCACTATGACATATCATAAACGGAACCACAAATAATAATGTATTATTTCTCCTATTAGAGATACCATTCAATTATTGTGTCTTAGAATGGGTTTGTTTTTATATAATTGATCAATCATTCAAAAGTTCAATGAATTCCCATCACACTTACTCATCACCCAAATCTGATAATGGGTTCTATTTAAATTTTACCCACTATTTTGTTATAATACAATTTTAAAATTTAAAGGTTATATACTTGTGCCTCACATAAAAAATTCATGACCTTATAAAATATATTCAACTATAATAGTAATGGACTACCTTAACATACTCAATATTGATCACACAATAGTCTACAAAAATCACTAGGTAGGAGATCCAATCATCTAATTTCCCATTCACATACTCCACTACTAGGATATATGATTATTTTTTCTAATAAATATTATTCCAATTTTTAAAATATTAATAATCATATGGTTTTAATAATCTATTTGTAAAGTGTCTTCTGCTTCATATCTTCATTATTTGTACATTGTGTTAATGAAAATTTCCAGTGGGATTAAAATCAACTCTATACTTCTTACATTTAATGTTACAAACAATATTATCCATATCTATAATGAATAAATAATTTTTCTTATCCTGAAATATGTATAACATCTTATTCATGTGTATATCACACTTCTTACACATAATATTTAATGAAAATCCCATATTACCCAAAAAAATTGAAATATATTTTTATGATGGGAACCTAATATCATTTTTCCAATTCTAGTATTAATAAACTTGGTAAGAAAATATTAGAAGTGAGATCTTTTAAAATTACAACCATTACCCAATTACTAATGTGAATATCTATATGTCCCTTTTGAAATTATCTTCAATATCAATGATTTTCCCCCAATTTGTTTACCCAAATATATAGTCAAATACCCCAGAATCAATGATAGATAAATTTACCTCAATAACATTAATATTAATATACTCTAAATATAACTCATTGAGAACACTTATTAGCCCTACATACCAATACTAAACTGTTCTATAAGTCATATCTACAAGGCATCTCAATATGATTATCAATAAATAATCCATATTCTATAACAAAGACATATTTATCGAAGATTATCATGTTATATATCATTTCATTAATTAAATTTAACAAAAATAATCCCACTAAAAAATATTACATTATACATAAAATCTATTTAATGTATCAATATACATATTCCCTACTGACCTACACTAGTATAATATTGTAATTAATCAATGACCATATTGAGTACACAATAAACTTTTCAAACATATCATATGTGATTCATGTTTAGGAGAGTGGATAGAATATTAATTGAAATATATTATATGGATTCACCCTACTATATACCTTTTGAATGATAATCATTAGGGTTTCCCATATAATGTAACAATAGGATAATTCCTTGGGTAATAAACCTATCTATTAGGGTAACCTTATGACAAGATTTTCATACACAAGAATATTTATAAGGTATTAACCATTAGGTTCACTCATACGAGAAGACCAAAGACTATAAATTTGATTATTAGGAGATAATAAAACACTTAAAATTTCATTATATTTTAATAAGTCTCCTATGTCAAATATACATCACATGAATTTTAACACCATTATATATTAGGAAATCATTCGTATCTCAACATTAATTTGAGTATGTATTTACAATTCTATTTATTATGTTTTGTAATGTTATTACATCAACCAAATTAATTTGTCCACCCCACAACTACATGAAAATATTTACATAATCCAAAATTTTGTCACCACCCAAAAATATTATTGAAAAATGATTTTATATAAATTAATATTTCTCATGTATAAGTGTTTTAAAAAATTCATGTAGTATATTAAATTTATTGGACACTGAATATATCAAAATGAGTAATCCAGATGTATGAGATAACTAACCCTCACCATTCTAGAATAAGTACAAATACTCTACTGTTGTGTCTAGTCTGACCCCATTTCTATATCCTCGAGATTACATTTGTCAGGATAAAATTATATTCATGATCTTACAAACACATAATATGAAAAAAATATTTTCAATAAATATTTTCATGATAATAAATATAAACATATGTCGTCATGGTAGATGAAAAAAAATGTTATCAAGCATCTCTTATTATATAAAGTATTGATCCGTCTCTAATAGTCAATTTATAACATATTTGTTCCTACTCAATATTGAAAGTTCCCAAATAATTTTACAAAAATGTATATTAATGGAATTTAATATATTAAAAAATCTATGATTTATTTTCCCTAGGAAACATTATGTTTATATGTAACCCTCGTGAGTTGCCAAACAATATCTAGAAAACCCACCAAGCTTATGGGTAGGTTATATAGTAGTGAAAAAATTAGAGAAAAAAATCCATTTTTGGTAAATGAAAGTATGATAAACATGGTATAATAGTATGTACAATCCACCATACATGGAATAAAAGTTTTGACTTGATTAAATTTATTCCATTTACATAGGAATTAAATAAATTTCAAAAGAGAACAAAGGTTACATAAGCAGTTCCATTCAGTGTGAAGGTCTGATGTGGAAGTCACAAAGTATGTGGCCACTACTAATCATATATATATATATATATATATATATATATTCACTCCCTCAAACTAAAATGACATTCAAAATTATTTAGAGTCTGTACTTCACATTATATTGAAAATCAACTTTATTTTTAGTAGAGAACAAAATGAAACGTTATGTTTTATAGTTCTTAGTGTAGGATATGTTATCATAAAAGGTCATACCATGCCATATAGTCCATATTTGGTAGATTAATCAGTATAAGGTCACATTATACTTCATTATACGTTATCTACTATGTTTATATATGTGATACATAAATGTCACAAAAATTTATATTAATTTCATGGTATAATTCCACATATTAATTTTCTTCACAATTTTATATTAAATTGAGAACATAAAAATACCTTATGTAATAATATAATACCATGTTGTTACTTTTAGTAAAAAATTCAAAAAATTCAAGAAAAACATTCTTATTTATTCAAGAACATATCCTGGACCCCACTAATTGGTTTTAGGTGATTATCTATGGATAATATTAAAATGTAAAAAACCATATACACATAATCTTTTATTCACAATATTAGATAATATGGAATAAAGAAGATGAAATATATAATTCTAAAGATAATTAATCTATATATCCAACTACATCGTACACTCAATCAAGATAACCTAAATAAAAAATGAATTATTCATTCCTTCAACATGAGTTCCTTCTATTTTATCCCTGATCACATTTTCAATATTCATACAAAACAAGAGTTATGATACTGCCCTTACTGTTTTGGTCAACAATTCTAAGGGAAGGAAGAGATATTCCAATATATGTGTTTGGATACTGATGATTATCACCATTGATAAAAAAAATTAAATTTCATTAGTGGTTCATTACCCCTTTCATTGGACATAATTAATTTTTCTTAACATTATATGTTACTTCCAAATACTGATTCCAATAACCCAAATGTTTTAAATGGTTCCATTAATTTCTACTGATCAAACATTCTTGTTTTTAACTAAAATATTCATGTTGGAATAATGCGGTGGATATCCAATCAAAAATAATTCCCGACATTGGGAGAAATGTTTTATTGGGTTTCATCAAAAGCACCCCATATTAGTTGGCACTAATGTATTCATGGTTTTTAACTTATAGATACATATTTATAAATGTTTCTATGATCTGTATCAATCACATTAAAATTACTTTTGAAAAAATGTAACAAATATATAATATTGATATTGTACCATAAACTAAAAGCATTATGCATCCCAGGGGTGAGAATACTTATAATAATATAGGAGTGATTTAGTAATTATAAGAAACACCAAATATCACTAACTACATGATTTCTTTTTCATTTTAGTGTGAATTTGTCTAAATGGTTCCAATTTATTGACAATATATAGAGTGGGAGAAAACAGATATTAAATTATGGGTTTTTATATAGTTAATATACCCTTGTTTTTATGTGGATAATCTTTTGGGTGTATTAGTAGATTACCCACTACCTCCAATATAATTTCTTATCATCATGGAAAATAATAGTGAAATATTATTTTTCCAATCACCTAATTACATGATGAACTTTGATAAAAAAGTTGAATTACCTTCATCTCTACTATATATTCTAATTTTTGAATTTATTATTATTAAGAACATTTTTTATATTCATCAAAATAATAAATCATTTCTCCTAAACTGAATGAATAATATAATAATGTCCCCAATTTATTTATAAACATTTTAAAGATTCAGTTCATCATATATTGATAAATATAAGTGTAATTTTAGAGTGACACTACCAGCTACATTTTAATCATAAAAACTAAAATTAATGAAAATATAATTCAATATATCCAAACATATATCATAATATAACTTACTAGATTTAAGGCATATAACACATGATTTTTACAAAAAATCACTCCCTAAATTTCCTACAATTGGGAACATTACATTATGGAAGACATATAGTGGTGTGTTTCACTCTAAATCCCTAGAACCCAAAATTCCTTAATATGTTGCGACATATGCTACAATATTTTCATTCCTCCTATTTTTTCTTGAACTTCTTCTCTTCAACACTCATTATTTTGTGAGACTTTCTTCATGGTTTATAAGAACATGGTTGTTAAAATATTGTGGTGCCTAATTCTTCTAGTTTAGATTAATAATAAATTCATCTCATCAAATGATCGATTAATGAGTGACCACTCCCCATATTTCATAATCCATATCATATTAGAATATTTCCATTCTTTGTTTAGATTTAATCCCCGTAAAATATTGTAAAGACCCGGAATTTTCATGTAATTTGTTTTTAATTATATGGGAACTTTATGAGCCTGTAAAAATTTACAGTTCATGATTTTTGGGTCCTGAAGTTTCCAGAATGATTTTTTTATCTTTTCTTTGGGTATGTTCAGTAAACATGCGAGTGGGTTTTTCTAACATTCAAAATGTTGCTCGGAATTGAAATATGAGGGCATCGTTAAACTCATAGTGCTAGTTTTCCCTTAAGGAGACCTTCACCTCGACCACAGTGGGTCGAGTGTGAAAGATAGAATTTGTGTTTTTCATGAAAAGAATAAAATAAAAGAATATTTGTGTAACATTTAATTTTATTTGTTAAAACTTCCCACATGTGGATGTTGAGATGTGGGGACCATAAGACCTAAACCTCCAATGAGAGGTTATAATGGTGGGGACCACCAGAACTAACCTCCCATGAGAAATAATGGTGGTGGGGACCACCCGAGGTATAAACCCCCATGAACTCCCCTTTAATGGAGTAACCCTCAAACATCATATTAAATGTGGGGGAGTCTCTTAAACTCCTCCAAAATTTATTATCCCAAGTCAATTTAATTAATTAGGCTATTATGAATTTGTTCCAACAAACTAAATAATAG
Source organism: Viscum album (assembly GCA_963277665.1). Classification (NCBI taxonomy): domain Eukaryota; kingdom Viridiplantae; phylum Streptophyta; class Magnoliopsida; order Santalales; family Viscaceae; genus Viscum; species Viscum album. Next base: position 1,063,923,063 of record OY728142.1, read on the forward strand.
ATATCATAATTATTTATCTTGGGATAACTTTTCATTTTGGTGGAATTTGGAAAAAGGCTTGGCAAAGGAGAAAGCGTTGGAGAACGTGGGGGAATGCTCTTCAACAAAGAACTCCAATGAAGAACCCCAATTAAGAACACCGACCTCAGCTTATACTTTCTTCCTCGAAACATCCTTCAATGTGGGAAGTACTCAATCGATGATTGTCTTCCCCTCCCTAACGACATAGTATTCTCCCCTGTGATCTCTGTCGACGAATCAAACGAGGTATGGGTTTTGTTACCAATTTCATCCCTTCTAAGTTTCTATTATGGGAATGGAATTAGTGATTAAAGAATGTAATGGGGATTGATGTTCTTAAATATATTCCATACATGTTCTTGTTCTTGCTGAACTGCTTGATACCGCTCTAATGCGGAGGGTGTGGGCCAAACAAACATGGTCTGACCCCTCTATCGTTCTTCTTGAATGGTGTATCCTTCATGATGGAAGAAGGAAACATTGGTGTGGGAGACTGGTGTCGGTGGTCGGCACCGGTGGAACTTAAAAATCTCCGATCAAGGCATGACTCCCCACCAACCCACAGCCTCTGCGCCCCATGGTTCTCCGCCATCTGTGGCCCCTGCCACCGCCACTGGGAGGATCAGGCGTCGCCGGGCCATGTCTTTGTCGTCGTCTGGGCCACCGCCACCGAGCCGAGCTAATTCCTCCATCTGAGTCACTTCCATGTTCGACTCACTGTCATTGTCTGAGCTGCCGCCACTATCTGTACAGAGTCACCATCGTCGTCTGGGCCGAGCCGCCACCCGAGTCGCCGCCACTGTCCGGGCCGCCGCTGCAAGGCCTAGTTACCACCGCCGTCTGAGATACCGCCACCAGGATGAGTCACTACTGTCGCCCGAGCCTCCACAACATTTCCGGCCAAACCTCCTAAGCCGATCCAGCCCACAGACTCGCACCCTCTCGGAAACCCCGGGGGAGCCGCTACTTGGGCTCGGGCCCTCACAACACCCTCTATGGCCTCACGGCCAATCGTGACACTCTGCGGCCCCTCACGGCATGCCAACCCCGAACCAGTGGGTCAGGTCAAACCCAAGGTGCGGGTCTGCCCAGCGGGCCGAGCTGGACCCAGCAGGTCTGGCCGGGTCGGGCCGGGTAAGTCCGGCCTGGTCAGACCAATCCCGGGCCCACTATGACCCATTTACATTCTTTTGGCCATAACATTATCACCAGACCTCCATTTGACAAATCATCTACTGAGATGAAAACCTCGGAGAAAGATGGACCCTTTGCTATACCCTACTAGAGATTTTGATAATGTTGGAGAATGTTCGGGTTGGATTGAGAACGAATCTAACTAGGCCCTCAGTACTAAAAGTCTAATAACTCACAGACTGAGTGCCTGATTAACACACCATCTATCGCATTATGACCCCTATGACATGATGTTACATTGAGATTCTTCTTCATGGGACATCATGGTAGTTGGAGAATTGTCAAGTGGATTGGGGAGCGAACCCTCCAGATGATGAGCAAGCCTTGTGCAGAAACCAAACAGCTAGCTGTGACGAGAAGAGTTCTCCTAGCTATCATGTGTGGTTCAGCCCCTAGCGATCTTGCGTGGGTCAGCTCCTAGCGATCCAGTGTGGGTCACCCCATAGAGATCATCTATGGGTTAGATCTGGAAAGCCTATGTGGGACAGCTTTTAGTGATCCTCTCTGGGTCAGCTTAGAGTGATCCTGTGTGGTTGAGCTCCAGTGATCATGTGTGGGTCAGCTCTTAGCGATCCTGTGTGGGTCATCTCTTAGAGATCTTGTGTGGGTCATCTCCTAGTGATTCTATTTGGGTTAGCTCCAGAGATCCTATGTGTGTCATCTCCAAGCAATCCTGTGTGGGTCAGCTCCTAGGGATCCTGTGTGGGTCAGCTCTAGCAGTGTTGTGTGAGTCACCTCCATCGATCCTGTGTGGCTCAGCTCCTAGTGATTCTGATCAAGTTAGCAGTAGAGCCTCTTAATGGAGTAAGATGATTTAGTAGTTACATGTAATCATCTCTACTAATGTACCTAAATAAATAACTGGTGTGAGATGAGTCAGTACCTCTATGCTTTCCCATGATTGAGATGGATTACTTGATAACATAGGTATATGTATGGGAATATACTATGTAGGGTTATCTGTTGATTTCAATCTTTGTGGAGTATCCTTGGTAGATTTAGTGAGAACATGAGTGTCTTAAGGTACCTAATGAGTATCGTTTTACTCACCCATGCACGAGCGATCCCCGCACCATATTGTGTTGGATGCAGATGACGGAAAACGGTGATTGAGGACAAGGGTTCCAGGACTGGAGGTAGCTCGGAGGTGGACCAAGACGAGGTGTACTGTAGAGATGACCAATCGAGAGAAGTACCTAAACTTCAAGTAGAATCCTTCGTGGGTGATCACAAGAGATGTTCCAGTTACTTGTACTATCACAAGTCTTGTACTTTCCAGTTTTCCTTATACACTCCAGTTGGGATTGTATTATGGATTATTTTTACTTACTGTACTAAATATGTTTACTTTTCAGTTTACATTAGTGTGTATCTTGTTGTATGCTTGGTTGTGTGTTTTACAGGTTATAAAGGAAGTGCCTTCCCTATTTTAGGGAATACGACTTTGGTGCTAGTCGTCATCCTCTGGCCTATGGAAGGCGGGCTTGGGGTTGTCATGGCACCGGCCCCGAGGGACGGGTCGTGACAAATTGGTATCAATGGAGTCGGTTCTACTACATAACATTGGAATTTTACCATTCTTTTAACGGAAATAATGTTAAGTGTAGTATGTGTGGTTATCATTTTATGGAATTCGGTGTTGTTGCGGTAGCCGACGTATCCATACACCCGGACCTTGAATTTTTATTTCTGACTCAGTGCATATAAACACTTATTATGTGTGTGTTTCCATGAGTTTTCTTTGTGATCTCTTGAGTCATCTCCGTAGGATCGCGCCCTCACGAAACCCTCTACGACCTCGCGGCCAATCGTGACACTCTGCGGTCCCTCACGGCCTGCCGGCCCCAACCCAGTGGGTCAAGTCAAACCCAAGGTTCTCGTCTGCCTAGCAGGCCGAGATGGACCCAGCAAGTCTGGCCGAGTCGGGCCAGGTACGTCCGACCTAGGCGGACCAAACCCGGGATTTCTGAGGATCAATCCCATCACCCATTAATTCTCATCCATCCCATATTATGTTAAACTATATCATAATTTCTGAACTACGTGGGTTCTGATTCCTTTTCTAATAAGGATACGTAGGTATCCCATCTGTGGGTAAGATCCCAACTCTGAAATACCCCATGTCCTTCTGAATGACAATAAACTTCAAGTGCCCCCACTACGACCCATTTACATTCTTTTGGCCATAAAATTAGCACCAGTACTGCATTTGAAAAATCATCTACCAAGATGTAAACCTCGGAGCAAGATGGACCCTTTGGTATACCCTACTAGAGATTTGGATAATGTTGGAGAATGTTCGGGTTAGATTGAGAACGAATCCAACTAGGCCCTCGGTACTAAAATTCTAATAACTCATAGACCGGGTGCCTGATTAACACACCATCTATCACATTGAGATCCCTATGACATGGAGGTCCATTGAGATTCTTCTTCGTGGGACATCATGGTAGTTGGATAATTGAAAAGTGGATTGGGGAGCGAACCCTCCTGATGCTGAGAAAGCCTTGTGCATAAACCAAATAGCTAGCTGTGACGAGAATAGTGCTCCTAGCTATCCTGTGCGATTCATCCCCTAGCGATCTTGCGTGGGTCAGCTCCTAGCGATCCAGTGTGGGTCACCTCCTAGAGATCATCTATGGGTTTGCTCTGGAAATCCTATGTGGGTCAGCTTTTAGCGATCCTCTCTGTGTCAGCTCAAAGTGATCTTGTGTGGTTGAGCTCTAGTGATCATGTGTGGGTCAGCTCCTAGTGATCCTGTGTGGGTCAGATCCTAGAGATCTTTTGTGGGCCATCTCCTAGTGATCCTATTTGGGTTAGCTCCAGCGATCCTATGTGTGTCATCTCCAAGAAATCCTGTGTAGGTCAGCTCCTAGAGATCCTGTGTGGGTCAGCTCTCGCAGTGTTGTGTGGGTCAGCTCCAGCGATCCTGCGTGGCTCAGCTCCTAGCGATTCTGATCAAGTTATTAGTAGAGCCTCTTAATGGAGTAATATGATTTAGTAGTTACATATAATCATCTCTACTAATGTACCTAAATACATACCTGGTGTGAGATGAGTCAGTACCTCTATGCCTTCCCATGACTAAGATGGATTACTTAATAACATAGGTATATGTATGGGCATATACTATGTTGGGTTATCTGTTGATTTCAATCATTGTGGAGTATCCTTGGTAGATTTAGTTAGCACATCAGTGTATCAAGGTACCTAATGAGTATCGTTGTACTCACCCATGCACGAGCAATCCCTGCACCTTATTCTGTTGGATGCAGATGACGGACAACGGTGATTGAGGACAAGGGTTCCAGGACTGGAGGTAGCTCGGAGGTGGACCAAGACGAGGTGTACTGCAGAGATGACCGATCGACAGAAGTACCTACACTTCAAGTATAATCCTTCGCAGGTGATCACAGGAGATGTTCCAGTTACTTGTACTATCACATGTCTTGTACTTTCTAGTTTTCCTTATACATTGCAGTTGGGATTGTATTCTGGATACTTTTTACTTACTGTACTAAATCTGTTTACATTTCAGTTTACATGAGTGTGTATATTGTTGTATGCTTGGTTGTGTGTTTTACAGGTTATAAAGGAAGTGACTTCCCTATTTTAGGGAATACGACTTCTGTTATAGTCGTCATCCTCTGGACTATGGAAGGCGGGCTTGGGGTTGTCATGGCACGGGCCCCGGGGGACGGGTCGTGGAAAATTGGTATCAATGGAGTCGGTTCTACTACATAACATTGGAATTTTTTCATTCTTTTAACAGAAATAATGTTAAGTGTAGTATGTTTGGTTATCATTTTATGGAATTTGGTGTTGTTGCGGCAGCCAACGTATCCATACACCCGGACCTTGAATTTTGATTTCTGACTCAGTGCAAAGAAACACTTATTATTTGTGTGTTTCCATGAGTTTTCTTTGTGATCCCTTGTGTCAGCTCCGCAGGTATAAATTATTAATGTGGCACAACTGTTTCTTTTTAGGATGCCTCTACGAAGACATCCACCTAGGTTTTTGAGAGTATTATTCATTGACAACCAACCAAGTGACGAGGCCTCAGTGCAGGGCCCTTTTTTTGCAGAGGCACCAGCGGTTCCGTTCTCTATTGGGCTACCGATTCCACTATCCCCAACAGCTGATGGTGCACACTAATTGATCATGTTGCACGAGTTCTAGTTCCAGAGGCCACCTAGTTTTAGTGGAACGATGTACCCATAGGCGGCTGAGGATTGGATAAAGGCTATGGTGAATGAATTTCAACTAGTAGGGACACCAGCTGATCTCATAGTGATACTTGCTACCATCCTTCTAAAGGAGGTAGTAAGAAGATGTTGCAACATGATGCTCCAGGTCTAGGATGAGGTGACGCTTCCCTGTGCAGACTTCGAGAGCCTGTTTCAGGGAGAGATTGTCCCGGTGACTCTTCACGCAGTGTGCGTACAGGAGCTTCTTGATTGGTAGTAGGGCAGCATGACTATATCTTAGTACTCATCTAGTTTCACTGAACTCTCACGCTACACCAAAGATATGGTGTGAGACATATTATTCAGGTTCTTGACCTTCTAACTGGGGATTATGCAGGAAATTAGGGCTTCAATGATCTCACTTAGCATCCTAACGCAGGCAGGGGTGTTAGAGAGAGCCCTCCAAGTGGAGAGTTTTCTTGCTGAGCAGTCTCTAATAGTGAGATCTAGTACTAGTCGTCTCATAGCAGAGTCCTCGATATCTAGTTGCTGACAGATGTCAGAGAGGTCCAAGGGGACCGGACCTATAGGTGGACAACTGCATGATTCAGTGTCAGTTGTGCGGGGAACCCAAGGCAGAGCAAGTCATGCCATGAGTAGGCAGTGTTTCACATGTGTCGGGCATGGTCACTTGGCTCTTGAATATTCGACCCACTGTACGGATGATCCGTATATGGTTAAAGGACCTCCCAGACGTAGATAGAGATCTGACCAAGGAGGTCTGTTGGGAGAAAGCGGACGTGGAAGTGGATCTAGTCATATAGATGGTGGTTGGTGACGATTCAAGATGTTACCGCCACCATCACATGGAGGTACTCCCCAACCACAGGGAGCTCATGGATAGTGGTGCGCACAGATCAAGGAAAGTGAGGGTTACGATCACGACACTCTAGAGATGATAAAAGGTACCATCTGTGTCTACTCCACTATAGTTTCAATACATATAGACAATTATTCCAGTCATTATTTTATTTCCACTTCCCTCATTCAGAGTTTGGATATTCCAATAGAGTCGTTGGCTCGATCCTTAGGACTAAAGACTCTTACGTGAGCATATTCGACGATTACACACTGGTGTCGTCAGTGCATGATTACTCTAGGAGGCGAGCGCATTGGATGGGATCTCATAGTAGAAGCGTTGGGGCCTTAAGACATCATATTGGGTATGAACTGGTTATCTACATTCCATGCTTAGATATACTCTATTAGTGTCAAAGTGTTGTGTGTCTTCACAGATGGGACAAGGTTTACCTTCACTGTTGATAAGGGAGCCTTTGCAGTGCAGGATAGAATTACCTAGTGGAGGGTGCAGCCGATTACCCATCAGTTGGATTGACTTACAATAAGAGAGATTGATGTGGAGAGTCCAATTTATCCTGTAATGGTGGACCAGAATGCGGATGTTTTCCGTGATGTTGTTTCGGGTCTACCTCCTCAAAAAGAGGTGGTATTTTACAATGACTTGTATCTTGGGACGGTACCAAAATCTACACCAGTGTATCAGATTGTTCTTGTGGATAATTTCATGTTACAGGTACAACTATAGGACTTATAATGGAAGGGATTAATCCGGCCCAATGTTTTTCCCTGGGCAGCCTCGGTTTTGATTGCCAAGAAGGCGGATGGGAGCTTGAGGCTTTGTGTTAATTATCGGCGCCTGATCCAGGTGACCATGAAGAACAAGTACCCACTCCCTGGGATTTAAGAACTCTTTGATCAGTAGAAGGGAGCATGGTGGTTGTCGAAGATAAACCTCAGATCATGCTATCACTATATCAAAGTGCAAGACAAAGATTTGTAGAAGATTGCTTTTAGATGATGGTATGACCACTACGAGTTCTTGGTTATGACATTAGGCATGACCAATGCTTTAGCAGTGTTCATGGGACTCATGAAAAATATATTTCTACCATACCTTGATCGCTAGGCAGTAGTCTTCTTCGACGACATTTTAATCTACTCGGTTACTGAGGAGGATCATGTCTATCATTTTTAGGTAGTAATGGATGCACACCGAGAGCACCAGCATTATGGTAAGCTCTTGAAGTTCCAGTTCTAGATCCAAGAGGTTCACTTTCTGGGATACGTCTTCTCCGATGCTGGAGATGCAGTGGATCCAGCAAAGATTGAGGCGATAAATTCTTGGGAGCCCCCCATGAGTGTGACGAAGGTACAGAGTTTCCAAGTTTTGGCCGGTTACTACCGAAGATTTGTGCCAGATTTCTCTAGATTTGCTGCACCACATTCAGCATTGACAAATACGGGGATACCCTTCATGTTGTTAGAGAGATTCCAGTAGATTTTTTCAGGAGGTGAGGTAGAGGCTGAATGGTGCCCCCATCTTGATGCTTCTAGAGGAGGGTGTAGGGTACATAGTATACTACGACGCATCAGGGACAAGACTCGGATGTGTCCTCATGAAGGAGCGAGAAGTTATCATATATGGTTCTCGACATCTAAGACAACATGAGAAGAACTAAGCTACCCATGACCTGGAGTTAGCAGCAATGGTATTTTCCTTGATGTTATGGCGGCACTACCTAATAGGAGAACATTTTACAATGTAATTTGATCACAATAGTCCCAGGTATATCATCTATAAAAAGTAGCTGAACCTAAGATAACGACACTACATTGAGTTCCTCTAAAACTATGACTTCAAGATATAATATACTCCTAGGAAGGGGAACATTGTAATAGACACACTCAACATGAGTTCTAGTATACAACTCCTAGGTGAGGGGATGAAGCAGCTGGCTACTTTGTAGATATCCTTAGTGGATAGAGATGCGGCAGTTTTCTTTCAGTCTCTTACAGTAACTCCCCTACTTATTCGGCGAGTGAGGGAGGCAATGCGTGGGGATACCGACTGCGAGGAATGATTTGCTCAAATATCCATCGGACATGCACCTGATGAATTTTCTGAAGGTGAGGAGCACATCATTCTATTCATAGGTTGTACCATGGTCCCAGTGTCAGTTAAGGAGGAAGTTTTGGGGGAGTTCCACACATCCCCTCTAGCAGTAAATTCAGAAGTGGCAATGAAGTACCAAGATCTCCTATAATAGCACTGGTGTCTAGTAATGAAAAAATAAGTTGTAGCTTTTGTCTCTCGATGCATCACATATCAGCAATTGAAGGCAGAGAATTAGGTACCAACATGCTTGGTTCTGCCTTTTGATGCCCAGAGTGGAAGTGGGATGGGATATCCATGGACTTTGTGATAGGACTTCCACATACATCCATAGGTCATGAATCTGTCTGGGTTATCATCAAACGACTCACCAAGTCATCCCACTTCCTACCGATTAGAGAGAAGGGTTCAACAGAGAGCTTGGGACGTCTCTATGTGCAGAAGATTGTGCGGCTACATGGAGTACTATTGATTATTGTGTCTGATCATGATACACATTTTACAACCCGACTATGTAAGGGGTTGCAGGAGTATTTCGGGACACTACTTCATTTGTGCACCACCTCCCATCCTTATACGGATGGTAAAACTGAGCATACCATTCAGAACCTCAAGGAAATGATGCATTCTTGTTTCCTTGACTTCAGTCGTAGTTGGGAGGATCACTTTCCTTTGGTGGAGTTTGCATACAACAAGATATATCACTCCACCATTGGGATGGCACCTTTCAAGGTGTTGTACCAGAGTCCTTGCAGATCACCCTTGTACTGGACTAACCCAGGGGAGTCAGCACTAGTGGGACCATATATTGTACAGGATAACATAGAGAAAGTGCATATCATCCAAGAGAAGATGAAGACTACACAGAGAAGGTAGAAGTCTTATGCTGACAGGAGACAGAGACCTCTGGAGTTCAAATATGGAGACCATGTCTTTCTACGGGTCTCACCTTGACAAGTTTTGTGGAGATTTAGCCGAGGTGGAAAGTTGTCTATGAGGTTCAACAGACCTTTTTATGTCCACAATAGAGTTGGCGAGGCAAATTATCTATTGGCTCTTCAAAATCAGTTTCACTGGGTGCATGAAGTCTTCCATGTATCCTAGCCGAGGAGATTCATGCAAGACCCTTCTCACATCATCGTCTATGGCGAGGTGGAAGTCGATGATGGGGAGAATTTTATGGATATTCCAGTATATATTGATGATCGACAGGGGTGGGTCCTTTGTGGATGGTCGATACCTTTGGTGCGCATTCACTGGCAACACGAGAACCTCCAGGAGAGAAAATGGGAGCGGGAGACTCAGATGCATACTCAGTACCCCCACTTGTTTACCTAGATATGAGTTGTGGATTTTAGAAATGTAAATCCCTAATGTGAGGAGAATTTAATGAACCGAAATGTACATGTAAATGTTTTAATTAAATAAGAATTTTACGAGTCCACAAATATTTACAGTGCGTGGTTCTGAGGCCCAGTGTGCCCTGGATCAATTTATGAACTTTTTTTCAGGTACGTTCAGTAAATGAGTGAGATGGTTTTTATAAATTTAAACCGGTGCTCAGAATTGAAATATGAGGACACTGTTGAACTCACAGCGCCAGTTTTTGCTTATGAAGACCTTCACCTCGACTGCAATGGGTCGAGAGTGAACAATATAATGTTGTTTATTTTTTAAAATAATAAAATAATATAAAATTCGAGAAACATTTTATTTTATTTTTTAAACCCTCCCATGTGTGGATGTTGAGATGTGGGGACCACCAGACCTAAACCTCCCAAGAGAGGTTATGATGGTGGGGACCACCCGAACTAACCTCCCATGAGAGGTTAAGGTGGTGGGGACTACCCTAGTTATAAACCCCCTTGAACTCCCCTTTAACGGAGTAACACTCAAACTTCTTATTAAATGTGGGGTATCCTCTTCAATTCTTCCAACATTTATTAATCCAACTCAATTTAATTAAATAGATTATTTTTAATTTGTGCCAAAAGACAATATAATTTATACCATAATCTATTATCTTGGGAAACATTTTCATTTTGGTAGAATTGGGGAAATGGCATGGAAAAGTGAAGAGTGTTGGAGAACCTTGGAGAAATCTCACCATCAAAGAATGACAATGAATAACGCCGAACTTGACATCATCTTTATTCCTTAGAACATCGTCCAATGTGTGACATCTTCAATCAATGATCATCTTCCCCTCCGCAACGACGTCGTCTTCTCCCTCATGATTTTCGTCGACGAATCAAATGTGGTAGGTGTTTTGTTCCCATGTTCTTCCATTCTATGTTTCTTTTGTAGGAATGGGATTAGTGATTGATGAATGTTGTTGGGATTTATGTTGTTTAATCTCTTCCATACTTGTTCCTGTTCTTGTTGAGTTTCTTGCTCCTTCTCTTACGTGGAAGGTGCGGGCCAATCAAACATGGCCCAAACCCTATGCTGTTCTTCTTGAATGGTGTATCCTTGGTGATGGAGGAATGTGACTTTGGTGACTAAGACTAGTGCCGGCGATCGACACTGGTGGAACTTGAGAAATATCAACAAAGGCACGACGCCCCACCACCCTGCTGCCTCCGCACCCACAACATTCCTTGATCTGCAGCCATCACCGCTGTCATCCGAGCCACTGCCGTAGGACATAGCCGATGCCGCCAGTCCTAGCCGATGCCGCTGGGCTGCGCTGCCGCTGCCGTCCAAGCCACCGCCGCCCTCCGGGCGGAGCCGCGACCACCCTCCAGTCCGATCCGCCATCCAAGATACCACCGCCGGGCTGAGCCTCCACCGCCGTTTGGGCCACCACCACCGGGGTGAGCCATCACCACCATCCTATCCACCGGCACCAGGACGGGCCACCATTTCCACCCAAGCCACCTCCGTCGTTCCTTCTGAACTGCCCTGGATTAGCCACCACACACACTCACCCCCTCGTGATAACCCACGACCATGCTACTATGCGGTCTCGCGCCCTTGTGATACCCTCCACGGCCTTGCGGAAACCTGCGGCCTGCGGGGCCGGACCCAACGGGCTGGGCCGAAGCCAATAGGCCAGGTCGGGCTTGGTCAGTCTGACCAGGTTGGACCGAACATGGGACCACTATGAACCATTTACATTCTTTTGGACATAAAATTAGCACTTGACATCATTTTGACAAACTGTAAATGATGATGTAAACCTTGGAGGGAGACAATCCATTTGGTATAACCCAATAGAGATTTGGATAAATTTAGGGAATGGGTTGGTTGTATTGAGTACGAATAGAGTTGGGCCCTCGAGACTAAAAGGATAATAACTCATAGACCATGAATCTAATGGATGGGACGTCTATTGCACTGAGACCCCTATGACGTGGCATTCCATTGTGATACTTCTTCCTGGGACATCATGGCAGATGGAGAATCGACCAGTGTATTGGGGAGTGGACCCTCTCGATAACAATAATGCCCAGTGCAGAAACCCAGTAGTAGGCTATGACGAGAAGAGTGCTCATAACTATCCTCTATGGTCAGCTCCTAGAGATCATTCGTGGGTAAGATCATAGTGATCCCATGTGGGTTAGCTCCTAGCAATCATATCTGGGTCATCTCTAGCCATCATGTGTGGGTCAGCTCCTAGCGATCCTCTATGGGTCAGCTCCAGCAATCCTATGCAGGTCATCTCCAAGCGATCCTCTGTGGGTCAGCTCCTAGCGATCCAGTGTGGGTCATCTCCTAGCGATTCTATGTGGTTCAGCTCCAGAGATCCCTTATGGGTCAGCTCCTGGTGATCCTCTGTGGGTCAGCTCCTAGTGAACCTATGTGGGTCAGCTCTAGCGATCATGTGTGGGTCAGCTGTAGAGTTCCTGTCTCAGTCAGCTCCTAACGATTCTGTGAAGGTTAGAGGTAGAGGCTCTTAACAAATTAAAATGATTTAGTAGTTAAATCTAATCATCTCTACTAATGTCCCTAAAGACATACATGGTGTGAGATGAGTCAGTAACTCTATGATTCATCATGATTGAGATGGATTACTTGATAACTTTGGTATATGTATATGAATATACCTATGTAGGGTTATTTATTGATTTCATACTTTGTGTCTTATCCATGGACGATTTTGTGAGACCATGAGGGTATCAGGGTCCCTAGAGAGAATCTCTATTCTGACCCCTGCACGCGCTATTCCCACACCTTGTTCTATTGGATGTAGATGATAGACATCGCTGACTGAGGATGAGGGTACCAGGACTGGAGGTAGCTCGGAGGTGGACCGTGACATGGTGTACCGTAGAGACGACCGATCGAGAGATGTATCTACCCTTCAGGTAGGATCTTTGGCAGGTGATCATATGATCTATTCGAGTTACATGCACTTTCAACGATCTTGTACTTTCCATTTTTCATGGTACTTTCCAATTGGGCTAGTATTATGGCCCCTTTCTACTTACTGTACTCACTATGTCTACTTTTCAGTTTACATGAGTTTGTATCTTATTGTGTGCTTGGTTGTGTGTGTTACATGTTATAATGGAAATGCCTTCTCAGTTTTTTGCAATACACCTTCGGTGCCTGTCACCAGCCCTTGGCCTATGGAAGGCGGTCTTGGGATACTCATGGAACGGGCCCCGAGGGATGGGCCGTGACAAGTATTCTCGTGTAAAATTAACTCATTACACCAATAACATCATCACAATTAAACCAACACCACTACAATTTTATTCCTCTCATTTAAAATAAATTAATTTTATAATTTTAAAATACATTATTCTCCCACTCCATGAGTAATATTAACTCAACCAAGTTGGGACAAGATCACATCATTCACACAACACTTTTTTTAATTATAATATAAGATTAATTTTTCAATTAATATGATTATTATTTAAACATCAATGTGAATCTAACTCACCCATTATATTGAGTCCAATGAATACAACATGAAATCATTTAAAAGTTATGAATTAATTAATATAAGATAAAATTCATACCGTGACTCCAATATGAAGTACATGAAAACTCATAAAATATTGATTCTGATAGATATCCTTGTATTATGATAACATCAATTCCATTTATACTAGGTATCAATAAATTTATACATTTATCCTTTCATTAATTAACTCCACGAGTATACTTAAATATTATTAAAGGGTGTAACTCCCACGATTTTAAAATTAGAATATCAAATTTACTAGATTATATGAAATGAAACAAAGATATTGAATAGTAATGTAATACAATAATACTTTATATTATATTTATACTAAAATAAATTCAATATATTGGATCTCTTAATATGCATGTACCTTCTTGTTTAAAAGAAACATAATTCTATATTAAAATATTATTATTGAAACATGGACATTATTACTGAAACTTTATTTTAGTGTGTATTAATAGTAATTCCAAAATTATCAATATTATATGGTCTGAACATGTATAAAATAAATTCAATGGTTTTTTATTTATTAGATATAACATAATATCCATTTATAAGAAACAAAAATGTATCCTGAAATGATTTATTTTTCTATGAGGATACATAGTCATGATTTGTGACTGTAATTTATGATTAATTTCTACCAATTATTGAAATTATCATTGAAAAAAATTATTATTATTTTTAAAATCAACATGATAAAATTATATTTTGATGAATTTTGGATATTTTTTAAAAAAGATTATTTTTTGATGATTAATGGAAAATACTATATTTTTTTGAGAAGTTTCTTTTAATTTATAATATATAAACATTTATTTTTTTAAAATTTTTATTAATGTCAAATTTTTTCAATTATATTAAAGTTAAACTAATTGACCTCGTTGGATTCAATTTCATATTAAATTTTCAAATAAAAACTTTGGAATTTGATTCTATGGAAAAACATTTTTTTCAATGCATCTGTAGGTATAATTTTATATTCAATTATTTCAATATTAGGAACATAATTTATAAATTGGGATTAAATATATATAATTAGAATAAATAATATTATATAATTATATAGACAGAAAAATTTACTATAAAAAATAGTAAATATTAATTGTCGTGGTTATGGTAAAAATGTTATTATCATTGGTTAAACTAAGAATATAATGGAAAAAAGTGTATAAAATTTTTTCTTTAAACAATTTTATCTAAATATATAGAACTTATAATTTCATAGGGTAAATAATTACTTATTTTTTTCGGAGTTTTGAATGATATGCACATTGGAATCACTTTATCATATCAAAAACCCCATGTGTGTCATATCCCATAACTACCAAAGGCCACCCCCTCTCCTCAACTATTCACACTTCCAAAACACATCTATAATACCTATAACTACCAAAATACTTTAATTATTATCTTTTTAATATCATTGAGGACTTATTTTTATTTGGAGTCCCTCTTAATAAGGATTTAGTTAAAAGCCTATAGAGGCTCTCGGAAGATGTGGTACAATTCTTAAACATGCATTTTTTTTATTTCATTTTCTACCCACTAAGACATATAAAACTATGATATTGTAATAACAGAAGTATATAGTATATACTAATATGTTATTATTTTAATGGAATAACCTATATCCATATCTACTTGTATAAAATAGAAAATTAAACCATTGATCCTTATAAGGAAGTCTACAGCCCCACGAAACTGATTTAGTTCTTGTACCATCCCCACCAGTAATGGTTGGATATAATGATTTATTTAAAATATTTATTTTATATTTAATATGTTATTTATTTATTTTCTGAATTGTTATATCACATTAAAATTATTATATTCAATTCCAATAGGATACAATTATGTTTATCTTGTGTATGACAGAATATTGCCATGAAAAGAGATAATTTTATTTTTTATGCTTTCCATTGGAGGTAGTACATATAATATTGATGAATAATGTGATATTTATTAACTATAAATAATTCCAAAAATTGAGTATCACATATAACTTATTGACATATACTCTTGTGAAAAAAAAATATTTTCTCATTTGTGTAGGTGTGGACTACTACCTCGAAGTTACAATGTGACTGATTTTCATTTTTGTTTCCCTTATATGGTAGTAAATATATATTTAATTAAATTAAATTTTATATATAATAATTATTATTGTGTATAGATGAATTTATTTTTATTTTACATTCAATCCATATGCTTAAAAAATGGAAACAACATTTATAAATAGTTATGACCTGCCATCTCCATGAATGGTGTAATCAATTTATTATCATTAAAATTTATAAATTACTCTGAATATATATATATATATATATATATATATATATAATTAATAAAGATAATATTTATATCATGGATAAAAAACAATGGAATATTTTACCATATGAATTTTAAAAGGAATAAAATTTCCAATAAAATATATACATGAAAAACATTCTAATTATCCCCAATAATATGTCTTTATCAAAAAATTGTTATTAATTTAGTGATACAATAATAAATGTAAATAATATATGCTATGATATATATATAATTATGTTTCATTAATAGATTTCTAATAACCCTATATTTATTACATAGGTGTCTGGAACTTGACTGAAGGAATTTTGACCTAATGTATGAGATTTTATTAATAATATTCCTTTTTTATATATATCACATGTTATCAATATATCATTTATTAGGAAATGTATTTAAAAAAATTATTTAAATGTTTTATAATGTTTTTATTTTTTCTCATTATTTTTTAGGTTTCATTTTATTTTATTCCATAATGGGTCTTATTATGTTATTTTACCAATGTCTTAAAAGTTGTATAGTGCAATATAATTGTTTATATAGATTGTTAAGGTTT
This sequence comes from Viscum album, assembly GCA_963277665.1. Classification (NCBI taxonomy): domain Eukaryota; kingdom Viridiplantae; phylum Streptophyta; class Magnoliopsida; order Santalales; family Viscaceae; genus Viscum; species Viscum album. The sequence continues at coordinate 1,063,939,235 of OY728142.1, forward strand.
ACACTATAGATGTATAAATTTTATGATCAACTCTCATGAAAATAATGAATATTATGATACTAATTTTATATAATTAAAAGACATGAATTATTTTTATTTTCATATATTTATTTACATAATTGGTCAAAATAATATTTTTAATAAAATTATATTTATTTTTATATCCAGTTGAAAATTATTTTTTATCCAAATTATTTTTTGGAGAAATGTTTTTGAAAAAATTTAAACAATACTAAATGTGATATATTAAAGAAATTTATATAAATTTCTTACTTATATTTAAAAAATTAATGGAATCACCTTTGATTTTTCCAAATAAGGCCAACTAGACTTTTACTAAATAATTTAATGAATATTTTTTTTAACATTTATGGAATGTGATGAATTTATTTCCCTCGTAGAAAATTTGTTTTTGAAGATTATTTTATAATATTACAATTTTATTTTTATGGAATTTAATTTTGAAATGGATTTGAAAACTTTTAATATTAAGAATATTATTCTCAAAATGAAATAGATATTTTCCTCTGGAATATTTTTAATGAAATTTTATGGTAATTAAAATAATCAATGATTGAAGCCCATATACTATAATAGTTCATTTGGGTGTAAGTTTTAATGAAACCATTCATATTATTAATTTTGAAGGCTTATGATGAGGTTTAAGGGGAATATTCTATATTGATACTATTCTCTATATTACATTGAATGGATTTTGAATATGTTTCATGATTGGTGTAATGGTATACAATTCATATGTTATATTATTAATTTAAATGTTTTTTATTCTATTTTATCCATTCATATGAGATATTAATTATAATTTTTAGGTTATGGGAGGGGTCTCTTGTATCCCATTGATGCATTAATAGGCCTCATGAGACAACCTATCTTCAGTAATTAGAGGATACATTACCAATTTTTGTAATTTATATTTTAATGAGATCTTGAAGATGTTGTTTTGATGTTTGACATTGTGAATTTATTCATTGTGAGATTAAATATTGATGTTATAAGTTATTATTTTATTTGGAATAATATCCATTGTTACATTTCAAGATCTGGTTATTTTTTATATTGAAATATTTGATCATAGTTCATTCATTCCAAATTATTCTCATTTAATTTATTTAATTTAATGCAATTAGTAATATAATGTTATTTATTGATGGTGATTACTAATTCATTATATAATCTATTGTACACATATGATTACAAATCATATGATATCACCCTATTCAAATGCATTATTTTCCATGGGATACCAATAACTATTTTATGATTGATATATAGGGATATTCCAAATGTAATATGGTGTACTCAATACAATATTATGTTGTATTTTATGTTATAAATTGTAAAATTATATTCAATTATCTATCTATTTTTCTAAGGAAAAACAACTACTCATTCATTCACGATGATATTCCATCAATATTATGCCAATATAATAAAGTAAACATCTACATTGGGATGCTAGGGTCAGGTTAATTACAAATTTTACTTTAACCACCATATTTTTATATTATGTTATTATGAATATTTTTTCATGATATCTTTATAACACATTAGCTCCCCAAACCATATTTTCCCCTTGATTTTTTTGAATGTTTTAGTCCTCCCACTAATGATCAATTAAAAAATAAACTAGAGTCACTAGCCATTTATAAGAATATGATTTATTGTATTCTCCACCTTTTTCCTCAAATGAAATGAAAAAATGGAATGAAAATAAATAGTCACACATAATGAGATAGTTTGAAATAATGAAATCCCCGCAACACTGTAATGGATTAGAATCTTTCCTATGAAAGTGCATTCATCTGGTTATTCTTGACAAGATTATTTTTTGAAAAAATTCCCAATGAATGATCTATTTGTTCCACCAATCCATTATTGATAGGGCTCACAACTTCTATATTCTTTGACGATAAATATTTCACCAGATTCTCTGAAAAGTTTTTTATACATTACATGACCCACATAAACAGCCATGGGTATGAGACATTTTACATCATGTATTTTATCTAAGATTACATCCATATCATTTGAGTTGATTATTAAAATTTCACAGTTTCGAAAACATTTATTGGGATTTTAAAAATAGAAATTTACTTCTTAGAGTAGTATGGAACACATATTCCAAAAATAAATAACACAATTCCAAAAGTAAAATTTTTATCTCTAACATATCATATACAATTTGATACATTATATCTATAAATTTTAATGTTATATTTTTTTAAAAACACGGAATATAATCATGAGATACCTTGATGTATTGTATGATTCATTTTATATCCAAAAAATTTGGCGTCTTTATGTATCTTTGGATTAACTCAAAAAAATATTTACTCACAAAATATCTTTTCTTCACATTATCAAATATATTAATATAATAATGAACCCTTATAAATCCTTTTGGTTTGCATTTTTTCCATCATTTCCTGAGGATAGCTTAGTCCCAGTATAATTAAGAATGATGTTGTATCTTAATTCTTCAAAAATAAAAATATTATGAAAATCAAAATGCATACACCTCATGGAATAGAATGAAAAAATTGATTGTATTAGTAATTGAAAAAAATACAATATAATATCACTATTCATTGAAATATCAAAAATATTTTTCATTTTGGTATAAAATTCATCAAAAGATCAAAATTTTGTTTCCCGTAAAAGAAATTAGTGACATATTAAATCCTAATAATTTGTTTTCTATTATCTCTCATTCAATAATGATTTGAATTCACATCACCTTTCACATTACATCATAACCATTAATCTGTTGTCCATATTCCAGAATGATGGTTTCTTTTAGTGTTTGATCCCATATAGTATTTTATTTATTGAACACATTAAAGAACCAGCACAATCATGTATAAACACTTCAGGTTTTTTTAATGTACTCATCTAATTCATGTTCATCATTTGGAATCATTTATATTATATCATATTAGAAAATGTTTTTGTTAAATTTGGAAAACATACAATTAAATATTCATATTATTGTTTCCGGAGAAAAAGTATGATCAAAATTACTATAATTTATTTGATTATATCCCATTTAAAATATAATTTTTATATAAAACTTTACTCCTAAAATTTATTATGTTTTTAGAATACCATTTTTTCTAATCATATTTTTTTAGGATATCACACCAATTTCAAGTGTCATTCATCATATTTGGGAACAAACCTTTTTATTCGCTAATATATTATTAACATATTGTAAGGCCTTATCAACAATTTTTGGTTCGGAATATGAAATAAAAATGGTATGGTTCAAAATTATCATGATTTTATAGGTTTCATTTCACTATATGAAACCAATTACCATGTTTCATTTTTCATTATATGGTTCATCACTTATTCTATCCCTAAAATATAAATCAATTGTTTTAATAAATCATTATAACTTTTTCGTTTAAAAATTAAATTTATATTGTTATTATTTTAATTTCAAATAATTATTCAATTTTTCACCACCATGTTTTTATCTCAATGAATATTCCCTAGATGATATGTTTTATCACTCATTGGAGCTTATATAGTCTTTTATTTTATATTTCCATCTTCATCAATTTTTTTATAACATACCAATGAGGTATGATAATTTACTCATTCATCATGATTACTCTCTAACTATCCAATTTTTCTAGTATATTCAACATCATCAATATATAATGGTGGTTGTGAATGGAATTGATTTTAAAACAAAATTTCATCAAATACCTCAGAAATCTTCATTGGTTTTTTGATTTAACACCAATAAAATATTCAACCTACTATATATCTATGATATGTTCTATATTTGAATATCTCATTGATCATTACGAAATGATTTCCTTTAATCGTGATAATGAATGGGTTAAAATGTCTTATAACTATTCAACCACATATTATTTCCCAACTATAACTAATACGGTTATTTAAGAACATTTTATTCTGAGTAGAAACTAATTCGAAATTCTTAAATCTGTATTTTATTCTTTTCTCTGAAAATATTTCTATTTATCATGTTCCGATTGAATTTTTCTTCAAATATCTACTATACTACGATTCTTACTAGAAAAAATAGAGTTTTATTATATTGTGTATAGATGAGTAAATTAATGTTTGATCAAATTTTTCCATGGATATTCCTCAAAAACATAATTATTATATTTTTATCTAGTATTAGATTAAAATCATATAATTGTATTAGTTTTTGAATTCCATACAACACATAAAAATATTTTTATTCGAAAAATATATTGGGAATTTATAAATTTAAAATAACAAATATTTGTATAAATAAAATAAATAAATAAATTTATATAGTACATATATCCATCAGATCTATTCATCCCTATTTGTCAATACACGTTCAAGTATACTAACACCTATTGTCTCTAAATTTTGTTTTCCAATAAGGAGACACTACTGTTAACTATTCCCCCTATGAGATGTCATATAGGCATTGAGTCTCTCATGCTATAGGAATAATACACTACTTACAACATGATTATAAAAAACTATTAGCCATATTTTTTCCTATTAATGGACATAAATTCTATTAATAATATGGTTATCATCATAGATTCTTATTCAACATTGTTTTGATCCTATACAATATAGAACATGTAAATGTCTTTTCTTTACCCTTTCATTATAATTCTTCTATACATCCTGTTTTTTATTAAACACGCAATTTTTCAATGAAAATCACATTCCCATTATAGTGAATTTTTGAAACACTTCAAATATTATTTCAAAATAGGTTAATAAATTGATAATCAATAAATTTATTAATTCCAATCTAGATCTATCAAACTCCTTTCACATTGAATATTTTATTTTCTATACATGTGATAACCCCAATCATGGTGTATCCAACTTCATAAATTCATGGGAAACATATAGGCAAAATAGTATCCTTATAAATATTCATGGTTGTTTTGATGTTTTCTCATACTTCATTTCCATTTTTTTTTCAAAACCATAATTTTAGATTCATCAAGGAATCATCAACATGAAATAATTTTGTCTTAAGACAATTTAAATCCTCAGTCTAGGTAATGGTATTTATAATAGAAATATCAATCATCATTTCACATAATTCTAAAATATCAATGATTTATCTGAATATTCATTTGACATCAATATTCATAATAGAAAATTCATCAGTATTTTACTCAACATGGGATTTCATTAATGAATCATTCTACATATTAAATGAATTTATTTAAATTCTGAGTCCTCTAACTTGATTAAATAAAAACATAAGTTCCATTAGATATTGATTTTTTTCTATCTCTTGATAACTATTATCTTATTCACTATTATCTTTTTATTCTCTTGTACATATGGTATCATTAGGAAGATATTTATTTATCCATAAACATAATTTTACATTTATCCCTAGGTTTTATTTTTCTAATTCACATTCATTATTACATTATAAGGAATAATTTTGATAAAAATGATTTATCTTTTTTATTATATTATAATTTTGTTTTTACTATGATTTATCATGATCTATTAAGTCAATTATCCTTATTTTTCTTAATATACATACTTTTGTGTTGATGATCCTTATCATATTATTCTTTATTCTTAGGGTAACCTACTGAAACGTTTCTCATATTTTCCTAATAAAAATTATTAAATATTATCTTTCCTCTATATTTTCATTTTCTTCATTCCATTACATTCGATGAAGGAGAGATAACCTCATCATTTTTATGGAATCATAGTCAATATTAGTGTCTTCATTAGGATAATTCTTTTTTAAACATGATTCATGAATTGTTTGGCACTGAATGAACTCCTCTTCTATTATTTTTTCTTTTATCCTAAAGTATATCCCACTTCTATTATCCATCTTGATTACAAAGATATTTTGTTTTTGGGTAGTACATTCATCCATGTCTTGATCCCCAAAGGTTTTAATAGTGATGTATAATTTATCATGGATGACTGTATTATATTATTCATGATGGTATAATATTTACGAAATTTTCCATATTATATATTTGAAAATACAGTTCTTTTTTCTTTAGTGATAAATTCTTCTACCAATTTATTTTCCAATATTATGATAAATTAAATTAAACCCTTATAATATTGTAATTGTGACTCCATTACCACCTGATGGAAGACACTCTTCCTTGACTATAATATATTATTTTCTATCTGTTGACTGGTGTTGTGGTGCTATTGCTTCATTAGGTGGATTTAGATCTCATGGTAGAGTAAATTTAAGGGTTGTTTTGTGATCTGTTTCTGCGTGATGAATGTTGGCACCCCATTGAGGTAGTTTTTCCTTCAGTTCTCATAAATTGTAAATTCTGCGGGAGAGGTTGTACGTTTTTTCACCAGTGAATCATGTTTGTTCCAATGTAATTGAATATATCTAATTGGTTAATTCCAATTATGGTGAAATGGGGTTTTTAATCATTCCTTTTACAATAATGGTATTTATTGTGTTGTTGTTATTTTTATAGGATGAACACCCTACTAAAAATGGTGGTTATTTGTGGATTTTTTTCACTAGTTATAAATGTTTTGTTACTATTGTGGTAGCGGTTTTAGTGGTATCCCCCTAAATGTAAACTTGGTTGATAAAGTATATTTTGCAAAAGAATGAAATCCATGCTAAAATATTTTTTTTGATAACCATTAAATAAAAAAGTGGAATTTAAATATGGGATTCTATACTAAACCTAATTTTTTTTAAGTTTTTCATATGGGGTGATGATTTATATGGGATAGTTTTGGTTGTGAATACCAAAAAGGCAATATATCAAGTGTCTATGAAGTGTTTAAGGGGTTTTCTTCGATGGTGTTGTGGTGTGGGTATGGGAACGATTGTTCGTTGTGGAATGGATTGGGTGGTGTAATGGAATTTCATGTTAAGAGACTGGTTGATTTTAGAATGGATGATTAATGTGGTGCAATGAGTATATGATAATGTAGTACATGGATGTTTTTTTGAATTTAGTTTCTATTGGATGGTTTTGGTGTGATTTCATTAAAGAAGGATAGTGAAGGTTGGTAGGGTAATTCTAATATTGTTTATCCATTTTTAACATTATTTTGCTTCTTTTTGTGCGATGTGCTTTTTAGTTGCTCGGTTAGTGATGGAATGATTAAATTTTTTTTGATAATATGTCAACTGGGTTGAGTAGGTTTAGTTGAAGAAGAGAATAAATATATGGTATAAATTAATTGAAATTTCTTTAATGAAATGGATGGGATATGGATTGGATTTGTGGATTCTTATTTGTTTTTGTTCATTTAAAGGTAACATAAATATTGTTATCGTTATGAGATAATTGTTTATTTCAGAACCCATAGGTCGAGATAAGTGATTTATATATATATATATATACTTTTATATTTACCCATTGTGATTTCTATACACATCGCACCCTAGTAGAGTAATATGTGCCGAACACCCCAATCATCACGAGGAACAGTGTCTAAGCATCCTGGTGAGATGATGGATGGATGGTCACCCATTCTTCCCATATCCTTCTTCCAATTGATTATATCCAATGATTATTTGGGAAATATATAGTTTGTTCTTTCTCAGGTGTTTTTGGTATGATATGGGTTTATCTTTCCCATGTGTTTTTTGGATGGAAAGTTTGGTTTTTCCCATGTGTTTTCAGTATGTGTTATGATGTGGTTTGTGGCCTAAGTGATTGGATGGTATGTGTTTGTGAGGACCAGATGTCTGTGAGAGGGATGTGGTGTGGATCATGGCCAATGTTATGGGCCCAGATGTGGTTGTGAGGTTGTGGTGTCTATGGGAGGGGTGTGATGTGGCTCATGGCCCAATTGATGGTACAAGATATGGTTATGGTGGATGTTCATATGGGTGGGATGTGATGGGGTCTGTTTGGGAGAGGTGGGAGTTTCGAGATGATTGTTGTTAGGAAAGAGTGTCTAATCAGTGGGAAGTGGTGTGAGGTACCATATCATCAATGTGAATTATATTACATTACATTTCATGTGTTATTTGGTGAGGGTGCCCTGGTGTGGTTAGGATGGTTAATATACTATCTCAGTGGTGGTTGGTTCAGTTATTTTATAATAGAGGAATTAGTATTATTCTTTTACATGCACACAAGAAAATTTAGGTTTCCTACTGAGTATACATGTATACTCACCCTAAGTAAATTATGTTGTTTTCAAGTTTCTCAATGATTTCTTAAACCATGCTGGACCTTACTTTCTCAGATCATTGTATTTTATGTCTAGGTACCAATCATTAATCAGTGTACTTACAATAGAGGATTCTATTTCTATCAGTTCACTTTTACACATTCATGTGGGATGATGTTTGGTTTTCTTTTTTATATTGTCTGGGAGTTTTATTGTGGACGATTCATCTTATATCCCAATAGTGTCTCAGAAAAATGGTAATTCCTCCCATTTTGTGAGATTTTTAAATCCTTGGTTCTAGTTGCGAACCTGAGTCTTACTAGAGGCAAGACTCGGGGGTCGCCATCTCCGTTTCAAAAATGTCATCCATAGAGGGGAATCATTGGATGGAGGGTGTCAAGGAAAAAAACTAATCAAAAACAATCGAGATAATTAACAAAGATGCTTTCAATAATTCATATCCAATATGGATCATATGTATAATAAATGGTCAATTTCATTGATGGATAAATATAATTTTAAATTTCATTATTAATATTATTTATGAAATTAATATTTTCTCTTTAAAAATGAAATTTTAAATAAAATTTTAAATAAATAATGAAATTAATTTTCATTTAAAAATACAGTTAAAACATTTAAAATAAACATCAAAACATTGAGTTGTGATGATAGTGGAAATTTTGTTCCAATTTTATATGTTAAAATAATGATTTCAGTTACAATTTCGCAAAAAGACAAATGGGTCATGTTTTAAAAATGTCAATAATATTACATAAAAACAATTTTTAAAATTTATAATATGTAGAAAATAACCATAAAAATATTTAAAATGTTTGAAAAATTTATATTCAATTTAGAAAACATGAATTATTATGAAAAGTAATTTTTGATTGAACAGAGAAATAGAGTCATATTTTTTAAAAAACATTTTATCAATAATTTTATGTACAAATTTTATAAAAAATGGTAATAATATTTTTAAAACATTATTAATAGATTTCAATAATAAAAAAAATTATTTATATATTGTTATTCCAATTAATTTTCAAAAGGAAAACATAGACATAAATAATTACGAATAACAATGAGATTTTAATATAAATTCATTACACATTGACTACTTTTGAATTATATGATCCATGAAGTATATAACATATAATGGATCATCAGATAACATGTAGATAAATATATTAATGGTATAACATATAATTATTGAAATTATATACACTCAAATATGGAAATATGTTAGGGATATGGCATATGTCTAATGGAAGTAAAAGTGAGATAAGAAACCCTTAATTTTAGTTTGAAATAGATCCTATGTGTTTTTAACTCTATAATAGTGGTTTTAATAATTTTATTAATGTTTAATATAATATAATCATATTTATAATGTCATATATTATCCTCATATAACAATTTTTCACCCTCCTTTTAATTATATTTTAGTATTTTTATTGTTATGGGTTTTAATTTTATTGTATTCTCATGCATGTTTATTAATGAATGTCACAATAATTATAAAAGATATAAATTTATAATGAATAGAAAATTTATAATTTTATAAATATAATATTTAAAATTTCCAAAAAATATTATATTCGTTATTCAATGTTGGTCAATGAAAATCTGTTTCATCTTGTCATAAAGATGGTAGATCGTACGTACACCAGAGTGGTAATATCATTACCTCAATGGCCGAGAGTGTAATATAGAGTGTGTGATTAATTTTAGGTAAAATATTTATTTTCTTATATATCACATAAATTTTATAAATTTAATTTTCTAACATTCCATGAAAATAGTAAATTAAAAATTAATCACATATATCCATGAGGTTGTACTATTCTGTACACATGGGAGATGTTATAATGATTAAAATCAGAATGAAAGTATGAACATATATGTGATATTAGATTTAAGTATGTCTAATTATTTAAAAATATCATATAAATATATGACATCCTTTATTATTTTCCACGATGGTTTGTGGTAATGGAAAACGAACAACATCAGTTCACAAGAAAGTAGTTGGTCGTACACACTATAAATGATTTTGTGTCCAATCTTATAGAGAATGAGATGAAAAATATTATTAAATTAAGATAAGGAAATATCATTATATTTTTGATTCAATTATTTTTATATTGTATTTTTTAAAATATAAATGATGGTGGAAACGTATTTGGGATGAGGAAATATAATTTTTAGTACAATCACATTCTCAAAGAGAAACCTCCTTTGTATCTCCTGTTATGTACCCTAGGGGTGGTCTTTTGGGAGGAACTGTAGCTCTGAATTATGGATACTAATTTTGGGATGATATTTCATAATGTTTTCGTTAGTGATAATTTCTTGATATGTGTGATAATATAAGGGGATGGATTTTTCATTTATATGTGGGGAAGGGGAACCCTGATGTAAAGGACATCAAAATTTACGATAATGAATCCAAAATTATAATTTAATACACATGATAAAAGTTTTAAGATAACCTCATGATATAATTTGAGATAGTATAGGTTCTATGTGTTAACAATCAATGATATTTTTACATGTTTTCATGTCATTTTAACCCTTACCATATTATTTGGACCTCAATAATAACATTCTTACTATAACAATGTTAATTATTTATTATTATTTTCCATATACATTTGTGTAAAAGACTATTTTAAAATTATCAGATAATATAAATTATTTTTACTACTAATATTTAATCCATTACATCGAAATGAAAATTTTTTATTGGAATATTTAAATTTAAAATTATACTCACATGTGAAATATAATATAAAGTCAGAAGTCTACAGTTTTTCTAAGTTTGTAATATCAAAATTAACATTTTAACTGATTCAAATCAAATATTTATTTATTTATTATAATATAATAATTCTAAAATTTCATTAAATATAATTTAAAATATAATTTAACATTTTAAATGATTTAAACCAAAATGTTGTTTTCATAAATAGTTATTATTTTCACTATTCCACACAAAATGAAATTGTCTACAAAATACAAAAAATGTACCCTTAGATATTTTTTAATATTATTATTTTATAAATGTATTTAATTGGGTCAAATTTATTTTCTAAAAGGGAATGAAATTTAATTTATCATATGTTTTGAATAAAATATGATACTATTTTATTTAAAAAATAATGTTTTTTAGAAACCATTTATTTTTCATTTAAAGATTATTATTTTATATCAACTAAATATATATGATTATATTTATTTTGATAATAATTTAAATAATATATTTTGAAAATTAAGTTATTATTATTTATACCCATATTTTTAACTACAAGGATGTGATTGTTAGATTTTATTATTGTTATATTAATAGTTCTTCATGTTTCATTTAAACATAGTATTTGGTTATTCATGAGATATTATAGATATTGAATTTAATTAAATAGAAATATATTAGCACAGTTTATATGTGATATATTTTCTTCTCATTTTTTTATTTCATATAATATATTGAACACAATGTTTTTATTTTACAATTTTAGTGTGTTACATTATACCCTACATATAAAAATTGGGACATAAAAATATACCATTGATCATTATAATCATGGGTTTTATTTTTTAAAAAATGTTTATGGGGGAAACTCATCATAAAATCGTTTTTTGAACCATCTTCCTTAAAATAGTGAAATGAATGTATGAATTTCATCATGAATAAAGAATTTCTAGGTCTCTATGTAAGTGGAAATTAATGTTAGATTATTACATTTTCTTGGAAGATAATACTAACACCCTGGGATGAATATAGAGTAGAGGTTGATCCTTCAGCGGTGATGCCCAAGCTGAGATGCCCGAGGCTCCACCCCCCTCATCATGGAAAAGGTATGAGGTAATAACCTTCCTTACTCCTTAATGGAAATGTATTTCACCACTTTCACTAACCCAACCTTACTTCCTCCTTTCCCGTTGATCCCTCTATGCCCTATGGTCCCCGGCCTTCATGAAGACTCACACCAGCTCGCGATTTACACAAAATAGTTCAACAAAGCTTCAGATATTTCCTTGTCGATGATTGTGGCTCGATTTTGGGGTCATCGTCCTTCATTTGATTCTTTTTATAGACTTTTCTTCGAATAATGTGGTTTTCATGATCACCCAATGATTATTCTTCTAGATTGACACCACTTGATGATTAATTTCTCCTTGGAGGACGATCTAATCATTTCATGATCAATAAACCCTTGTGTTATCAACAGATCTTGTTTTTGAATCTTTTATTGGTCTTTTGAGTTATACAGGTACCAAAATATGTATTCTTTTGGGGTGTCAGTAGGCTTTCCCAACATGCCACTTCCGTTCCATAATCATTCAATTAAATGAATGTTATAGAATCTGGTTAGAAGGTGTTTGTGATTCGATAGTCGCATGTTTATGGTTTATCACCCAATCTCACCTCATGTTTGTGTTGAGGTTGATGTTTGAAAGACTCCAACAAATTGGATGTGGATTTCAGATGTATAATATTTTAGATGAAAAAAGTGTGGTATTTGAATTATTTCCATCATTCTTCTTGGGATGTCACAGTTCCTTCCATTTTGCCTTTGGCTGCAATCGTGGGCTCAGAGATAGGCCAACCGTTATTAGAAAAACTAAGTGGTATTAGGTGTAGGATGATCCCATAGTGAACTAGAATGTGTGTCATATTTCTTGTTTGTTTTAGTATGTGGAGGTGTGTAGCGATATACTAAAGGCGATGGAATATGTCATGCAATTAGAATTTCCAGTCATGGAGTCTAGCACCTTGGGGGATCTGCTCTAGCAGTGGCCTTTCTTGCTTTCTCCGATGGAATTGAAGAGTGTGATTCTTTATGAGGTAGATAAATCGGTATTGGGCATATTTTCCTATTTAAAACATGATTTTGGTCAAAATATAGCATAAAATAAAGTTATATTAATAGTGTCTATGGTGGTACTACCAGTTTCAACCAGCTCTATCGAGGAAGGTGAGGTGAGCATGATAGTGAGTGATGTATAATGTATTGGTGGCTCTCAAGGTCATGTTTGGGAGGATATTTACAAACAAAAATAGTTTATAGGTCACAGATATGATCAGCCCATAGCCTAAGAAATGATGTAGGGGAATTCCTTCTTGTTGGAAGTAACAAAATCTCACCATGTACAATAGAGGATAGACGATGTGAGTGTCTTGAGTCCCTTAGACCCAAAAATCCTTTGTGCAAACTCTTCGGTCCATCTGAAAAATGGTAATGTGTGGGAGAAAACTAGATTTTAGAATAAAGCAGGTAAGGTGGATTCTATGTGTAAGAAGAGGCTTCTCAAAGAAGGATCAGTGATAAAGATGTGGATCCATTTTGATGGTCTGAATGATCAATTACTACCTCTAATTTTGGAAGAGGATTCTTCAGGTGATGATAACTATATACACCCTTTATTAAATTACATGGACTGAATACACATGAAAGGTCCTTTCATCCCTTGATGTAATAAAGAGAAAAAAGGAATTTGAGACTTAGGGAAATGTTTTGTGGTTCAAAGGAAAAACCAAAGGGGCCAAAGATTACTCCCACTATTTGAAACCAATGGATACTAGGCCATTAAATAAAATCATAAAAAAGAAAATAAAATCTCTACATAATGGAGAAAGTGAAGAATCTAGTTGTAATACAAGATAATGGGAAGAAAAGGATGGGGAGTTCTTGCATCTTATGCAGCACTGCAATGATGAAATGATTGAAAAGGTTTTATGGAACAATGTATCATAAGAGGAGATTAAAATAATTTATTTTTGAGGGTTTCAAGTTTATTCTAATGAGGGGAAAGAAGTGTGGTTCAACAAATAAGATCAAATACTAGCTTGAGGCCTAAATCAAAGAAAAATCATATCAAACGAACATATTAATTCAAGGTAAAGGATGATTACAAACCTTAATGTTCTAATCAGAGAGTATCCATGTTTTCATGTTAGTATGTCGCACTAGGAAATATATAGAGTAGCTAAGTCATGAAATCTTAGTCTTGTGTTTAATCAATTTTTGAGCTATTTCAGCATTTAGTGTTAGCTTGTTTGTGATCTATGGTTTCCCACTTTTCATTAAAAATGTCTTAATAATAAAAATTTAAATTTGTATTTAATGATTAATATTATGTGATAGATATCACTGATAAATGACTTTGGATTATCAGTAGATGTCAAAAAGTCTAGAAAAACAAAAAATTGTTATTAGGTAGGACACAACATTATTCATTAGAATTAATGGTACACTGATAATATATTCAATCAGGAACATTTCCATGGTGTTGATGAATTCCATTTCCATATACAGAGAGAAAATAGTAAAATATACTAACATAAAATATATCTATAGAAAAAAAAAATCATCATTTGGATCTGTTTTGATCAATTCATCAATCATCTCTTATTCTCTGAATTTAATATCCAATTGAATTATTTATGGCTCAAAAACTAAAATAAACAGTTAATTGATCATTATAATAATAAAATAATCCAAATTCATTCCGCTAATATGTATGAGTTTTCCACAGCCATGTTGTTCTGAACATGTCATTCCATAACTTAGAATGTTCAACTCAATCCTTTACAAAATTATTTAACCTAAAGACTCTTCCCAAATATTCTATCCAATGTTTGAGTAAAAATTATATTCCCCAAAAATTATAAAGTTTATAATAATGTAAAATTTGAAAATTTTTAATAAAATTATCACAAATAAATTTAAATGAAAAAATATGTCATTCTAAATATAAAATCTTTTTTTTATATATATATTATTTTAATCAATAGTATGTGAAAACACCGGTTACTAATGACTTAATTCATTAAACATAAAAACAATGTAAAATATAATAACACCATCCAAGATAAATATCTATATTCTATCATCATTATGAACATATTAATGGTCATCCTACCCCGATAATGTGTTTCGAAAGGGGTACATCCTTTTCATGAAACTTGTTTTTGGTAAATAATACCATTCAAAATTTGATCTCAGATCCATTAAGAAGTAGTAATTAAGTACAATACTATAACATGTCATTGTTATTATTGCTATATTATCATTGATAAAATAGTAATATAAAAAAATTCATAAATCCATACACAATTATATTAATCATTCAACTTTTTCTGTTATAATAGAATAAGCTTAGCCATGATCCCTTATCATATTTTGGGTTATAATCTATTAATTTTTGGGAAATTCATTTTTCAGCGACCCATATCCTTTTAGTTGAATCGTTGAACATTGAAAATTTCATTCATTCCCTTTGAAATACTAGAACAATATATTTTCTCTCAAACATGTTATAAAATCCAACTCTTGTCAAAAAAAAATTACAACATGTTTATTTTTACAATTATCACATGTGGGAAAAACCTTATTTACATTATTTTTCATGTCTATATTCTCATGGTCTCCCCATTATCTCTATCTATCCTTCGAAGCCATAATACATAGATAATTATTTCCCTCTCTTAATGTCACATGATACGATGTATTCTTATAATGAGAATGTTTGGGAGATTAGTTTCCTTTTAAATATTTTCCCATGCACATCAATGTAACAATCATTTTTACTCATTAGATTACTTAAATAGATATTGTTCTCATTCAATCAGATATTTCCAATTTCTATATAATTCCATACATAATAATTAGTCATAAAATTTGGAATCCTAATGTATAGTGAAAAAATTAAAAAACACATATTAAAAATTGAATATTTTATGAATATTTTATCTCATATTCATACATATGGTTTCTTGGGGGATATATTTGTTTTAAAATAAATCTTTATTTTTTAAAAAATAATATTTGAATTTTTTTAAGAATATCACATAGGAGTTCAAAAACAGGATTATAGTAAGGCTCATTATCATGCACTAGGTGATGATCTAGTCCTTCCTGATGCACCCTTTCTGAGTAATTACCCCAAAGAAATTTTTTACCAAAAATATTTCAATTATTAATATACATATAAGGATGTATTTTAATGGAAAAAATATAATATAATCCTTAAAAAACATTAATATGTTATTCTATCCTTATCCTCAATGTATATCATAGGTTTATGTTCCAAAATCTATGTTTTCCAAAATCTTGTTTCCATGGTTTCAATTAAACATACTCTAAAAAACATTAAAGAACATAACTCCATTAACAAAAATCATGTATCTAATTCATTAAATTAATACTAGTTACATGGTATTTCATCCAAAAGGACCATGTTGTTTATATTATTTGAAAACTAGATACATAATTAAAAAATCATAACATATATAATACATAAATAGTTTTCATTATTAATGCCATTATTCCCCGTTTCATATCTCGGTATATCAATCACAAAGATCTTCTATGTATCCTATGTAATATTAAATATGACAAGGAATTGATATGAGATTCCATGTAAGGTTATGAGTATAGTGTATGTTATCATTTATTGATAAGAATAATCAATATGGTAACATAAAATACTAAAATAGATTCCATTTAATCAATAAATTTATTATAAAATGAAAAAAATAAATGATGATCCAACAAAACAATATATAATCAATTAGTAATGAAACCTATTAATGTATTTTTTATGTAATTTTATTATCACATGGAAATATGTGATATCATAATTATTGAATTTATAATTCCTAACATGTGAAATTTTCAATACCTTTCTCGTGAAATATTAATTATTTATGTAGAAATCCTTCTAATTTTGATAAATGATTTGTCTCATGAGACATGTCGATGATCAATATGATCTTTATTACCAGGCCCCACCTCAGAAATACTAATTTAAATGAATTACTGATATAAATGGTGTGACACATAATAAACATAACCCTTTTTATTAAAAAGGACATGTGAAATGTTATTAGTAACCCAAATAAAAAACATATTGATGGACTTTCTAGAGAATACATATTAATGGTTGTAAATTTTTTTATTCTACATAAAGCTAATAATAAACAATATATAGATAGAATAATAATTATATGAAAACATAATAACATTATTGCATCTTATTTATAATAAAGGATCAATTTCATTTATTAATATGAATAACATAAAATATCATTAAACAACTTATTGATGAAATTAAACATTTCACATTTAAAAAAAATTCGTAAAAAAAAAATATTACATAATTTTTTGAAAGTAATTTTACATCAAAATATTCTTTTAAAAATGTTAAAAAAAATTAAAAACTGATTGGTCATGAGGTTGAAAAAAAACTCCATCCCACACATCCTACAATAAACATTACTTTCACATTTTTTTGTTACAATCCAAACATTCCCTATTTCAAAAATGAAAAAAATATTCTTTTGTAAATTATTTTTAAACTTAAAAATATTTAAAATATTCATTACTAATTTCTTTTTTAATTTTTAAGAAACATTCAAATCAAATCATTAAACCATGTATTTAGATGGATAATTATTTTTGATAGAAGAGATAAATAAGGTAGGATTTTCTATAAAACAGCTTTCAATCATTATATGTTCGAATTTGTGGAAAATCATAAATAGTAATTCGTAATGTTAATTAATGACTATAAGAAAACAAAATAGATTTACTTTAAATATGGATTTCAACAAATTCCGATAATAAATACTAAAACAAAAACAATCATGAATAACAATTGGATTGTGAAATAAATCCTTTATAATTTGGTAAATTATGAATCATGAACACCGATAAAGAAATAACATAAAAAAAGACATTTAATAAAAATGAAATTATTATATTAACAATATATATTATTAATGGTGAATTATATACTCCACAATGAGTAAATATGATGTGAATATGGAATATGTCTCACAGATGTAAATTTTAGATGAGAAACTCTTACCTTAATGTTGATTTCCTTTTTATATGTTCTCAATTCATATATAATGGTTTTAATCATGTTAATAATTTATAAAAAACTAAAGTAATATATTTATTACTATATATGAACCACTTATTACATTTCACCACCCTTTTTCTAATAATATAGCATTACTTTTAATGATTTAGGTGTTAATTACAGTGTTTTTTCAACCATGTTATCCAAGAAAGACCTCTTTCAATGAATATTACACAATTCCATAATCTCCAAATTGATAATAATGTTATGAGTACTATAAATTATAATTACATATATTATTAAAACCATTACTTAATTTTTGTAATGGGATATGAGTCACATTTCTTGATCGAAATGGAAGGTGGTACGTACACCCGAGTGATGATATCATACACATCATGGGTTGGAGGTTAATGGAGAATATGAATAGTTTTATATATTTTACATAATGTAATATATATCACATATATTCATTAAACTTATACTTATTAAATTCCTTGTAAATAGTCTTTAAAAAACAAATCACTTCGTTTCATAAGGTGGTAGTCCACCATACACATGAGTGAAAATATGATATTTTAAATAGAATTAAATGTAATATGATATATATGATATTATAATTAAAAAATTATAATATTTTAATATATAAGACATATTTTTTTATTTAAAAATTATTAAATTCCTTGGAAGGTGCTATGTAAATTAACTAGACCTGTTCGTGGTGTGGAAGTGAATCATACACACGATCGATTGATTCATTTCCCATTTGATAGAAGAGTATATTAACAAATATTTCACAATTTAAATAATAATTTATATCTATATGGGAGATACATCAGTTATTATATTTTAATTTTTAATAATTAATTTTAATTTGAAAAGAAGAATGAAAAAGAATGAGCATTGATAAGACGATTACATTATCTATGTGAAACATCCTTTAGATATCCTATTAAGGACAATTGGGTTTGCCTTTTTTATAGGACCTTGAGAACTGTAATATGTATAATGATGTTATGGTGATGTTTTTTTAGGGTTTGGTCCAGGCGAATGTATTATGAGGTGTAATCAAGTGAATGAAGAGAGTTCCCATTTATAAGTTTGCAAATGAAAATCTTTTTTAAATTACATTGGAAAAATGTAAAAAATTCAAATTAATAAATTTATTCACTAAAATAATGCTTCAAAATTATCAGAATTAATATTTGGGTATATTAAATGGTGTGTGTATTTTCATCCTGTAAAATTTTATATGTTTATAGGTCATTTTAACTCGTAACTCCTTTTTTTATCCACCACATAAATCCAATTGTACCTTATCCACTGTAATTAATTTTTACATATTTAACTATTATTTTTTCTCAATTATTATAGTTAAAATATTAGATAATATTAATTATTTCGATCCAAAATATGTGATCCATTTTTATAAATTTAATTCCTTGATTTGGGAAATTTTTTATTTGAAATTGAAGATACATACATGGAAAGAGCATGTTTACAAAAAAAATTATCATAAAAATGGAATGTTTTAATAAAAAATAAATACTAAATTAATATTATTATTTCAAAAGTTATATTTATTTCAAAAAATATATTTCATACTATGAAATGAATTGTTATTTTTATAAGTTCAAAAAATATAATTAAACTTTTTCCATTGAGAAATAAATTTTTTAGAAATCATTTTTATGAATTTAAAACTAATTAATTTTTATTTATAATACATATATATCCACTTTATATATTGCATATATGTTTAAACAATTAAATTTCATATTTTAATTTTTACTATTCATATAATCCTTTTTATAAGTTAGGTTTTAAAAATCATGTTTAGACAATAATATTTTAATAGAGTAATAACTTTTTTAAACCCTTGGTTGTGTAAATATGAATGTGATGAAATGATTAAATTTATTCATAATAAATATATAATAATACCTTAGTATTTCACATTTTCATATATGATTGATGACACTTTTAATATATTATATCTAACATGATGTTAATATTTTCAAATATAAGGGTGTTGGACTATTATGATTGGAAAATACCTTCATGTAAAGATACTTCATCAATGAACCACTAATACTATGAACACATTCCCGAATCATATCTTATTGGATCATGATAGATCTCTCAGTTAATTTATATATATGTGGATGATATGTCATTCTCCATTTCAATTAGGTATGAATCTCTTATTATAATCCATTCCAAAAATAGTATGTAGAGCTTGAGTATATATTATAAACAACTCCAAAAGGAATATCATTAATAAAAATATTCTAAAAAAATTAAATGGAACCTAAATCGTCTACCTTCATTGATTCCATAATTAGATATAATGGGGACAATTTAAAAATATAATCAATTATCACCAAATTAAAATTATTCCAACAAGTTTATGAGGATTTCAATTCAAAAATTATAGGGGTACATAACTAATTTTAAAAAATATAATGGTTATGGAAAAAAACAATGAATTAGGTCACAGGTTCAGCAAAATAGTATTATACCATGGAAGGAATCACAGAAAAGAAGATTGCAATCGATGTTTTTTTCCCTAGGGACACATTTTGATGTCTCGTGTTGTGATGAATTTTTTTTACACATAGATGCATTGGAAAAGTTAATAAATTTACCCCATCCAACAACAAATTCCTTTTTTTGTAATCAGAATGAAAAATTATCATAGAAAAAAAATGATATTTGGTGATAAGAAACAATCACCCAATGCATCAACATTATATATTAAATTTCTAAAATGATAAAAATCATTTGTTGATTGTTTCCTAGGAAATATTTGATAAAAAATGAATAAAAAACTTTTACAAATTCTATGAACACATTTCCATTATTCTCTTCCAATTTCAATATCATCTCATCAAATAGACTTGTCACAGAGAACATGTCCCCTAATTCCTTTATGAAATTTGTTGGTAAAGTTCCTCTCAAATATTTGGTAAGCACATTACCATTACTATGTGTACATTCAATAGGAAAATATAAATTCTGAATATATTCATCCTACTAACTCTATATTATGTTTAGATCTCTCTGGGAGAAAATATAATAAATCTCTTATGATATCAATACATATTAAACCAATTACGAAATTGATTTTCGTGTCTTGTACTAAAATATTTCGTTATATAAGACAAATATAGCACATTGGAAGGATAGTTATTCACATGATGGTACTTTTTGAAAGATATATAGGAAAAAACCTTCTTTTCATGAATCAATACACATCAAAACCTTATAATAATGTCATCATAGTAAACATTACTGGTCAAAAAAATTATATGGAAAATATTATTTCAATATAAATTCAATATTATTTTCCATTCATAAAATGACCTAGGACACTTATAAAACCATCCAAACTTAACACCCATATGTTTTAAGTTAATCATAGGAGATTAATGTTTGGAGATACCTTGATCAAATCATTTGTAGTATCCTTTTATACAAATGAACATATGGATCTCAAATATATTTATGTGTTTCCTAAGTCAAAACTACATGAATCTTCTTTTGACATACTATGGTACCCCTATATGATATAACATTCTCAATAATTATCACCTCACATATTCAAAACTAAAATTTTATGGAATAAAAAATAGAACATATTCTATCATTATTTTAAATATGATATCCGAATAATCTATGTGATCCTCCTCTAAGAGGGACCAAACCCAAATATCATCCAAAATAAACTATTAACGAGTCCAAGAACAGATGAAATATCTAATATATAAGTACTATAAATAGCAATGATTAGTTAGTAAAATTAAATAGAATAACTATGATCATAAAACATCTATATTGTCTTATATGCACTATCTTACATATATATTCTACCAAATATCATGGTTGGTGGTACCCCGATCAAAAGAAAATCCTACAAAACTATTTATCTCCAATTATAATATCATTTAGATTTTCAATTCATGAATGGATTGTTATTTAATTACATCTACCTGATTAATTTTGTGAAATAACAAAATCCTAGAAGCCTCCATATTATTTTGCACTAAATAGAACCGTTGAATCACAAGGCGACATGCTATGATGGATAAAAACCTTGTCCCAAATATCATCAAGTTTATTATTTGGAACTATCAACATTGTAAATTTTGTATCATAAAATCGTATATAATTCGGTCTCATTATATGAAGTATTTCTTTAGTGAATTAAATATCCATCATGCATGGTAACCTAAAAAATCATCACGAAAGAGCCCAACATAATTTCTCACCACTATAGGAATCAATGATCTTAAATTATACTCAATTTAATGATTAAAAGACATTGAAAACTAAAATAATATCATTCCTAATAAGAAAAGACATACAAGTCTATCCCTAATCTGATAACCCATTAAAACTAAATGAAATATTGCACTCCATTGTAAAATATAAATTAAACTCAATAGTGAAAAAATTAATTCCATGACTGAAAACTAGTCATTCAAAACATGAAAATTATTATATTAGAGGAAACAATATCATGATCCATGAAATCCCACAGGACATCAATGTCAGAAATCATTTCCTAGAACTATACCCAATTGAACCTCTTCCCCTTGTTCATTCCCATGGGAGTGGAAAGACCCATCACATATGGTATTAACATGAAATAAAAACCAAAAATATCAATATATATATATATATATGAATAAATGATATTCATTAATATCAATAAATTTGAAAAACTATAACGGAAAAAAATAAACAGTGTCACTCTCAATTTATTTTTCACTACTGCAGAGTCCTTTGGTTCATTGTAGACTACATAAATATGGTCATTCTTATATACTAATAGATATTTATTAAAATTTTTAGTAACCCCTTTATCATAAATGTTTGATCCACCACCTTGTTATAATTCTAACTAGAATTGGGATACTTTACTTACAATGGATCTAGCCATGCCGCCTTTAAGTAAATTTACACAGTGGTACAAGAGATAAATAGAATATACACATATGTAGAATAATCTAGGTGATTTCCTATAATTAGGACCTGTTTAGACATATCTACTATAGTGTATGTCTGCAATATGGATCATTCCTCAACTCTTATCCACCCCACTAAAACTAACCAATAATGTATCTTGTTACCTCCACTTCTAGAAAAAAGAGACATAATATGATCCCCATTTGGTTATTATAACTCTTAGTAGACAATAAGTCTCTCAAATGAAATCCTTTTATATTTATTTTCTATTAAAAACCTTATTAATATTATACTGATATAATAGAATCAAATTCTAGAAAATATCACCCCTAAAACCCATCTAGATCCTCCAATTATTATGTTGGTCGTTATAAAAAAATAAGATCAGTGATCTTACTCAAAGAAATATGTATAATACATTATAATCGATTGAAACATACTCTAATGTTATATATTCATGAGTCTTCACAACTGATAAAGATATAGTATAAAAGTGCCTCTTCAAAACCTTATTGAATGTTCTCGAAAAAATATCCTCTAGAAGCATGTATTTTGGATGGTATCCACAAATTTTCTCATTGAGCCATCTAGTATATAAATGGTGAAACCCATATTTGAGTATTATATAGTCCTAATTATGTATAAAATTATTCTATTCCATGAAATAAACTATTTTTTATTTGGTTTTTCTTTTGTTACCATTATTGATAAGTGATTTTGCTTTATAATCATTGAAGCAACATCTAGAATTAATTCCTTCTTTCCAACATAATACTAAAAGAAAGTGAGGATTTTATAGATAGATATATATTTTTATAATTTTTCTATAATATAATTCAAATTTACTAACATTACTATATTATCTACTATTTTATTTTTAGGAACTCTTCTAGGAGGAAATGCCTATAAATAATAAAAAAATCACTCTTAATTAGGGTATAATTCATTTACTGAAATCAATGGTTGATAATATTAGAATAAACATAAATGTACTCAAAAATAATGAAGTAAAAATATTTGTCGACAAAAATGATATTGGATGGAAAGAACAATTTTATTTTCTTTTCCTCAATTTTCATTGTTTGGATATCCAGTTTTTGGAACTATGTTCAAAACATGAATGTTTTTTTGGATTTTTATTGAAAGGTTAACATAGATACCAAGAAATAACTATATGGTATTTCAAACCATGTTCTATATTATTGTCTCACATATCCTTTTTTTCACCACAAAAAATTATTCTATATCTCTATATAAACATACAGTTACCCCAAGTATTTATAAACACCAATTAAACATTTCACTATTGAAGAAATTTACTTGAATCAAGCATAAGAACTAAATAAAAATTCCCATCCATCCGTGGAAACTTTAGGACTGATATGGAAGTTAAATATCCTAGAACACATTCTCTATTAAATCTCACTTTCTTCGAGTAATATTCTAGTATATGAAAAACCCTATAAAAAAATGTATCTGATTACAATTTTAAAAAACTAACCATTTTTTATCTTACCCATTACCCGATATGGTTTTCCATAAGGCCCAAATCATATTCCGGACAATAAATTGCTATAATAATGATACTGGTTATTTATATATGAAATAATCGGAATTTTTTAAACTATAAATTAAATAATAAATTCCTCACATACCAAAAGAAATATGTATCTGGTGGAATATTTTTTAAAGATTTTGATTACTTCAATAGCTTGTGTTTCATGAAAAACCAAGTTCAATGAAATTGAGACACACTGTTAAAATATAAATTTTAAATAATAAAATTTTAACATTATAAATTCAATTAGTGTGTATGAATATGAATAACATTATTATGAAATATATATAATGTTTATATTCACTAAAAAGTTATTTACTAAAGAAAATTAAATAAAGGCAAAATATTTTAGTAAAGTCGTTTTATTCAATAAAAATATCTATTCTTAAAAATACGATTCAATTTATTTCAATAATTTTGACACATGTAGAAAAATTATTTGAAATTATAAACTTCATATATTAATTCTTCATTTAAAATTAATCTTAGGATTAATTTTTGATAATTGTCCAAATGGTTTGACTTTTTAATGAATATTAATAAAACTATTGGTTAAAATTAAATGTTGTATCTTATATTAAAGAATGTTGAAAAAAAAATTTATATTGATCTAGTTATAAAATATTATTATTTATATAAAACATAATTTTTTCTTTTAAATTATAATTTTACCAGAATTCAGTATAATAACATTTTATACTTATGAAGGGTATATTTTGGAAAAATTGTTTTGCATTGTGTTTTTCCTGTTTATTTTAAATTAAATTTTGAAACATCAATATTTTGATTTTTTATAATTGGAATAAATATAACGATTCCCATAGTTCAAATTTTTTAAAGAATTCCATCTTATTTCTCTTAATATGAATAGTAACTGTGGTAACATTTATTACCTCGATTATGGGATAAACTTGTTAATCAGGCCTGGAAATTAGTGGTAAGGCCACACTATTACATAATAACCCTTATAATAAGAATTTAATTAAAATATTAACAGCAATGTTTCAATATTTAGTTATTTAATGGATTTATTTTAATGAATAAGACATGGATATTATTAAAATAAATGATACAAAAAAAGTCACAATCGTATTTTTCATAAGTATAATTATTTCAATTTATGGTTAACTGGTATATATGATTGAATATAAATATTTTTAGTAAATATTAAATTATTATCTTCATTATAGTAATTTTTTCTTATTATTTAATTGATTTCTCTTAAGGATTACACATCATTAATGCATTGATTATTCAATTAAATCAATAATAAAATAAATTTTATAAAAAATATTAAAAGAAATTTAATTTACATTTATTATGATGATACACAAATTTTATAGTTGGTTATGAAACATTATGGGTGTATTAAATTATTTGTTTCAAATATATATATTTCCAATATTTGCATAAAGTTAATGTAAATAATAGTGTCCAAATTAACACAAAAATTGTATATGAAAATTAAATTTTATTAAATTATTTTAAAATAAAGAATTTTTTAAATAATGAAAAAGGGGATACTATATGGTCAAAATATTACATTCAATACATTTATGATTGAATATAAACCTACAATGAAAAAGTCACTCCCTTTTAATGTCATATAACATGTTTCGGTGTTTAAAATTTATATAGGTTTAATTTGGGTTAATAAAAATATTTAGGATAAATTTTTAACAAAATCATATATAAATAATATTCATTATGGATATAACATCATTATAATAGCTTTTCATTTCATAAATGTCCATTTGAGGTAATTTGACAGAAAATTAATTTATTATTGTTTAATATTTTGAGAATATCTAAATTCCCAACTAACCACAATTATAAAAGGACATCACCTCCCTCACATTATTTTTATACACTGATCATTATTTATCAATAATAACCTACCAATTTATCTTCTGAACGTCTTTATCCACATTCTTGAGGTTCTGGTCTCCTCAAAACGCCTACCATATATCCCTTTAGTGGAGATCGAAATGATACGTTTCAAATTAGTGAAAACCACAGTAACTTGTCACAGTCATATTTTAGTCCTCTTTACAACCTACAAATATTTTATATTTATCATATTTACTATTTTTAATTTTTTTATGATTTTAAAAAAACCACTATACACATTCTCAAAGAAGAAGTTAATGCACCGCTCAGGTGTATGTATGACATACATGCTCCACATAGCGATATAAATAATCCTTCAACACTATATTTTATGGATGGGTATTATTATGGTTTAAATAAATATATATCATATATGTTATATTAAAAGTATTATTTTAATATTAGTTATTAACTAAATATCATTTTTCCCATGCTCAAAAAATGATAGCAGTGTTCTTGTGTATGCAATGCATACCATCTCCATTAATGGTGTAAATCATTATCTAATTATAATTTTTTAAGAATGATTATAATTAAATATATAATGAATTTATATGATTTATATACCATTATTAAAATTACTTAGATTGTGGGGCCGTATTCAATATATAAGTATCATAATTGTTTAACTAAATCATGCATGGAAACTGTAGAAGTTATAACCCATAACAATGATTTTATTAAATAAATGTTAATAAATATTTTAAAAAAATTAATAATATATGTAATGATATATATATGGTTATTAAATACATTTAAAATCAATGAAAATTTTTAATATGTGTGATTTTCACACACAAAAATATATACTTGAGGGAAGGGTTTATTTAACAATCTCATTATTACTCGAGATTGTTTAAAGCTTTGTATCCACTGCGGAATACTTCATATCCAAGTTTATGTTTCCAAAAACTATTTTCAAAATGTATTTATTATTCTATTATGAATATTTAATTCCATTTTATTTCAATTCTTATAATTGTTTTTGTAAATAATAATTTTTTATTTTCCAAACAAGGTACTATGTGACTTTTCCAATGAAAATATGAAAGGAATGTTTTTTAACTTATAAAAAACTAGAACATTTTTCTACATTCATGATTCCCTACTTTCTTTAACATTTCATTACAAGAATATAAGGTCATGTCCAATAAAAATTAATTCTTTTCTAATTATGTGGATATTAAAATATTTTCCAAATTTAAAGCCTATTTTCATAAATAATTATTTCATTTTATCATTCAAAGTCATTTTCCATCTCTGAAAACATTATTTAATTTTACATATCTATTAATGTGGATATTTTAAAAGGAAAAATTTATTATTCTTTCTCTGTAAGTTTTATGTTTATTGTTTCATGATTTTTATAATGCCCCTTTAATTTTATAGATTTATTTAATGATAAGATGATTGTGAAACCCCTTTATTTTCATGGGTTCCAACATGATCAATGATTTTTGTTATAAGGGAACACATATGTATGGTCTTCATAATGGGACCGTTGTGACCTATATCTACCTAAAATTGATTTATCATGGAATTATATAATTTTATATTGTTATTGGAAGAAGTCTATTTTATTGATATGTTATGAGTACCAAGCCGATGTGCTTGATCTATTATGGGAAATTGGTTTTGATGGTTGATTTAAATGTCTTGATAGTTAAAAATTACATAATAAATGGTTTCTATATTTATTATGACACCACATACATTTATGACATGAAATTCTAGTTAATGATTGAGTTATAAAGAATTATCATTATCATTATAAATTTATTTTATGTTATTAATGTTTTATGTCATAACACTAGCTTATGATAATTATCATATTGGGAATTAACATTAAATGTTATGGTCAGGATCTTAATTCCTCTTGATTTTATTTTTAATTAACATGTTCATAAATTTCAATTTATACTTATTGATAATATAATATCAAAAATTTATTAGGATTCATTTAACTTGGATATGAAGTATGGTGTAATTATTTATATGTTAATGAGGGTTATAATTATGAATGCATGTGTGTGATAATATGTAGTTATATTATGAAGTAGTTATATTTGTTTCTATCATTACAATTGAACTCTACATTTGAAATACATAGGTGCATTTTTCTGCAATTTATGTAATATTCATATTAAATGATGTAATTTATATGTATTAATATTTTGGGCTATTGCAGATGGATTTAGAGAAAGTTATTGTTAACCTTTAAAAACATGGATGTGGAAATCTTCATCATAACATGATAGATATTTCTAAAAATCATTTACATTCTTACAATTTGGTTTACTATCTTGAATACCCTATTATTAAATCTAATGTTCCATATACTTTATAAACAATTACACATGATTATGTTGTTTTCCCCCCAATTATTAGTACTTAAAAATCCATGATTTATTGTTTTTTTCAATGGATATTAATCAATACAAATGTGTTAACGATGGACACGATGGCCAATGAAATTATTTTTATACTGATAAAACAAACATTATAGAATTATTAATGATTTCATGTGTCATATCACAACATTTTCAATATATTCTTCAATATGGACTTGTAATTGATAAAATATGGGAAAAAAATTCTCTATAGCCATTAAGCTGGTAGCTTCTACCTTTTATTTATAGGTATTCTAATAAACTAGTGGTTCATACATAGAACAACACCATTGAGTAATATTTTTCCAGTTCAGTACTCATAAAATAAAAATGTTTTCCTATATATTTATCATCATGATGGTCAATAATATCAATGATGTAATCTTATAAACCACATGAGGCAAGATGAAAATAATTACTCCATGGTATGGGATGGGTTCATGAACATGTTTTTCAAAAATTAATTTTCTAATATTATACGAATGAAGAATGAGAAGGAGTTCTATGACCTAACGAAAAAGGATGATGAATCTGTTGGTACCTATGTGGATAATTTTATTGGACATTCAATCTACGCTTCTAATATTATCATCCAGCATGAATGTAAGGTTAGAAAATACTTTAGTGGATCAACACAAAGTTTTTTAAAGGAGTTGTCCATAGTATAATTTAGTAGTAGTGAATAATATGTTTCATTATCATTCAAAGTTGATATGAAAATTAAATTTTCCCACTATTCACATGGTACTGATAAGAAAAAAAGATCAAGTATCAAGGAAAGTTGATTAAATAACATGTTGGAATGAAATTATATTCATATATATTCAATAAATGAGGGAAGAAGAATCAATGAATGGATTTTATAATAACTAGGTGGAAATATAAATGTGGAAGGGTGGGTAATAAATCTAATTAATTTCAAAAGCAATTTAATAGGATTGTAAATGTAGTGGAGGAAAATGAGATGAAAACTAATTCACCACTCATTTCACAATGCCTAATTACCATGTAGTATGTTACATGTGAAAAATACTTCAAAAATCTAATGGTTAATGATGATGATCAATGTCAATAACCTGTTACATCGAAATATATAGGGAAATTACATATGATTATTATTGGGGCTATAGATAATGAAAAAGAACTGGTAAAAGGAATAATTACTATACACTATAAAATAGATAGTTTTTATGGGATTCTAGATCCATGAAATATAATTTTATAAATAATATTATAAGGTTTTCATCATATCAAATCAAAATTTTTTGATGAGTTAGTTTTGGAAACTCTTAATGACATCATGGATTCAACTTACGTTTATAATTCTTCTCTGGTCGATGTTTTTGGGGATTTTATTCCTAGAAATATTTTTCATTTTTCATATAGTTAAATTCAATATTATTATTAGAATGGATGGCAATTCTATTAATTCACCGCATATAAATTACTAATGAACAGAAACTCACATTTTGTATTTAAAATCAATCTATTAGCATCTAACGATGCATGGTTGAATAAGAATTTCTAATAGAAATTACTTACATATTGTGTGACTTAATTCTAATAAATGAAGGTTGATAATCACAAATAGTTTTACAAACTCAATATTGAGGATAAAAATATTGTATAAATGTTTATTGATATATTCAAAAAATAATTTCATGTCTTTCACCAAATGATGTTTTCGAATTTTCAATATAATTCCTACACAGTTTCAAGCCAATATCAAATAATTTTTATATACTAACCATGATTGAGTTTTAAGAATTCAAGAAACAACTCTTAGAATATAATGATAAAGGGTTCATATTCCCTATTGTGTCACCTTCAGTATCACTGATTCTGTTTATTAGAATAATGATGGATCAATATGACTTTGTATTGATTATCAAGAAAAAAACAAATCACTATCAAGAATAAGTAGCTTCTTCATATTGATGACTGATTTAGTCATCAATCTCGGCATAAATACTTTTCCAAATTTGACCCATGTTCTAGATATTATCAATTGATATTCAATAAGTAGAATATACCCATGATATTATTTTTTTCAATGTACTAAATCTAAGAGTTTATACTGATGATTTTTTATCAATCGGATGCCCCTACATTCATTTTTGATAAAATGAATATATTATATATAGAATATATTGTTCAAGTTTTCATAGTATTTATAGATAATATTATTTTATATTCAATGAGTAAGTAGGATCATGAATATCACACTAGGATTTTATTGAACACCCTAAGAAAAGAGATTACTTATGAAAAATTTACCATGTGATAATTTTGGCTATATTATCTTTCTATTTTATTTTGGCATATTCTAAGAAAAGGTATATTTTTATATCCATCAATGATGGATGTAATTGAAAGCTTACCTATACCAAGAATAATTAATGAGAGATGACATTTTCATGGTTTTACTATATATTATTTTTTATTTGGAGATATCTTCTCTCGATTGTCTGATTCACTCGTTAAGTTAACTCGGAATGGTTACATGTACCTTTGGATGGATGAATGTATATAATGTTATATTTAAATATATAAAATTATGTAAGTTGTCACATTATTAAATTACACAATAGTTTAATAGGGTATATATTCTATATTGGTGAATCTATGAAGGGATTTGGAAGATTTTTCATGAAATATTAAGTGGTTTTATATTATGGATCACACAAACTGAAGGTTCATGAGAAAAATGACGCAACTCATGAATAAATATTAGTTGTTGTAATCATTGGATTAAATAAATGGAGGAATTATCTATTTTCATAATCTTGTGATATGTAAAATGATCAAAAAATAATAAAATAAACATTCAATCAAAATGTGTTGAATATGTTCAAAAAATATGGTTTGAGCTTATTATTGATCAGGATTGGTCAATAAATTACCAGACAGGGAATGTAAACAAGGCATAAGATGATTTTCGTAAAATGGATCATGTTTTATTATCTATGGCAAAGATATAAAAAGGTTCTAATATTGATGGATTTACAAAGAGGTACCTGAAAATATTAATGGAATGAGAGAATATGGTCAAACAAAAATTAATGTTCAACCATCATTAGATGTGATGATTAAAGTCGTGATGAAGGAAGATATATAGCTACAATTTAAGGTGAGAAAATTTCTAGAGTTAAACCTTTTTTATGGGGCAATTAAATGGTTCATGAATTATGTATCTATTACAACAATTCCATATTTGAAGAAGGAGTAGTTCGATAATGATCATATTTTATCATTATCTTTTCATTCTTGAAGTACAATGATTTATGGTAGGTGAATTTTTTTGGTGGGATGGAATGAAGATATATATTATATAATATGATTCTTAATGATTGGTATGTAAAAATGAAAATGTATAAAGATAGAACTACATGGGTATGTCATAAATGTTTTTTACAATAATGGAGATTGGAAAACATCCCCAAGGATATTATCATTAGTCTACCCCAATCATGTATAGGCCATATTTCTATATGCGTTATATTTTTTCACATTACAATATTTTAAAACATCATTTCTACCAAAGAATAATTTCTATTTTATGATATATCAGGAATATATATTAAAATATTTTCTATATTTTCAGGAGTACCACATTCAATTGTATTTTGTGGGATCTTGGGATTACCTAAAGGTTCCTTAAAAATATTTAGCTGGCTTTAGATATTGAGATATGATTGAAAATTTTTTATAATCCTCAGACATATTTTCAGTATGATATGATAATTACAACTCAATAATACATGTTGTGAGATTTCTCTATTACATTTAAAGGTGGTTTGGAACCCCACATCCCATTAGATGCATTTTTTAACAATAAGAACATTCCATATATAATTTATAAGGCTCATTATAAATCTCTCTATGGTAAGAAGTGAAGAACACCAATATTATATGGTGTGGAAAGAAAACATTTGTGACCATATCCAATTTAAAAAAATACAGATATGGTTTGATCCATTCAACAACACATAAGGGAATCTCAGAGTCGATAATGAGATTGTGCTGACAATCAAGGGATAGAACCTGAGATTGTTGTGGGTGATAATGTATTTATATGAATATCGTCAAGGAAAAAGTGGCGAGTTTTCAAAATAAGTGAATGTTAAGACAAAGGTATATTAATCCTTTTTAATTTATTAAATGTATCAATTTTTTATATTATCTATTAGTTCTCACACCATACATATCTCATGTTCATGATGCATTCCATGTATCTATATTGAAAATGTAACAACTCGATCCATCCTATGTACTAAACATATAGGTCATTCTAATGGTGAAAATTCTTTAATATGATAAAATAACATATATTATAGATAAAATATAAAATGTTATATGAAACAAGACCTCTTCACTGGTTAATGTTTTGTGATGAAACCACCAATTTGAGGAAGCAACATGACAACCAAAGTATGTGATATGGAATTTGTAGCCTCTTCTATTTGTATCTAATTGAAAATTTTCAAGAGTAAAATTACTTTTTTGGTTTTTATAATGTAACAAGAATATAATTTTTTGAAATAATTTTCTTTAAATAATTTGGTTTCTTTTATAGTTTGGTTTTCATGCAACACCATGTGTAAATAAACCTTGAGAAACTATTAAAATATTATTATTTTAACACGAGCATTATAAACTATCCATAAAATTTAATGTATGAACATGAAAAAATATATATGAAATATATGTGAATATCATATTCATTACAAATTTTCTTATTAATTCTTAGGAAATAAACACTTAAATTTTCATTACAATTATTTTGTTTATGAATAATATATTCTCTTTAAAACATATATTTATTTATATCAATTATTTTGAATCATTAATAAATTTTATTTGAAAAATTAATCTTCTATTTATTCATCATGTCAATATTATCTTAAGACGAATTTTGGAAAATGTTCTGAAAAGATTGAATTTTAGATGAATAGTGAAACAAATACAAGTTTACATTGAAACTAGTTTCATCATTTAATGAATATAAAATTTAAAATTTAATAATGGACTATTTTAATATTTTCATTAGATAAATTCAATATTTTTTTAATTAAATTTTATATATGAATTTATTATAAGGGTATATTATTTTTAAAATGTTATTTTCAAAAAATTAGTTTTTCATTGAATTTAATCAGTTTATTTTTAATTAAAATATGCAACATTTTAGTACATTTAAAATATGTATTCCATATTAGTATTTAGAAATTTTTTTTTTAAATAGTACTATATTATTTTTGGTCAATATAAATAATAATTGTGGTAAAATTTTATACCTCAATAAAGCCAAAAACAATTTAATCGGGATAAAAATAGGATATAATACAATATATCATCATTCTATTTCTTATTATATAAATTTCATTCGACCTATAACACCTATTTTTTGAAATTAAGTTATTTTAACGACAGTTTTCCAGGAAGGTGACTAGTATATTATTAAAATCAAAAAATGTGACAAAATATCACACTTTTATTTTTAATATGACTAATATTATTAATAAGATGTTAACTAGAAGAATAACACTACTATTAATATTTTTTTATATCTAAAATAATTTTCATTATTCTTTTTATTTATTAATAAAAATTAATTATATTGTCTCTCATAATGATTATACAACATTGATGCAGTAATGAATCAATTACATGAAAAATCAAATTAATGATATTAAAAATAACTAAATAAATATAATTTAAATTATTTATACTGATCAAAAAAATTTTTAGATAATAAATACATTATAGGGGTGTATTAAATTATTTTTACAATGATATTTTTTTTTCATAATTTTTAAAATCTCACAGAAATTAATTGTGTTAACATTGACACATATGATATATTATGAAAATAATATATTATTAAATTATTTAAAGGTCATAAAAGTATTAAATAAGGACATAAATTATTAGTTATCATTATTAATATCATAAATTTGAAATTAATATTCCAATACACAATTTATAACTAAATATTGAAACCATTCAATATAAGGACAATTTTCCACTGTGGTTATAATTAAAATATGATAACTAAGAGTTAATCCAAATGATAATGATTAAAATAATATCCAAAAAATATATAAATTATATTATTTAATTCCATTAAAAAATATCTTATATTATCTTTAGGTTCATTTGAAAGTATTTTTATTCAAAATGAATTTATTAACAATAAGTATTTGGAAAAATTACCAAAGTTTTCATCACCTACATTATAAAAGAAAACATTATATATAACATTATTCCACCACATTAAACCATATACCTCAAAAATACCAAACCAATTTCAGTTATTAGCATCACTATACACATTACAGGTGTGATTTATTCTAAAAATTCCAACAATGTAGCCTTTTAGTGGGGATCCAAAAGTGGCATTTCGAGGAAGAGGTAATCACTCTAACTTATCACATACTTTTTCAAAATTAGTTACCTTTTATATATCAATAATATTTGAATAAAAATAATACCATTATTATCCTTATTATGATTATATTTATCTATGATTATGAGAAAACTATTATAATGTAACACCCTAAAAATTCTAAGAGTATCTTTTATTTGATAGAGTATAATGTCTTGATTCTTTACTATATATTAAGTATTTGAAATAAATTTAATATATCTTTTTCCATGAAATAAAGAAAACAATGAATTATATTTCTTCTCCTTAAACAACAGCTACCATTGAAAACTTGTGCTATAGGAATTATCGTGTTTAATTGAACAACGATATATTTTTAAATATTATTACTTAATATAATAAGACATAACCAGACTGTTAAATTATTAGTTTTGAGTTCTATTAACTAATATATGATAATATATATATATATATTGTATCCAATAAAATATTGTCAAATTAATTGAATATATTTTGGGGTTAAAGCAATATTGATACCCTAAAATTTAGTATAAAAAATACCTTTAAAGGGGAATTTTGCAACCATTACATAGAGAAATGATTTTAAAAATAAATTTTGGAACTATTTTGTATATTTTATCTTAAAGTAATGTTCATT
The DNA here is from genome assembly GCA_963277665.1 of Viscum album. Lineage (NCBI taxonomy): Eukaryota > Viridiplantae > Streptophyta > Magnoliopsida > Santalales > Viscaceae > Viscum > Viscum album. The sequence continues at coordinate 1,063,975,123 of OY728142.1, forward strand.
ATTGAAATAATAATTTAAAAATTATATTAGTGTAAATTTTTTGTATTTTTATGAAATATATCATTTTTTGGATTAATAGTAAAAATATAATGAATTTTAATTCAAAAAAGCTTTTTCATCTAATTTATTTATACACTTAAATTATTTTTTTAATTATTTTAGAAGATAAATTTGATACATTATACATAAATTAATCCAATTAATGTAATATGAATCAATTTATCCATGAAATTTGATATGAAAACAAAGAAAGCATTGAATATTTTTGTATCAAAAACTGCATTGCGATCTCATTTGTGGGATTTATTTTAAATTATTTACCATCACTTATATGATTGAAATTACAAAATATGGAATAAATATTCATAAAATTAATAAATTATAACGCAAAATAATTTAATATTTTATTACCAAAAAATCTAGTGAAATTTATTAAAATTAATTACATTGATTAAGGGTAAATTACCAATACAAAGGACTAAAACATATACATAAAGTCCAAAATGACCTAGAAACTTTTAAAAACGAAATTTTCAATCCATATATCAACCTTATAATCCCTTTTATAGATTATTTAATGTTATTAGAGCCACATTATGTCGAAAAATGTGTGTGAGATTCTGTTTTCAAACATTTACAAGAATGCCACAACTCTACTATTAAAATGCACTTACCCCTCGAACTTATTCACATTTATAAATTAATTTGTATCTCCCAATATATACAATAATATGATCCCAAATTTAATATCAAACTTATTAAATCCAATCACTGGTAATTATGTTAACGATGAATTCATTTTGTTCAAACCAAATGGAGTTACGTTAATAAGAAGTAACATTCCCCAATGATCACTTTTCTTTTACCTAATTCTCAACACCTTGTATTATACTTATATAATTATTATATAACAAGATAAGTATGTTTAATATAATAATATTATTATAATGTTAATATTTTTAATACATTATTAGAAACATCTGTCAAATTTGATACCCAATCATCATTCTTGTGCATGGAAAACTATCACCTCTCGAACTGATGTTGTTCATTATTCATTCTATAACAGATAATGATTGGAAATAATGATGAATTTGTGGTTTATATATTATTTTCATTTTTTATAGTTCATTTATATTTAGTTAATTATTATATAATTCATACATTCATTATTTTTTTTATCATAATATGATGACATTGTTTGTGGACATGTAGACTACCGCCTCCTCAAAGAGATGTGATTCATTCACTCTATATATGTAATATATAAAGGATGGATTTAATAAACCAATGTGACATATATAATAGTAATATTAATCTATACTAATAATATAAATATATAAGTATATAATTTTCTTTTCTTTATTTTAAATATGACAATGAAATTCAAGTATCATTCATGCATATATACAATATAATGTCTCCATGAATGGTTCATTTCATTTCCTATATCCAATATTTATATATTTTTTCAAATAAATATATATAGAATTTATATGATAATTAAAATAATTTTTTACCTTATGTTGATGATCAAATTTTTCTCTTATTAATAATTATAATACAATTCCAAATATACACCAAAAATCAAGCAATTAACACCAAAAATAGTTAAAATAATGAATTATGGTTGACAAACGGTTTAGAAGATATTATAATAAGATCATATATGATAATATAAATATATTTGTGGTTATTTTATAATTTATTGACATGTTTAATAACATTATATGATAGGTTAATAAATTTTGACCTAAAATATTAAAGGTATGGGATATTCGTCTCACTTTTTACATATGTGACATTAATGTAATATTCAAAAAATTCTTAATTTTTTTGTTTTATTTACAAAACAAATTCCAATATTATATATAGAATTATTTTTTCTTCAAGGATTATTTTATTTTCAAATTGATTTATTTTTTTTAATGAGATTATAATTAAATGTTATGTTATCGTATAGAATTTCATAACATGATTAATTTTTATTGAGTTATATTACTTCCTTATTTAAGTAAAAATTTTATGTTTTTTGTCTAAATAATGTTTAAAATTATTTTTTCTTTCAAATTATTTTTAGGTGTATTTACATTTGATTTACATAATCTATTCATTTATTGATTCTAAATCAACATTTCATATTTTCTAAGGAATACATAACACTCTCATTTTTCTCGAGATTGTTTACACTTCAATTTACATTATAGGAAATTATATTGTTATTGTTTAATAAATACATTCATTTACTTCTCCTATGGTTATCCATGAAGATTTTAATGTAATAATAAAATTTTTACATTCTTTGGATGTCTTAATTTTTTAGAAAATGTTTTTTGAAAACCAGAGTTCCTTTATGACATTAGTCGGAAAACCTATTCTCTTATAATTAAAGTGTTTAATTAAAATGTTTTCAAATATTATTTTAACATTAAAAAAATATCAAATAAATGTGCACAATTTGAAAAATGTTTTTTATTTTTAAAAATTTATATTAAAATAAATTATTTTCGATAAAAAAATAATATTTTCCTCAATATTATTTTCATAAGATCCTTTTATAATATTTCTATTAATCAATGAAAAAAATTAATTTGTAATCCACTTTGGATATTTTCTATTGATACCTTCCTTATTCTTCCTCCATATGTATTTCGATTCATTTGAACAAGTATAGTTTTGAAATTCTCTTCATTGATTCATTTTTGTAGTCCCCTTGAAATATTCAATTTCTTGTTATCATTTATAATTGAATTTACCTTAATTATCTATATCAATGATCATCTATTTGTTCATTAGTTATGCCATATACCATTTTTATACATGATGTTTTAATTAACTATTCTTTTTTGTTTACAGAAATATTTATAAGCATAGATATTTTACTCAAAATAGATATTTGATAAGCCAATATCATTATGAATTTAATCGATTATTTGATATTTGTGGAATGATTTGGATGGTTATGACTCTATTTATGGGTTTTTTAATGTAATTTGATAAATAAATATGTATTTTCAAGGGATAAATTTTGATATTTACAAACCTTTTGAGTTTCTTTCCCAAATAGATTAATTTCAAAATATCATATAAAGTGTTTTAACTATAGTATTACATAATTTATCATGACGGATCATGACGGTAATGGTTTCATGTTCTAGGAAAGACAATGTCCAATAATTTATAATTTCAATAATTTGTATTCATTTATTATTACCCATAATTTTTTCTATGAAATTATCCATGTATACATTTAATTCACATTTCATTGATTAAATGCAATGTGTTTTCACTTATTTACCTTTCCACATTATTTACTCACTTCCTTATCAATTATTGATTAGATGGAATCTGTTCTCAATTATTTACATTTCTATATGTATTAAAATTGTTTATTCATTATTGATTGTATTTTACATTATCCTTACAAATCATTTGAGATCACCCTTATTATGTTTCCATTCCCTTGGATTTCATAATGAGTTATCATAATGATATGAAATGATGAAAAAGTCTTAATGATATTATAATCCTAAACGAAGTTAATTTTTATTCATAATATTCTTTTTTAAAAAGAATAATGTGTGTATCTATTTTACCAAGAATAATAAACTCTTTTTTCCTTTAGGATACAATTTTCTTGTATCTTCTGCCAATGTAATTGAAGCATAATGTAGGATCTGTGCTTGCTGGGTTCGGTTGCTAGAGTTGGTATCAGAGCATGTATAATAAAATCCTTCAAAACTATATTAAAAAAAATATTAGGGACCATAAACCTAAGGCATTATTTGGGAAAAAATACAAGAGAACATCTTAGAATTTTGGTACGGTATAGATTATGGGGGTCTTACTAGAAATGCATCCATACATGGAAACTATAACTTTATGTGGTTCTATAAAAGATATACCTAGTGGTCAAAAATCCAAAAAGGTAAATCTAGCATAACTATAGTGTATTCTTCTTCTAAATAATCGTTCTTACTGTGCCCCTATTTTGACACGCTCATGGGATATTCTTATGTTAATTATAATTTTCATTACAAAAAAATTGAATGGTTTTTTATATATAATGAAAATGAAATACATATTTTATACCTTAGTCTAAAAAATGAATTATGTTTAAAGAAAATGGTTTAAGTATTTATATGGATTCTAGAATTATGTTGCTAAAGTATTTTTTGCAATAGTATTTCAGTTATATGAATCGATAAACAGTTGAGGACTGTTTAAAATTTTAAAACCACATATATATTCATTAATATAATCATAATGAATATCAACATGATATTATGATATTATGGTTGGACATAATTATTTTGTATTCAATATATCATTAGGTATTATGAGATTAATATTACATTGTAGGAAATAAATTTTAAAACAACTCATTATGTTAGTATTTATTTAGTGGAAAATATACTTTAGGAATAATTACATAAAATTTTGAAAATATGAGTTTAAATGTGTTGATAACCATTACTATTATTACTATAATTAATTAAAATGTATTATTATTTTATGTAGACTATTTGGCATTGAGGAAAAAAATATTTAATATTGATGGGAAAATGTTATCGAATGGTTAATTTCCAATGATGTACATCATATTTATTTTAGAAACTACATTAATTTGGTTTAAAAAAATGTAAAATATTTATGCTGAGTGAAAAACCATCATTTTCAGAAAGGTCAAGGGATATGAACCCCTAATGTAAGGATGGAATGGGTTTCATTCCAAACACTATCACGTTTAATGTCCTTATTAATGTGTAACTATTTTTAGTTTAATTGTCTAATTACAAGATATTATTGATTAATCAGTATTGTTAATTTTTAAATTTAGAGATTAATTTATTAACCATATTAGTTTTTTAAAATTGGTAGAGTGAATTTTAATGATTTTTTATGTGTATTACAAACTGTTTTGAGAAAATCAAATTACTTAAAAAATAGCACATTATAATATATCGATTTCTTGGTGTAAATGAGGACATCGATTTTAATTGAAAAAAAATATATGGAGTTGTAAATAAGAAATCAGAATATATAAGGTATGTATATATCCTTATATCCTCGGTCAATAAAATTATTCATCAACATTAGAAAAAATATTATAAATTAATTTTTTTTACTAATACCTTAATTTTTGTTGAATTGGTGGTCTTTTAAATCAACTGTGATACATGTCTTTCAGTCCATCAACTATTTGTTTAATCATTCACTATTATGTGATCGATGACCTCAATCACTCCTAGTAAATATTTATTCTTACCATCCATGTATGTATCCCAACATCCATATAATGTTCTCTTATATAGAAACATAGTTATATGTTAGTCTATGTGACATTGTACATCCCATTATTTCAATTATAGAAGAGGTTTTATGAAATAATTTAACCATGTGGGATTTATAAATTAGAAGTATCAATTAAATAGTTATAATGTATGTGTTTTATTTGCGAGGACAGAATTTATTTATGGTGAGGAGAATGTCACAAGATAAAAATTCAAAATGAGAAACACTTATTTGATAGCATTTAACAACTTAATAATTCATGGTATATTTAGTATTTTAAATAAATTTCATATATAATTTATCTTTGAATTAACATAATACTAAGTTATATTTCATTATATGGAAGAACTATTTTCTTTAATGACTTTCATTACACGCATTACCATGTTTTATATATCCACAATATATTATTAAAATTTTATTATTTTATATAATACGACATAACTAAGACTTTAAATAAGAATTTATAAATTGTATTATCGACGTTATGAGAATACATAAAATATATATCCAACTATATTTTTTGAAATTATACCAATATATTTTAAACTTATTAGATAAGTGAAAACCCAATATTATGCATAAAACCCGATATTTTTCTAAAGCCAATTTTACAGCCATTTATTTGAGAAGCTATTTTAAATCAAAATTTTGTCACTTTTATATATTTTTACGAAATATTAAACTTCATATTTCAAAGTTTTATATATAAATTATCTTCAGGTGAATTCTTGGTATTTTTCTTCAATATATCAATTACAGATGAGTAATGAAAAATACTAAAATTTAATTCAATAAACGATTTCTCATGAAATTTATCTATATAGGTAAATTATATTTATAAATGGTTTTAAAGTAATATTAACTCATCTTTACATCATTTAATCCAATTAATTAAATTAGAATCATTTTCACTTTGAAATAAGGTTTAAATATATAACAAATTGTTGGATATTATTACATTAAAAACATACAGTGTCATCCCATTTGTAGGATTAAATTTATGTTAATTTATATATATTATGTTATTGGAATTTGGAGAAATAAATTATATAATTGTTTTTATAATAATTTAAAATTTATAATATGAAAAAATTAGTTTTATATCATAATTATTTTTTGAAATTAAATAAATTTAATTAAATTCATTAAAAAAAATTAGTCTAATAGATGAGAAACCCGTAATCAATAGGCCCAAAATGACCTAGAACTTATCCAAAATTCATTAGAGAGACATATATAGAATCCATAATACCTTGGATATAATTTTTATGATTATTACTGAAAGATTAATTTTTAAAAACGTGGGTTTCATTCCCATTCTATGCATTTACATTTATTCCACTCCTCATTTACTATAAAAATCTTGTCACCCATTTGAATTATTTACACCCATAACGCCATTAAAATCTAAAAACATAATCCCATATAATTTACCATCATTTCTACCATCCATCAATAGTCATCACATTTGGAATAATGAAAATCAAGTATGTTTTTCGGCTGAAACCAAACAGTGTTACCCTTGGGGTATCATTCAACTTGAATCATTTTTCCTTCCTTCACTTCTCCGCACCTTCAATTATTTTTAATTCATTCTTATATAAAAACATATTTATCATTAATATAATGATATTTTTTTTAGTATTTTTACCTAAACACTCAAACACATCCATCAAATGGGATACACAATTATCGTACATGTTTATGATGAACTACAGCCTCAAAACACTATTTCATTCATTCTTCCATTTTTTACAATTCATGTTTGTAAATGATTTTAATATACAACATATTTGTGATATATATATATATTATAATTTATATATGATTCCTAGATTATTTTATAAATCATGCATTCATTCTATACATTATATTGTAATGTTACATCATCATTTCTTGACTTCTTGACTACAACCGCCACAAACCGATGTGATTGATTCACTATATATATGTAATGTATAAAAGATTATTTTCTTATACCTTTGTTACATATATTTAATATTTTTTTTAATAATAATACATACATATATACATATAAATAATTTAATTTCTATTCTTTTAAATATTAAAACAGAAATTGAAGTAGCATTAATGTGTATGTACATCCTACCATCTTCACGAATGGTGCATTTCATTTCCTATCTTCATCCATTGTGGATTAAAAAAAATTTATATTCAATATATGTAATAATTAAATAATGTATTACCTTATTTATATCATTAAATAATTATCAATTTAATAAAAAATAACAAGTTAAAACATATTAAAAAAACTACACAATTAACACCCAAAAATGTGAAAATAATGAATGATTTCTAAAAATTAGGTCATAAGATATTATAAAAAGATATTAAATGATATTATAAATATATGTATGGTTATTTTATAATTTTTTTACTTTCATAAAACCATTATACATTATGTTAATTGACATTAACTCAAAATAAAATGCAAGGTAAGGGATTTTCATATCAATTTTTTGATCCATGAGATAAATATTATATTCCAAAATTACTTATTTTTTGAAATATATCTATTAAATTTTTTGATATATTATATCATGAATTATTTTCTACCCATGGTATTTTTAGTTTAAATATTAATAATTTCTTCTATGGGTATATGAATCAAATGTTTCCAAGTGGTAATGAATGTTTTAACATAATTCATTTTCATTGGTTTATATTACTTCCTCATTGTCGTTAAAGTTATGTGATTATGTGTTCAATCCATTTTTACTATATATATATATATATATTTTATTTCATATTTTTTATTTGGAGTTACATTTTTAACACATAATCCATTAAATAATTTATTTTGACATCATCATTATGGGTTTTTTAAGGGTTTACATCATAATCTAAATTTGTTCGAGACTGTTTAAACATGAATTTACATTAGAAAAATTTGGTCGATAATTATTTAACAAATTCTTTAGTTTTAATCCCCTATTATTATTCATGGACTTTTTAAATAAACAGTACCATTTTAATTCTAATCAGTACTACAAATGAATTGGATAATATTTTTATGAAAACCAGACACGATTTCTCAATTTAGTCAGAAAACCTATTTTCCACTCAAAACCATATTTTTTAAATATGTTTCAAAAAATGTTTAATATTTTAAAATGATTTTTAATATGAATTTTCATCCATTATGTAATTTTTTATTTTTTAATGTTGTTTTTAATTATTTTTTTTTCATATGATTATATAAAAAAATTATTTTCTTCTAGAATGCTTTTAAAAACTCTTTTTATAGTATTTCTATTCATCAATGAAAAACCCCTTTTATTTTAATTCACTTGGTATATGATGTATTGATAACATGTGTATTATTCCCCTAGATTATATATGACTGATTTTTCTTAGGATAATATTTACATTCACTTACTTGATTTATTTTTGTAGTCCACTAGAAATATTCAGTCTCCTATGATTATTGAACGATTAATTTTCACAAATTAGCTATATCCATTATCATGGATATGTTTATTGCCTAACTTTCACACATTTATTACATATGTTGTTCACAATGAATGTTATTTGATATATGGAGAAATATTGTTAAATATGTATCTTTTACTCAATATGGAAATTTAAAATGGCATATTGTTTATGAATTAAATCAATTATATGTTATTTAAGGAATTATTTGGACTGGTATGACCTGGACTTGTGACTGTTTAATTTAAGCCCCATAAAGGATCATAAGTGTCATGGGAAAAAATAGGATGGTGAAAAATGCCTTGGGTTTGACTCTAAAATGGTAATGTTTTAAACTGTCTTCTGAATGGTCTTTCATATAGTATTATATAATGTCTTATAAAAGGTATTCACGATAAAGATACCATGTACTTGGGAAACATGATGTCCAATAATTGAGAATTTCTTTAATTTGGATTCAGTTTAAATTGTCCACAATATTTTTTCATTCACACTTTCTATATAGGCATATCATTATCAATTCATTGATTAAATATAATGTGTTTTTAGTTATTTACCTTTCCATATTATTTACTCTTATCCGTATGCGTTATTGACTTAATGGTATGTGATGTCAGTTATTTACATTTCTATATTATTTAATATCATTGGAACATTATTTCTTGTATAATAATTTAACAATAGAGTGAATTTCAGCTCACTGTTATTATTTTTCCAGTCCCCTATATTCCTTTATGTGATCCGATAAATATATATTAGGATAAAATATATGTAACAATGTTATTATCTCAAAAAACATATGTTCTAGTAATTATATTCATTTTTAAATCAAGGATCATGTTTGTATATGGATTACCAGGACTACTAAACACATTGATCATTTAGTATTCAATTTAAATGTATCTTATGACAATGTAATGGTATCATGATAATGGATTTTCAATTTTGGGGGTTGGTCCCCTATATATATAACCTATATCCTATAAATCGAGATGTAAAATTATCACCCGTTTGTTTGTATGTCTTACCATCTCAACGTAACGATATGGTTAATATCTCATCACCGTATTTTGTGGAAGAGTATTATAACGTGTTAAATAAATATTATATATATATATGATATTATAATTATTTGGTAAGTATATATTATTATATTCCTTTATTTTATTCCATCATTGATGAAAAAAATAGTGTTCATGCGAATATATGGCCTACCGTCTCCATGAATGGGGTAATCCATTTTCTATATTTAATTATTATAAAAGATTATAAATAACAATATAATAAATTTATGTTACTTTTTACCATGATTTAAATTTTTGAAATTATGGGCCTATGATTAAAGTATATGTACTTGGATGACCATACAAAATAATTATTGGAAAACAAAGATGTTACCACCCAGAATATATATTTTAACAAATAATTATTAATTACCCGATGATAATAAAAAATAATTCATGATATGATCAATATATGGTAATTTAATAGATGTATAATTAATTCTTTTTTGTTATACAAGAATGATTTATTTTAATAATGAAATATAAGTCTTGAGATAAGGTTTTCTTTCACAATCTCATTATTACCCATAATTGTTTATATTAAAGAATCATCATGGGAATATTTCTCTTCAATGTCAATGATTCCTAAAAATATGTTCAAAAATGGTTTTAATATTCTCCTATGAATATTTGAATTCATTTTTACAGTTTCTTGTCATATTTAAAAATGGTTTGAATGTATTTTCTTTATCATTTTACAATTTAGGAACTCTATAACATTTCAAAAAAAAAATGTATTGCATGTTTTTTCAACATATAAGACAAGATATATTTTTTCCCTTAATAGTGCTCTAATGTCTTGAATAATACGTTACAAGAATACATGGTTCTTTTCAAATAAAATATTTTCATTTACTATTTTTTGGCTATAAATATTTTCAAAATTTAAGGGACACATTCCTCAATTATTATTTCAATTGATCATTCAATAACATTTTCTATATAAAAAATATTTTATTTTACTTCTGTTTTATTGATGATATGATACATGTATACCATTAAAAGTATTTATTTTAATTTTTACGTTTATAATGTCATGATGTTTATGAATTCACTTTTTTCATGATTTCTGTTGAAATTAAATGATTAAAAAATCATTTCATTTCCTTGGTTGTGAAATGACGAATGATTTATGTTCTTATATACCAAAATTGTATTGAATCTATTATGTGATGGGTGGGACCTAAATCTCCCTCCAAAGTAGTGTTTAATTAATTAGTCATTAGGGGATGGTTATGGAAAATATGGTCATGCCCTTGATTTCTTAGAGAAACAAGCTGATGTACTTGATCTGTTATATCAAATAAGTGTTGATAACTGATATGATTGTATTAGTAGTTACCCATCACATATAAAGTGGTTTTTATATATATAATGACTCCAGAGACATTAATGAAATTTTCATATGGTTTATTATTAATTTTTTGGGAATTATCATTCTTATGATTCGGGTATTTTGAGATGTTAATGTTTTATGGCATAACCCATGATTATGATATTTTTCATATTTGGTGTGAAATGTTTATGTTATGGTCAAGATCATTTTTACCAAATATTTTATTATAAATTTATTTTACCATCAATTTATATTTAACCTTAAGGATCATCAAATGACAATATTTTATTATATTCTATTTACCCAGGATTGGAATAATGGTGTTTAGTTTGATATGTTAAAAGTGGTTCTAATTTTGAAGCAATAAGTTAATGATGAAGTAGATAATTTATTAACCAGTTGTTTTTATTTCAAGTCTCCAAATTCACTATAACATCATGATCCTTATGTGTATTGTAAAATTTAATAAATATTGATCTAATATATTTTAATTTATATATAAGAAAATCTTGAGTTGTTATAAATAATATACCATAAAATAAACAAATTCAAACTATGAACGAAATTATTATTTCACACAAAGGGTAAATCAAGAAAAAGTCATCATATTAGAAAACACATGAGAAATCATAAACCAGGAATCTGACTCTATGTGACCATTGTTTTCTACAGTCACAATCCTCATAGAGAGGACATCGTCATGGAGTAGCCTCTAACAAATGTGATACCCTTCGAATTAACATATTACTAATAACCAATGTTTATTTAATCCTAATGGAATATTTTTTGTATAAGGAATATCTGAGTAGGCTATAAAAATTATTTAATAAAAATTTATTCACTATGAAAATATAATTTATATCATTAATATAAAGTAATATTTTAAAATGTAGTACATATGAAAAAAAAATCCATAATAAAACCCCACAATTATCGATTTTGTAACTTTCTTTATTATTACTATTTAGAAAAATAATGTAACTCATGTTGGATTTTATAAATGTAAAATAAAAATGCAATCCATGCCTATTTAATTAAGTGGGAAGGTAACAAAAAATAATTAATGCAATATATACTAAAAGTGTTGAAATGGCCCCAAAGTTGGGGTCTAGGATACCTTGATATCCATAGAACTCTATCTGGTATAGTGAATCCAATGTACCTACAAAACACATAACCCTAGGTTTTACCTAGGTTCTAATACATTTCATTACATACATGATAAATGAAGCCTAATATTTTCATATTATCTTTTAGGAATTTCATCAAACAGTTAATGCAAAGAAAAATTATTTTTAATGAAACCATCAACTAAACAATTTATAATCACCACCAATGCTTTTTAATGTTTTTTGGATCTCAATATAACCCTAAAACATAAAAATAATAATATTCACATTCCAAAATCAATTGATATTATATAATTGTTAAAAATTTCTAAGGGAAATAGTCCATTGGATAGGAACACCACCCTCTCTAATAGTGTAAACATTAATTCCTTTAAACCTAAGGATGGGAAATGATGAGACCGAGACATCACAAATAATGATCTATGTGACATCCTATTTTTGAGTGCTGATTAGAGGTTCCTGATACCTGGTTGGTCAAAAAGACTCAAGCGCATTTCCCCGAATGCCAGAGCCTTCTAACTTGCGACGAGGGCTTTGGGTTTGATAGCGGAGATATTATGCCCTCATTTGCAGAGTGACACAACAGAAATAAATAGATAATAGTAGTAGAAGCATTAATTACAATAAAACAGTGAATAATGGAATACTGATAGTAAACAAAAAAATATATCATATATATAAATAATTGTGCATGTCTCAATATCTATGAATGTAGGAAAATAAGTCTCAATGTTGAAACTCAGTACTAAACCATGTTACAAAGGAAAAACAAATATACAAATCCAAAAACATCACAATCCTCAGCATGGCCCCATGCTCTCCTCCTTCAACGAAATCAAGAACCTGAAGTAGTAGGGTGTGTTCCCTTATCAGTACCTATTGAAATATAATCTGATTAGGCCCAAAATCATGGCAGAGAAGTGTGTGAGATAAATCCCATTTGGAAACCACCCAAATATTGTACCTAAAAGTCTGCAAATATATATATATTTATGGTAGGTAATATGCAAAATGAAGCAATAAACATGGAGGTACTCAAAAGTAAACAGTCCAACAATTTTAATAACATTCATTTACATTCGTTAAATATTCAACCAAATGAATACAAGAAACCCTCTAAGAATTTCTCACAACCTTTCCCCTCTAGATCAACCAATCAATCTCAAGTAACGCTCATGGTATGTTCTCATAGCCTAACCCCTCTTGTTCAACTAATCATTTAACAATAATGAAAAAAATGAACCATGGGGATAGCTCACATTGTCTAACCACTTCGTTCTCATGAAAAACAAAGACTCTCTATGGAAACACTCCCCATCAATTCCTATTATAGTATTTTAGTGATAACTACCTACACTCTGAGGAAGCAGTCAACACTAATTCCCCTTGTGGCCTCATTACGGTAACTATAACACTCTGAGGGAGCACTCAACTTCAATACCCCTGTAGTATCGCAGCGTGATAAAAGATAGTAGACACTCATGGGAAGCCCTCATTGTCAATTTCCTCTATGGTCTTACTACACCATGTTCCCAAAACCCTGTGGAAAGAAATCATGCACCATGAGGTTAAGAATCCAATGTCAACTTAAATGTACTACATGGCTAAATAGATACAGATCATATCACAACATCAGATAAATCACTCCATCCTAACAACACTAGGAATGAAATGAGTGCATACTAATAGGCTAAACTACACTAGATAGTCAATATCAAATCAAACATGGGAAAATAATTCCATAACTTGTAAGATAAAACTTATTGACAATCCAATATCTGTACTCAAGAAAATAAAACATAGCATTCATTAAAAGGGTTAAATTCCCTAAATTCACAATTACCCAAATTATTGTATTGGGAAATTTATCACATATAATTCAATGTATAACGATAGGAATGCACAAACATCCTACCTTAGCACAATACAATTGATATATTCCGGCGTAGGCCCTTGAATTTTTCAAGAACGATGTAGATCTACAAAATTTTTTAAGATATTAAACATAGGATATCTAAAGAAAGAGGAGAAACCAAGAATGAGGATCTAGAAGAAGGATTAACTCACTATGGTGATTCCAACGCTATCTATGAGCGTTGATTGAGGGAACATACGGTTAATCTAGGGATAAGAGAAGAATCATTCCCTTCGGTTTCTCCTGGATGAGATGAGTCGAGATGAATGTGTTTCTTCCAATTAGACGTGACCATGGGCCGATATAACAAATCAAAAGAAAAGTACATTCCATTTTCATTTAATGTACACACTGTGTACATGAAATAACAGGCCTCCTCTATAGGCAGTCTCTGGGTCACCCCACAAGGCCATGTACTTAGCTATTAAACAGTCAGTACACGGCTACATGCGGAAACCGAGTACATAGTTTGTGCCTCTATGTACATTGAATGTAATCCTTAAATTTTCAGAAACTCCTATTTTTCTCAAAACTCTAGAAAAATGGGATCCATAGCTGAAAAAATTTGGGTTCTTACAATCATCCCCCCTAAAAGAAATTCACCATCAGATTTCCCTACGAAGGAAGAAAAGAATAAGATGAATCCTTGAATAGCTCTGGACACTACGATTGTACGTTGGTCTCTCTCTCCCATGTATCATCCTATAATCACTCATGCTTCAATAGCACCCATACCAGAGGAAAAGACTGGACACAAAGAACCTTCATTCTTCGATCAATGATCCAGATTGGATACTCCTCGAATTAGGCATCCACCTATAACTCAACCTCATTGGTTTGAAAAACATTAGACGAGTCTGAGAAGTAACATTATAGATTAGAAATGTGGAAGGTGTCATGCATAGACCAGTACCTCTAAGGTCACTACAACCGATAAGAAACTTTACAGACTCTTACCAAAACCTGAAACGGTCCAACATATCTCAATGAAAGCTTTCTATGTCTTATAATCATCTTGTGTCCCAACCTTGGTGTACCACGTAGGAATACCTGATCTCCACTCTCAAACTCTAGAGGTCATCTCGATCAATCCCCATAGACT
The DNA here is from genome assembly GCA_963277665.1 of Viscum album. Classification (NCBI taxonomy): domain Eukaryota; kingdom Viridiplantae; phylum Streptophyta; class Magnoliopsida; order Santalales; family Viscaceae; genus Viscum; species Viscum album. The sequence continues at coordinate 1,063,990,421 of OY728142.1, forward strand.
TTTTCCATGACTTTTCAGTATCAATACTTTTCTGAATCCACTCCACCAGCTCTGTGGTCTCCTTGAAATGATGAGGGCCCATTGTAATTGCCTCTCCTACGTCCATCCAAAATAGGGGTGATCGGCATGACCTACCATACAAATCCTCAAAAGGTGATAACTGAATTGTTTAATGAAAACTATTATTGTTGGAAAACTCCACAACATGTATGTGTTTCTCTCAAGAACCTCCAAAATCTTGGATGGATGCTCGAAGCATTCCCTCTAACGCCTGTATCATATGCTCATATTGGACATTTTCCTGGGAATGGAAAGTTGTACTCAGAATATCCTTTGTACCCAACAACCTATGTAGTCACATCCAGACCGAATAAGTAAAATGTGTTTCCCTGACAGAAAAAATGGAGTCTGAAACTTCATTTAAATGTACATTCTCTCCAACATACAACCTTCCCAGCTCATCTACTCTAAAGGTATCCTGGATTTTTAATTAGTTTGAAACCTTCATGAGTTTGTCGACGACAACCCAAACTATATCATTCCCTTGAGGCGACCTCAGTAAACCTGTCCCAAAGTCCATTGTTATATTATTACACTTCTACTCAAAAATGGATAACTGATACAAAATCACAATGGTTTTTTGTTGCTCTACCTTCACCTTCTGGCAGGTGGAACATGTCATGAAAAACCCAAAAACAACTCTCTTCATACCTAGCCACCAATACCGATGGTGAAGATCTCAGTACATCTTGGTGACACCAGGACGAACTGCCCAAATCGAGGAATTAAAGTCTCGCATCTTATCCTCGCGTATTTATGATAATACCCATACACCCCCATGAAAATTCAAGATATCATTCACACCTATGGCCCACCCCAGACTAGGTTCCTCCCCTAACACACACTCCTGTAGGACTAGGACTTCAAAATATGATAGGTACCACATTTGAACTCGATCACGTAGAGTAGAGGTGACATCCATTGAAAAAAGAAATGACTTCCCCTATCTATCATGCACCACCAAATGCATCTCAGGAAACCGAGCCATAAGGTACCACTCATGGCTCGCCTCCTAAACTACCTCTATCTGAGTCCTCCAGCTCAATGCATCAGCTACCAAATTTCCATTCCTCTATGTGTAGGGAAGCTCAAAATCAAAGGATTGAATGTACATAACTCACCTTCGCAGTCTCAAAATTTGATTATGCTGAGTAATGATATACCTGAGACTTTTGTGTTTCGTGAAAACCACAAAATAACCTCCACACATATTATGTCTCCTATAGAATAAATCATGAAAAACTATAACCAACTCAATATCGTGCGTCAGGTAATTCCTCTCATGTGGCCCCAACTATTGGACATGTATGCAATGACTCCTTCCCCCTATATAACCACTTCTCCCAGCCCAATACCTTATGCATCAAAGTATTTAATATAGTTCTTGCCCAGCTCCGGAAATACTTGTATCATTGCATAAGTCATCCTCCCCTTTATCTCTTGAAAGGATGACTCACAATAATCTTTCCACGGGTACTCCAAACCCTTCATAGTGATCCATGTCAGTGGTGCTTCTAAGCATGAAAAGTCATGTATGAAACGTATGTAGCAACCATCCATCCCTAGAAATATTTATACCTCAAATTGGTTCTACAACTGCTCCAAGGAAACTACATATCTCATTTTCTTGGGGTCTATAAATACTCATGTCACTGAGATTACAAGACCCATGAAGTGAATTTGGTGCATCCAAAAGTGTCATTTTAAGATCACAACATATAACTGATGCTCTATCAGTGTACTCAAAACAATCTCATGATTTTTGGAATGGTCGTGTCGAGTGTGAGAGTACAACCAGATATCATCAATGAAGACTACCACAAAAGAATCTATGTATGGATGGAACACTCAATACATGTGTAAAATGAAAACAGACATCTCCTTCGTAAGACCGAACAACATAACCACATACTCCTATAGACCATAACTACTCTGAAAGACATTAAAAGGTACATCTTATGGTTTAAAGTGCAAATGATGATAACAGGATCTAAATATTATTTTTTAAAACATCTTGGATCCTTGAAAATGATCAAATAGATCATCAATCCTCAGCAAGGGATATCAGTTCTTGATCGTCAACTTGTTGAGATTCTGAAAACCCACACAATGTCTGAGGGAATCATCTGCCTTATTCACAAACAAGACAGTCAAACCCTAAGGATAAGTACTACGTCTGATGAATTCCTTTTCCTGTAACTCCTCTAACTGCTTCTTGAGCTCCTGTAACTCTGGTGTAGCCATCCTATAAGGAGGAATGGACACTAGTTCTACCCCTGGAACAAGAACAACAAAAATGTATACCTCTCTCTTTGTAGGTAAACCATAAAATTACTCTGGAATGATATCCCTAAAATGATCCACTACTGGATGAATGTCTAACTGTGAAGTCCCCTGGTCATCCAGAAACAAACTAGAAATATGGGTTGTAACTCCTCCCACCCATGAAGCTCGGGTCCTGATCTACTTTCCTGGACATCCCATCCCCCCTTATGTAGAAATGAATTGCCCTCTAATGATGTGAAACTCACCCTATATCGATATCATCTGTAAAGAGCCTGGAAGGGAACCAACCAGTCCATTTTGATACTAACATCATAGAATATCATCTATTAGACATATAGGTCCCAAAGAAGTGACACCCACCAACATCAATAGGTCACACCTTTCACTGACATATAATATCCATTCTAGTCCCCAACAGAGATTCTAGTATGAAGACATCAGCAGAAGTAAAGATAAATAGCCCAAGGCTCTCCAATATAGAAACTGATATGAATCTATGGGAATCTCATGTATCGAAAAGTGTATAAGAAATAACTGAGGGAACTAGAATGGTATCTCGAACTATAGAGGGTCTGGGATGATGCTTTAGCTGGTACTGCTCCACTACAATTGTCTGTCCTATATGACATTCATGTGACCGTTCCTTACCACCCTGAGTGGATCCACAGTTTTTTAACTGAAATCCAGTAGATTGGCTCCCATGGTCGCAACCTCCACCTCAGCCTGAATGACCAGAATAACTCCAATTCCCAGACTAATGATAAACTGGTGGTGCTTTTCCAGAATTTGGAGTCATAGAAAAACCCATGTCACTAGCTTCTGGTGAGAAAAACTCAAAAAACCACTGAAGATGGACCATCTTTCTCAAGATCATCACTCCAGTCGGGCTCTTGGGAAATGTGGACTCATATTCCTACCCTTCCCACACTAGTAACATACCACCCAGATACCTGAATGTGTATATTGCCTACTCAAATCTCCACGTGTAGACTCCCAATAGTGCTTCCACCTATCAGCTGGAGAAGCACCAAATCTGGATGGTAAACAAACCTGGCCCACTGCTCGAGAATCCCTCAGGTTGTGCTCGGAGATTAGGGACTGGTTGAATATGGAAGATATGGTTGTCAACATGAAAATGTTCACCTGATATCAGATGTCATGCATGAGATCATCCAAAAACATCCTCTCCAAAAATAACTCATCACCCCTATAATGGGTGTGAATCTCTGAAACTCTGTGAAGCAAGAAGAATACTCCATGATTTATAGAGTACCCTACTCCAAACTCATGAACTCTCAGTCTCAGTTGGGCCTCAATGACTCTGGTTAAATGTAGTCATTGGAGGTATGCTAGAACATGTCCCACTCCATAACCTACTAGAGTACTACCTATGAGATCACATCCCGACAAATCTTGGCAAAATCTTAAAGCACTTATATAGAGTGTTTCACCCTCCTCTATGGAGGCATCACCAGATGCTCTGAAATTGACAGAATGGATTCTAACCATGAATCTGCAGTATGGGGTCCTCCATCCCTTGAGAATGTGATAGGATGATGCTACTGAAAGTCCCATGTCAACTCTTCCATAGACGAGAGAGGATGCAGTGCTCACATGAAGGTCTACATAAACCTCATAAAGACTTCTTGGAACTGTGCATCAACAGCTGAATCTAGTATAACATATGGTTCAAAGATAGGCATGAGGGGAGGGTCTTCTAGTAATCTTGGATATACATTGTTCGTCGTCTGGTAACTACTCGGAATTTGTCATATGACCGGAGAATGTTAAGGTGACATTACTCAGTAAGGTCAATCACACTCCTTAGTTCCAGATTATCATGGACTGAAACATAGAATTTAATGAAATGAATAGGAGGAGGATAGAATTATTGTTTTTCAAAATTGGGATACACTGAGTGTATTAACCCAACATGACGGGTTCCATGAATCATTCACATGGGTGTGTACAATAGCCAACCCTGGTCATGTAACACCTGACACACACAATCTGTTCTTTAAAGACATGACATGTACTGGAATTGTTTTCCATACCTGTGTTATTCTACAAGACTAACCCACATAGTGTTCCTGAAAAAAGACTACAAAGGGTTTTCATGCATGATGCAATGTGTACATGAAGGATTTCAAGGAACTGGGTTGTTATCCACACATCCAGACATATGGGTTTTACTACACAGCATGCTCATGCTTGACACAGCGTGTATAAGCTCTATTTCATTCATCTATGTCATTAGTCAAATGGGTGGACACACAATACCTACAACATGACATTTATGTCTGATGCATACCATGTTCCTCCAAGGATTTCCCAATCTTGTGTCTCTTCCCACAAATCCAGTGACACTGTTAGAGACTACACAATGTGTACGTACATTATACTACATGTACTAAATAATGATAGTTACTTCTCAAATAGAAGGATACATGGCGTGTATTCAATAATACACACCATGTATTCTCGGTTTTTCAAGATTGTAAGCCTCATAAACTACTCGGGAACCCAAAAAAACACTGAAATAAAAATTAAATTAATAAATTCAAATATGCGGGTGACCATACTCCTCACGATTCAAAGATTGGAATATTATACATGTCATATAGAAGCATAATAGTGAAATGAAACACAAATTTCCTATCCATGAGGGCCCATAACACCTCAAGAGCCATTGATTAGTGGTAATTCTAACAAAACATTATACAAAACAATACTATATCAAAAAGTAGATATTATATCAAGGAATTTATCCCAATAGTGTGCATATCAATCACCACATCTATCATAATAACATGCAATTGATAATGAACCCTAAATGGCATGACAAAAATGCATGAGATGTGGTCTCCTGCAACTACCTATATGAAGAATGAGATGAGAAACCCTCATATCATCAGATTGAAACACAAATACAACTTAAAATATATCAAAAATAACATCACAAAAAATGTGAATCACCCAATGGTGAAATAAAATTAACTATAATAATTGAAAATATAGAAAAAATTAAATAATCGAGGTAAATTAGTTGTTCAATATACATAAGTTAGAAACTACAAGGCACAAATTATTACCAACTATCTATTCCATAATATCCGTGACTATAGTCTCTAACAAGCATGTCAAGAAGAAAACAATTCCTTTGATACCACTTTGTAACATCTTGGATACAGGTGCCATAGAGAGATTCCTCGTACATGATTTGTCACATGGCCTCAACCACATTTCCTCAAATGCCAGAGGCTGCCAACTTGTAGCAAGAGCTTTGGGTGTAATAGTGGGGAAACTATGCCCACATTGGTAGAGTAAGACAGTTGAAATAAACCTGTAACAGTTGGAGAAGCAATTATTACCAAAAAAATAGTGTAAAATAGAATACTGATAGTTAATAAACATCTTTATCCTATATATAAATAATTATGTGTGTCATAATATCTATGAAAGAATCCATACATTTCACAATGATGTAATATAGTACTTAACAAAAGTAAAATGGAAAAAAACATGTAAACTACTACAATAGAATTGCAAACCTCAACTTGGTATCATGATCTCAATCTCTACAAGAATCAAGTACCTCAATGTGTAGGGTTCCTCCCTTATCTATAGGTTCATCAATATTGTTTTTTCAGGCCCAAAAGAATGACCCAAATAGGGTGTGATATGAATCCCAGTAGGCAACCACCCAAATATCTATGCCTAATAGTTAGTGAATATATATGGCGAGTAATACGAAAAATGAAGCAATAAAAAACGATGTACTCATAATTAAAAGTCCTAAATTTTGAATTACATTCATTTACATTAGTTAATTATTCAACCAAACCAAAATAAGAAACCCTCTGGGATGTTCTCATAGACTATCCCCTTTTGTTCAACTAATCAATCTCATTTAAGCCTCTCGTTAGGCTCTCACAGACTAAAAACTCTAGTTCAACATATCATTTAACAATAAATATATAATGACCCCATAGAATATCTCACACAGTCTATCCCCATTGGCCTCATACAAAAAAATGACTCTCTAAGGAAGCACCCACAATCAATTCCCCTTATATACTTTCAACGATAACTACAGATACTCTGAGGATGAACTCAATGTCAATTCCCCATGTGGTCTGGTAACGATAACTATAGACACTCATAGGAAGCACTCAATGTCAATCCCCTCAGGGTATCACATTGTGATAAAGGATAACAGACACTCTGGGGAAGCCCTCAAGGTCAATTCCTCATATGGTCTCACTACACATGGTTCCCACAGCCTAGTATAATGAAATCGTGCACAATGATTTTCATCAGCCAAAGTAAACCTAAAAGTACTACTTGGATAAAGAGCTACAAATCATATCACACCATCATCTAAATGACTCCATTATTACAACATTGTGCAAGTAAGTCAAGAATTATTATAGAAAAAACATGATCAAACGGTCAATATCAAATCAAACATGGGAATACAAATTCATAACATAGCAAATAAACACTATTCACAATCCAATATCCCTACCCAATCAAACAAAGAATAACCGGAATTAACAGGGATAAAATTCATAAATTCATAATACCCTAAAATAGGGTATTGGGATGTTTTTATCATATAATTAAAAGAATAACTATGGAAATGCACAAACCACCTACCTTGGTGTTGTATGATCAATATACTTTGTCTTTGGCCCTTGGATCGGCATAGAATGACCTAGATTTACGAAAACGCTTAAAACGTTCAACTACAGATATCTCACGAAAGAAGAGAAATAAAGGAATGAAGATCTTGATGAAGGAAGAACTCACTATGGTGATTCCAATGCAATTGATGACATTTGATTCAGATAATGGATAGTCGATCAGAGGCTCAGAGAAGAATCATGCTCCGCGGTCGCTCTAGGACAAGACATGTCATTGAGAAGCCATTTTTTCCAATTATACTCGACCCCAGTCTGATATAAAAAATAAAAAATAAAATTATATGGCATGTTCATTTGATGTACATGCCGCGTATCTGACTTATAGGCCCCCTCTTTTTGTGGTCTTCAGGTCACCCCACACGGCAAGTACCTGGCAACTCACAACAACCGAGTACACGACATGTACTTCTCTGTACCCGGCGTGTACTCCTTAATTCTCCCGAAACACATATTTTTCTCAAAACACAATAATAATACCATACTTACTTGAAAAGAATATCCACGTACTTATAATCTACAAAAAAACATGACTTCCAGAGTGACAACCATATATCCACCATCAAATCCCATTTGAGATCCCACAGTACAACATATAGATATATTGAAGATAGATCAAGACAAATGCGAGTCAATTGAATTTAAATTCATTAATACATAGAATATATCTAACCAAATTGAATAATAACCACTAAATAATTATGGGAACAGTCATATGGAGAATAATATAGGGGAGGTTTGAACTATGGATGGATTATGTGGAGATTGTAGTAAATAATAACTATGGGAATCATGATAATTTTCAATTTTAAAATTTCATGATTGGGTCACTTGGTTATGACGAATAGTTAGAAAAACTATAAACTAACCACCTAGTCACTATGTACCATTTAAAATTGAATAATATTTTTTGGAATGGACACATTTTTAGAAAAACCCCTTATAAAACCATTCAAAATGAAATTATAGTTAATTGAATACTATCAAACATTTATAAAATAGTCATCCATAAATGTGTTCCTAAATGTGTTCCAAAAATGATTACACAAGTTATCTAAATTTTATCCCCTATCTTCCAGATACTCACCGAACCAAACAACAGATGGGAATATACTTTATTTGAAGAGGTACCTTTGACACAAAGGGTGTCACATATCATTGAAATGGTATATAGATAATCTAAACACCTCACCATCAGATATAATTGTTACTAAGAGTGAACATCATCCATATATGTCTGATGAATTCAATTTTGAACACATCTCAATTTATTCACCATATATTTCAATTTTTTAATGTCATACATGATGAATTTTAATTATTCAATCATTATTTTGGGATCTTCCACAACTCACCTTGACATTGTTTTTTGGGTAAAATCATATGTTGGAAGAAATAACAAGGGACATGAATATATAAAGTTATTAAAGTATAGTTGTATATTTTGTAAGAGTAATAAAATTTTTGACGGGGAGGTGAAGGGGTATAATGAAACCCAACCAATTTATAATATATTTTCTTAAAATGGTTTTTTCTTGATAAATAACTTTTTACATAAACAATACCATGCTAAAATATTTTTCATTTTTTATATTTTATTTTTATTAAAATATAGATTGAAATAACCAATCGTATAATAAGAATTATATTAAAAATAAATTTGGGAAATCAATTAGATGAAAATAAACATAGCTAAATAAAATAATTTTAAACTAGAATTATTCTTCCTCAATGACTCCATTGAAAAACATATTATCAGCAGTAATTATATATAGATTTAAAAAATTCATAAATACGAATGTATTATGTAGAAATAAATTATTTAAAAGGATGAATATTTTTTTTAATGTTTGTAAGGTAATATATATGAATTTAAATAGGTTATATGGACATTATATTACCATTGGTTATATACCAATTAGTTATATAGTTGTTTGGGGATACATATACTGACTAGTATGGTAAAGATTTAATATAAATGCAATGGAAACCAAATTTATATGTGGTTTATTTAGTCTAAATTATCATTTTGACCTGAATAAATAAATTGTTTTTTTTGGAATTTCATAATTATTGAATTACAACAAAAAATATAATCAATAATCACATATTTAAAATTTTTAATTAAACAATATTATTTATTTACTTTTTAGATTTCTATAAAAGGTAAATTTATTATATATTTATTTTAAATTCAATAAATTTTATTTTATCTTTTCAATTTTGATGAAAATTATTTGTATGATGTCCAATATTACTATTTTGGAAAAAAAATTATTAGGAAGAATAATGAATATATATATCTAAATAGTAAATATGGTAAAAACATTATTTGGATACGATAGTGTGTTAAATTATAATAACTCATCATCTACATAAATATTTATGTTAATCATAACACACATTGTTTTTTTCTATTTATGGGTCACTTTTTAAATCAAAATTAAATTCATAAACCATTAATGAATGTACATTTTCAAATATTCCACTACAATACATCTTATAATGTTGCCTCCTATAACTATTCAAATTGAAATATTATTCTCTTTTATCATTATTATAACTCAAAATTATAAATTAGATAATGATATGTATCTCTTTATAGCATTTAGTTTTAATGAGTCAAAATTCCTCATTATGGAAGAATTTTATATAAGTAGATGTGGTTTTTTCAGAATAAGTAATGAGTTATTATCTCTCTCCTTCATTCATATTATCAATATCATTGTTATTAAATATGATTTTAAACTCATATAAAATACCCTTATCAGTATTATAATACTTTAGATATTATTTTATAATAATAAAATAACAAATTCTTATCAATTCCATCTTGATACCATGTTCTTTTCTAGGTCCTCCAAACCACCTCCATGAATAATTAGATTATATTTTCAGAATTTTCATCATTAATATTTAGAAGAACATTAATAATGGTAATAAATGGTATTAAGGATAATTTTTAGTAAAATTTATGGTAATATAATTGTAATATTTAAATAAAATTAAATATTCGTATAATAAATTTGGATATATAAATAATTAAAAATGAGTGAATATCATAAAACCTAAATGAAAATAATATACATAAATATTAAAAAATGCACATGGGGATTTAGAAATAATTAAATAATTATGATTCTATAAACTAAAAGTTTATTTACATTTTGGTATTATTAATTTAGAATGTAATTGAATATTAATTGTCCTAATATGCATAAAATAATAGATATTACTAACATATAATGTGAAATTAAATAATGAAAAAACTAATTTAATTATATAATAAAGGAATATAATTGATAAACATTACGGTAAATGAGTATCAATAACATTAATATATATATCATTAATAAAAATAGTGTTTGTTATCAATGAGTAATTGTTTGTTTCGAAATAATAGGCGTGAAGGTTTGGTGAATTTAATTTCTCCCTCTATCCAGATGAAATTGTTTCCTTCAACATAAATATTATTTATATTACCTTATACATTCTTCCTTACATCAATTTATTTGGATGTATCATGTATCTTCCTAATGATAATGACTTAGTTATTATTGGAGGAAGGGATTACTTTTATCTCACATCCTTTACTTATATTACTCAGTCACTTTCTCATTACACATTATTTTGTTTTCAAAAAAAAAATGATTCCTTTTAATTTATTGTTATTCTATTATTTTGAAAATATTTTTAATTTTTTTTAATTATTTTAATGTATTTATTCATACATTATTTGTTACAAAAATTCATCAAAAAGAAAAATGTATTTCTTTTTAAATTTTATGACAATTCTATATCTTCTTCTGAATGATTTTTCATCTATGTCAATAAATCATTATTTTTTATGTAATTTTTTTATAGTCATTGACTTGGGATATAAATTTATTGTGTTATCTTTTTGAGTGGTTCCCTAGAACCAATTGACATTATACAATTTATTTTTAAAATATTAATAAATATATTATCTCAAAAAGATCATTTTCTATGTAACATTAATGTAATAATTACCATATAGTATTTTTTCTAATAATAATGTTATAAAAATTACCTAACATTAATTATAACACTGATATTATATGAAAATATTGTTAAACACATTTCATGTACCTTGGATAACATTTATTTCATGGGACATAGATGTGTTTTGACTATAATTATATAATGGATCAAAATATACAAATAATTCTCCTCATAAAGATGAAACATATAAATCTTCAATATAGGAGTTCATCAGAATATCTCTCTTAAATTTATGAGTTTATTTTGAAGTAATTTAGGTGGGGTGAATTAGGTGTGAGAATTTTTTATCAAATTCAATTTAGCTATTTAATCTCCCCTCCATATAAAAACCTATATTTCATTAATTTATATGTATTTTTTTATGAACCCTATAAAATGATCATAACATGAAATATATAGAAAAATAAAGAGAGAAGAACACAATTGATTTTATAGGGATGTACGAAAATGTAGTAATCGAATAATTTCTATGCTTGAAAACCATGTAGATATTGTTTATCACTATTATGTAAAACTGATTAAAAGATAATGAACAATTGTCATTCAGTTATCAATTCTCAGAATGGGGTGTGGAATCACATCCAAACCAAACTATATGTCTGATTCTTAACAAATATCACCTCATGATAGTAGATATCTCATGAAATCTCTTTAGTATCCTTCTAGGTATGTGGATATTATTATAGTGGATTGTGAATTTCTCCAATGGTTCTCATCACAAACTTCTAAATTAGATCTTCTTTCCACTCTCTATGTTACTACATTGTAGAAATTAAATATTCCTTCTTAATGAATTGGACCTCAAATAATATAACATTACCAATAAAAATAATGAAATTTATCCTTGTTCTTATACACAATTCAACTATTATATTCTATCAAAGAATGTGTATATTAACATTATATGTGGGAAGATATAATAAATGCACTTAAGGATATCTTCCCATGTCATCTTGTAAGATGTTAACATATAATCGAATATGATAATTATCTAGCTTCTCATTGTCATCATTATGCTTCCCTATACTTTTGAATGTTTTATGCTTTTCATTATTCTGTATTCATAGTCCCATATTCTTTACTATTTTTTCAAATAATTGAAGTCACATGGAATAAAATATCATATTATTGATCAATTTTAGCATCCCTATTTGATATGGTATATTTATAACTATAATGAATTACCATAAAATATTTTCTATATTTCAATGAGGTTTATTTACATAATTTAGATATAGATATATTCCATGATTTATAGAATCAAAATTAATTTCTCAATTTTCAATTAAAACAATTCAAATATTTTCTCCATTTATTATCTCATTAAATAGATGATTGAAAATCAATGAAACAAATGATCTTATTATATGTGTGATATGAAAATAATTCAAATCCTTTATTAAAAAATCCACCCTCATGTTCTTTTCTACATCTACATAGCATATTGAAGAGACTTTGTTACAGGGTGAATAGTTCAAATAACTCTACTCCTTATCTCGCACTCAAGTATGATATTCACCATGACGTGAAACATTCTCTAATTTCACATAAGAATATTTATATTGTTCTTAATTTTAATAACTATAAAATAATAACCAAATTTACCATTGAGTTTCATAATACACTGGAGAATAGTACCAAATTAGATTGATTTTACATTTGGAATTACATTTTGTAAATTATCTATCTCATAATATTTTTCCAATATTTTGAATCATGGATTCCCTTCAAAATCACTATTTTCACCTTTATTAATTATAGTAATAGTGAAAGGATTTTGTAAACATAAATATAACAAGATCTATCATAATAGTAAAAAACTCTAATATTTGAGATTTTTAATCAGATATATTTTTTGGAAATCCCTGGTTATTCATACATAATCCTCTTATTTATCTATAATGATTTTTATAATTTTTCCATTATGAATACATGAGATCAAACATTACATGATGTAACTTCCCTTTATAGAGAAAACCACACATTTCTCATTATTTTGTATATATCAATATGTAGAACACCATCCATGGATTATAATCTGATTTCAACTCTCTCTAATCTAACATGGGTTATTAAATCCTACAAATATCTTTACATATGTGGTTTTCACCACATATAATATCACATAGAAGAATTTTACTCTTATATGAGTCATATTAAACATTCTTAATCATATAATCCACTCAAATATTCATTTTATTCACACTTATTTAGGATTCCAGACTACCTCCACCTAACTTAATATTGAGATTTATATTTAATCATATATTTATCATCTCATTCTAATTCATGGAATAACGTCATATAGAATTACATAATTAATATATAGTATCATTATCTCAACATCAAATCCTTATGGCATTCTCTATCCACTCTTCCTCAACTAAAAATAATTTAGTTCAGTTTAAAAAATTTAATAAAATTTCTAAATCACTTTAGATTAACTTTAAATTCGTGCTATAATCTAAATACTCTTATTTGAGTATTTCTACAAACGTTCACATCCTTTTAATTTCATCTTCATAATATTCATATTTAAATTTTCATGTAGTAGATATTATCAATATATAATTTCAAATGTGATGCATAAAAAACCATTGATGGTTTCTCAATATTTCATCTATAATTTCTTATTGAAATATTAATCATATAGATACATAGAATATATCTTCTCCAAGATCTATTTTTAACATTTTCATACTAGGATCTAAGAATTCAACAAGAAATAGTTTTTAATATTCATTAATATATCTATTATAAACATCATATGTATGGGCTTCTACATTAAATAAGTTTACACATGAACTCCATGGACATGAAATATTTTAAACTTCTTTTTATAGGAATAAATCTAAATTAATTGGTATAATGTAATACAACTTCTATCCAGTTTTGTCCCCATTGCATTTAGCCCCTCATATTCATGATTTTTCTCCTTAGACTTCTGGTTTTCATCATTACCCAACTAAAATATATATTTGGATTTCTCTTATTTGGTATTTTTTATTCCAATTCGTGGATAAATTGTTAATAAAATTAGTTCCTCAGAAAATATTGTTGGTATCTCAGAATAATGATTGGAGGGGTTTGAAGTGGATATAACTAATTGTGTTGGATTTTTTTTCTAATGCATAAATAAAGCTCAAAACCATAAAAAATAAGGAATAATATATGTGGGGAAGGAATTTGTAGATTCCTTTGAGACAGGTAATGTAATATAGATATATTGGAAGAAATTATAACTTATTAAGAAGAATTATGATATTCTAGATGTTTAAGCTAAATATTAAAATGTAATGAAGTATTTTTTGGGAATTGTTGAATTTTATATGACTTTACAGAAATCATATTACTTTTTTGGTATATTCATAAGACATGTACCGATTATTTGACATCAATAGTTTCCCTGAATAAATATTTAATATTATTTTAGAGGATAATCTTATAGAATGCATTCCAAGAGATTATGACGTCATGATTTTCATATGACACTGTATTTCTTCAGAATTGTTTTTCTCAACATTAATAAGGGGATACAAATATAAAAAAAATTATACAGAGAATATGTCTTACCGATATATATAATTTTTGTGGAAAATATTTTATGATGAATAGAGTTTCATGAAATTAAATTTTCTAAAAAATAATTTAAATATAATAACACTGAGTAAGACTATTATCAATGATAAAAATATCACGATATAGTTTATCATGATTCTTGATGGTATTGAAGAAGAATAAGGATTCAATGATCATTTCATGACATGAATTCTCTTCCACAATATTGGTTTTCAAATGTGTTCTTGTATTTATTTATTTTATATAATTTAAAATATCATGGTTAGATAGAGGAAGATTTGATATATATTTTTAAGGGTATATACTATAATATTTATTTTTTTATCCTCCAAATATGAGTGACTAGACTATAATTGGTGAGTTTTGTTAGAATTTATAGTTTTTAAGACCTTAAAATTTTTATTTTTTCTAAAATTTATAATGGTAGAAGAGTTGAAAATGAATAGAATATTGTGTATGATAATTATTCAAAAATTTATTTTGAATATATAATAAAAGAATAAAAAAATAAGAAGTTATGATAATGTATGGACTATGGAAAATAAAATATGTCGAGTCCACCAAGAATTTCTTATATGGAGAGAGAAGTGATTTTTACCATATCTTATATATTTAAGAACATTTATTCTACTGTAATAATAAAAAATGGTTTTTTATTCCATTTTCTAAATGTATATTTAATTGAATTGTTTCAATTGTGAAAAAATAGAATAATACAAAGGAAATGAAGAACAACCCACACCTAGAAACATTATTTATTTCTCTAGGAAGAAAATATATCTGTTTTACTGAAATTTTTGATAATTATAAAATTTCAGGTTCTAATGTATGTGAGATTCATCAATGTAAAAAAAAATAAATTATAACATTTTTTAATGGTTATAACTTCATGCCTTGTACCTAAAATATTATTATAGGGTGTAGTTACATCTTTAAGGAATCTATATCTCTACATGGACTAGACTTCGACACAATGATAAGTGACCATTTTACATTTCAATAATTTATGTTTTATTATGTGTTGCATATGTATACGAAATATATCTTATCTTAATAGGTGGTGAAGGTATATTTAAAAGAATAAAAAATTACTTACAATCACATTGACCCTACCATCATCTCAAAGATCTCATAAGGCTCCTACCTATTGTTCCAAAAAATTTATCAATCAATAAGGTTCCATTATTTTGAGACACTGTACTTGAAGATTCGAGTCTGTTGTATTTATAGGGAATATGATGTTTTAATTAGTTTTCATCATACAATATAAATAATTAATAATTTAATGAATAGAAATGGAATTCTAACATTTTGTAAGAAATGATATTTTTTTATGGAATAATGAAATGATATTACATATTAAATTTATTATTTATTATTTAGTGGGAGATACAACTGATAGATTATCCTCAAATTTTTATGGTTCTTATACTATACATGAATATAGATGGAATGTGGAGAATCATGGGTGCATTTGGAATTATATATTTTTCACATTAATAGGGTTAGTTGAAAATATTTGATGTAATAAATATAGAAAAGGCATATGATAAAATAATGAAACTATTTGTAATTTTAAAACCAAAGAGAAGTTATTAAAGATATAGTTTATATGATAACATTTTAATAGGATTCATGATGATGAAACTATGGATGGTTTTTCATAGGGAATAATTATAATATGAGTATTATTTGAGAATTTGGTGATAAATTAGAAAATTATTTTGTTTTAAAAAACATATTTCATCATAACTGAAATATTTGATGAATACGCATCATCATTATATTAAATAGATGCATATTATATCAATCATTTTGACTTATATTTTATTTTTATATATTATGTGATGATAAAGGTTAAAATTTTAAAAAACAAGGAATTTAATGAAAATGATATTTTGTTTAAAATCTCAAAACATTAGAATTGTCAGAAGATTACTATTGAGTAATAAAATAGATTATTTTTTGATTTTAATGATTTTTTAATTACATGTTTAATTATTTTATGTTCCTCATCTCAATTAAAATGAGAAATATTAATTTAATATCCATAATAAGTAATCTATTATAGTGTTTTTTATGTAGAGTTATTAGGAAATTCCCAATAAATCACCCAATGTCAAAAATCAAATAAGAAGTAATTTATGAATAAAAAACATATAATATTATAATAAAATAATGAAAAAAAATTAAAATAAACTTAAAATAGTAAGGGTATGAATTTTTAAATATTTAAATAGAGAAACATCCATTCTAAAGAAATTGATGGAAATGAAGATGAAGATGAATATGAATGTTCGGGTGATGAATATTGTATACACTAGGTATAACAAAATTTAATGGAATAAGTGATGAAATTTTTTACTGAAGTATTTGATATGATAATTATATAGTTTTTCTAGAGAATATACACTTCATATAATATCTATCAGGGATTTCTAAACTATAAAAAGTAAGCATAAAGTCTAACAATGATAGTCAAACATCATATTCTGAAATATTTATCTTTTAAATAATATTTTTTAAGGAGATATATTATTTTCATGTGATTTTTTTAGAGGAGATATATATTAAAATAAATATTAAAAAATTTATGATGGAAAAAATTATATGGAGTTCGACTATATGCACTAGATTTTGGTGAATGTAAATTGTGAGTTGAACATTGTCAGATCAAATTTTTATAATATTATATAAAATGTTATAGAGTATTCAATGGCATATGAGGATAAAGAAATATAATATTATAATATTTACATCTTTAAAATAATCCATAAAAAGTTATTAATTATGAAAATAAAAATAATTAATCGATGAGTATCTTGTTTGTGCCTTAACATAGTGACAATCAAACATATAAAAATTCTATGAATAATAGCATCAATTAAAAGATATTTACAAATAGTATCTCTATAATTGTTGATAAAAAATATGAATAGTAATATATTATAGGTTTGAAATAATTTTCTTTCATAAAAAATATGAAATATTTGTAACACAAATAATGATGGAAGAAAACCGAAAAATTCTAGTCAAGTTTCATTATTCAAATATACTAATGATATTTGTGAAATTTATTTAAACCATAGAGGAATTTGGAAAATGGATATCTTTTTTGGATTATCCAAAATCATTATATTTTTTATTTTATGATAAATAAAAATTTTAAGAAAGGGTTTCAGTCCCTTTAAATGGGGAATTAACTATAAAATTTTACAAAATTTGGAAATATTTTTTAATGTAGGATTGATGTTCTTGATGGGTTTTGTGATGTATGTGACAATCATAGTACCCAAAAAAATGATTTAATCGTAATGATAATAGATTATTAATATTTTAGTTGTAACACTAAATTTCTACATGATAAAAACAAACACTTGAATTATAATGATTTTGATGCTAATCTTTCACATAAAGAATAAGAATGGGAAATAACATGGATAAGGGAATGTGGGTGTTCTTATCGTAAGAAAAAATATTAAAAACTTATGAATGTTATAGGAAATTAAATTTATACTCAATGAAATTTTGAAATTAAGGGCCACAAATGGTTAAAGGAGTTTGATATAAATATTTTTGGGAAGGGAATGTTAAAATCCAAAAATTTTATTTGAGTTGATGTATTAAAACATATTTCATTTATTGATTCTCAATTTTATAATGAAGATAATTTATTGGTTTCCAGTATTGATATTGTTTTTATGAATAATTATTATAGAAATGATATTACTAAAATTCAATGGAGGTGATGACGAGATCTTTTAAGGATATCCTCTAAATGGATGTAGATAAAAATCCAATCACAAGGTTACCATAATAACAGTTTATACCTCTAATGTGATTATCCATGAATGTTTAAATTAGCATGTTATAAATGAAGATAAATGTTCCAAAAGTAATTATAATATTATTATTATCTTATACCCTGAATGAATTTCAGATAAAATTTAATGTTTTGACTAAGTATGGGTTGATAATGAAGATTAAACCATGTGATGTGATAAATAATATCATAATTTATATCATCATATGATGAAGATAACTACATATCTAAAAAGTCTTTAGAGTTTTAAGACAATAATTAAAAATAGAGATAACTTTGAGTACTACCATTTATAATTAATTATTATCTCGAGATAAATATGAATATATTTAATAATCAATAATGAATTAAGAGGAGGTTTATAATATAAATGATTAATTATATCATCTATAAAATATTATGGACTACGAGTTGGTACCTAATACTATAGAAAAGGTTTTATTGGGTAAAATTGTGTTTATATAAATAAATTGAATTAAATATGTAATTTATTGAGAAACATATAATTATTATTTTTTAATGGTTATTTAGAGTTGAATAAGTAGACTTTAATTTGTCCATTTCACTATTTCCAGTGTTTCAAACCAATAGAATATTTCTTTTTATATTATCTCAATGTAAATAATAGACAATCTAAACATATTACAATTATACCTTTCCCATGGTGGGTTGCAATAAGAGGTTTACAATGAGAAACCAAGTGTTTTATTTCTTTGGGATGATGAATATTATGTTTAAAGGATAAATAATGAATTGTAATATTCAGAATGATCTCCATGTGATTTGTATAGAATGATTGACATAAGCATCATGATGTTTAAATTTAGATTGGTATGAGAAAAAAATAACCTTGATAGTTGATAGGAAAACAATTTATCTCTATTACTTTATATATATATATATAATTCATCATGTTATTTGTTAAATATGATGAAATTTATTGAATATTTCAATATAGATTAATAATCGTTCCAAAATTTTCATGGTTGGAAATATGAAACACAATATGGGCCTATAAATTTCTCAATATAAGGATCACATTTTCATTTATCTTGATAAATATACTATAGAATTATTTAAAAGTCTAAACATGTAAGTTTATATTCCCCTTTACACTCCAATTTTAGAGGGATAAATATATTAATGTATGAGTGGGAGAAGGATATTGATCATATAGATTTAATGATTTTTATTAGGATAAGTATATATATAATAGAATCCTGGATAAATTTTTCATAATTTGATAGATTTTTTTAAGAATCATTGTAATCATAAATTGTCCCATTTTTGTCCTTCTAAGAGGATTCTCAAATACATCATTGAAAAAAAACAATTTCAAATTTAAATATGATATATATGACTTTTTAGAATTTATTAGATATATAGATCCAAATTTACTATATTATATTGATAATAGAATATACCTGTTTGGTGGAGATTTATTCTTGGTAAACATAAGTATTTGTTTACACACTATGAGCATGAATTCTATGGATCATTGTAGTACAAAATCTTTATATGTAGTTTCCACCCATGATATATTGTATTTAATATTCATTAGAACACAATGGGAATATATTAATGTCGGAGTTGGGGTTACACATTTCTTAGGATCTTATTTTCAATGTGATATCAATTTATCAATAAATCATGTTAATAATTAAATAGGTGCATTTCATCAAAGAGTGTGTAGAAGGGAATGATTTGAATCTAGAATTTCTTCTAATTATAGTGGGAATAAATGTAATGTTCACTATTCCATTAACTAAACCATAATTTAATATTTTTAGGTTAATGTTTGGAGTAAAACCTCACCCATATCAAGGATATGGTGACATTTAATTTTCTTAGTCCTCATATATTATTTGGAAACTATTTTCAATGGGGGGTAAAAAGAGAATTTAGCATCCCTTTATATTTTTATCATAATTTACATTATAAAGGGGATAAAATTATATATATTTCATAGTACCATTTGATAAGTACCAAATTTTTTCAATGAATATATTTTGAGAATGTTTTTTCAAGTTGTAATTTATGATATCCACAACATTAATTTGTGATCAATTTGTATTATTTTAAAAAAGGTAATGAAGTACCTTTTAATTAACATGATACATGGATAGATTTTTCAATGTTGTCATATGATTTTATGTGATGAAGAAGCATTGATTGAAAAAGAATTTATTCTTATATTGGTGGATAAATTATTGATTGATGAAATTATGACTCTTATATTTATTCTTTGGTGGTATCATTCAGTCCATGAGAATCACCATATTTTTTTTGCAAATTTTTTAATAGTTTTAAATTATTATATATACATAATGTAATCATTATTCAATATTAATATTCACTATAGTAAGTTTACTATTGGTGGATTATAATTATTTAAGAATTATTAAATTCCATGTGGTTTGTGTTTGAAATTGATTTGTGTTCCTTGGTTTCCCAAATAACATAATAGGGAGATTATTGAGCCAATGTTCATTGGGAGATTCCTGAGTAAGGTAGTTCATATAAAGTAATGAAAATTATCTAGAAAAGAATATTTTCATGATATTGAATTCGATATGGTATACTATTTTTAATTTTTTATAAATTCATGAATCATGATGGAACAAAGAAAAAATAATAAATGATAAGTGAGATGTTGGTTTTATATAATTGTTTGGAAGAAAGAGAATGTTAATTAGAGATATTGAGACTAATTCTTTGTTTTTATAATGAATTCTAAAATTATAGATTTTTATAATATAAATTGAAATGATATTAAGTTTTTTATATAATTATTCAATTTATATGAATTTTATGAGAAATAAATAAATTCGGAAGAAAATACATAGGACTAGTTTTGAGGAAATGATTTCATGAACCCTCCACACAATATTTACCCCTCATAGATAGAAAATGGAAGAAGAGATATAATGAACCCTAATTCCCACCTCCAGCAGGCCCCGGGTAGGTGACCAGGACAGAGGGTACAATAAACACACATATAAGAGGCATTACACTCTATGAAAACAAATGAAAAAGAGAGTGATAAGATAGAAACCAAAAAAATCCTACTTAGTATCCAATATCAATATAAAGAAAAGACTAAAAAATGTAATTTCATTGAAAATAACTCCTACAACAAAACAACATGTACTAAAAGATAATTAAATACAATAGTGACCACGAAGCCCAAACATGTCCTATAAAACCACCAAGAATGTACTAACCAGCATTATCTTCATCCTGATCAAACTAATTTGAAAACAAAAAATATATATACATTGGGTGAGTATACAATATAAAAAGTAGGATCCTCCCCCGATCCGATCATGAAAATGGTAAATAAAGCATCCTAAAACACATTAAACTATAGATGAAACTAACTCGTCGCCTAAATATGTATACAAAGTTACTAAACTTATTGTTTCTACTATCACCATGTGATTCATACAAGGACATAAAATAATTAATATGAACAGTACCCTGTTTCTAATTCCCCACTTGTTTTCCACTCTTCCCCAACCACACACGTCCTGAGCCTCTCTCTCCAAAAAGGACAGCTCGAAGAAACTTGTGTGAAGGACCAAAACATGCACTGCATGAATCAAACCACCACATCCACTGAACCAAATTTCAAGAGGTAGTGAATGAGAGCCACCATATCCCTCAAAATGTGTATTATAAATTGGGTATTATACATCAATCCATAACTACCCATGCACTATGAATCCTCGAGCCATCAAAGTCTATACATGGTATACCAATAGAAGTGTATAGAAAACAATATCATGAATACACAGGTGTCATATAACTATGTGACATTATAGCCCACTACACACATATATAGGTAAACTAATCACCGTGAATAGATGAATATGTTACTACAAATAGAATAGAACATGTCTAGAGGAGGAATTCAGCCATCTATCCTCCCACTATGATATTGGGGAAACACCCCTGCTTCACATAGACCACAGTCTGTCAGATTACCTTACTGATATGGTGGACTGGCATATATAAATACTAAATATAAAAGATATAATATATCTAAAAAACACAATATGGGCATATCCTAGTCTCACAATCAACATAATCTCACATCTATCGAACTCTCGATTGCCACTCCAAAGATCAGATATCCCATAATAACACACCGTTTTAAGAGATAAATTATATAATTGTATCCCTTTTTCATCATTTTTAACTTTAGGATAATTAATTACATTTCGATTAAGTAACCATTAAAAACTTCACAATACATTACAATAGCATCATAACAAGATCCATTTCACCTAGGAATAAGCAAATAGACCCCACAACTTCTCATATTTACAACATTGGCATTTCATCCTAGAATGATCCAACCTGTTGGGATAAAAATTTATTCTTTTATTAAAAACATTAAATTCAATATTACTTGGTATTCTAAGAAAATTTATTTTCTATTGAACACAAGGTTCTCAACATGGTGGGTAGATAACTACCCATCGAGTCTTCACTAAATATAGTTAGAGTGTAGACTCTTCCATCCGTGAGAAGTTAAACATTAAAAGCATGTGGTATACACAACACGTTGTCATTTATGATAGAAAGAGTGTAACTGTGACCATCTATATCACGAAGTGGGGAAATGAAAGTATAATCAACAACATGTTCTTCGTATAAGCTATATATTCATACAAGAATTGAGCTTCCATAGAAATGTGTAATCCCATTTTCAACCAATTATGTCATCTCTGGTGCCCTCCATGACACCACTTACAAATCTCTATGCATCTCAACACTCTATGAATCAACTTATACCTCAAAAAAATGGCATCCATGGACCTCATACCAAAATAGCCATCTAGGATTAGTTATCCAAGGCTCAAAACATATCTATGTCATCCCACCCCACATAACACAACAACTATCTAGGATCAACCATCCCAGGATCAAAACACATCTAGGAATCCCCTCCCCACACACTGTAACAGGCCTCTGGGCATAGCCATCCCAATCTGGCATCATAAGAATTATTAAACCACAATGAAACCATGCTCAGGACCTTAATTCAAGGCATCTGGAATTCACAGACAAGGAGATCTCAAGGATCTAAATCACAAAGAGCATGGCCTTTACAATAACATGGGAAATAACTTCCATATAAATTATTTTTATTTTATCACACAACCAGTTCTTATTCCATTTGAATTAACTGATTCATTATTCATTGGTTCGAACAATAGACAACATAAGAAATAAGATATCCCATGCTATAAAAAATAATTGATACAATAAATTTAACAAGTATTTAATTATTTTATAAAAAAGAAACATCATGATTCATGTTCATTAACCAATTTAATTAAACATGAACACTTCCATCAATTTAATTATCATCAAATTTGTCACGAACCGCCCTCGGGGCCCGTGCCGCGACTACCCCAAGCCCGCCTTCCATAGGCCAGGGGCTGGCGACTAGCACCAAGGCGTAAATCCAAGTAAAAAGGGAAGGCATTGCCTTGAAAAGTAAACAAACACCACAGAGTAAGCATGCAGAAAAGTAAATACCAAATAAGAACAGAGTACAACTGAAAGTGCGGAAAAGTAAATGGGCCAGTATACAAACCCAAACTAAAAGTAAAGTACAACTCGAAAGGGAAAACAACAACTGTAAAGTAAAAGCCGCTACGCCGAGCTGTCCACTGGAGATCCCACCTGAAGGGTGGGTACAAATAGCTCCACTGCTCCTCGGGTCCCGTCGTCCGCTCCGGGCATGTCCCGCCCAGTGGTCCACCTCCAGGTACCATTCTGCTCTGCAAGCCTCAGCCACGATCAACACTATCTGTCGTCTGCAACCAACACAACGTAGTGCGGGCATAGCCCGTGCAGGGGTGAGTATAAGCTACTCAGTAGGGACCCCGAGACCCCTAAAGGTCTCCCAAAATCCATAAAGGTTAAACCACAAAGAAAGATACAATCAAGAAGTAACAACTGACACTGCTTAGGTATATGACCATACATATACCTAAGTTATCAATCCCAATACGCTCCAACCTCCGAGCCCAAGTACAACTCAATCCACACAGGAAAGTATACGTATTCCACACAGGAAAGAAAAATGAAATCCACACAGGATAGCACAACACAATCCACACAAGAAAGAAACAGGATTCAGCTCACACATGTATACTTATTTGAAAGACGATAAAGATGATCTCTGATCCATCTAAGTCGTCGGACCCACGAAGGATCGATAGGTAACTAACCCCCGCAATGACCCACACAGGATCGGGCCCACATAGGACCTGTAGGCGCTGGTTCACACAGGACCGCTGAGCGCAGACCCACACAGGATCGGACCCATAGAGGATCGGGCCCACACAGGACCTGTAGCACTGATCCACGTAGGATCGCTGAGTGTTGTAGTCATCGTCGAATCCACCAAGGATCTCTGTACTGTCGTCGTCGCAGTCACAGTAGCAGTAGTAGTAGGAGTCACAGTCGCAGCCAGCTCTAGGGTTCCCGCACACAGCAAGCTCGTTCGGGAGGGTCTGCTCCACGAGCCGAGAGGCTGATACATCAACTGTCACATAGTCCAGAGTTGATGTATCCAAAAGTTCCGTATCGTCAATAGGAACTCAACGCAATAGACGGCGCATCGATCGGACGCCCGGTCTGAGAGTTATTAGCTTTTTCGTCCTAGGGGCCCGGTTAGTTTTTAAGGAAAAACCAACCCGACCGTACTCCAACTACGTCCAAACCTCGGGCGAAGTATTCCAAAAGATCCATCTCACTAAGAGGAACTCAACAAAGCTGACAGCACGTCAATCAGACGTCCATAGCTCAAGATATGAGCGTTTCCTCTCCGAGGGCCCGATTGGTTTTGTGTACGAACCAACCCGGCCGAGCTCAAAGTATTCCGAAACATTGAGTGCAATATACCGAATCGACCGTCTCGATCCAAGGATCGCATCGCCGCTGACGGTTCGTCAATCTAAGGTCCGTAGCTCAAGTTATGATCAAAAGACCGAAGTTGATTCGAAAACAGGGGGTCCGGTTTCGGGCCGACCCAGCTCGACCCCCCCTGGGTCGGCCCGAACCGGGTCGACCCGGGTCCGACTCGGCCCGGCCGGCGGTGCGGTCCGGCGCGGCGGCGCGACAGGTGCGCCGCTCGGGTGCCACGCGCGGGGGGCAAGGCCCCCCCCTCCTCTGCTGGCGGCACGGCTGGATGCCACGCCTTGGATCAACGGCCCCCCCACGTGGGGCCCTGCTTTTGAGAAAAAACGGGGGGTCGCCTGCCCCCCTTTGTGAAACCAGACCCCCTCTTAATGGGGGGCCATTTTGGCTGGCCGGGGGAATTAATTTTCCCCCGGTTTTGCCTCCCTTCCGGCCGGGCCGACCTGGCCGGACGGTTTTTCCTCAAGGGGACCGGCGAGGCCGGTCCCCTTTCCGGCTTCCGACACAGGCGGCCCGGCTGGCCGCTGGTCTTCCTGTTCCACCGCAGCCCGGAACTGGCCGCGGCCTTCATCGTCCGGCGCGGTGCGACGACATCGCGTTGTTGATAAACTTTCTGCGGCGCGGCGCGACGGCGCCACACAATTATAGCCTTGCGATTCCCGCGTGGTGCGACGACACCACCCCATCTCGTTTCATCCGCAAGAAATATTCAAGATCAAGGAGGGGGTTTCGGCCGTGTTTGTGCGGTCCGGCCCCCCCTCTCGTTAGATGACAGCATATAAATATTTATCCTCAAGATTGTCATGCTAGAACCAAGAACGAGAAATAAATAAATAAACAACAACAAACCCCTACCTCAGTTTCAAGAACGATGATCATCAGCGACCCGCAGAAGATGAGCGTCGCGGTGGTCGGCGTCGCGGAAAAGGATGTAGCTGTCGTGAAGCGAGGATTCGAAGCTCTTTGACGGTGATTTCGTCATGGGAAGCCGTCGCAGAAGAGATGACGTGGAAGAAGTACGTCGTCGGTGTCGCGGGTATGGCGTCGCGGAAGACGGTTCCCGAGAACGTGGCGTTCTTCGTCAAAGTTTGAAGAAGAAGAAGAAGAAGAAGGATCCAAATTCTCTCAGGATTGTCTAGAGAATTCTAACCCAAATAAAATAAGTTAAGGTCTTATTTTATTTACACAACCAAACCATTTTGAAATTCAAAGGATTGAAATTAAACAACTCAACCCATTTAATAACCCAACTTGTCAAGTTAATTAAAGAGGGGTTATTGGGAGTTTAAAAAGAGAAGATGAAGAGTTATGCTTCATGTGGGCCCCACCACACTTAATCCTCCCAAGGGAGGTTAAGTGGATGTGGGTCCCACCTCTAACTCCATTTTGGAGAAAAAAAAACTAACAAGATTAAATAAAATTTGTATTCCACAATTTTTATTTAACTTATTCTAAAATCCCAAAAACTAACTCTCATCCCGCAATAAACGCAACCTCGGAAAAGGTCTCCTTAAGCGAATATCAGCACTGCGAGTTCATCGGTGCCCTCGGAATTTGATTCCGGGCACCGGTTCAAAAGTTAGAAATTCCCACTCGTTCGTTCACTGAACGTACCCGAGCCAAACTTCGGAAAATGATACCGGGCACTCCAGGCCTCGGAATCAGGTGCCGTCAGAAACCGCGCTCTTGTAAAATTCCAAATAAAATTAAGAAAAAATTTCTCTTGGATTTTACGGGTCTTTACAAAATTATAGAAACAACAATTGGATTCATTTTACATGCCTCTTAAATCCAATTATTTAATTAATTTCAAATTGATTATAGTTTTTGTTTATTTAATTATTTCAATTTAGAACAACATGATAATCCATGCATGGAGTAGATATCATGATATTTAGATAATCTAGAGGAAAACCATATCAAATGTACAAATAAACAACATCTTTATGCGATCAATATCTATTATTTAATTCAGTTCAAATAATTTTTAGTTCAATTTCATTTTGGTCCAAGGGACTAAATGTAGATAAATATAGTATTTCACGTAAATAAATAGAGAGTCAATGAATCCCTACCTCAAAATCTCATTGACATTATTTGAACCTGAACAGTCTATGTAATGTGTTTCTAATCACCCATCACACAAAAACATCATCCATTCAAGGAAGCTACCACACAACAGCACCAACAAAAACCAATAGAAAGAACATTAGAACCATGGGAATTTAACAACCATAAAATAGAGAGAACATACAAGAGGAAACAATATCAAACCGGGATAACCCATTATAAAGTAAAGGAAAAAATAAACCTTCGATCAACCCGATTCACCACAGATCGAAGATCAAAGATTGAAATTGGTCCATGAAAAAAGAATACCCAATAAATTTAAGAAGGGTCACCTAATCACTTAGAGTCAAAAGATAGATGATGCAGCTATAGTTTTTATAACCTATGTGGATGAAAATGTTTTAAAACATATAGCATATGAGAATGAAATGACATTTAATCCCATTTTAGTTAGTGTAATTCTTAGGGTTCAGTTTCCACTAAAAATGGTGTCAAATCTTAACATTATTTTATTTTTAAAACTCTGATCTATTGCATTATATGAATCCCACATTCACATATTTTAATCCTTAATAACATGAAATCCTTCCAAACATCCATATTTTATTATCCAAGCTACTCCAGACATCCTTAAAGCCTCCTTTGGGCTCCACAAGACTCCAAAAAAGAAAAGGGTTTCTCCCATTGAATTTAATCCCTTAAAATTGATAGCATACAAATAAATATAATACTCAAGAATTCAGAACCATCCAAAATTGGAAATATAAAAGGGTAATCTGAATAGAAACAATGTGAGATAACTCTCAAGGATTACTTCACTGTATGAGTTAAACCCCCACTACAGGGGAACAAATGAAAACAACAACAAAAACCCAAACAAGAAACTAAATCATATCTCAGAAGACATACCTCTCAAAGAGAGAATGGAACAATAAGAAAAATGAGTAAGATATTACATATACTAGAAAATATCACCAACCAAAAAATGAACATTGTTATAAAAGAAGAGTTAGTCACGAAATTGCTTATGGTACTGGGCATGTATCTTGGAATCATGATCCTAGGTACACTCCTCCACACCAGCATGAATCCAAAAGAAAACTTTCAAGGGGATTGAATTCCAAAATAAACTTCTCCTTCCAATCATTAATCTCCATAGGTTTCTCCTATACAGTTGTATCATCGTCAAAATTGATGTCCACATAATAGATGATTTTGGAGTCAACATTAAGATAAGAATGAATATGTGACATGTGAATAAAATTATGTATCCATCTCATTTATGAGAGATGTTCTATAAGATATGATATGTCACCAAAATGATCCAAAACCTCAAAAGGAACATTAAAATGGGGAGAAATGTTATTCCCATGACCATACCATCAATGCCCACCAAATAGAGTCAACATAAGGAAAACATGATCCGCAAAATCAAAATCGAGAGGTCTCCTCCTATGATTGAAATATAATTTATGACGACTTAACATTGAATTTGTCTTCTCATGAATATCCTGAACTATCTCTATTATTTTTTGTAATACTTTTGGCCCACAAATTGCTGATTATCTAGACCCAGTCCAGACCAATGTAGAATGGAATGGTCAGATATAGAAGGATTCAAATTAAAACATACCAATGGAGGAGTGAAAAATATTTTTCTAAGAAAAATCTACCAAGGGTCAGTGCCTCATCTAGGAACCTCAAAAGTCCAGGACACAAGAGAAACAACATGGTTTCAAGATTTTGGTTGGCCTAATCTGTCTACCAATCCATATGTAGATGAAAATCATTGATAAGGCATAGAAGTGAACCAAAATCATGTTGGACACCTCTACACACCCTACAGTTTAAATTGGGATCTCAATCAGAAATGATCATCCACTGGGCTTTGTATAATCTCTCCACCTCCTCCAGATGAAACCTAAATATAACCTCAATTTATCTAGACTCCCCGATCATTATAATGTAGGCCGATTTCATCAACAAATATACTACCAAAAAATATAGTAATAGACTCCATGATAAAGAGTTAAACAAGAAACAATTTCTATTGATATGTCCTACCACTTCTATTGGGGAACACCCAATCAATGTAGACAACCATCGAGAACATGGTTCCCATTCATCACCTTCGGGGTGATCAGTTATCTAGAAAGAAACCATTCAGGTGCATGATTCAACCAAGGATACCAAAACTAACCTATACTCTAATAGTATATCTTTTTCTGGACAAGATGTGCCACAAAAGGTGACTGATGGAATTCTCTGAGAACCATCTCAAAAATAACCAATAGAAAAAAATACTTCCCTAAAACCATTCTTGATGTAGTTCATCCTCAGTCCAATCAGCAGGGGCCTCACCACAGACAACCAGTTCTCACCAAACCTCCTCCTCAAGATCCCCCAACTGGAAAACCTCCACCTGATGCACTAGAGATGTCTACACCATCATCTATAAAAGTAATCCTCTACCCTCAACTTCTTCCATATCGTAGTAAAATGTTGAAATTACTTCAATCACTCTATGTATTTCTTGATTCCTCCACTACATCATTGTGTGACTTCCAACATGTTTCATTCACTACAACAACATCCATTCCATATATATATATATATAATAACAATGTCTTAGTCCATTAATAATTACATCCAATGACACTAACACAAGTTCAAGTGACATTGGTAAAAAACAAACTGTGGAGTCTTCTGATTGGTGAAGACCACACAATTATATCCTTTATGTTATTGTCTCAACAAATTTATGGAAAACACCACTATAACCAAATTGAGGTCATGGGTGGCATAGTTACACTCATAAGGGTATAACTACTATGGACCATGAGGAATGACTCATCTCTACAACATTTGAAAACAACCCAACCCATGTTGTGCAGATTCAAAATAGCCTTCATACAATGGAAAATCCACAAGAACACCTATTAATATTTGTTCAATGATGACATGGTAATAACAACTCGATATAAATTGGTTATGAAACCTACTGAAAAACCCTATAAGACCAAGGAAAACCTCACAGAACTTATAATATCATGGGGTATTCCCAAGACAAAACTACTTATATGTTTGACATACCCAATTATAATCCCAAGTGGAATACAAATATACCCATGAAATGACTATCTTGATCCAAAAAAATCACACTTTCGAAACATCCCAAACAATTTATCATGGTGATAATCTCCCAAAAAGGCTTGCAGAAGATCTATATTATCATAATCAGATATAGGGTATAAAGCAATGTTGTTGAAGAAACCCACCTTGAACATATCCAAAAACTCTTGGGACTTAGTTTTCATTAATCCCATCAACATTGTTGGGGAATTTTTCACACCCAACAGTATTAAAACAAACTCATAATTCTCATGATGATAATGGAAAGTAGTATTCAGAATATTCTCATCATTTAAACACATATAAATATATACTGACCACAAATCGATCTTCAAGTACCAACCTTCACCCTTCAACTAATAGAATCAATCAACATTCTGGAAAAAATGGTACTGGTTCTTCAATTTCACTTGGTTCAATTGAAAATAATTGATCCACAACTACAAACTATCATAGTCTTTCATTATGATCAAAACTGGTCCCCCTTAGTGACCTAAGTGGTAGAAAAAACACTACAATATATTTGGATCTCAATCATCATCATTGAATAAAACATTCCAACTGAAACAACCCATTACAACCTCCAATGATAAAAACCAATACATTTTGAGGATGATGACATATGGGACTGTCAATAAAAATTGGATGTCTCCCATATAGTGGTACTTACCCAGAACAAGATCATAGTTTATACATAATTCAAACTAGTTATCATGACCTCCAACTGGTGTAGAAAAAAAATCCATGTGAATTGTATGTATCTGTACATAAATATATAAAAAATATAAAATGGAAAACAATGTTAAGGATTGTTTCTCTCCTAGATCAAACATGAAATGTCCCCAATTAGAAAAAAGAAAAGGTTACCTAGAATGAAATCTAACTCTCCTAGTGATGGAAACGTTAAATAATTAAGAAAACCATGACCTTATCCATAACCTCTTAGACCCAGAAAATGACCTACTACCCATCCTCACTATAATCTAGAAGTATGGGGAGATTTTTAGGGAAGTACTATACATACCACAAATAATATTTATAGATACCATGCTAGAGTTAAATATTTCTCTTACCTCATCTATAACATGCATATTAGAGGAAAATGAAGCAAAAATAGAAAAAACATTTAGCTAATATGAAACGATAGGCACTCCTTCCACTGATGACCATGGCCTCCATAAGAAATACATTTATAGGATCTATTTTCATGGGCCTACAAGATGATATGTCTAGTGAAATGATACATTGAGGGCTGGGTCAAACCCTTGGATGGTTGAAATATCTTTTCTCATGACATTTGGTAACCCTAGACAACAGATCTACTTCATGATGAATCCTGATGATACCCCTCTCATGAAAATCAGATTCTTCATAATGTCCTCTCTATGAACTCTAATATCTCTATTCCCTCAATTTATGTCTTCATCATAAATGGGTTGACCTGGAACTAGAAATATTGATGAAAAATTCACTTGTAAATGACTCAATCTGGCCTCCTCATCAAGAAACATGTATGAAGAATATAATAAAATATTCCTGAAATGGATCCCAAAATCCCACACATTGGAGCTCCCCTGCCAAAGGGTTGACAAGGATTAGAAACTGGCCCCCTTTGCAGTCAATGAAAGAAACTTAGGTCTGAACTAATCATTGAACCTCTACTAAGAGATTGTGAACCCTTCAAAATCTTTGAGGTATAGGATCCACCATTGCCTCACTTCCCTATGATTTATCATTTCATCCCATAGTACCCAGTTCTTCTTCCATGTATTGATCAAAATAAATTATCTCCCGACCACCACCAGCCAATAATATATGTCTGAATCTTAAAAATATCCCTCGTACCTCTGAAGAATCTATAATTGAATCTCTTAAACTTTCTTCCTATAATTTTATTCAGAATCAACCTACACTATGTTGTGATACGTTGACACATCTTTTCAAAAAACATCTATGTGAACCAAATGAGGATGTCGACATGGAAGCATGGATATAAAACAATATACTTTTAAAGATCCTTATCCTAGAATATTGAATAATTTAACATTAATTAATTATCATATTTAACTCATTTTAGTTTAACCTATACCATGTTCTACACATTGAAACACATGTTAAATAATGAATGGAACATTTTTCATTCCTAGGTTTATACCCTTCAACTAGTATAACTGCGTTTAGATGTCCCTATGAGATTAAACATTCATGCATCAGATTACAGGGGGGTCTAAAATACCCATGTATCCACGGGTCTTCTATTTTTACATTGATTTCAAAATATTGTTGACATTTTTTCCCTACCAACCCCTGTAACATCACATGTTCTAAACTCAAAAATTCATCTTATACCTCATCCAACCTTTGATACAACTCTTTCATAATTCCCTCACCACAACATGTACCCCTCCTAGGCTAGTAATTGGGGAAAAAAGATAGTGACCCCCCAAGTATCTCCTCAAGAAGGCCTCGGATTGGGGACTATCATGGAGGCTATGAAAAACATGAAGATAAGAGTCATTACCCTCTAAGAGAACACATGATGAATATATAAATATGATATAATCCAACTAAACACTTCTAGAAATTAATTATAATATATTATATGAGGTTCACATATGTGATTTCATGAATAAAATACAACAATTTAAAGGTAAATTGCATGTTCAAGAAGAATTGTGAAGGCGAGATCAACCATGAATCCCAAAATGCTCTCACAAAACCCCTAAGCTAGTAATAACTATCCTGATCTCCAACCTACTCCAACTACCCTAAAAATAGTTTATATATACATAGTGTGAGTATAACACTTTACTCAATAGAATCCTTCCTCTAGAGTCTCATAAAAACTGTAAATCTAGCGTGCTAATGTAAAATGACGAAAAAAACAAAACTAATTCATAACCTAAATAAATATAATATGTTCCTAGACTTGATATGGATACTCTCACCATGTATTTCATAAAAGTACATATAATAATGAATATAATGGGTACCCCACTACCACTTACCTAGTGGGTTTTCTCTCTTCCCCAACGTCACATGTTTTGAGAATCTATGTCCAAAAATGTTATCCCACAAACATCTAGGAGAACCACCACAACATGAACATTGTGCATCACACCTCCACATCTACGTAACCAATACTAACCACATAGTTTTCCAGATCAACCACTGCCCAAATAAAGTGTATCATACATCATGTACTATTCCTTAGGCCGTTATAGACCATACCTTGTGTAAAACCCATCTTCCATCACAATATATACACGTTATACCTATATTAGTCCCTAAGAAACTCTATCAATAATACATGTGAGAGAAATAAACCATAAGATGTTAGTTATTTCTACACACATAAATGGTTAAAACTAGCTTCAATATGTTCCTTTATCTCTGGTGTCCTCTTCCAAATTAGGTGCTTATCCCAATGCATCTCATCACTCATGTCAACATCTGATGCATTAAAAAATTTGCCTCCCCACCCCTCATACCACAATATCACTACATGCTCAACCATCCAAGGCTCAAAACACATCCAGGACCCCCCCCACTTACCAAACAACAATTGAGGTCATCCATCCTAGGCTCACCACAAATCCTAGCCTCCCCACCCCACACACCACAACAACCTTCCAGGCTCATCCATCGCAGGCTCACATCATAAGAAGAAAAAACAATTATGCTCTTTGACCCAAATTAATCCATCCTTCATTAAGAAAAAGTTATTTTACATGGATCCAATTCAATGGAACATGGTCATTACAAACCAACAGGAAGCATTCAGACTATAAAGGAATTATATTTTATCACACAATTGATTATTTTTAAATATTAAATTAACTGATTAATTATTCATATGTTCTAACAATGAGACACTGAAGAAACATGCTATCCCAAACTATCATAAATTAATATAAACATGGATTTAAATATTTTCTTAAGATGGATCATCAATCTTCATGTTCATTAACTAATTCAATTAAAGATGCAAACTAGAATCAATTTAATTATCGTCAAATTACAACAACAACCACAACCAAAAAACTTAAACATTCATCCTTAATTACATTATCCAATTAATTACAAATTTATTATGGATTTACATTACTTAAAATTTAAAAAAAAAATTAGTCTAATCAACGAAATGAATATATATCACACTATCCAGTAAATCATGTGGAAAGTTATTATCATAGTATAAAAAAACATCACTAGGTGATCGATATAAATTCATTAATTTTGTTCATATTGTTATTAGGTCAATTTCATTGATATATAAGGGACTAAATCATTCTAAATATTCTATTTCATGTAAACAAATATAGAAGAAACAAATACCCTACCTCGACACGTCATTGATATTCTTCACATGAGAACACACCATGAAACAAATCATAAATCCATCCATTAACTAGAATTGTATCCATATATAGATGTTTCCAAACAACCACACCATAAAAAACAATTAGATATCCTATTAGAACAATGGGTAAGAAAATTCCATATCATAGTGAGAATATATTATAGGGAACAAGATTAAAACATGGAAAACAACTACAAAAAGAAGGAAAGAAAACAATCATTTTAACAATCTGGGTCACTGTAGATCAAATATAGAAGCTATGAATCCATCATTTACAAAGGAATCCCAAAAACCATGAAGAGGTGGTAAACTAGTATGGTAGAGATAACATGGAAGTACTATAACCATTGGGTTTGAGTATCGAAGCAACAAAAAAGATCTTAAAAATAAAACATGTGGGAAATAAGTGATGTGTCATCCCCTTTCACATCCTTTAATTATTTGGGTGGATATTTCAATAAAAAATTTGTCTCTTATTCACTTAATTTTAATTTCCAAACCCAAATCCATTATATAACATGAATTCAAATTTCATAGTGTTTAACTCTTCATGATGTGAAATCATTCCCTACATTAAAAATCTAGTAACTGAACTTCACCATTCATCTTTCAGGCCTCCTCTAAGCACCTCAAACCTCAAAAACATATAAAGGGTTTATCTATGCATATTTGGGCCCTTACACATGAAGTCAATATTTTACATGAATAAGTAATTCATATGACTTCACATGCATTTTTGTGACATTATATAAAAAATTTGTATATTTAAAATTTTCATATTCTTTCATATGTTATACAAAATTCATGTAAGAAAAACATTGTAAAAGTGATAAAAATTATCACATTATACTTCAGAGGCTATTCCTTTTGTACATTGTGATTTTTTTCAGAATTTTTTTATGATAATAGAGAGTTTCATGAAAATATATTTTAAGTGATCGATTTTATTATTGAATTTTTTTGTAATCCATTATATGTTGAAATAAACATAATGATATAGTTTTCCATTATTCAATCTGGTATTGATGAATAATAATATTTCAAATATATTTTATTTCCATGAGGTAGGTACAAAAATAAATTATGATACATGCATGAATATATTAATAAAATTTAAATATATGTAGACCTCATGGATAGAATGTTGAATAAATAAATGATTTTTATTGGGAGAAGAGTGTGATAGTTCTTTATATAAACTAGATTTTATGATGGGTTATAAAGTAGAGAAGTAGTATTTATTAGAATGTTGAGCATTATGGATATTTTTTTTAATATTATTTTTTTAGTAGTGAATAAAACCAGATTGAAAACGCATAATAAAAAAATATTATGAAAATGATATTTTTTTTAATAAATATTCGATTGATAATAATACTATTTTAGGGAGGCATAGTTGTTGTGAATATAGAGGTCAGTTTATTTGGCCATGTACTTCTTATAGAGGTGGAAGTATATATTTTTTCCTTTTATTCCTTCATGTTTTATTCACAAGATTAAATTGCAGACAATGATAGTTTTATGTAATTTTTTATACAAAATATGAATGAAATGGAAAATAATAAGAAATCTGAAAACATCTTAATATCATATGAATGTATACAATAAAAATGTATCTATTATTACCCAAAATACTAATCACTTTAATATATTGTATATGATTTTGTGCAATTTTAAATGAAACATTTCTTTGGAGGCATGTGAATATGATTTAGAATGTTATAACCAAATAACATGTTCTTATAGTGATAATCTAGTTGGTTCTGTGATCCATGAGGAATCTATATCACTATATTTACTAGCCTTCAAAAATATATATTTTAACCTAATAAATCATTGTTATCATTTTATTTTTAATTCAAGGTGTGTGGGAAGATAAAATATTAATCATCATAATTGGGGGAATTTTTTGTATTCAATGAAATTTAAAATGAATATAATTACACGTGGTAACCCCGTATGAATATCATATATGGATCGTAAAATTATTCATATTGATATACTGATAATAAATAAAAAAACTCTATCAATTTATGATAACCCTAGTGGGATCTTAAATTCCAATAAACTCTCCATCCCGAATGAATTGATATGGTCTATTTTAGAATCCAATATCATTAGATTAAAAGGCCACATTCATGGTAGTAATTACATTATGATATATATATATATATATAAAAATAAAATAGACCTCACACACTCCCTATTTAGGAAATGATATTAAACTCCATGACATGATCTTTTAGATGTATGATGTTATTCCTAATAACTATGTAGGTGGATCGTTATGACCTTATCACAAAACTCATAGGCTGATGCATAGCCTTGGATGTGGATAGAAATTACACATGTTATATATTTCATTGGATATTTTTATATATGGATATAGGTATTGTCCATGATACTTGATATTATTATTAATGTATATTGTAGATCGTCTGATTTGATTTATTGATGAAAATCATGATTATAGAATCTCGGGTTCAAAAATGATATGTTGGGTGTGTCATAAGTTATATTATAATATCTAAATAAGATATGAAATGATCTTCCTCTTCTGATTCGAAGGAATAATGAATGATTTAGTAAAATTCTTTGAAAGGTAATGATTCGACTAAATCAATTGTAATGATATTTTATAGATAAGTTCATTTGAGATATTCAATTATAAATAAATTAATTAAATGGTTTAATGAAACATGTATACAATATAGACGGAAATATATTATGAAAAAATGATTATTTTACCAGTAATCATTCATATGATCATGTATACATTATGTCATTATTCTTTTCAATAGATTCCTTAATATAAATCCAAAAAAGATCCTGGATTTATGGATGTTACCGTAATTCAACTGTGAAACAATCCATTTGAGCCACATACTAACTATATCCAATTTATAATTTAATTATATGTATAATTTAATAAGGTGAATATTGTAATTTTCAACAATTGGTTTAATTATTATTCAATTTTTGTAGATATCATAAATTCAGTCACCAAATATTTGAGTTTAGATTATGTGATTCAAATAAAAACAATAATTTGTTTCTTAATTTAGTGAATAATATATCTCTTTATATAATCTATATTATTAACATGATAATAAATAATTACTTATTCATTCACCAATTCCGTGAATAGTATTATATAAATATTTAATTAGTTACATGAATGTTGATGTAAACATTTATTCGTATGTTTAGAGAGAATGTAATTTATTTATTCATTTATTTAATAATATGATGTAATTAATTGAAATGTTTATCATTTAAAAATGGATTGATAAATGGTGAATAAGATTTACGGACCATGATATGGGACCCAATGAAAATGATAACTATAATAACCTATTTTTTACTTAAATGGAAATTACATATAGATAGTTGAATATTCATTGCAAAACCTAAAAACCAATGCTATTACATTTTGGGTTTAGTGGCTTTGTAATCATGGAAACAAAAAAACTAGTTCATAAATAATTTATGGTGTCCCTACTTAGTCCTTCAAAATGAAAAACATTTTCACAAAAATAATTAATCACATCCATCATATCCCAAGAAAAATAAATATAATAAAACAATGAGTTATTACTCTTAGTAAGTGTGAACATGGGACATAAAATTCATATCATAATCATAAATTCATTAGAATATGATCATAACATTTGACTAATATAATCTATAATAAAATTTTCATTATATTAATTCATTGAATAAATAAATGAAATTCATAAGACAAGAATAAAAATATTACCTGAGACATGTGAAAATAACATTTCCATACTATATGGAATGTGACATACACATAAACATATAAAAATATTCCCTTAGTAGACAAGGCTCGATTATGAAATATATAATGAAAATCTATGCTTGGAATGTCCCCTTATGTGAGATAGACCACCATCCCCAATAGTTTCCCAATTCTCATATTTGAATTGGTTCACTTCCAAAATGATCATATTTGTCGAGGTTCGCTCGCAAGTCCATCCATATAGTGGATGAGGACACACATGTTTCCCATAGAGGATAAGGACTTACATGTTTCCAATAGTGGATCAATATCATCAATTTGTATCCAAATATTTTATCAAGAGATAAAAAACATTACAAAATGAAATGAGAGAAAATATTGGAATCTACTATCACATAATTCCAACCAGATATGAGTCTTCTAGAAAAACTCAAATCATATTATAAACTAATAAAAGAAATTGGTTTTCATGAACATTTCATCTTAGAATAACTTGTGGGGAAAGTATTTCCAAAGTATTATTCCATAATTAATATAAAAAATCAAAAAAACAATAAGGATATTATCCTTGATTAATATCCTTAAAAAATCACAAGTGAAATAAAATAATTTTTTCTTTGTTTCTAAAATAATTTATCAATATTACATGAATTAATTTCTAAAGAACCATTACATTTCAATTTCTAAAAAAAATTCACAATAATGAGTCTCACAATTACAATGGAAAAAAAATTCATTGAAAATAAACTTGTAATATTATAAAGAATAAAACAATTAATCCAGGTATTATAGAAAAGAATAAATAACCTAATGCTATGTAATTTAAAAAACATTCCTTCAGTATTTTTTTTTGTAAAATAGAAAATGAACACCACTTAAACCCCAAAAAATATTCCACTCCAACTATTTTTAAAAAAGAAATCATTAGTAAATAAATTTAACAAAATAATAAGACAATAGTAAAAATTAAATGGGAAAAATTTATTCAAAATAAAAAAATGGATGAAAAAATTTGTTTTATTGGAAATTTTTAAAAGATATTTTTTAAAAGATGGTCTATTAAAAATATCATATCATTTTCGTATGAAATAATAAAAGTAATAAATTATTTTTATCAATTATAAATACACTAAAAAGGTATAAATAAAACATAATGAAATAAAAATTCTTCTCACACATTATCTTTACATGGAATAATAAATAATGTATAATTTTAACCCATTGATTGGAAATAAGGTTACAAATTTTCGTACCACATTGTTATCAGTCAAATAATATACCCCATAAATGTAATAATAATAAAATGGATAATTTAATAACATTTATGTGATAATATTCATTATATTATATATATAAATTGTATGTACATACCTAACACATATGAAATAAGTAGAGAATAAATCATATATCTCACCGAAGTAAATGTGATATTATAAGCATGTACCTCATGCTTCCTTATTGTTTGGAATATATTATCCTATTGTATAATGTTTTCATGATTCATATTAATTCATTGGAGAAATAATATAATATTTTTAAAACCTTATATTATTATTTTATAACATCTTATCGCTCAATCATAAATAATATTTCATTATATTTATTGTTTCAGGTGTGTTCATTTCATGGTTTTGTAGTTAATTAATATTTTTATAATTATGGATTTTATTATCAACTAGAACTAATTCACCACAAGTGAAATTAAACGGTATTCATGATCTTCTAGAATTTTAACTGGTCCCATATATCATTTTTATTTATGTCATGATGATGATTCATTTGATAAAATGATAATGATTAATGTTTGGTTTATTTTTGCTGTTTTTCCGACTGTCATAACTTAGCTTTGTTTAATTTAATAATATATATATATATAGTCCAAGAAATGAATTGGTTTTCAAATAAATATTAAATTATGATTTAACTATAATAATACTTTTATGACCTTCCCGAAATGTGATTATAGA